>CM060984.1:243635487-244884237 GCA_030765065.1 Deroplatys truncata | reverse complement strand
TCGAGATAAACTTTCATTATACATTTACATATTTCTTGTAGGTATAAGAAGAAATTCCATGCTCCTTAACAATTGAAAAAGTGTACTAGAAACATCAAGCCAATAACATAGAATATCTTGGAAATAGTTAACGCCACAAAAAAATTATTTTGACATAAATTGTGTGCTTTAACGACATCCACATTTTTTGTTTAGAAAGATTTTATGTATCTCTTTCGGTCTGTCAGTTGTACAAAAGTCTTTCAGAATGTAGAGGACTTCACAGACTATTCCCAGAAAACTTGAGATATACCTACCTTTTATTTTTATGCAAATAATGTAAACATATTGTATTTTAATCAAAATTTTACAGTACGTTTTGGCAAAATCAAAAATAAACTGTTTTCCGTGTAAAGGTTAGTTTGGGTTGAGGGTATTTTCTTGAAAATCTTCGCGCCGTATAACGTTGAACTGAAGTACCAGGTTTGGTATTTAAACAGCTTTGCATTTTTGAGTTAAGCTGTTCACAGACAGACAGACAGACACACGGGAACCTTTTTTATTAATAATTTTCTTCTTCTTCTTTAATTCAGGGAACCTCAAAGGGTGTATTTCCGGTGAAATCTCGGTATTGCCTTTTTGGATGGAATGCAATAGTTCCCCTACTTACTCTAGGTAAGTAGTAAGAGAAAGTGATAAGGGGAGATAAAAGCTTGCAGCTTTGTGGGTATGAACGTTATCGCCCAGAAATGTGTTCCAACACAGCAGTAGTGAAGGAAGGACTTCCTCAGCCAGAGGTCTCTGGAGATCTTTCTAAAGACGTGACGAGGGTTGCTGCATACACCTGTCAAAATACATCCCGCCCCATGTTAATCTGTCGCGATAATGGGCAATAAATGCCAGGCTGTAGCCCACACAGAGCGATATTACATCTGCTTCTTATGGTTATGGCTGCACGTTCGTGTTGATGAGACCACGTTCTCACGCAAGTCTGTCAGCGGAATCGTGCTCAAGATCTGTACCAAAGTTACTCTCGAATGGCTATGTTTATCACATAAAACTGTTTCCCAGACAGCAATCCTACTTGAGTCGTCGTACGATTGTAAAATATCGCTCGGAAGTGCATGCCAACTGGAAGGCAATGGATTAATTTCCTTCTGGAATAAAATGCCTCGAGGTTTAGTCCTGTGCTGGGACCACACATTGCGTTTTTTGTCTTTCCTTATTCCAGACTGAGTGCCAGACACTGTCGCAGTTTCTAGAGACTCTGCAGAATGGTGTAAGTAGTAATCTACATAACTATCGCATTTCACAAGGGGATCTCCGAAATAATGCCCACTGCGCGTGCGCTACTTGCAGATATAAAGTTGTTGTAAGAGCCATTTTTAATGTCTATGTAAGTTTAACTCAGGTACTTAACCTTGAGTAGCCAAGGGTACTTGGGACATTTGAAAAGCTCTCGGAAGCAAGCACAGAAAGTTGCCAATTTATTGAAATGGTATTATTTTAAGCAGTCTTCGTTGACATCAATGTACTTGGTTCAGTGATACTCCATGGCCGTTTATCCCCTCAGAGAAGTCAGATTCCTCCATGCCTGCAAAATACGCTTCAAACGATTTAAGTTCTTCATTGGACGAACTTTTCTTTTCACTAAGGAACTTTCTCAGTTTAGGAAATAAAAAAGGAAGTCTGATGTAGCAGAGGGTAGATAATTTGCAACACACGCCTGGCATATTGATAACCGATGCTATAATCTTTGCTGCCGATTTACTTCTATGCCTTCTTTGGTGGTGAAGCATTGTGGTGCTTCCATTGCTCAGACTGTTGATTTGTTTCACAAGTGTAGTAATGCACCTATGTTTCATAATGTGTTAAAAGTCCCATAAAGTCTCTGGGATCTCTCTGAAAAGGAACCAAACTTTTTTCAGAGATTTGCACTCAGATTCGCTTTTGACCCGAAGTCAGTAGTCGCGGCTCCGTCTTGCAAAATAATTTTTTCATGCCCAACTCTTCTCCCAAAATATTAAAACCCGTTGCCCTGAAATTTCCAGAGCTTCAGCAGTTTTGGACATCTTCATTCTGCGATCCAGCAGATCCTTTATTACTTTCTCTACTACGTATAGTAAGTAGGGGAAGTATTGTATTCCACCCAAAATTTCGATACCGAGATTTCACCGGAAATACATGTTTTGAGACCCCCTGAATCCAAAAAAGAGCATTTTTGGAAACATGTATGTGTGTCTCTGTGTGTCTGTGTCTGTGAACAGCATAACTCAGAAACGAACAGTCGGATAAACACCAAACTTGGTATTTAGGTTCAGTATCTTCCCGAGATGCGACACGAAGCTTTTCAAGAAAATCCCCCCACCCCAGATTACCCTTTACATGGAAGATTTTTCGAAAGTTTTAATTTTCTCAAAAATGGCTCTAACGATTTTGATTAAAATATCATATGTTTAAGATATTTTTATGACAAATAAAATGTATATCTTGAATTTTCTGGGAATGTCTCCAAAAGTGTTCTTCATTGTGAACGACTTTTCCATAACTGGTAAACCATAAGAGATAGACAAACTTTTACTACACAAAAAATGTAGATCGCGTTAAAATACACAACTTATGTCATATACATTTTTTTTTGTTCTTGAGTGAACCATTTTCGAGATATTGCTTGTTATTTCCTTAAATTTTTCAATACTTATTTTCTCAAATGGGAATTCGTTATTCATTTTTTTGTCTTGGATATGCAAAGAGTATTAATCTGTGGGAAAGGGAATGGTGCTGCACCTAGCAACCAGCTATTAAGAGATATGTATCTGCTTAAAGGCTACTGTATTTCTATATTGCCCTTGTAAATATATTTTCCCCTTACATCTACAAGAAAATTAGCAATAAGATAGAGTCTGCAAGTGTTTATCTCGATTAACATGAAGTAGATAGAGAATAAGCGTTTGTAAAAATAGTTTGTAAAAGAGTAGAGAAAGTCATGTGAGTGTAACACATCAGATTTTTTTATTCTGTTGTGTGGCGGATTTCGGTCTTCCGCTGAGTACCTTATCTTCCAAAATTTAATGGCCACGTTTAAACTCCGTGGTCCGCTTGGAAATGTTGAAAACTGTTGTGCAGAGGTCCCTAGAATGCTTGTAGTTTCGGTAGCATTCATGTCCTTCCTTACGAGGTAATTAATAATCGCACGAGGTTCTACATTTGTCATCCTTCCCGTATACACACGTCTGCACTGTACCACACAGCTGTCTCTTATGGTTCTTGAACAACCATCTTGTATTTTCAATCTCTTGCTCGTACCCCAATCATTCGCCTGCTGCACTTGCGCAATATGCTATTATTCTGTTAGTTTCGCACTCCGGATATTACAGTTAATCTTATTTCAAACATCCAATTTCTTCCTAAGATACACATTCCACTATTAAACGTAGAGATTCCAAACGAAATTTCCTTGTTTTCTTACCTTGAGCGTGGAATTTCTTCAATTTCAAAACTCAGCCTAGTGGCTAAAAATCCTGCCATGATGTCATTGCTACTGGAGAACAATCTGATGTGCTACACTCACATGACTTTCTCTACTCTTTTACAAACTATTTTTACAAACGCTTGTTCTCCATCTACTTCATATTAATCGAGATAAACATTTGCAGACTCTATCTTATTGCTAATTTTCTTGTAGATGTAAGGGGAATATATATTTAAAAGGGCAATATAGAAATACAGTAGCCTTTAAGCACATACATATCCCTTAATAACTGGTTGCTAGGTGCAGCACCATTCCCTTTCCCACAGATTAATACTCTTTGCATATCCAAGATAAAAAAAATGAATAACGAATTCCCATTTGAGAAAATAAGCATTGGAAAATTTAAGGAAATAACAAGCAATATCTCGAAAATGGTTCACTCAACAAAAAAAAATGTATATGACATAAATTGTGTATTTTAAGGTGATCTACATTTTTTGTTTAGTAAAATTTTGCCTATCTATTATGGTTTACCAGTTATGCAAAAGTCGTTCACAATGAAGAATACTTTTGGAGACATTCCCAGAAAATGCAAGATATACATTTTATTTGTCATTAAAGTATCTTAAACCTATGATATTTTAACCAAAATCGTTAAAGCTATTTTTGAGAAAATTAAAACTTTCGAAAAGTGTTCCATGTAAACGGTAATCTGGGGTGGGGGGATTTTCTTGAAAACCTTCGTGTCGCATCTCTGGAAGATACTGAACCTAAATACCAAGTTTGGTGTTTATCTGACTGTTCGTTTCTGAGTTATGCTGTTCACAGACACACACGGACATGTTTCCAAAAATGATTTTTTTGGATTCAGGGGGTCTCAAAACATGTATTTCCGGTGAAATCTCGGTATCGAATTTTTGGGTGGAATGCAATACTTCCCCTACTTACTATACGTAGTAGAGAAAGTAAAAACAACTATTTGCTTACACACTGTGTGTTCTGCGTTTTCGGTTAGCAGAGTTTACTTTTTTGGTTCAAACATTAGATTACCATTTTGCATGCATCACGTCCATAAGAAGAAATAATGAAATCAATGACCAGATTATTCTGAGTAGCTATTTTGGAAAATGCTGTTAATTAGCAACTCTTTAAGGTTTTTCTTATCTGTTGAAGCCTTTTAATATCCCATACCTAGGTGCCTGAGAGCGATGAAATGCATTAGGGTATACAACGGAGGGGAACACCTCACGCACAGCCACCTACGGGAGATCTGTTTTGACTATCACCCCCATGAGTGGAGTACCAAAATTAAGTGAAGGAACCACAGGAGGCTACAGGACACAGAAGTGCGGAAGTCTCTATCCTTTCTTGGCTCGAAGACCCGTTACATTACTGGAGCTGCCCAGAAGGCGATGAACTACCCGTCCAACCAGCCCTTTCATTTGAGCCAGCAGCCGCGCCATCTATCCGGCACCGCCCTATGTCACAAAACATAGAACCATACCTGAAACATCAGAAGGAAACGCAATGAAAGGGAAATAGTGGAATGGAAATGGTAGTAGATAATAAACCACCCCAGGAACTCCAAACGACCAGGGAATCCCACGAAATACCTAAGGTCAGAGAGGGTGGTCGACGGGATTGGAACTGGAACCTCCCCAATGCCGTGGAGGCCCCCAACCGCTCGGTGATGAAATATATTAATGATGGCTCAAGCCTGTTTGGCGACTGTTGCTGAAGGAACAAAAGCCGAACAGAGAGTATGGGTAAGAGAAATTTGCGAGTCGAAATAGGAACGCCCATACAGGCAGCAGGAAGTTATTCGGTGACGAAATTTGTGGCCACTTCAGATCTGATAAACCACTGGGATGTTCCACAAAACAGGTTCTGGGAAGCTGTAGCATACACTATCAAAGTTTTGTAAAAGTGACTGTGAAGTACTATACAGGGGGGGCAGAAACTCTGTGCCAGCATTTTATGGAACGGTTGCATCAACTAAAGCGAATCGGATATAAGGACACAACTGCGATCTATGGGAGGAAGGGATGAAGTGAAGACATTGCAGGAGGCTACAGGCCACAACGACGTGCGGAAGTCCCTAACAGCTCGGGGTTCGAAGACCCGTCTGCCCAGAGTGGGCGATGGACGACCAGTCCAACCAGGCAGCCCTCTAGTATCCATGAGAGAGACTTTCCTTTGAGCAAGCATCCGCGCTATTTATCCGGCACCGTCCTACAGAGGGTTTGGGTAAAGTCCGCGGGCCGGTGTCGGTCTTAATTTGAAAAATGTTTGTCGTGCCCTGTCATGAAAATAAAGGTGAAAAAAATTAATTTATCATATTCACATAAGATTTTATTTGTGTTGTAAATATCTTAAAATATGTGGTATTTGAATAAAAAAATCATAAGTGCAATTTTGAGGAAAAGCAATAAACATTTTCCATGTAAAGAGAAAATAACGATGAAAAAAAAGTATCAAACTTTTTGGTACGCGATGTTGAGATGCCCGGAGTAGCACAATTATGACAGTAGTAATACGAGTAGTAATAAATAAACGGTTGCTTTGATCAATTGCAAATAACGTTACAACAGCACGGCAGCTGCAAACTTCGCCTCCCTCCGCCCACCCACACCCAGGACATCCTGGGCAGAGTGCAGTAATAGGTGCGACGTGTAGTCAGTAAGGCAGTATGCGTCAAGATGCCGCTTAAGATACTATATGTGGATTCCAGGACCTCTGCCGCCGCTATTTCTTATAAGTGGCACCTCTATAGGTCCCAAGGACCTGAGTGTATCCCTAATGGCCCGGAGAAATCCCGAAAAAAAACCATGGGTTAGGAAGTTTGACAGCGAGAATCAAACCCACGACTTCCCGAATGCGAGTCACACGCTACCGTCTGCGACCTCGCTCGGTAAGTGGTAACTCCTTATTCGTCTCTCTCTCTCTCTCTCTCTCTCTCTCTCTCTCTCTCGGTCATGCAAAGAACATGGCATTTCAAAAGTCACCACATAGCGATCCGCCTTTTAAAAATCTGACTGTCGCTTTAGTCTACTGTATCCTCCTTATACGTACAGCGAAATGCGTAATGAAAGTTCATCTTGCTAACAAGAAGTAGCTAGTATAAGCTTTGTAGAGAAAGTCAAGTGAATGGAACACATCGAGTGGTATTTTATTCAGGCTGCCTCAAGACGTGTATTTCCGTTGAGAGTTCGGTATCAAATGTTTGATAGAAATGCAATACTTCTGTACTCGCTGTAGCCAAGTAGTAGATAAACTAGGTAAAAAGGTAGACAACTGCAACTAATACGATAGTGCACAACTAGCTTTGCGAACCATAGTTTGAAGTCGTTCGTGGTGCTACAATTTTGATGCTGCTATCTCTAAGTTGCATCCAGGTTCAATGTTACCTGCTTTGTTGTCGAGTTCTACGATGTCATCTCCTAGATCGTTGTGCGTTGTCTGGTCCGCCAGCTGCTTCAGCGGTACAGCTATGAGTTGTTTGTCTCAGACTATGCGTGAGTGAAATGTGAAGCGATAACACCAGTTTAGTTAGCTGATAAATTTTAATGCTGACTTAAATATTCTGTTGAAGATAGTCGCCGACTGTTGAATTAAAGAACTAAATCATCTCTAGAATAATAATTATGCGAAGCGCCAATTGCCATAAGTCGCAGAAATGTTACTCGTAAAGATGCCTCGATATAACCCGCCAAATGTTTCTAACTCAAGAGTGTCCCTAGGCGCTACACAACTTAAAATGAAGCTAAATACCACACGAGTAATCACAAGAGCCGTCACACGAGTAACTCACATGGTTAAGTAAAAAGTAATATTTAGTAAGTTAGTCTAGTTTAGAATGCAAGCTCTTTTCTTAACTTAAACTCCGCCTACCTATAGCTACCCTTACCTACGTTCCTATTTATGCGGTCCAATGTAAAACTCTTCATATGCGTATCTGACACTGTTACTTTGCAGCGGCTGCTCAAATCGGAGGATTTCACTCCCTTTCTAATTTACAGAACTACGTCTATGTGACTTTTGTAACGTACTGAACTCAACTCTAACTGCATCCCAGGAATCTTTATGCTGATGCTTTCGCTACTCGGCTGTTACTAATGACCTTCCCTAACATAGCCTGCTAATGACCTTTTTATCCGGACAAATCTTTCAACTGAAGCTTGTTACATTTGAGGCAGTATATTTAACACTTAAATGATTTCAATCAAATTTTATAATATATAAATTCAATAACAGCCCGGCTTGAAGCAATATGTGTATGTAATAATTTGTAAAATGTATGTAACAGTCATTGCATATGCTTATATTATTGTATACATGTAATAATGTTATGTGAATGTGTTACGTAATTCAATAATGTAGGAGCTGTGAGAATAATAAGTTAAACGTTGCTAACAATGAGGTAACCTTGAGGCAATAATGAGTAAGGATGTTTAATAATGCTACTAGTCATTATTGGAGCAACAATAGTGTAAATTTTGTGACAGTTTATAAATAGCCAATCAACAACCAGAAAAAGCTTTAGTTAAATAAAGGTATTCTATTGGACTATGATTAGCCAATCAGAAACTGAAAAGGAGAAAATTTTACAAATTTACAGTTCAGTTGCCTGCAGACAGCGTTACTAACCAGACGCAAAAAGTGTCCTCAAGAAATATAATATGTATTCGTGTGAGACGAAAAATAGTTTACGTGTTAAAAAGTGTAATTAATTAATAAAAAGAATCTCACAGCTCTGTTATTTAAATCGTATCTAGCATTAATAAAAGGAGTGAAGTAAAATTATAATCTGTGTAAGCCTACATTCTTGTCGCATCACAACTCTTCCAAGAGAAACGTGTCTCTAACAATAATACTGACGCAGCCGAGGAAAACATAAATAGATAATATTTAATGGAACGGTCAAATTACAAAGTTAATATTTTTTTAAACTTGGGGCAAACGCCATCTGAAAGTACATTTGGGGCGAAGGCTACCGGAAAGCGGGCACTATATGTGTGGTTGCAACGAATTTCAATTTCGGCTCCCCAACAGTTGAAATATAATACAACTCCTTCAATACAAACTACTTCAAATTGACGCCCAAAGCGTGGTGAAAAAAAATAACGTAACAAACCATCTTCTTCAAATTGGCGTCCATACGTGGAGCTAAGTAAAATACTTCTTCACATTATACTTGATTTAACATACGGAAATCATTTATTGCATATATCTCTATGTCTTACTGTTATTTCTTTATTTAATTATTTATATCCTCCTGTCAATAATTACGGTATAAAGATATATATACCGCCTTTAATCTAAGTTTATGACCCCGGCTTGTGTTTTCTTTATAAATAGTAAATACACACACACACACACACACACACACACACACACATTTAGACTCTTATTTGCTTCCAGACTATGTGAAACATGGGGAATAATCCTGGCTAAAGAAGTAAATCCCTGTTGCAGGCGGGAATGCAACCCGCGACCTCTAGATTTGGAAGCTAGCATGCTAACAGAGGCAGTTTATATGATTTTGTTGATTTTCGACCTAATACTTGAGACAGTACGAGTGTAGTATGAAGTATTTCATTATATTAATGAATGGATATACTTGAGGCCGACCAACTTGTGGTGCTACAAAACGCATAGCGTGACTGCCTGACAAGTTTTCGCCGAACGTGGCAATAAACACTATAGCTTCTCTCGAAATTCTCTGCCGAGTTTGTGGGAAACTGAAAACCTGCAAATTAAACTCTCAACAATAAACCCGATAGGGGGCCATTAAAATAGCTACCACATCTGCAAGGAAGCATGTTGGGAAATGTTTTCTCTGGTTTACCGCATCTCACTGGTTGATTTATGGTGCTGCTGGTTGTTTTAGTGTTCATAAACATGTGGGTGCAGTGCTGCTTAAAGCGGCACGCATCAGCAATAGACGTGTACCGTTAACCGAGACAAGGTGCATGCATATCACTTTCTCTACTCACTCTTCTATAACCTATTCTTCAAAAGCTCATTCTTCCACCTAAGTCTTGTTAATCAAGATAAACTTTCATTACACATTTACGAATTTCGTTGTGGGCATAAGAAGAATACAGTAGGCTAAAGCGATAGTCAGATTTTTAAAGAGCTGATCGCTATGTGATGGCTTTGAAAGACCATGTTCTTTGTGTGAACACGATACAAAAACGCATACCAACTTTCCAATTGAAAACAAAATTTAAAATGATTGAAAATTTCTACAATAACAAAGAATATCACAGAAGTGCTTAACGCCACACAAAAAATTTTGATGTACTACAGTCACATAACTTTCTCTATCCTCTATTGTTTATTAATTGGTATACAAATTATACTTACGAAAGTTTATTTTTGTATGTACTTCATTTTAATCGAGATAAACCTTTGCAGAAACAGCTACAGTACACATTTCGTTATAGATACAAAGAGAACAACGATAGTCAAATGTTTAACAACTGGACGCTATATGCTGCCTTAAAATTCCATACTGTTTCCATGACATCGCGAGAAACAACTGAATATCGATGGGACTTAAAAAGAATGACAAAGTATTGAAGAAATCAAACTATTAATAACGTATATCTCGGAAATGGTTGATGCCACAAAAAGGTTGTATAAAATAAATTGTGTTTTAATAAGATGTACATCTTTTTTTGTTTAATACGTTTTCGTCTATCGCTTTACGTTTACCAGCTATACAAACTTATAAAAATCCCTTCCGAATTAAGAGTACTTCATAGGAAATTTTATTAGTCATGTACGATAAATATCTTTACATTATCTAAAAATGTTCCATGTAAAGTGTAGTTCGGGGCGGGGAAATTTATTGAAAATCTTTTAGACGCATCTTGGAGAGTACTGAACCTAAATACCAAGTTTGGTATTTATCTGACATTCCGTATGTGAAAATTGCAACACCAAGAAAGAATTTCCCGAATAATTGATTAGGTTTACAGAGAGATGGAGGTACACGTAGGCCGAGCAGAGCCCTCTCGTGTCGGTCCAACAAGGCCAGTGTTGCGACCAGTGTAGTCAGTGCAGAGCTGTCAAACAAGGTGAAAACAATAAAGTTAGTGCCAGTATGCCTCGTCGACGTCAAAGGGAGCCACATCGGCATGTGAGTGAGTTCGAACGGGGCAGAATGATCGGTCTCCAGGAAGCGGGTTTGTCATAACGTGACATTTCGGCTCGTACAGGGCACGCTGCTACGACAGTGAAGCAGTGGATAGATGAAGTTCGTACGCAGCGAAGAGCGGGTACTGGACCACAGCACGGAATGACCGTCATCTTGTCCGCATGGCCATAAGGGACCATAGCAGCTTCATCCACAGTGTTGGTTCCACGCTGGAGCACTGCAACAGGTATGAACTTGTCTGCATCAACGGTTCGTCGCCGTCTGCTGCAGGTTGGACTGGTTGCATGCATGCCATTACGTCGGCTTCCATTGTCCAGAAACCACAAGCTCCTCCGGCTGCAATGGGCACGTGAACACCCTCACTGGGGTGCTGAGTGGCAAAATGTAGTCTTTTCGGACGAGTTCCGCTTCAACGTATCCTACAATGATGGCCGCATACGTGTCCGGTGGTACCGTGGTGAACGCAACCTGGAGGGCTGCGTTGTTGAGCGGCATAGCGGACAAACACCAGGTGTGATGGTTTGGGGCTTCATTGGTTACAACAACCGATCTCGCCTCTCGCACTTTGAACAGCAACCGGTACCTAATGGTGGTTGTAGAGGCTGAAGTACTCCCCCTGCTTCAGGCATCTCCACAGGCCACATTTCAACAGGACAATGCCCGGCCACCTATTGCGAGGAATGTACAAGCCTTCCTCGAAGAGCGACGGGTACCATTGCTTCCCTGGCCTGCACGTTCGCCTGATATGTCGCCCATCGAACATGTCTGAGATATGGTTGGTCGGCACCTGGTGCGTCACGGTCCTCCAGTAACCAGTGTCACAGATTTGTGGTCTCGAATACAAACTGCGTGGAGGGAAATGCCCCGGAACATATTCAGAATATTTTTGACACAATGCCACGGCGTATAACAGCTCTAATTGCAGCGCATGGTGGCCACACCAAATACTGAATATTAGGGCTCAAGGTCATGTATAGATTTGAAAAGTTTATCATTTGTTACTTGTCATGTCCTAACCTGTGGTATCAAATTCATTGAATTCATGCGTTTCCTTCTTGGTGTTGCAATTTTCACAAACGGCAGTGTATTTAAAGTAGGTAGTTCTAACAGGGTTTCAAAACATCACAACTATATTACAGAGAAAGGGAGAGAGCGACGGAAGGTGACTGATAAAGCGAGAGGCTGTAGAGGGCAGGGAACGGAGAATGTGAGAGAAGAGAGAGATGGTAGTAGGGGAAGTGAAAAGTTGCAGAGGGTGTAAGGAGAGAAAGGAGGAGGAAGAGAAGGTGTGTAGGAGTGTAGTAGGAGGGAAGGTTTTGCGAGACAGAGAAAATCTTCTCAAGCATACGATGTTGCGGGTTTTGAAGAAAGCTACACATTTTTGAAGAAAAATAAAAGTTGCATTAACTGCAAGGGATTACGGAGCTAACAAATGGAGGGGTGCCAGGCAACTACTGTCTCTGGGGACGGTCACACAGAAATTTCCATAAAATGGGCCATAAACTTAAGAATGCCTTAAAGAGATGGCTCCGGATGCTTGGATGCAACATTTAAAAACGAGGAGTGGCTGTTTCTTTTGGCGCGCACACTTGTACATACCAAAACAATAATGACTCACTCCTTCCATATACTACAGTCGCGCGGAGTAGGTACCACATTAACTCTCCTCTTATCTTTTAGCAGAACACATATTAAGTCTGTATAGCAGGGGTGGCCAACCTAGGTCCGCGGGCATAGCAATGGCCCACCCATAGTCAAGATTCGATGTGAATCTTTAATCTTTAGAAACTCCTCCTTTTTGGAATCTGAAAAGAGAGATTTATAAACACTCTCCATCCTTGTAAATGGAAATACCAAACCCCAAAACCATTCATGAGTTTGTGCTAAGTTTAAAGAGGGTTGTGAGTCTTCCACTTCTCCTGATTGGACTAAATTTTGGAAATACGAGGGCTGTACCAGAAGTATTCGACCTAACAAAGAAAACAAACATTTTGGGAAAAAACATTTTTTCTCTACATAAGTCTCCTTTCAGCTCGACACACTTTTCCCAGCGGTGTTAAATAGCTTCGATACCCTGTTTATAGTGAGAACCGTCGAGTTCTGCAAAATAGCCATCAACTGCAAACTCCACCTCTTCATTGTTGCCAAATCTTTTACCGCCAAGCTATTTCTTCAACTTTGGAAACAGAAAATAATCAGAGGGTGGCGAATAGGGTACACGAGGAAGCAATTCGAACTTTAACTCATTGATTTTGGCCATGGCGATAATGGATGTGTGAACTGGTGCATTGTCTTGATAAAACAGAACTTTCTTTTTCGGTAAATGCGGCCGTTTTTGCTTGATTTCCTCATTCAAACACTGCAATAATTTTGCATAATACTCACCATTGATTGCTTTTCCTTTTTGAAGATAATCAATGAAAATTATCCCACGCGCATCCCAAAAAATTGACGCCATGACCTTGCCTGCATTTGGAACTGTCTTCGCCTTCTTTGGAGCCGATTCTCTACTTTCAATCCACTGTTTTGATTGTTCCTTCGTCTCAGGTGTTTCATCCATGGTTATGAATCGACACAAAACCTCGGCTTTATTGCAGCGAAACATCGCCAAACACTACTCGACTGAAACATCCTCACGATGCTGCTTTTGTTCCATTGTGAGTAAACGCTGCATCCATCTTGCGCACAGCTTTCTTATGTTTAAATTTTCGGTTAGTGTGCGATGTAAAGCACTTTTTGAAATGCCTACGATGTCTGCTAGCTCGCGGACTTTCAGTCGACGGTCATCCAATAACATTTTGTGGAGTTTCTTCACAATTTCTGGCGTGGTCACCTCATTTGTTCGACCACTGTGATGTTCGTCTTGGCAGCTCGTACGGCCTCGGTTAAACTCTGCCATCCAATATTTTACTGTTGTAAACGAAGGAGCAGACTCCCCCAGAGTAGAATCTAGCTCAGCTTTAATATTAGTTGCACTAAGACCTTTCAAATGAAAGTATTGTATCACGTAGCAATGAGCAGTTTTATCCATGTTTACAAATTCGCTGAGAGAGTTCACTATTGATGCCTGCTAAACAATTTAGCATTGTGAAACTGGAAACTTAAGCGTTATAAGGGTGGTGATTTCTACCACAGTCATTTGTTTGAAACAAAAAACCGCTGTATATACTTTAGGTCGGGTACTTCTGGGACACTCTCGTATGTCCCTTCAGACTGGTTCCTAAACTTCACGACGTTTCTCTAAGGCTGGCGTGCAAATTTGCCTCCACATATATTTGTGAGCAAACTTTTTCTACCATAAATATTATTAAGAATAAATTGCGTTCAACTATTACATCTTGCTAATATGTTTGTTCTGCGTACATCAAAAGTTACACCTAATATTGAGAAGTTGGTAATAAGAATAGCTTAATGGCTTTCAGTACATTGTTTTATGTATCAACTTACAGCTACACTGGATACTTTAATAATATTTATATAATACTTCAGTTCAGCTTCAAAATAGTTATTAATACCAATTTAGCTAGATGGCCCTTCAAAATGTTCTGTCAATTTACCGGCCCAAACTCAGATTAGATTGGCCACCCCTGTTGTGCTGGATGCTAGAGGAGAGCTAGGCATTAGTCATTTTCGGGGTGGAAGTTTTCTCACTAAATGGACAAGCATCATTTAACGGTTTACTGCTGACTTAAGTTGGATTATACAGCAGTTAAGGGATGTTTGCACACACAATTAATAAGGATGCTGGTCGCTCCCAACGCAGTTCTGCCACCCACATTGTCACAATATAGCGGGATTATCTCCCACACTGTGCTATATCATCCGGGGAACTGTGTAAATATTATACACTGCTTGCTGGGAGTTCAGCTACGTTCAGTGGCGGCTCGTGCACATTTTATAAAAAAAATAACATCCCATCGAAGCCACAAACATTCACATGACTTTCTCTACCCACTAGTATTTATTAGTGCGTATACAAACTATTCTTAACAAAGCTTATTTTTCTTTATACTGCATTTTAATCCAAATAAACATTTGCAAAACTAGCTACATTTGTTATAGATACAATGAGAACTGCGATAGTCAAATGTTTAAGTACTGGACGTTCTTAATTCCATACTGTTTCATGACATTGCGAGGAAAACTGAAAATCGACGAGGCTTTAAAAAATAAGTATTGAACAATTTGAACCTTTAATAACGGATATCTCAGAAACGGCTTATGTTACAGAAAAACTTATTTTAAGTAAATTGTGTTTTAAACAGATCTATACTTCTCGTATAGTACATTTTCGTCTGTCGCTTAACATTTACAAATTAAACATGATTATACAACATTCCTTTCGAATGAAGAGGTCTTCACGGGATATAGCCACAAAATTCAAGATATACACTTTAATTTTCATATAAATATGTTTATGATGTATGATATTTTATCAAAATCTTTAGAGACATTTTTAAAAGCTAAACATTTTCGAAAGATTTTCCATGTAAAGGGTATTGGTGTGGGGGAATTTTCTCAAAAAATCTTAGTGTCGTATCTTTGGGAAGTACTGAACCTAAATGCCAAGCGTGGTACCCATCCAACTTTTCGTTTTTGAGTTATGCTGTTCATGGACACACACACATGGACCTTTTCCTAAAAAAAGCTTTTTAGGAAAATGACTTTTTCAGAAAAATGCTAATTCTGAAATCAGGGGCCCTCAAAACATGTATTTCCGGTGAAATCTCGGTATCGAATCACATATTATAGACATACATCTCTTACTTTCTATAGTTCGTGATACAATAAAACGAATGTTGATCAGAGAGAAAATCTTGGAGTTAAGGGGACTATTACGTCCGCACCTTGAAGCAGTATGTTTTGAGTAGTTAAATAAAATTATAATCATAGGGAGAATAAGTATCGATAACAGTAAGGACAGTGTTAAATAAAACTGGAAAGCCAATGTTACTGTAAGTGGAAATAAGGGTTGAGAGAGACAGTGGCATCAGCGGCCGGAAACGGGTAGTTTTTCCCTCTATTGTTAAGTGTCCCGTTAGGTTGCTGGAACGCAGAGGTGTAGAAAAGGGTCAATGTTCGCCAAAATACAGGTAGCCTTACGCCTCTAATAAAAGAAGCTAGAAATCAGGCGATAGTGGAATGGGGAGATACAGAACGTTTGAAATAGAGAAACAGGAGATTTTAGAATACACACTTGGCCGTTGTAGCTCCTTGGAGATGTTTGTTAGGAAAATGTGTAGGAAAGTTTAGAAGACACACTTGACCGTGTAGTTCCTTAGAGATGTTTGTTAGAAAAGTTTAGAAGACAGCGGATAGGCGCAATGATATGAAGTGTAACAAATAAGAAAGCGCGCATGTATGTGTGTGTGTCGAAGTAATAGCAGGAATCAAATGTTAAAACGGTGACGGTAAATAAACGAGCAGGAAAAAACAAACAGTAGTATTCACCACTAACCCGAGATCCAAGATCAATGCAAAGAACCCTGAGCTAGTACCGAACCCGGGATCATTCCTACAAATCCTGTACCGTAAAATAGCCACATACCACCGCAGAATCGACATACCACTGCAAATTGTCGCCCTAACGTGGAGCCAGAATCGACATACCACCGCAACCTGTGCTATTAACGCTCAGAGTACCTTATGTATTTTATTTAAATGCATTTGTCGCACACACTTCGTGAAACCATACTGCACATTTCTCATATTTGATCCAGTCATCTTTGTATGCTGATTCCGGAGAATAAAACTTTAACCCACAAAATCTGCATTGTGCATCTTCCTCATCACTGTCTTCTATTTGGTCCGGTACTATCTTATCACTTGACTCACCAATCCTACGATTCCGTTTTGCAATAGGTCTACACTTTTGTTTGTTTGCTTTTACCATCTTCAATTTCCTTTTGGCCCAGCTTTCTTCAATGTTCGAGTCTGACGTCAAATGTTTGGTTTCTTGTGTTCTTCGGCGCTTCATCGATTCCTGTTTTTCTGCAGTGAGAACAATAGAAAAGGGAGATCCTGTTTTCGGCGTTGGCTGTGCGCTAGCGCTTGTTGACGCCTGTTCTGGAGGTGTTGTGAAGGCAGAAACTTGTCTTCAGGAATAACCAAGGTGTTGAACGGAAATATGCCTGTGCATTCAAAACCTTTGACAGCGTTTCCAACTGTTGCTTCTTCACTCCATGCTCTGGACAATAGTTTTCCAAAATTAAATTTATTAATAACACCGGTTGAGTTTGAGTGCATTTGTTGCCTCTTGATGATATAACAATTTTATTGGTTTTAAAACAGTTGTATCAAGAGGCTGGAGAAGGTGTACTGTATGTGGTGGTAGACACAACAACTCAACTTCATTTTAACGGCAGTAATCCTGACTCTGCAAATAAGAATGTGAACCACGGCCATCAAGAACTAGCAGGCACGATATTTCTGAAAGTCTGGAGCCGTTTAAGAAATATGTTTCCGTTGAGTAACTGAATCGCTTATGTCACTTCAGAACCAGGGAGCAAAACCTGTTTGTACACCTCTCTGAACCTTACACCTTTAAATATAATAAACACACCATTCGCACTACAGCGAGCAACAAGTGTAACATTTTCCCCTCTCTTGACGCTAGTTAACTTCACAACTTCCCTAGCACCTTAAGTTGCAACAATTTTTGTTGCGACATTGTTAACAGGCAATCTGGACTCTTCCATATTGAAAACCAGATGAGATTTGTTAGTAATTCTCAATTCTGTGGTTAAGTCCTGATAAAGCAGAAATAAAAATCTGCTACTGCCTTTGTGTTCAATCCCTCGGTCCTTGCTTCAGAAAGACCTTCAGGTTTTCTTAGATGTCATTGTTTCTCCGTATAAATCCTGTGAAGTAGTCTTTACCAGCGGATTTTGACTCTGTATTCCATGGATGGTTTATTTTGTTGGTAGTGGCATACAGAAATGCGGCCCTTCCTATTTGCTCCAGTGTACATCCAAAACCTCTTGCTGCCAAATTCTTTTAACCTGGAAACTAAATCTTTCGCCTCCTTCAAACTGAAAACGTAGGATGACCAACTGGTTTGCACACTATTTCTTCTAATTATTCTTGCCGTTTATGTGAATTAACACAATCCTTAACTGTAGAGTAAGGTCCGCTGCTCCTCTCGTACTACATCGCCATTTAATGCGCTTTTAATAGCACGTGCAATGTCATCCTCCGTCCAATTTCGTTCCAGCTTTCTTCGTTTATATGTCCGTACCATCTTCAGTGATCAATACAAATCAGTAACAGTTATAAGAAATAAGTAAGTAAAAAGAGCACAGAAAACTTAATTGTAACTGGGCGAGAATAACCCCTCTTTTCTTGGGGATTAGCCCCAACTGTTTAATTTTGAAATAGTGCGCCACGTGAGAGCTGTGATAAAAGAAACGCGCCATCTGTTACACATGGGCGTAACCCAGTCTATAATCTACACTGAGACTGATTTTGAGTCGAACATTTCTGTATATGTGGATACTAGGACTTAAGTTACAAACAGCATTTCTTTGTGAAAGCAAATAACTCAATATAAATGTCTTACCTTGTGATCTTCTTCTGTTGATATCGTTAAACAACAGTCGACAAATGTCCAAGCAAATACACGGTGGAGTAGCATAAACACCATGCTTGACAATCAATTGGAAGGGAAGTCGTCGCTGCGCACAAGGTTGCGCAGTAAACGTTTCCTTATTTAGGGCGGAAAACCCTCGCCCCAACCTAATGTTATTCAAGAAGTTGCCTTTATAGTGGAAGAGTTTCGTATAGTTTAGATTCCTCATAAGAGAAAACAGATGGGAAGTAATAATGTTGCTCAGGCAGAGAAGGACAGGCTCATTGCACATGTGCAAGGAAAGTACACAGATTCTGCGTGCTCTTTGAGAAGCCTTCCTGTCTAATAATTGATTTTAAACCAAAGCATTCTGTCGGACACAAGGAGAATGTGCGCTGGCACACCCAGACCCGATTGTTCCATTTTGCTTTAAATAAAATGTTTTTGCAATTAACTATTATTATTACTCCACGAAGTGCTACTGCCTGTGGTGCAAAGGGACTCAGGTTCGATATCCGGTACCGACAAGGGAATGTTTTCCATTACTGGATGTTGGTTAGGGATGCACTCCTTGGGGCCAAATGAGCGGCCACTTTATAGAAGTAGTGCCGGCCGAGATCCTGGAATCCGCATGTAGCAAGCAGCATGTTGACTGCCTTATTGGTCACATGTCGCTCCTATTACTGTTCCCTGCTAGGATGTCTTGGGTGTGGGTGGACGGAGGGAGGTGGAGGTTACAGCTGTCGTGTGGTGACGTAATTCCCAATTGGTCGAAGGAAACGTTTGCTTATTATACTAGTGTTACTACTGTTATGAATGTGTGCATGCTGAGATAATTGTGCAGTTTCGGGCATCTCAATATTGCGGACCAAAAAATGTGATCAATTATTTATATTCACGTGAAAATGTTTTCAGTACTTTTGATTTTCTCAAATGATTTTGATTAAATTCCAGGAATTTAGGATATTTACATGACAAATAAAATACTATATTGAATATGATATTCGTCTTTGTTTTGAAGCCACTTCTCTTGTATACAGCTGCTGCAACATTCAAGGTTTGCGTCTAAACTTATATAATGTGGTTTACAACAATTTATGTAGAAAGTATTTAAAGGCATTTATGATTCAAAATCAAAGGGGGGCACGAGCCGCCACTGGGCACGATCGTTGACGATACAAGAGGTGCTAACGAGACATCAAAAGCAACAGAGTCAGTCCAAACGTCACCATTTCAAGCGAGAGAAGCTTGTACATAAATAAAGAAAATGGCATTGTCATGCGATTTATTCGGAGATACACAGTTTGATGCAGGAACAGGTACTTTGTATTCAAACCGAAAAGTGGGAGGCAGAGGAAAACCAGTTTGAGTTGATGTGTGTTTGTACAACGTTTATTGCCGGTTTATCCATGCGAACAGTGTGCCAACATTGTAATATATTAGCCACGGCGTCTCAGTTGCTAATTATGAAATATCGGTCGACTCTTTTTTAATGTTAGCTACCGCCGAGCGGGAGCTCAGGCGGTTGCGTCTGAGGCCCGCAGTGGGAGGTGGTGTGTTCGATTCCCGCGGCCGACCTTCCTGCCCATGGGTTTTCCAGGGTCACTAGGCGAATGCTGGCAAAGTCATTGACTCCCTTGACTTTTTCTCTCCCTCATTCCCTCTCATTTCACCTTCCTCTTCCACGTTGCAGGTTGACTGCGGGGCTGTGTGTTGGACGACTTTGAACAGATGGCTTGCGTGTTGGAACTTCTCCTCGGCCCCATTAGATGGAGGCCGCTCGAGTCTCCGCTGCTGGGTCGAACTTTCCCCGGTCTCCGCTGGAAGGGAGCCTGTGACTTGGGAGGGGTGCCTTGAGCGCTCTCCGACTTGGTGGTCAAGCTTGTAACTATTAGGGACTTCTGCGTCGGCCGATCCTGCAGCTCATACGTCACATGCGGTTCCTTCATCTCATCCGTTCCTCCCGGGGGTCCCCTCCTAATCCTAATGCCAGCTACCGAAATAGATGGCGTCTGCGATAATGCGTGAAGCTAGCATTCGGAAGGTCCTGGGTTCGATTCTCGTTGGGTCGGTCTCTGACCATGGATTTCTTCGTGATTTGCCTAGGTCGGTAGGCAAATGCTGGGGTGGTTCCTCTTCTACCACGAATATACTGTCCATCGTTTCCTATCATCTGTTTCAGGGTTGAAGGACCAGATGACGGCGTTCGGTGTGTTACAGCTGGGCAGTGGAGGTGTGCTTTGGAATGGTTTCTCCCTGGCGTCGGTGGGACTGCTGACGGACCCACCGTCTAGAGCATCATCCTTGGGCTCTAGGGGCCTCAGGGGGGCTTGTGGATAGGACTGATTGGAGTCGGATGCGTTCAATCTGGAATCGTTATGGACAGCTTGCGCACACCGTCGCTCGGATCTGGTCGCTCTTTGAGTCTCCCCTCTCATCCCTCCCTCGCTCCCAGGAGTCACATTAGAAGTACCAAGTGCCACACTGGTCTACGTGTGGTGTTCTGACCCGTGTTCGTGGATCCTCACTGATTTATTCTCTAATGTTAGCTGGATATAAGTTTCCCTCTTTATACAATTATTTACCATGCCCTGCTAATGAACGTGATTACTCTTGCAGAGGGTTATTAAAATACTTTGACATTGGTATCGCATACGTATCGTTATAAGCGGAATGGGTTCTCTTTTGTTTTGTCGTGGCTTAGTTACTCGGAATAAAATATCCGCTGCATTTTTCTTATTATAAATAACTATTTTTTTTACTTAGTCGCAACCATCTTATACCAGATGGTCCAAACAAACCGTCTTTAGCAGTTTTTTGTTTCCCGCATGCATAGGTGTAAAAGAAGTTGCCGCATCACTGCTGTTCAAAGGGGCAGTTCAGGTACAAAGCGAAAGGTCACTGAAGTAATGCTGCTGTCTGCAGGTGTTTACGTGGTAGTTTCGTGCTGATAAGCGTCGAGTGGTCACCTGCTTGAAGTTCGAGCCAGACAAAAACGCAACGTTCACAATAACAAACGCACATATATGGTTACGGGCTTTGCGGACGCCACCAAAATGCAGCTGAGGCTCGAAGTCTGTGTTCTGAACATTTTCAGGCGCGTATTAAGAAATGAATCATTGGATCATTTCAGGTAGAACATGGGCCTAAGAGACCCTTATATCACTTCGTCAACCAAGGTGGGCATGTTTTTGCATATGCTTATTATGAATAATACACTAATTGAACACAATATAATTTTAACGCGCCTTTAAGGGTACATAAGTATAATAAAATAGAATTTTATTTAATCTTGTTAACTTTGCGGCACCAATTGGTGCCATATATTTGCACAGATTGTTGATTAACTGTCATGGAACTATAAATGTCATAACACGTGTGCTCTGGTTTGCGTCATGCGGCAATTCTGAATTCCTCTTAATGAGCTAGTTTCTTATTAAATAACCGAAAACACCCCCTCTACACACACACACACACACATACACACATAGGTACTCTCAAATTCAAACACCAGCCTCTGGGCACACCGCGAAATGTTTTCGTATAAATACAACCTTTTGGAGCCCAGCCGGGAATCGAAACCGGAACACCTTATATAGCAGGCAGTTTCTCTATCGAATGAGCTCTGGGAGCAGTAATAGCAGTATAAATGTTCCTTTTCAAGCATTGGTCTTTCATTTAGCAGTCTCCTCTCTGTCCGTATGGAGTCCCCTTTGCAGTTCTGCTTAGGCAAACCTTTTGGCATTCACGCTATCCGGTATAACTAACTTCAACTAAAGACGGCTTCTGTGTCCACCTGGTACATTTAAAAGGCTTAATGCGACCCTGTGCTCTTCAAATGGGGATTCTCGAAATCCTTACTTACGGTGTTCTGCTGAAAAGTGGGAGTGTTTGGCTTATTTTGAAAGCGCTTGTGTTCTAGATTGTCCCTCCCCCCAAAAAATGTAAAATGTTTGCATTTAAGGTAGTAAAATAAATTTAAGTCCGTGATTTATTCATAACCGAATGTTTCCGAAGCGAAGCAGCCGAATGTTTTCGACACGATCGGAACGTTTGTGAGCGAAAAGTAAAATACAGTGCAACTCAATGGAAGGAAGGGATAAATCAACTGTTTTATTTCATGTATATTGCCATTGCAGGTAAAATACAAGCAGAGTCAAATCCTGTCGTAACGTATTATACGCCATACACCAGGGCAGTCCCAGAAGCGACCTGACGCATATATAGCCGTTGTTGTTTCAAATAAATGGCTATGGTAGAGAATACCACTCCTATAAAGCAAGTTTGATGATGCTACGTTGTTTAGTAATTGTTTGGCAGCCATTAATAGTGAACTCTCTGAGAATTTGTAAACATGAATAAAACAGGTCATCGTTATGTGATACAATACTTTCATTTGAAAACTCCTAGTCCAACTAATATTAAAGCTGAGTTAGATTCTACTCTGGGGGAGTCTGCTCCTTCGTTTACAACAGTAAAATATTGGGTGGCAGTGTTTAAGCGAGACCGTACGAGCTGCCAAGACGAACATCGCAGTGGTCGACCAAATGAGGAGACCACGCCAGGAATTGCGAAGAAAATCCACAAAATGGTATTGGATGACCGTCAACTGAAGGTGCACGAGCTAGCAGACATCGTAGGCATTTCAAAACGTGCTGTACATCGCACACTAACTGAAAATTTAGACATGAGAAAGCTGTGCGCAAGATGGGTGCCGCGTTTACTCACAATGGAACAAAAGCAGCAACGAGAGGATGTTTCAGTCCAGTGTTTGGCGATGTTTTGCTGCAATAAAGCCTAGGTTTTGCGTCGATTCATAACCATGGATGAAACATGGGTCCATCACTTTACACCTGAGACGGAGAAACAGTCAAGACAGGGGATTGAAAGGGGAGAATCGGCTCCAAAGAAGGTGAGACAGTTCTATCTGCAGGCAAGGTCATGGCGTCAGTTTTTTGGGATGCGCGTGGGATATTCTTCATTGATTATCTTCAAAAAGGAAAAGCAATCAATGGTGAGTATTATGCAAAATTATTGCAGCGTTTGAATGAGGAAATCAAGCAAAAACGGCCGCATTTACCGAAAAAGAAAGTTCTGTTTTATCAAGGCAATGCACCAGTTCACACATCCATTATCGCCATGGCCAAAATCAATGAGTTAAAGTTCGAATTGCTTCCTCGTGTACCCTATTCGCCAGATGTAGCCCCCTCTGATTATTTTCTGTTTCCAAAGTTGAAGAAATAACTTGGTGGTAAAAGATTTGCCAACAATGAAGAGGCGGAGTTTGCAATTGATGGCTATTTTGCAGAACTCGACGGTTCACGCTATAAACACAGCTTTTGAACATCGCTGGGAAGGAGACTATGTAGAGAAATAAAGATGTTTTTTTCCAGAATGTTTGTGTTTTGTTTGTTAGGTGGGGTACTTCTGGGACCACCCTCGTACGTTTTCCGTGGTGCTGTTCCTAAGTTAGATGCCTGTCGTGCGTTTGACTGTGGCTGTATATCAGGCTACGAATTATAATTACCTTTTCTTCCTGATTAGATCTTAATGGTCAATCGTAATCTTATCTGTCTGCTGTTTTGTAAACGACCATAATTATTGCACTTTTCTATTTTACACTAATTGAGCTGAATCGATAATATACCAGATATGTCAAGAGTGCCCAGAAAGTACCTGTGATATTGATGCAATACTGCGTTAAAAGCGTTGGGGAATCTCGTAGATTTACAAAACATTAATCATCTAACGCAGCCATAAAATCCTCATACGGATACCAGTCGGCCACCAAATGAGAGCGTTCGTTGTGAAGAGCAACTAAACAGATACAGAACAAGCGGGCGACACATCGGAATTGCAGTCAGATAAAGAAAACATTGGCAGTTGTATTTACTAGCGAGGCTGAGGCGTGCAAATGTAGTACTGCTTTAACTGTGCAACTCTGCATTCCCACTATCGCCTTGCCCTTCACTCCTTTGCGATCACTAGCCTTAACGATGTTACGTATTGTCAACAAAACAGTGGCATCCTCCTCCAAACGCACTCATATCGTGGCGACTAGCAGGTACGCTTACAAACTTTAAAACACATACAGGTACATAGGTTCGCCAAAACCTTTTATAGTCAGACTGGACTGGAATTGAATGACAATCTATGGTTTATTTTCATAGTTCTCAAACTTGTGCGAATTTTTCGCAGGGGGTATCTAGTATTTGTTTATTACTTTCTTTATCACCAGCATAGTAGGTAGAGAAGGTATTGCATTGCACCCAAAAATTTCATACCGAAATTTCAACGTAAATACATGTTTTGAGGCCCCCTGAATAAAAATAAAGCATTTTTAGAAAAGCGTCCGTGTGTGTGTCTGTCTTTGAAGAGTATAACTCAAAAATGAAAATCTGGATAAATACCAAAGTTGGTATTTAGGTTCAGTGCCTTCCAAAGGTATGACACGAAGATTTTCAAGAAAATCCCCCCACACCAAACTTCCCTTTACATGGAACATTTTTCGAAATTTTTTATTTCTTATAAAATGGCTCTTAACGATTTTGATTAAAATAGCTTACATTAAAGATACTTGACAAATAAAATCTAGATCTTGAATTTTCTGAGAATAGCCTATTAAGTACACTTCATTCGTATGAATCTTGCCTAACTATGAAGGAGTATTTGTATTATTTTGTTGCCCCACGTTTAGGCACCAATTTGAAGGTTTTGTTGTAGCTTCACGTATAGAACAAAGTTTCCGGTGGCCTTCGCCCCAATTTTTATCAATCAACTTTGCATTTTAGTGTTTCTTTAAATATTATAATATATATATTTATGTCTGCCTCGGCTGCGTCAGTATTAATTTGTAGAAACATGTATCTCTTAACAGGGGGTTTTGCGGCGAAAGAATGTAGGCTTACATAAATTATAATTTTTACTTCACTCCTTTTATTAATCCTTCACACGATTAAATAACACTTCACTTATATAGAGATCTGTGAGATTATTTATTAATTGCACTTTTAAACACGTAAACGTTATAATATTCTCGCCATAATGAATTTTATATGTCTCACACTGAATACGTACTACCGAGCGAACGAACTGCCCAGGTACATTGCCTTCTAGCGACTGGCGTTTACCGCTTAAATTTGTAAATTTTTCTATTTCACGTCTCTGATTGGCTAATTTTACTCCAATAGAATACTTTTATTTAACTTTCAGCTTTTCTGGTTGTTGATTGCCTATTTATAAACTGTTTTAAAATATTACATTATTGTTCCAAGAATTACTGGTAGCATTATTAAACTTTCCAATTCATTATTGCCTGAAGGTTACCTCATTGTTAGCAACTTTCGGTCTCTATTCTCACAGCTCCTACATTATTAAATTACTTAATACATTCACATAACATTATTATACATGTACACAATAATATAAACATAATACAATGACTGTTACATACATTTTATATATTATAGTATACACACATTGCTTTACGGTGGGCTGTTATTATTTTTTTATATTATATGATTAGACTGAAATCATTTAAGTTGTAAAAAATACTGCCTCAGCTGGTAAACACAATTTATTTTAAATAAGTTTTTGGAGGCGTAAGTCATTTCTGAGATATACATTATTAATGGTTCGAATTGTTCATTAGTTGATCATTCTTTTAAAGTCCTGTCAACATTCAGTTGTTTCTCGGGATTGCATAGAAACACCATGAAATTTTAAGGCAGAATATAGCGTCCAGCTCTTAAACATTTAACTATGCTTTTTCTATTTTTCTACAATGAAATGTGTGATATAGTTATTTCTGCAAAGGTTTGTTTGAATTAATATGTAGTAATGTTTTAGTTGAGGAAACAGCGCGACAGAGGAATACGTGAAAAGCTGAACTTCGGATCACGAACATTATTCCATAAAAATGTTTTTCTAGAATTCGAGGGAATTCTTCACAATTAGTGACTTAAAAGCTTTATTACTGATAATAGAGACGTATTATAGCCCTGGTTTAAAGACTGAAACCTGAACTTTTAGCCTGTGTACTGTGTTACAACAGAGCAATAAAACCCTAAGAGTGAACGCGCTTTGCGGGCAATTACGGATAGATTGGATGGCTTCTAATTTCACGACACGCGAAGCAGTAAACCGCATCGTGTGATCTTAAATTGTTCGGCGTATTTCATATATCCAGAGCGAAACGGTGTTAAATTAAACCGACTCTGCAAGTTACAAATAAATACATTTTTGCACGATCGTGTGTTTTCTGGTCCTCCCGATGATATTTACACAGAAGGAAATTTAAAATTCCAGGGAAACCAATTTCAACCAACATAAATTTGTTGGCTGTAATAACATACAACCTGTACTAGGGCAAGAAATAAAATGAAACCCAATTTTCCATGCCTGTTCAATATCTGCGTCTTTGAATCCACTTCTCCGACTTCAAATTCTTGTTGAAATACTGAAACTCTATTAGGGTAAAATGGGTAAAGATGCCCCACTTTTTTTTGGATTCAAAAGTTTTTCCCAATAACGACATATGAGACATATAATAATATATGTAACAATTCCGGCGATATTCATTACATGAGTAAATAAGCGTATTTTTTGTAATTTCTAACAGGATAATTTTTTATAAACAAAATAAAAACAGTGTAATGGGCCATCCATGGCATATGATTGGTGAAAGATGCTCCATTAAATATCTTATATAAAACAAAGAATTCGAACCTAAAAAGATACAAACAAAATTTAAATTCCTCAAAAATACAAGTTTCTTCATGTCGTCTCTAAGAATGTTTGCTATTTTTTGTGGTTTTCACACGTTTTACCGCCATTTATGTTTGAACTCCTTCTGCCATAGTCAATGCAAAATCCTTCAAAAATTGTGCAGTTTTCATGTAGGCACTTTTTGCATGCAGTGCACTGTATCCAGTGGCATTCTTCTTTGGTGAGATAATAGTATTCTTTACACTCCCTGCAGGTGTCATCGTCTTGTTCAGCTTCGGTGTCTGAGTGCTCCGAATCACTGGTAATTGCAATTTTATTTGATCTTCTTGGAACCTTCTGGACCATTTTCTTGTCTCGAACTGCAGCTATAGCCATGGTCAGAGATCCTTCACTCCACCTCCCTCGTTCAGAATTTACTTTTTTAAGTATTTTCCCATCTGAAAACATAATGGGCATACATTACTATTTTTATTAAGCAATTTGCTCCCGTAATAATAAGTTCAATTGTATCCATAGGGCCTAATATATGCCAATTGTTTTATTCAAATGTTTTATTACAGTTCTAGCTATGCAAATTAATAACGCACCATATTATTTAATATAAAGCGTTTCCTGACATTTTAAACATATAATTGAATGAAATTAATGCCAAAAGCATGTGGGCCTTCTTTGCCCACTCGGTGGTAGAGCATCTTCCCTGATCGTGGTGTAAAGATGCCCCGGGCGATCACGTGACTCACGCGTGCATGGTCTGAGATTTTAACACACAGTGTGCCAAAGAGTGTTCTTTCAATATACCAGTTGGTAATTACACACTGTTATTAATTTGCAATCAGTTCGTGGTCTAAAATAACTTCTGCAAAACTTCAAGGCTGAAAATAATGCATGCTTACCTTGCAAACATTGCCAAAACACTGTAAGCGAAACAAAGGACGCGACCAACACATACACTACCTCACAACAAACTGGAGTGGTATACTGCTGCCATCCTGAGTCACAATTGGAAAATATCAGAGATGGGGCATCTTTGCCCATTTTACCATATCGTCCAAACAACTGCCTTTGAGACACGGCATCAAACAATTCACATAAAGCCCCCTCTTACTGAGCCAACGTATTAGTTACAGCTGTAGAATTCTCAAGTGTGAAACGCGACTGTAATAATGCACTTCCCACACTCATGTCGCAATATACTGTTCCCAGACCGAGCTAGATGACTCACATTCGGGGGTCCCAGGTTCGATTTCCGTCGACCGTCCCTGACCTTGGGGTTTCTTTATTTTCCCTGATCGGTAGGTAAATGCGGGGTTGGTTTCTCATCTACCGCGATTTTCTTTCCATCGTTTCCCTTTCATTCCGTTTCCTTATCCTTCAGGTGTGCTTCTAGGTTTCGTGGTGTATGGCGGTACCGGAAAGATGATGCGGATGCTTGCTGAAAGGAAGGAGTATTCACCCTGGACACTAGAGGGCCACTTGATCGACGGAGCGTTCATCGCACTCTCCAGGCAGCCTCTAGGGGACAAGTCTTCGTTCCTGTAACTGTTTCTGTCTGGCCTGTGGCCTCCTATGGTTGTTTCACTTCATCCCTTCATGCTGGTGGTGGTAGTCACAATAGATCTATGTAGGTCGCGAGGTGTCCCCCTCCGTTGTATAACCTATACTGTAGTCTCCTGTGGTACCTTCACTTCATCCCTTCCTCCTGCTGGTGGAAGTCACAATAGATCTATGTAGGTCCTGAGGTGTCCCTCTTTGTTGTATAACCTATACTGTAGCCTCCTGTGTTCCTTCACTTCATCAGTTCCTGCTGGTGGTGGTAGACACAATAGATCTATGTAGGTCGCGAGGTGTCCCTCTCTGTTGTATAACCTATACTGTAGTCTCCTGTGTTCCTTCACTTCATCACTTCCTGCTGGTGGTGGTAGTCACAATAGATCTATGTAGGTCGCAGTGTGTCCCTCTCTGTTGTATAACCTATACTGTAGTCTCCTGTGTTCCTTCACTTCATCACTTCCTGCTGGTGGTGGTACTCACAATAGATATATGTAGGTCGCGAGGTGTCCCTCTCTGTTGTATAACCTATACTGTAGTCTCCTGTGTTCCTTCACTTCATCACTTCCTGCTGGTGGTGGTAGTCACAATAGATCTATGTAGGTCGCGAGGTGTCCCTCTCTGTTGTATAACCTATACTGTAGTCTCCTGTGTTCCTTCACTTCATCCCTTCCTCCTGGTGGTGGTAGTCACAATAGATCTATGCAGGTCGCGAGATGTCCCTCTCTGTTGTATAACCTATACTGTAGCCTCCTGTGTTCCTTCACTTCATCACTTCCTCCTGGTGGTGGTAGTCACAATAGATCTATGTAGGTCGCGAGGTGTCCCTCTCTGTTGTATAACCTATACTGTAGTCTCCTGTGGTTCCTTCACTTCATCCCTTCCTCCTGATGGTGGTAGTCACAATAGATCTATGTAGGTCGCGAGGTGTCCCTCTCTGTTGTATAACCTATACTGTAGTCTCCTGTGTTCCTTCACTTCATCACTTCCTCCTGGTGGTGGCAGTCACAATAGATCTATGTAGGTCGCGAGGTGTCCCTCTCTGTTGTATAACCTATACTGTAGTCTCCTGTGTTCCTTCACTTCATCACTTCCTGCTGGTGGTGGTAGTCCCAATAGATCTATGTAGGTCGCGAGGTGTCCCTCTCTGTTGTATAACCTATACTGTAGTCTCCTGTGTTCCTTCACTTCATCACTTCCTGCTGGTGGTGGTAGTCACAATAGATCTATGTAGGTCGCGAGGTGTCCCTCTCTGTTGTATAACCTATACTGTAGACTCCTGTGTTCCTTCACTTCATCACTTCCTGCTGGTGGTGGTAGTCACAATAGATCTATGTAGGTCGCGAGGTGTCCCTCTCTGTTGTATAACCTATACTGTGGTCTCCTGTGTTCCTTCACTTCATCACTTCCTGCTGGTGGTGGTAGTCACAATAGATCTATGTAGGTCGCGAGGTGTCCCTCTCTGTTGTATAACCTATACTGTAGTCTCCTGTGTTACTTCACTTCATCACTTCCTCCTGGTGGTGGTAGTCACAATAGATCTATGTAGGTCGCGAGGTGTCCCTCTCTGTTGTATAACCTATACTGTAGTCTCCTGTGTTCCTTCACTTCTTCACTTCCTGCTGGTGGTGGTAGTCACAATAGATCTATGTAGGTCGCGAGGTGTCCCTCTCTGTTGTATAACCTATACTGTAGTCTCCTGTGTTCCTTCACTTCATCACTTCCTGCTGGTGGTGGTAGTCACAATAGATCTATGTAGGTCGCGAGGTGTCCCTCTCTGTTGTATAACCTATACTGTAGTCTCCTGTGTTCCTTCACTTCATCACTTCCTGCTGGTGGTGGTAGTCACAATAGATCTATGTAGGTCGCGAGGTGTCCCTCCCCTGTATAACCTATACTGTAGTCTCCTGTGTTCCTTCACTTCATCACTTCCTGCTGGTGGTGGTAGTCACAATAGATCTATGTGGTCGCGAGGTGTCCCTCTCTGTTGTATAACCTATACTGTAGTCTCCTGTGTTACTTCACTTCATCACTTCCTCCTGGTGGTGGTAGTCACAATAGATCTATGTAGGTCGCGAGGTGTCCCTCTCTGTTGTATAACCTATACTGTAGTCTCCTGTGTTCCTTCACTTCATCACTTCCTGCTGGTGGTGGTAGTCACAATAGATCTATGTAGGTCGCGAGGTGTCCCTCTGTTGTATAACCTATACTGTAGTCTCCTGTGTTCCTTCACTTCATCACTTCCTGCTGGTGGTGGTAGTCACAATAGATCTATGTAGGTCGCGAGGTGTCCCTCCCCTGTATAACCTATACTGTAGCCTCCTGTAGTTCCTTCACTTCATCCCTTCCTGCTGGTGGTGGTAGTCACAATAGATCTATGTAGGTCGCAGTGTGTCCCTCTCTGTTGTATAACCTATACTGTAGTCTCCTGTGTTCCTTCACTTCATCACTTCCTGCTGGTGGTGGTACTCACAATAGATATATGTAGGTCGCGAGGTGTCCCTCTCTGTTGTATAACCTATACTGTAGTCTCCTGTGTTCCTTCACTTCATCACTTCCTGCTGGTGGTGGTAGTCACAATAGATATATGTAGGTCGCGAGGTGTCCCTCTCTGTTGTATAACCTATACTGTAGTCTCCTGTGTTCCTTCACTTCATCACTTCCTCCTGCTGGTGGTAGTCACAATAGATATATGTAGGTCGCGAGGTGTCCCTCTCTGTTGTATAACCTATACTGTAGTCTCCTGTGTTCCTTCACTTCATCACTTCCTGCTGGTGGTGGCAGTAACAATAGATCTATGTAGGTCCTGAGGTGTCCCTCTCTGTTGTATAACCTATACTGTAGTCTCCTGTGGTTCCTTCACTTCATCCCTTCCTCCTGTTGGTGGTAGTCACAATAGATCTATGTAGGTCGCAGTGTGTCCCTCTCTGTTGTATAACATATACTGTAGTCTCCTGTGTTCCTTCAGTTCATCCCTTCCTCCTGGTGGTGGTAGTCACAATAGATCTATGTAGGTCGCAGTGTGTCCCTCTCTGTTGTATAACCTATACTGTAGTCTCCTGTGTTCCTTCAGTTCATCCCTTCCTCCTGGTGGTGGTAGTCACAATAGATCTATGTAGGTCGCGAGGTGTCCCTCTCTGTTGTATAACCTACACTGTAGTCTCCTGTGGTTCCTTCACTTCATCCCTTCCTCCTGGTGGTGGTAGTCACAATGGATCTATGTAGGTCGCAGTGTGTCCCTCTCTGTTGTATAACCTATACTGTAGTCTCCTGTGTTCCTTCACTTCATCCCTTCCTCCTGGTGATGGTAGTCACAATAGATCTATGTAGGTCGCGAGGTGTCCCTCTCTGTTGTATAACCTATACTATAGTCTCCTGTGTTCCTTCACTTCATCACTTCCTCCTGGTGGTGGTAGACACAATAGATGTATGTAGGTCGCGAGGTGTCCCTCTGTGTTGTATAACCTATACTGTAGCCTCCTGTGGTTCCTTCAGTTCATCCCTTCTTCCTAGTGGTGGTAGTCACAATAGATCTATGTAGGTCGCGAGGTGTCCCACTCTGTTGTATAACCTATACTGTAGTCTCCTGTGTTCCTTCACTTCATCCCTTCCTCCTGGTGGTGGTAGTCACAATAGATCTATGTAGGTCGCGAGGTGTCCCTCTCTGTTGTATATCCTATACTGTAGTCTACTGTGTTCCTTCACTTCATCACTTCCTCCTGGTGGTGGTAGTCACAATAGATCTATGTAGGTCGCGAGGTGTCCCTCTCTGTTGTATATCCTATACTGTAGTCTCCTGTGTTCCTTCACTTCATCACTTCCTCCTGGTGGTGGTAGACACAATAGAGCTATGTAGGTCGCGAGGTGTCCCTCTCTGTTGTATAACCTATACTGTAGCCTCCTGTGTTCCTTCATTTCATCACTTCCTCCTGGTGGTAGTAGTCACAATAGATCTATGTAGGTCGCGAGGTATCCCTCTCTGTTGTATAACCTATACTGTAGTCTCCTGTGGTTCCTTCACTTCATCCCTTCCTCCTGGTGGTGGTAGTCACAATAGATCTATGTAGGTCGCAGTGTGCGAGTTGTCCCTCTCTGTTGTATAACCTATACTGTAGTCTCCTGTGTTCCTTCACTTCATCCCTTCCTCCTGGTGGTGGTAGTCACGATAGATCTATGTAGGTCGCGAGGTGTCTCTCTCTGTTGTATAACCTATACTGTAGTCTCCTGTGTTCCTTCACTTCATCACTTCCTGCTGGTGGTGGTAGTCACAATAGATCTATGTAGGTCGCGAGGTGTCCCTCTCTGTTGTATAACGTATACTGTAGTCTCCTGTTGTTCCTTCACTTCATCCCTTCCTCCTGTTGGTGGTAGTCACAATAGATCTATGTCGGTCGCGAGGTGTCCCTCTGTGTTATATAACCTATACTGTAGTCTCCTGTAGTTCCTTCACTTCATCACTTCCTCCTGGTGGTGGTAGTCACAATAGATCTATGTAGGTCGCGAGGTGTCCCTCTCTGTTGTATAACCTATACTGTAGTCTCCTATGTTCCTTCGCTTCATCCTTTCCTCCTGGTGGTGGTAGTCACAATAGATCTATGTAGGTCGCGAGGTGTCCCTCTCTGTTGTATAACCTATACTGTAGTCTCCTGTGTTCCTTCACTTCATCACTTCCTCCTGGTGGTGGCAGTCACAATAGATCTATGTAGGTCGCGAGGTGTCCCTCTCTGTTGTATAACCTATACTGTAGTCTCCTGTGTTCCTTCACTTCATCACTTCCTGCTGGTGGTGGTAGTCACAATAGATCTATGTAGGTCGCGAGGTGTCCCTCTCTGTTGTATAACCTATACTGTAGTCTCCTGTGTTCCTTCACTTCATCACTTCCTGCTGGTGGTGGTAGTCACAATAGATCTATGTAGGTCGCGAGGTGTCCCTCTCTGTTGTATAACCTATACTGTAGACTCCTGTGTTCCTTCACTTCATCACTTCCTGCTGGTGGTGGTAGTCACAATAGATCTATGTAGGTCGCGAGGTGTCCCTCTCTGTTGTATAACCTATACTGTGGTCTCCTGTGTTCCTTCACTTCATCACTTCCTGCTGGTGGTGGTAGTCACAATAGATCTATGTAGGTCGCGAGGTGTCCCTCTCTGTTGTATAACCTATACTGTAGTCTCCTGTGTTACTTCACTTCATCACTTCCTCCTGGTGGTGGTAGTCACAATAGATCTATGTAGGTCGCGAGGTGTCCCTCTCTGTTGTATAACCTATACTGTAGTCTCCTGTGTTCCTTCACTTCTTCACTTCCTGCTGGTGGTGGTAGTCACAATAGATCTATGTAGGTCGCGAGGTGTCCCTCTCTGTTGTATAACCTATACTGTAGTCTCCTGTGTTCCTTCACTTCATCACTTCCTGCTGGTGGTGGTAGTCACAATAGATCTATGTAGGTCGCGAGGTGTCCCTCTCTGTTGTATAACCTATACTGTAGTCTCCTGTGTTCCTTCCCTTCATACTTCCTGCTGGTGGTGGTAGTCACAATAGATCTATGTAGGTCGCGAGGTGTCCCTCTGTTGTATAACCTATACTGTAGTCTCCTGTGTTCCTTCACTTCATCACTTCCTGCTGGTGGTGGTAGTCACAATAGATCTATGTAGGTCGCGAGGTGTCCCTCCCCTGTATAACCTATACTGTAGTCTCCTGTGTTACTTCACTTCATCACTTCCTCCTGGTGGTGGTAGTCACAATAGATCTATGTAGGTCGCGAGGTGTCCCTCTCTGTTGTATAACCTATACTGTAGTCTCCTGTGTTCCTTCACTTCATCACTTCCTGCTGGTGGTGGTAGTCACAATAGATCTATGTAGGTCGCGAGGTGTCCCTCTGTTGTATAACCTATACTGTAGTCTCCTGTGTTCCTTCACTTCATCACTTCCTGCTGGTGGTGGTAGTCACAATAGATCTATGTAGGTCGCGAGGTGTCCCTCCCCTGTATAACCTATACTGTAGCCTCCTGTAGTTCCTTCACTTCATCCCTTCCTGCTGGTGGTGGTAGTCACAATAGATCTATGTAGGTCGCAGTGTGTCCCTCTCTGTTGTATAACCTATACTGTAGTCTCCTGTGTTCCTTCACTTCATCACTTCCTGCTGGTGGTGGTACTCACAATAGATATATGTAGGTCGCGAGGTGTCCCTCTCTGTTGTATAACCTATACTGTAGTCTCCTGTGTTCCTTCACTTCATCACTTCCTGCTGGTGGTGGTAGTCACAATAGATATATGTAGGTCGCGAGGTGTCCCTCTCTGTTGTATAACCTATACTGTAGTCTCCTGTGTTCCTTCACTTCATCACTTCCTCCTGCTGGTGGTAGTCACAATAGATATATGTAGGTCGCGAGGTGTCCCTCTCTGTTGTATAACCTATACTGTAGTCTCCTGTGTTCCTTCACTTCATCACTTCCTGCTGGTGGTGGCAGTAACAATAGATCTATGTAGGTCCTGAGGTGTCCCTCTCTGTTGTATAACCTATACTGTAGTCTCCTGTGGTTCCTTCACTTCATCCCTTCCTCCTGTTGGTGGTAGTCACAATAGATCTATGTAGGTCGCAGTGTGTCCCTCTCTGTTGTATAACATATACTGTAGTCTCCTGTGTTCCTTCAGTTCATCCCTTCCTCCTGGTGGTGGTAGTCACAATAGATATATGTAGGTCGCAGTGTGTCCCTCTCTGTTGTATAACCTATACTGTAGTCTCCTGTGTTCCTTCAGTTCATCCCTTCCTCCTGGTGGTGGTAGTCACAATAGATCTATGTAGGTCGCGAGGTGTCCCTCTCTGTTGTATAACCTACACTGTAGTCTCCTGTGGTTCCTTCACTTCATCCCTTCCTCCTGGTGGTGGTAGTCACAATGGATCTATGTAGGTCGCAGTGTGTCCCTCTCTGTTGTATAACCTATACTGTAGTCTCCTGTGTTCCTTCACTTCATCCCTTGCTCCTGGTGATGGTAGTCACAATAGATCTATGTAGGTCGCGAGGTGTCCCTCTCTGTTGTATAACCTATACTATAGTCTCCTGTGTTCCTTCACTTCATCACTTCCTCCTGGTGGTGGTAGACACAATAGATGTATGTAGGTCGCGAGGTGTCCCTCTGTGTTGTATAACCTATACTGTAGCCTCCTGTGGTTCCTTCAGTTCATCCCTTCTTCCTAGTGGTGGTAGTCACAATAGATCTATGTAGGTCGCGAGGTGTCCCACTCTGTTGTATAACCTATACTGTAGTCTCCTGTGTTCCTTCACTTCATCCCTTCCTCCTGGTGGTGGTAGTCACAATAGATCTATGTAGGTCGCGAGGTGTCCCTCTCTGTTGTATATCCTATACTGTAGTCTACTGTGTTCCTTCACTTCATCACTTCCTCCTGGTGGTGGTAGTCACAATAGATCTATGTAGGTCGCGAGGTGTCCCTCTCTGTTGTATATCCTATACTGTAGTCTCCTGTGTTCCTTCACTTCATCACTTCCTCCTGGTGGTGGTAGACACAATAGAGCTATGTAGGTCGCGAGGTGTCCCTCTCTGTTGTATAACCTATACTGTAGCCTCCTGTGTTCCTTCACTTCATCACTTCCTCCTGGTGGTAGTAGTCACAATAGATCTATGTAGGTCGCGAGGTGTCCCTCTCTGTTGTATAACCTATACTGTAGTCTCCTGTGGTTCCTTCACTTCATCCCTTCCTCCTGGTGGTGGTAGTCACAATAGATCTATGTAGGTCGCAGTGTGCGAGTTGTCCCTCTCTGTTGTATAACCTATACTGTAGTCTCCTGTGTTCCTTCACTTCATCCCTTCCTCCTGGTGGTGGTAGTCACGATAGATCTATGTAGGTCGCGAGGTGTCTCTCTCTGTTGTATAACCTATACTGTAGTCTCCTGTGTTCCTTCACTTCATCACTTCCTGCTGGTGGTGGTAGTCACAATAGATCTATGTAGGTCGCGAGGTGTCCCTCTCTGTTGTATAACGTATACTGTAGTCTCCTGTTGTTCCTTCACTTCATCCCTTCCTCCTGTTGGTGGTAGTCACAATAGATCTATGTCGGTCGCGAGGTGTCCCTCTGTGTTATATAACCTATACTGTAGTCTCCTGTAGTTCCTTCACTTCATCACTTCCTCCTGGTGGTGGTAGTCACAATAGATCTATGTAGGTCGCGAGGTGTCCCTCTCTGTTGTATAACCTATACTGTAGTCTCCTATGTTCCTTCACTTCATCCTTTCCTCCTGGTGGTGGTAGTCACAATAGATCTATGTAGGTCGCGAGGTGTCCCTCTCTGATGTATAACCTATACTGTAGTCTCCTGTGTTCCTTCACTTCATCACTTCCTCCTGGTGGTGGCAGTCACAATAGATCTATGTAGGTCGCGAGGTGTCCCTCTCTGTTGTATAACCTATACTGTAGTCTCCTGTGTTCCTTCACTTCATCACTTCCTGCTGGTGGTGGTAGTCACAATAGATCTATGTAGGTCGCGAGGTGTCCCTCTCTGTTGTATAACCTATACTGTAGTCTCCTGTGTTCCTTCACTTCATCACTTCCTGCTGGTGGTGGTAGTCACAATAGATCTATGTAGGTCGCGAGGTGTCCCTCTCTGTTGTATAACCTATACTGTAGACTCCTGTGTTCCTTCACTTCATCACTTCCTGCTGGTGGTGGTAGTCACAATAGATCTATGTAGGTCGCGAGGTGTCCCTCTCTGTTGTATAACCTATACTGTGGTCTCCTGTGTTCCTTCACTTCATCACTTCCTGCTGGTGGTGGTAGTCACAATAGATCTATGTAGGTCGCGAGGTGTCCCTCTCTGTTGTATAACCTATACTGTAGTCTCCTGTGTTACTTCACTTCATCACTTCCTCCTGGTGGTGGTAGTCACAATAGATCTATGTAGGTCGCGAGGTGTCCCTCTCTGTTGTATAACCTATACTGTAGTCTCCTGTGTTCCTTCACTTCTTCACTTCCTGCTGGTGGTGGTAGTCACAATAGATCTATGTAGGTCGCGAGGTGTCCCTCTCTGTTGTATAACCTATACTGTAGTCTCCTGTGTTCCTTCACTTCATCACTTCCTGCTGGTGGTGGTAGTCACAATAGATCTATGTAGGTCGCGAGGTGTCCCTCTCTGTTGTATAACCTATACTGTAGTCTCCTGTGTTCCTTCCCTTCATACTTCCTGCTGGTGGTGGTAGTCACAATAGATCTATGTAGGTCGCGAGGTGTCCCTCTGTTGTATAACCTATACTGTAGTCTCCTGTGTTCCTTCACTTCATCACTTCCTGCTGGTGGTGGTAGTCACAATAGATCTATGTAGGTCGCGAGGTGTCCCTCCCCTGTATAACCTATACTGTAGTCTCCTGTGTTCCTTCACTTCATCACTTCCTGCTGGTGGTGGTAGTCACAATAGATCTATGTGGTCGCGAGGTGTCCCTCTCTGTTGTATAACCTATACTGTAGTCTCCTGTGTTACTTCACTTCATCACTTCCTCCTGGTGGTGGTAGTCACAATAGATCTATGTAGGTCGCGAGGTGTCCCTCTCTGTTGTATAACCTATACTGTAGTCTCCTGTGTTCCTTCACTTCATCACTTCCTGCTGGTGGTGGTAGTCACAATAGATCTATGTAGGTCGCGAGGTGTCCCTCTGTTGTATAACCTATACTGTAGTCTCCTGTGTTCCTTCACTTCATCACTTCCTGCTGGTGGTGGTAGTCACAATAGATCTATGTAGGTCGCGAGGTGTCCCTCCCCTGTATAACCTATACTGTAGCCTCCTGTAGTTCCTTCACTTCATCCCTTCCTGCTGGTGGTGGTAGTCACAATAGATCTATGTAGGTCGCAGTGTGTCCCTCTCTGTTGTATAACCTATACTGTAGTCTCCTGTGTTCCTTCACTTCATCACTTCCTGCTGGTGGTGGTACTCACAATAGATATATGTAGGTCGCGAGGTGTCCCTCTCTGTTGTATAACCTATACTGTAGTCTCCTGTGTTCCTTCACTTCATCACTTCCTGCTGGTGGTGGTAGTCACAATAGATATATGTAGGTCGCGAGGTGTCCCTCTCTGTTGTATAACCTATACTGTAGTCTCCTGTGTTCCTTCACTTCATCACTTCCTCCTGCTGGTGGTAGTCACAATAGATATATGTAGGTCGCGAGGTGTCCCTCTCTGTTGTATAACCTATACTGTAGTCTCCTGTGTTCCTTCACTTCATCACTTCCTGCTGGTGGTGGCAGTAACAATAGATCTATGTAGGTCCTGAGGTGTCCCTCTCTGTTGTATAACCTATACTGTAGTCTCCTGTGGTTCCTTCACTTCATCCCTTCCTCCTGTTGGTGGTAGTCACAATAGATCTATGTAGGTCGCAGTGTGTCCCTCTCTGTTGTATAACATATACTGTAGTCTCCTGTGTTCCTTCAGTTCATCCCTTCCTCCTGGTGGTGGTAGTCACAATAGATATATGTAGGTCGCAGTGTGTCCCTCTCTGTTGTATAACCTATACTGTAGTCTCCTGTGTTCCTTCAGTTCATCCCTTCCTCCTGGTGGTGGTAGTCACAATAGATCTATGTAGGTCGCGAGGTGTCCCTCTCTGTTGTATAACCTACACTGTAGTCTCCTGTGGTTCCTTCACTTCATCCCTTCCTCCTGGTGGTGGTAGTCACAATGGATCTATGTAGGTCGCAGTGTGTCCCTCTCTGTTGTATAACCTATACTGTAGTCTCCTGTGTTCCTTCACTTCATCCCTTGCTCCTGGTGATGGTAGTCACAATAGATCTATGTAGGTCGCGAGGTGTCCCTCTCTGTTGTATAACCTATACTATAGTCTCCTGTGTTCCTTCACTTCATCACTTCCTCCTGGTGGTGGTAGACACAATAGATGTATGTAGGTCGCGAGGTGTCCCTCTGTGTTGTATAACCTATACTGTAGCCTCCTGTGGTTCCTTCAGTTCATCCCTTCTTCCTAGTGGTGGTAGTCACAATAGATCTATGTAGGTCGCGAGGTGTCCCACTCTGTTGTATAACCTATACTGTAGTCTCCTGTGTTCCTTCACTTCATCCCTTCCTCCTGGTGGTGGTAGTCACAATAGATCTATGTAGGTCGCGAGGTGTCCCTCTCTGTTGTATATCCTATACTGTAGTCTACTGTGTTCCTTCACTTCATCAGTTCCTCCTGGTGGTGGTAGTCACAATAGATCTATGTAGGTCGCGAGGTGTCCCTCTCTGTTGTATATCCTATACTGTAGTCTCCTGTGTTCCTTCACTTCATCACTTCCTCCTGGTGGTGGTAGACACAATAGAGCTATGTAGGTCGCGAGGTGTCCCTCTCTGTTGTATAACCTATACTGTAGCCTCCTGTGTTCCTTCACTTCATCACTTCCTCCTGGTGGTAGTAGTCACAATAGATCTATGTAGGTCGCGAGGTGTCCCTCTCTGTTGTATAACCTATACTGTAGTCTCCTGTGGTTCCTTCACTTCATCCCTTCCTCCTGGTGGTGGTAGTCACAATAGATCTATGTAGGTCGCAGTGTGCGAGTTGTCCCTCTCTGTTGTATAACCTATACTGTAGTCTCCTGTGTTCCTTCACTTCATCCCTTCCTCCTGGTGGTGGTAGTCACGATAGATCTATGTAGGTCGCGAGGTGTCTCTCTCTGTTGTATAACCTATACTGTAGTCTCCTGTGTTCCTTCACTTCATCACTTCCTGCTGGTGGTGGTAGTCACAATAGATCTATGTAGGTCGCGAGGTGTCCCTCTCTGTTGTATAACGTATACTGTAGTCTCCTGTTGTTCCTTCACTTCATCCCTTCCTCCTGTTGGTGGTAGTCACAATAGATCTATGTCGGTCGCGAGGTGTCCCTCTGTGTTATATAACCTATACTGTAGTCTCCTGTAGTTCCTTCACTTCATCACTTCCTCCTGGTGGTGGTAGTCACAATAGATCTATGTAGGTCGCGAGGTGTCCCTCTCTGTTGTATAACCTATACTGTAGTCTCCTATGTTCCTTCACTTCATCCCTTCCTCCTGGTGGTGGTAGTCACAATAGATCTATGTAGGTCGCGAGGTGTCCCACTCTGTTGTATAACCTATACTGTAGTCTCCTGTGGTTCCTTCACTTCATCCCTTCCTCCTGTTGGTGGTAGTCACAATAGATCTATGTAGGTCGCGAGGTGTCCCCTCTGTTGTATAACCTATACTGTAGTCTCCTGTGTTCCTTCACTTCATCACTTCCTCTTGGTGGTGGTAGTCACAATAGACCAATGTAGGTCGCGGGGTGTCCCTCTCTGTTGTATAACCTATACTGTAGTCTACTGTGTTCCTTCACTTCATCACTTCCTCCTGGTGGTGGTAGTCACAATAGATCTATGTAGGTCGCGAGGTGTCCCACTCGTTTGTATCACCTATACTGTAGTCTACTGTGGTTCCTTCACTTCATCACTTCCTCCTGGTAGTGGTAGTCACAATAGATCTATGTAGGTCGCGAGGTGTTCCTCTCTGTTGTATAACCTATACTGTAGTCTCCTGTGTTCCTTCAGTTCATCACTTCCTCCTGGTGGTGGTAGTCACAATAGATCTATGTAGGTCGCGAGGTGTCCCTCTCTGTTGTATAACCTATACTGTAGTCTCCTGTGTTCCTTCACTTCATCACTTCCTGGTGGTGGTGGTAGTCACAATAGATCTATGTAGGTCGCGAGGTGTCCCTCTCTGTTGTATAACCTATACTGTAGTCTCCTGTGTTCCTTCACTTCATCACTTCCTGCTGGTGGTGGTAGTCACAATAGATCTATGTAGGTCGCGAGGTGTCCCTCTGTTGTATAACCTATACTGTAGTCTCCTGTGTTCCTTCACTTCATCACTTCCTGCTGGTGGTGGTAGTCACAATAGATCTATGTAGGTCGCGAGGTGTCCCTCCCCTGTATAACCTATACTGTAGTCTCCTGTGTTCCTTCACTTCATCACTTCCTGCTGGTGGTGGTAGTCACAATAGATCTATGTGGTCGCGAGGTGTCCCTCTCTGTTGTATAACCTATACTGTAGTCTCCTGTGTTACTTCACTTCATCACTTCCTCCTGGTGGTGGTAGTCACAATAGATCTATGTAGGTCGCAGTGTGCGAGTTGTCCCTCTCTGTTGTATAACCTATACTGTAGTCTCCTGTGTTCCTTCACTTCATCCCTTCCTCCTGGTGGTGGTAGTCACAATAGATCTATGTAGGTCGCGAGGTGTCTCTCTCTGTTGTATAACCTATACTGTAGTCTCCTGTGTTCCTTCACTTCATCACTTCCTCCTGATGATGGTAGTCACAATAGATCTGTGTAGGTCGCGAGGTGTCCCCCTCTGTTGTATAACCTATACTGTAGCCTCCTGTAGTTCCTTCACTTCATCCCTTCCTGCTGGTGGTGGTAGTCACAATAGATCTATGTAGGTCGCAGTGTGTCTCTCTCTGTTGTATAACCTATACTGTAGTCTCCTGTGTTCCTTCACTTCATCACTTCCTGCTGGTGGTGGTACTCACAATAGATATATGTAGGTCGCGAGGTGTCCCTCTCTGTTTTATAACCTATACTGTAGTCTCCTGTGTTCCTTCACTTCATCACTTCCTCCTGATGATGGTAGTCACAATAGATCTGTGTAGGTCGCGAGGTGTCCCCCTCTGTTGTATAACCTATACTGTAGTCTCCTGTGTTCCTTCACTTCATCACTTCCTGCTGGTGGTGGTACTCACAATAGATATATGTAGGTCGCGAGGTGTCCCTCTCTGTTGTATAACCTATACTGTAGTCTCCTGTGTTCCTTCACTTCATCACTTCCTCCTGATGATGGTAGTCACAATAGATCTGTGTAGGTCGCGAGGTGTCCCCCTCTGTTGTATAACCTATACTGTAGTCTCCTGTGTTCCTTCACTTCATCACTTCCTGCTGGTGGTGGTACTCACAATAGATATATGTAGGTCGCGAGGTGTCCCTCTCTGTTGTATAACCTATACTGTAGTCTCCTGTGTTCCTTCACTTCATCACTTCCTGCTGGTGGTGGTAGTCACAATAAATATATGTAGGTCGCGAGGTGTCCCTCTCTGTTGTATAACCTATACTGTAGTCTCCTGTGTTCCTTCACTTCATCACTTCCTCCTGCTGGTGGTGGCAGTAACAATAGATCTATGTAGGTCCTGAGGTGTCCCTCTCTGTTGTATAACCTATACTGTAGTCTCCTGTGGTTCCTTCACTTCATCCCTTCCTCCTGGTGGTGGTAGTCACAATAGATCTATGTAGGTCGCAGTGTGTCCCTCTCTGTTGTATAACCTATACTGTAGTCTCCTGTGTTCCTTCAGTTCATCCCTTCCTCCTGGTGGTGGTAGTCACAATAGATCTATGTAGGTCGCGAGGTGTCCCTCTCTGTTGTATAACCTACACTGTAGTCTCCTGTGGTTCCTTCACTTCATTTCTTCCTCCTGGTGGTGGTAGTCACAATGGATCTATGTAGGTCGCAGTGTGTCCCTCTCTGTTGTATAACCTATACTGTAGTCTCCTGTGTTCCTTCAGTTCATCCCTTCCTCCTGGTGGTGGTAGTCACAATAGATCTATGTAGGTCGCGAGGTGTCCCTCTCTGTTGTATAACCTATACTGTAGTCTCCTGTGTTCCTTCACTTCATCCCTTCCTCCTGGTGATGGTAGTCACAATAGATCTATGTAGGTCGCGAGGTGTCTCTCTCTGTTGTATAACCTATACTGTAGTCTCCTGTGTTCCTTCACTTCATCACTTCCTCCTGGTGGTGGAAGACACAATAGATGTATGTAGGTCGCGAGGTGTCCCTCTGTGTTGTATAACCTATACTGTAGCCTCCTGTGGTTCCTTCAGTTCATCCCTTCTTCCTAGTGGTGGTAGTCACAATAGATCTATGTAGGTCGCGAGGTGTCCCACTCTGTTGTATAACCTATACTGTAGTCTCCTGTGTTCCTTCACTTCATCCCTTCCTCCTGGTGGTGGTAGTCACAATAGATCTATGTAGGTCGCGAGGTGTCCCTCTCTGTTGTATATCCTATACTGTAGTCTACTGTGTTCCTTCACTTCATCACTTCCTCCTGGTGGTGGTAGTCACAATAGATCTATGTAGGTCGCGAGGTGTCCCTCTCTGTTGTATATCCTATACTGTAGTCTCCTGTGTTCCTTCACTTCATCACTTCCTCCTGGTGGTGGTAGACACAATAGAGCTATGTAGGTCGCGAGGTGTCCCTCTCTGTTGTATAACCTATACTGTAGCCTCCTGTGTTCCTTCACTTCATCACTTCCTCCTGGTGGTAGTAGTCACAATAGATCTATGTAGGTCGCGAGGTGTCCCTCTCTGTTGTATAACCTATACTGTAGTCTCCTGTGGTTCCTTCACTTCATCCCTTCCTCCTGGTGGTGGTAGTCACAATAGATCTATGTAGGTCGCAGTGTGCGAGTTGTCCCTCTCTGTTGTATAACCTATACTGTAGTCTCCTGTGTTCCTTCACTTCATCCCTTCCTCCTGGTGGTGGTAGTCACAATAGATCTATGTAGGTCGCGAGGTGTCTCTCTCTGTTGTATAACCTATACTGTAGTCTCCTGTGTTCCTTCACTTCATCACTTCCTGCTGGTGGTGGTAGTCACTATAGATCTATGTAGGTCGCGAGGTGTCCCTCTCTGTTGTATAACGTATACTGTAGTCTCCTGTGGTTCCTTCACTTCATCCCTTCCTCCTGTTGGTGGTAGTCACAATAGATCTATGTCGGTCGCGAGGTGTCCCTCTGTGTTATATAACCTATACTGTAGTCTCCTGTAGTTCCTTCACTTCATCACTTCCTCCTGGTGGTGGTAGTCACAATAGATCTATGTAGGTCGCGAGGTGTCCCTCTCTGTTGTATAACCTATACTGTAGTCTCCTATGTTCCTTCACTTCATCCCTTCCTCCTGGTGGTGGTAGTCACAATAGATCTATGTAGGTCGCGAGGTGTCCCACTCTGTTGTATAACCTATACTGTAGTCTCCTGTGGTTCCTTCACTTCATCCCTTCCTCCTGTTGGTGGTAGTCACAATAGATCTATGTAGGTCGCGAGGTGTCCCCTCTGTTGTATAACCTATACTGTAGTCTCCTGTGTTCCTTCACTTCATCACTTCCTCTTGGTGGTGGTAGTCACAATAGACCAATGTAGGTCGCGGGGTGTCCCTCTCTGTTGTATAACCTATACTGTAGTCTACTGTGTTTTTTCACTTCATCACTTCCTCCTGGTGGTGGTAGTCACAATAGATCTATGTAGGTCGCGAGGTGTCCCACTCTGTTGTATCACCTATACTGTAGTCTACTGTGGTTCCTTCACTTCATCACTTCCTCCTGTTAGTGGTAGTCACAATAGATCTATGTAGGTCGCGAGGTGTTCCTCTCTGTTGTATAACCTATACTGTAGTCTCCTGTGTTCCTTCAGTTCATCACTTCCTCCTGGTGGTGGTAGTCACAATAGATCTATGTAGGTCGCGAGGTGTCCCTCTCTGTTATATAACCTATACTGTAGTCTCCTGTGTTCCTTCACTTCATCACTTCCTCCTGTGGGGTGATAGACACAATAGATCTATGTAGGTCGCGAGGTGTCCCTCTCTCTTGTATAACCTATACTGTAGTCTCCTGTGTTCCTTCACTTCATCACTTCCTCCTGGTGGTGGTAGACACAATAGATCTATGTAGGTCGCGAGGTGTCCCTCTCTGTTGTATAACCTATACTGTAGCCTCCTGTGTTCCTTCACTTCATCACTTCCTCCTGGTGGTAGTAGTCACAATAGATCTATGTAGGTCGCGAGGTGTCCCTCTCTGTTGTATAACCTATACTGTAGTCTCCTGTGGTTCCTTCACTTCATCCCTTCCTCCTGGTGGTGGTAGTCACAATAGATCTATGTAGGTCGCAGTGTGCGAGTTGTCCCTCTCTGTTGTATAACCTATACTGTAGTCTCCTGTGTTCCTTCACTTCATCCCTTCCTCCTGGTGGTGGTAGTCACAATAGATCTATGTAGGTCGCGAGGTGTCTCTCTCTGTTGTATAACCTATACTGTAGTCTCCTGTGTTCCTTCACTTCATCACTTCCTCCTGATGATGGTAGTCACAATAGATCTGTGTAGGTCGCGAGGTGTCCCCCTCTGTTGTATAACCTATACTGTAGTCTCCTGTGTTCCTTCACTTCATCACTTCCTCCTGGTGGTGGTAGTCACAATAGATCTATGTAGGTCGCGAGGTGTCCCTCTCCGTTGTATAACCTATACTGTAGTCTCCTGTGGTTCCTTCACTTCATCACTTCCTCCTGTGGGGTGATAGCCACAATGGATCTATGTAGGTCGCGAGTTATCGCCCACTGTTGCATGTGCACTATTCTCGATTGCTTATATGAAGTGGCCTTTCTTTCCCATTCTTTTGTAATTTCATGCTATTGGAAAACAACTTACCTATCGCAGAGCGTGGTGGGTTTATAACTCAGCAATAAGGGAGAAAGGAGGGGAGGTTGATGCCTTGGCTTTTTCTGGTGTTATTGAAACCAAAACTTGTTTATTGTCTCAGAACCAGTCATGCCGTATACTAACGAAATTAGTCGCGAACGTATTGTGGGTATATGAGAGGCTGGTCCCACTGTTACAGCAATTGCAACGACAGTGCATAAAACTGTTTAATAGTAAGTTACTGTATAAAATATTTCAGTAAAGTGGGGAAGACGGTCTACATTCTCGTCAAAAAGTGGGCACTCCCCATAAAACATCCGCAGATGATATTCGTTTACTAAATGCAAATTACTCTTTTGTTATAATTGACTGGTCATGTTTAGAAACTAGAGATAAAAATGTATCTATAAGCTTTACATGAATATGACATACATATTAAGGCAATAAAATTTGGTTATATTTTTGTCTATAGTCCTGTTGTATTCTTACGATCAGCAATATGTTAGTAAAAGTATATTAACCAATTATAGTTTGAACTAGAGGGAAAAGATGCTGCTTTGTGTGTTTATTAATTTAGTTATGTTTGCTTCTATGCAGCAACAAGCATTGATACCACTGCGAGAATACAGTTTTGTCTATTTTTACTTTCTCTACTACGTATAGTAAGTATTGCATTCCACCCAAAAGTTCGATACCGAGATTTCACCGGAAATACATGTTTTGAGACCTCCTGAATCCAAAAAAAGCATTTTTGGAAACATGTCCGTGTGTGTGTGTCTGTCTGTGTGTCTGTCTGTGTGTCTGTGAACAGCATAACTCAAAAACGAACAGTCGGATAAGCACCAAACTTGGTATTTAGGTTCAGTATCTTCCAGAGATGCGACACGAGGATTTTCAAGAAATTCCCCCCACCCCAGACTACCCTTTACATGGAAGATTTTTCGAAAATTTTAATTTTCTCAAAAATGGCTCTAACGATTTTGATGAAAATATCATATATTTAAGATAATGTCATGAGAAATGAAATGTATATCTCGAATTTTCTGGGAATGTCTCCGAACGTATTCTTCATTGTGAACGACTTTTGCATAACTGGAAAACCATAAGAAATAGACAAAATTTTACTACACAAAAAATGTAGATCGCGTTAAAATACACAACTTATGTCATATATATTTCTTTTGTTGAGTGAACCGTTTTCGAGATATTGCTTGTTATTTCCTTAAATTTTCCAATACTTATACTTTTTCTCAAATTCGTTATTCATTTTTTTTATGTCCTGGACATGCAAAGAGAATGGAATGCGCCACATAGCAACCAGCGTTAAAATATTTGACTATCGCTTAAAATCTACCATATTTCCCTTGCATCTACAAGAAAATTACAAATAAGATTGACATCTCGATATCTCGATTAACATGAAGCATATGGAGCATAAACGTTTGTAAAAATAGTTTGTACAAGAGTAGAGGAAGTCATGTGAGTGTAGCACATCAGATGTTTTGCTATAAAGTGCTGCCTTGCTATGTATTTAATGAATACCATCCAAGGTTTAATTTCTACCCCCAGAAACCCTTCTCACACTACACATTCTACACTTCGCTATCCTGGGCCCTCATCAAGTTTTCCCCTTAGCTTTAAACCTCTTCAAAGGCGTGTCCTGCACTAGCCGATAAGGTATGGATTACCAATCACGATAAGAGGTCTGTATGACAAACTGAATGCACTCACTCCACCTCTTTCTCTTTTAGCCAACACGATCGAGAGCGTAAACATATATTCCGTTTCTACGCCATTTTGTAACGTTTGTTGTGGTTATTGGTGGTGTAACTATTTAGCATAAGGAGTGGCGCACCCTTGCACGGTGGCCTAAAGCAACCATTGAAATGGCCTTGGTTTCGCAAGGCCACGTACAATGATAAATAATGTGATGTAGACGCGAGGTGCAGTGATAGTTTCTTTGGCGCTCTTTGTACGTAGTAGGGAAAGTAAAAAATGCAATACATTTGGAACACTGTATAGCACCGAAGTTTCTCTAAAATCTGGTGTTTTGAGGAGCGTTATGTTGCACGTGTTAGTGTAGGAAGCGGGTCACTGGGTGAGCATAACGTGTCGAGTGGCATTCATTTGTCATCCGCACACTTGAAGACCTCCCACAAAGTTTCTCATGGATGGCTAATCCCAGCTACTTCATTCTCTAGTACTTGCATTACGATATCCTAAAAGACTTCTAAGAGTTCTTCACTCGAAGTGAAATATGCCACTTGGTGTACCCTCCCATCTCTGCCTCCTACTGGGTGTTCTACAACGTTTGGTGACGATATACGAGTCTGGCAAAGTATTCCGGTTGAATTTTTGGGAAAACAAAAGACCGCATTGAAATATTGCTTCCCATCTATATTAATATCATAAAGAGAGAAAGTTTGTGGGGTAATATCAAAAACCATTCAACCGATTTTGATAGCTAATTATCTCACCACTGAAAATCTCATTTATCATGGAAATAGGGCTATAAAATACCATCTAATGTCATTTCATGAATTACTAAAAGATTAACAAGATTCACAAAGCCCTTGTACTTGAATACGAACACATTGGAGCTATAAAAGAACGTACTTACGAAGAAGGCCTTGACTTTTAGTTGAGAATGCCATGGAATAGAAAATAGTTACTTCACAGAATATAAACACTTGCTGCGCTCCGCAGAATATAAAAACCAAAGTCGGTTACATTTTATTGCAAGGAATATACACAGTCCAGTCATAAGTTCCGTTCTATATGTTTGTAGCTGTACAACTTAAAAATAAATGATTTAATGGTATTGTTACGAGTTACCATGGTAGCAGAGTTATTATTCTAAACACATTTGCTTTGTGTAGTTTCCTACATCAATAAATGTGGAATGAGGTTTAAATGAAAACAGAATTACAGTGATTGCTCTTTATAAGTGTAGTAAGAAACTTACTGAAATTTGTTGACCGTTGAATCTTCCTCTATTGAAGACTTGCCAAGTTCTGGCAGGCCACTTACCATAAGGACTTCAGGAGTGGTCAAAGCAGTAAGAGAACGAATACGTCGAAACCCACTCCGGAATCAAGCAATAATGGCCCGAGAGTTAAGTGTATCCGCCAAATCCATGTCTCGGATTATCAGAGAAAACCTTATCGACGGTCAGTGGGACATTTGTTAACTTCGAACCTAAAGAAGATCAGCTACGAAAGATCAAAGAGGCTCTTACAGTGGCATGCTCAGAATGGTCATGGAAAATATCCGTTTCACAGTGTGGCGGTAGTTTTGGTTTGATTCTACACCCACTCTGGGCGGCCAATTCGTAGTAGTTTTTGATTCTGGTTGTTGATTGTGGACCCCACGTTAGGGAGCCAATTTGTGGTGGTATTTGACGGTACAGGATTTGTAGGAATGGTCCCGGGTTAGGTACTAGCTCAGGGTTCTTGCATGGATCTTGGATCTCGGGTTAATGGTGAATACGACTGTTTGTTTTCCTGCTCGTTCATTTTCCGTCACCGTTTTAACATTTGATTCCTGCTATTACTTCGACACACACACACACACACACACACACACACACGCATTTCCTATTTGTTGCGTTTCATATCATAGCACCTATCGGCCGACACATGTTCTAACAAACATCTCCCAGGAACAACCACGGCCAAGTGTGTATTCTAAACTTTTCTGTTTCTCTATTTCAAACGTTCTATCTCCCCATTCCACTATCACCTGCTTTCTAGCTTCTTTCATTGGAGGCCTAAGGCTATCTGGCTTTTGGCGAACATTGACCCTTTTCTACATGTCTGCGTTCCAGCAACCTAACGGGACACTTAACAATAGAGGGAAAAAACCCCGTTTCCGGCCGCTGATGGTCTTGTCTCTCTCAACCCTTATTTCCACTTACAGTAACATTCGCTTTCCAGTTTTATTTAACACGATCCTTACTGTTATTCATATTTATTCTCCCTATGATCTTAATTTTATTTTACTACTCAAAACATAGTGCTTCAACAGATGAGAAAATTTTCACAGTAGAGGAGAAGTACAACAAGCAAAATGATAAAATATATGCACGGAGCTCAGAGGAAGCTAAAATTTCAGTCCCCCGTGTCCAGAGAGGGCACCATCCAGCATCAGTGATGCTTTGGTGGGGCGTGTCACATCAAGGAGTAACATCTCTCCGTTTCTGCAAACAAGGAGTAAAAACAGGAGCCAGGTGATACCAAGAGGACATCCTAGAGAGAGAGTTGCGAGACCCTTGAACACCACACTCTTCAATGGAAGCCGTTGGGTCTTTCAGCAAGACTCAGCCACAGCTCACAAGGCTAGAACAACTCAAGCATAGCTCAAGGACAATGTTCCAGAATTCTTGCAGCAGAAGACTGACCCTCTGGCAGCACAGTCCTGAACCCACTGGACTATAGGCTTTGGAATATCTTGGAGAGTAAGGCCTGTGCTAAACCTCACTCCAGTTTGGAAGCGAGATCTCTTAAAGGCAGCGCAGGAAATTCCCATGCTGAAGTAGCATACGGCCTAACAGATTAAAGTCCCGTGTAAAGGCCAGAGGTGATCAGTTTGAGTGACTTATACTGTAATAAATGTTGATTAGTCACTGAATTAAAATATATATGTTATATCTTCCTGTGTGTTTTATTTTAAGACATATCGCTTCTTGATCATAGGACAGAACTTATGACTGGGCTGTGTACATAGATGGTCATGATATAACACTTCAACAAACAGAAGACATAGTTTAAACAGTGAAAACCAATCCTCTAGTATATTTGTTTCTTTTTAGACATGACCTAAAAGTAGAACTTCCAACGCAGAGCACACGAGGTTAAAGCTTTAGATTATGGCACTAGTGACCAGCTTTGGTTTCAAGTCCAATCACATGACATTTATCCTTTGTATTTGCACATGTTTAATAACTCGATTTGGTTTGATTAGGTTTTACTTTTCATTGTCTTTTTACATAATTAATTTCTCATGGCGTTCGCATTATCTGTTCACAATACAAATCGTCATACTTCAATTTATCAAATTCGTTGTAAAGTCTGTACATTATATTGGCAGCTTTCTTTGATGTAAAACGTTTCTCTTTTATCTAACCTACATAAACATTAAATGGTGGAAAAAATTGAATTCAGAAGGAACTGAAATGGAAGTTATAATACAGACAGCGCCATTCTAGAGAGCGTACCAAGCGAACTGTTCCGCGACATAGCCACCACACAGGTTCCCTCCTCGTACATACCTCCTTCATTCCTTGCTGCTACTTCAATCTTTGTCTCCTCTCTGACAACCCTACCGATTTCCATTCCTTGCAAACAAAGATTTCTTCTGACCTGCACAACACGCGGAATATCTAACTGGTGCTATTTCTGCTGCAATTAGAAACATCTGAAATAAAAGAAAATATTCATATGACTTTCCCTACCCACATCGATTATTACTTTCTCTACTACGTATAGTAAGTAGGGGAAGTATTGTATTCCACCCAAAAATTCATACCGAGATTTTACCGGAAATACATGTTTTGAGACCCCCTGAATACAAAAAAAACATTTTTGGAAACATGTCCGTGTGTGTGTGTGTGTGTGTGTGTGTGTGTGTGAACAGCATAACTCAGAAACGAACAGTCGGATAAACACCAAACTTTGTATTTAGGTTCAGTATCTTCCAGAGATGGGACACGAAGGTTTTCAAGAAAATCCCCCCAACCCAGACTACGCTTTACATGGAACGTTTTTCGAAAATTTTAATTTTCTCAAAAATGGCTCTAACGATTTTGATTAAAATATCATATGTTTAAGATATTTTCATGACAAATAAAATGTATATCTCGAATTTTCTGGGAATGTCTCCAAAAGCATTCTTCGTTGTGAACGACTTTTGCATAACTGGTAAACCATAAGAGATAGACAAAATTTTACTACACAAAAATGTAGATCGCGTTAAAATACACAATTTATGTCATATACATTGTTTTTGTAGAGTGAACCATTTTCGAGATATTGCTTGTTATTCCCTTAAATTTTTCAATGCTTATTTTCTCAAATGGGAATTCGTTATTCATTTTTTTGTCTTGGATATGCAAAGAGTATTAATCTGTGGCAAAGAGAATGGTGCTGCACCTAGCAACCAGCTATTAAGAGATATGTCTATGCTTAAAGGCTACTGTATTTCTATACTTCCCTTGCGAATACAAAACAAGGGGAACATAGTACGCCTTAAGCGATAGTCAAATATTTTTAGAACTGGTTGCTATGTGTAAAATGTAATTCTCTTTGCATGTCAAAAGATCGTTTCTGCAAATGTTTATCTCAATTAATATGAAATGGATGGAGAATAAGAGTTTGTAAACATAGTTTGTACAAAAGTAGAGAAACTCATGTGAGTGTAACACATCAGATTTTTTGTGTAGTAACTTTGTCTTATGAATTACCAATTATACAAAACTATACTAAACATTTTCCGAATGAAAAGGGTTTCACAGTATATTGCTAGAAAATTCAAGATATACATTTCATTTGTCATGCAAATATCTTTAATATGTCTGTTTTAATCAAAATCCTTTGATTCATTTTTGAGAATATGAAAAATAACGAAGATTTTTCCAGGTAAAGGATAGTTTTGAGGTAGGAGAATTTTCTTGAAAATCTTCGTGTCGCATCCCTGGAAGACACTGAATTTAAATACACCAAAGTAAAATAAATATTTTGTTTGTTATCGATGCTGTCAATTGCCAGGATCATATCAGCGCCGCCGGTGTTCCGGAATTTCGTCCCACAAGAGTTGCTTTACATGCTAGTAAATCTACTGACATGGGGCTGTCGCTTTTAAGCACGTCTAATAACCATCGGTCTGGCCCGGGTTTGAACCCGTGATCTTGGGATCAGAAGGCCAGCGCCTAACCAACTGAGCCACCCCCCCCCAGACCGACAAAATACACCAAGTTTGGTATTTAACCTACTTTTGGTTTTTGTGTTGTGCTGTTTACAGACACACGCAGACCGTTTTCTAAAAGTGCTTTTGTTTTCGGTGAAATATCGAATTTGAATTTTTGGATGAATGCGATATTTCCTCTATTTACTATAGGCAAATAGTGGGGAAAGTCAAAATAATGTATTTCGGATCGGATACAGCTTAACTGTCGACGACCTTCCGCCCCACTGCAGTTGTTGCCTGGCCTGCGCATCTTCCAGTTGGCGTCGTCTACTGTCTGCATTATGGCAGCAACAGTATTTCAAGACGCAGTTTATTGTCCTTTCTGACAGCACGTGTTTATGCAAAATTACATTTTCTCCTTTTAACAGGGCAAAAACCTATTCATGAGCAAACAATAAACGTACAACATTTCCGCTTGCAGTGGTTGTTGACCTTCTTCTTAAGAATACTAAAGAATACTAACTTTCAAAGACAGTTAATGTGCACTAAAATGTTTAAAACATGTCGTTATGACGTCCATATAATGAGTGTGTGTGTGTGTCTAACAAAGGGATTTAACTTGGCAAAACGGCAGCAAATTGATTTTTACAGAAGCATTGTGTAGAAGGATGGCACCAGATGGCAAATATTTAAAGGAAAACAAAGCTTTTATGACTCAGTGATTGTGACTCTGGGGATAACGTGCCCCTGTGTATAGAGGGGGCGCAGACGGCTTAATTAGAAGAAAACGGAAGCATGCGATCTATAGCGAAAATGATTGTGGTGGTGGTGGCGGCGGCATTAGGGTAGATATTGTCTGCCCTAAATGTTGAGACAAACATCGTTTTAGCTGATTTTGGTTTTTAGCATTCTGTCACTTTTAACTAAAATTAGTATTTTAATTGTTCATAAATAACTTATGTACAATTATAATATAGTATATACCAAAATAACTCACAGAATTTATTGATTATTTGCAGTTCAGGTTTCCATAACATTACAATATTTATTTATTCTGCAGGGTGATTTATAAAGAACTGACACATTTATTGCTTTAATTGTTTCAGAACGAGTTATGCTAGCGACAACTTATTATACCTGAAATGCAGAGGAATTTTGGGAGATTATTTACCTGTATAGCAAATGTTCAAAATGTTCTCCATCCTGCATAAGGCACAACTCAACACGTCGTTCCATGTTACTGGCCACTCGTTGGAGGACTCTGTTGTGAATAGCTTGAATCTCCTGTGTAATGTTGTGCTTCAGATCGTCTAATGTCTGAGGACGTGTGGCACAAACACTTCCTTTTAAGTAACCACATAGAAAAACGTCCGGTGATGTCAAATCCGGAGATCTCGGTGGCCACAGGTTCTTGGAAATTATCCGATCGTCAAAGAAACTTGCAATTAATGCCACGGATTCATTTGATGTATGACATGTAGCACCGTCCTGCTGAAAATATCCTTGATCCAGCTCTACATCGTCTAGTTGTTCAGCAAACTCCATGAAAATCCATCAGTACTCTGCAGTGTTCTCACTGTTTTAAAAAAATGGTCCCAATATTCTCTGTGCGGATATTGCGCACCAAACTCCGATTTTAACGGGGTGCATAGGTGCTTCATGAATAACATGTGGATTTTCGCTGGTCCAATAGCGTGAGTTATTTGAGATTCCATAGCCGGATAAATGTAGCCATGTTTCATTTGTGAACCATGTGAGGGACAGTATGGCAGGATTTTTCACAATGAACTCCTGAAACCAACGACAATAATTCAGTCGTCTATCCTTATCTGGTTCCTGTAACTGATGGACAACCGTAATCCTATACGGCTTTAGGCCTGCACTTTTCAGAGCTCTCTGACACATTGAGTAATTGTACTGTCTCCTGCGACAAACGTCTTAATGATTGTTTGGGTGACTGATCCAGTCGTGCTCTTACGTCAACAACTGTGGGAAGCATAGATGAAAGGGTTTTGCCTTTTTCACTCACCAGAGATCCAATTATTTCCAATTTGTTTACCAGTCCCAGTATTGTGTTTCTTTGGAGAGGATTCCGAACACCAAATTCTCTCTGGTATGTCGTTTGAGTAGATGTAATTGAATTCGTAATCCAGTCGTTCATTTAATGTGTACTCCATTTTCATGTTGGCTAGAACAAAATCTCAAAAACAGTTGCCGACAGTAAAATTAATAATTACGAATTTGCGCATCTAGTGACAGGCAATCGAAACTCCAGAACATTCTGCTTAATTTGATGCTAAAAATGGGGCATTGAGTGAATTTCGAACAGAATAATTAAAGAATGAAATGTGTCAGTTCTTCATAAATCACCCTGTATATAATACTTTTGTCATCTTGTAAATTCAGTTTTGTGTTGATTAATGCTATAGTGGTTTTCACAACAGAAGAGCCCACTATCGAGTTTTTATATTTTACCACAATTTTTGTATCTACTTCCACAAAATTTACTTTGTGTGATGTTTCTCAGTTTCTTGGTTGGATGTAACTACTGATTTAGAATAGATTTAAATAACATTTTAAAAAGTAAGTAAATTGCAGAACTATATAAATTGTATATCAGTACCAAGAAGTTTGGGGTTTTAAACGATTTTAAAACCGCTATAGAAGGATAAAAGAAATTTTATTTATTTATCTTCTACTTTTAAGGGTATTACCAATACAAAACTCTGATGTGTTACACTCACATGGCTTCATCTACTCTTGTACAAACTATATTTACAAAACGCTTATTCTCCATATGCTTCATGTTAATCGAGATATCGAGATGTTAATGTTATTGCTAATTTTCTTGTAGATGCAAGGGGAATTGCTAGGCTTTAAGCGATAGTCAAATGTTTTAAGAGGTGGTTGCTATGTGGAGTATTCCATTCTCTTTGCATTACCAGAACAAAAAATGAATAACGAATTTGAGAAAAAGTATAAGTATTGGAAAATTTAAGGGAATAACAAGCAATATCTCGAAAATGGTTCACTCAACAAAAAAAATGTATATAACATAAATTGTGTATTTTAACGCGATCTATATTTTTGTAGTAAACTTTTTTCTATCTCTTATGGTTTACCAGTCATGCAAAAGTCGTTCACAATGAAGAATACTTTTGGAGACATTCCCAGAAAATTTAAGATATACATTTCATTTGTCATGAAAATATCTTAAACATGTGATATTTTAATCAAAATCGTTAAAGCCATTTTTGATAAAATTAAAATTATCGAAAAACGTTCCATGTAAAGGGTAATCTGGGGTCGGAGGATTTTCTTGAAAACCTTTGTGTCGTATCTCTGGAAGATACTGAACCTAAATACCAAGTTTGGTGTTTATCCGACTGTTCGTTTCTGAGTTATGCTGTTCACAGACACACACACACACACACACAGACACACACGGACATGTTTCCAAAAATGTTTTTTTGGATTCAGGGGGCCTCAAAACATATATTTCCGGTGAAATCTCGGTATCGAATTTTTGGGTGGCATACAATACTTCCCCTACTTACTATACGTAGTAGAGAATGTAATTAGGAGAAGGTTTTGCATTATTTACAATTGCAAGGTTAGGGAGCGGTAGGAATATCACATTCTGAAATGAAATATGGATTTATGAATAAATGTATGCTGCTCTTATCAGGTTCTTGAGCTATCGGGAGCCACTCTAAATGTCCTAGTTGGCCGCCCATGGCTTGGACCTTCCTATGCCTGCTCATGGGTGTATATAATGTGTGAGAAAGTGAAAGCAGCGCACCAGCTGTTTCACACAAGAATTTTATTCCTCAATTTGTCAGTAATTACTCTAGGAATTATCATATAATACCGCCGTAAAAGATCTCCTCAGTAAATTTATGTGTACACTCCTTAATGAACGCAATTAACTGTAATAAAGTTCTTTTGGGTCAATTTAGTAAATCATGAGCTAAACAGATGAGGAGCAACCCGTTTGTCACAATTTATTAACCAAATTCTCGCATGTTCTTTATTTGTTTATAGACTCCATCGTGATTCTAGCAATAGCTGCTTCAATCTGATGCGTTACGTTCAAACGACTTTCTCTACCCGTGTTGTTTATTACTACCTGCAGCAAGTAGGGGAAGTATTCTATTCCACCCAAAAATTCTATCTCGAGCTTTCACCGGAAATGTAAGTTTTGAGACTCCCTGAATAAAAAAAATGTTTAGAAAAGATTCGCGTGTGTGTGTATCTATGAACAGCATAACTCAAAAATGGAAAGTCGCTTATATGCCAAACTTGGAATTTTAATTCAGTATCCTCCAAAGATTTGACACCAAGATTTCCAAAAAAAATCACCTATCCCAAACTACCCCTTACATGGATTTTTTTCCGGAAATTTTAATTTTTGCCAAAAAAAGTTTTATTTATGGACGCTCTTTAACTACTGTGGTCCTTAGCGCCCCATTCTATATTGGGCGTGAAAGACCGGTAATTTTGCTCAGAGGCCTCTTTAACAGGCTTGAGGTTCTTTTACCTGCCGTAAATCTACAACACGGAACCACAGACTTTACTTCCCTTCCGAAGGAAGCTATACTAAGGATTTTTACGCCCGAAAAAATCCATCGCCCTCCGCCGGATTTGAACCCGCGACTTTAGGAACTAGAGGCTAGCACGGTACCACTAGTGCACGGTGGCTGTAACGATGTTGATTAAAATACCGTAGTTTAAGATAATTTCATGACAAATGAAATGCGTACATTGAATTTTCTGGGAATAGCCTTTGAAGCCCTCTTAGTTCGAATGACCTTTTCATAACCGCTAAGCTATAAGACACAGGCAACATCTAAATTTAGACACCGTTGAAGCACACAATTTATATATGTTTTTTTCTAATTAGCTAATAATTTCCGAGATATTCCTTCTTATTGATTTGAATTTTCAAATACTTTTACTTTTCTAAAATGGGAAGTCGTTATTCTGAGTCTCTCCTGGTCGTGCAAAGAGAGCAGAATTTCAGTCATCACATAGCGACCAGCTTTAAAAGATTTGACTATCGCTTAAGCGTGCTGTATTTCCTTATTCCCGTTGCACCTACAAGGAAATGTTAATAAAAGCATTTCTACAAATTCATCTCGATTAGAAAATATAAGAATTAGCTTTCGTGAGAATATTTTGTTGAAGAATGGGTAGAGAATTCATGTGAATGTAACGCTTGCGATAATTGTGTTCTACAAACTATTGTTACAAAGCTTATTTTTCTACCTACTACGTCATATGATCAAGATAAACGTTTGCAGAGATAGCTTCATCATGCATTTCGTTGTAGATACAAGGGGAACCGCTTCGATTGGCAGTTGTTTAAATGTGAGCGGCTATATGTTGGCTTTGAAATGACATTGCGAAAAAAAACCAGAATAGTAACAGCACTTCAAAATTTGAAAAGTATTGAAAAACTCTGATGTGATGCATTTACGCGACTTTCTCTACCCTCAATCGTTTATTAGTAAGTATATAAACTATTCTTACTAAAAGTTGTTTTTATATCTACCTCATTTTAATCCAAATAAACCTTTACAGAAACAGCTACATTACACATTTCGTTATAGATACAAAGAGAACAGCGATAGTCAAATGTTTAACAACTGGACGCTATATGCTGCCTTAAAATTCCATACTGTTTCCATGACATCGCGAGAAACAGCTGCATGTTGAGAGGACTTGAAAAATAATGATGTGTTACACTCACATGACTTTCTCTACTCTTGTACAAACTATTTTTACAAGCGCCTATTCTCCATATGCTTCATGTTAATCGAGATGTCAATCTTATTGCTAATTTTCTTGTAGATGCAAGGGGAATTTGTAGGTTTTAAGCGATAGTGAAATCTTTTAAGAGCTGGTTGCTATGTGCGCATTCCATTCTCTTTGCATGTCCAGGACATAAAAAAATGAATAACGAATTCGAGAAAAAGTATATTGGAAAATGTAAGGGAATAACAAGCAATACCTCGAAAATGGTTCACTCGACAACAAAAATGTATATGACATAAATTCTGTATTTTAACGCGATCTACAGTTTTGTGCAGTAAAATTTTGTCTATCTCTTATAGTTTGCCAGTTATGCAAAAGTCGTTCACAATGAAGGATACTTTTGTAGACATTCTCAGAAAATTCGAGATATACATTTCATTTGTCATGAAAATATCTTACACATATCATATTTTAATCAAAATCGTTGGAGCCGTTTTTGAGAAAGTTAAAATTTTCAAAAAATGCTCCATGTAAAGTTAATCTGGGGTGCGTGGGATTTTCTTAAAGCCTTCGTGTCGCATCTCTGGAAGATACTGAAACTAAATACCAAGTTTGGTGTTTATCCGACTGTTCGTTTCTGAGTTATGCTGTTCGCAGACACACACACACACACGGACGTTTCCAAACATGCTTTTTTTGGATTCAGAGGGTCTCAAAACGTATATTTCCGGTGAAATCTCGGTATTGAATTTTTGGGTGAAATACAATACTTCCCCTACTTACTATATGTAGTAGAGAAAGTAAAAAAAAAAAGAAAAGAAAAAAAGAAATAAGCCATTCTAACCATTAGTAACCAATATCTCAGAAATGGCTTACACAAGAAATTAACTTATTTGAAATAAGTTGTGTGTTTTAAAGAGATCTACATTTTTGTGTAGTACGTTTTCGTCTATCGCTTAACGCTTACCAGTTATACAAGATCACACAAAATTCCTTCCAAATGAAGGGGACTTTAAAGGCTATTCCCAGAAAATTCAAGACATACATTTTATTTCTCGTGTGAATATATTTAATATATGATATTTTAATCAAAATCGTTAGAGCCATTATTTAGAAAATCAGAATTATCGAAAAGTGTTCCATTTAAAGGGTAGTTTTGGTCCGGTATTTTCTTGAAAATCTTAACCACAGACGACACTACTCCTAATACCAACTTGGGTATCTTACCGACTTTTTATTTTGAGTTAGCTGTTCACAGACACACACAAAGACAAATCTTTTTATAAAACTTCTTTTTTTGGGAGAGGGTTTCAGGTAGCTTCAAAACGTGTATTCCGATGAAATCTCGACAATTAGTTTTTGGATGGAATGCAATAGCAAGAAGAGCCAAGCACCAAACATAACTAAAATTCAAAATGTTAGTGATATTCGGTTACTCTAAAAGCAGTTTGAATGTCATCGTATTGTAATAGATGTTGTTTGAGTAATGAAGTCAGGAATGCGTACCTTATTTGAATAACATTACCATAATGGCCTGCACATTTAAACTGCAATTTCACTTTATAATAACTCTCCATTACCTCTAAGCCGCCGTTCTTCATTACTTCAGCATAATGTGTGTAGTTTGTATTCCAAACATAATTACACCCAAGTAACCCCTTCGCTGTCGGGACTGGCTTTAATTGCTCCTCTTATATCAAGCTCAAGTTACGCTATATTACTGGAAAAGAAATACGGCTGAAGGGGTTTGAGCCGGGGCAGGAGATGTCTCCTTTCCTCATCATTTTGCGGCATTTTATCAAAAACGCTGTGTCTCGTTAATAAAGAAGATTAGAATAAAACAGCGCCCTTTAATCAATTTATTTTCGCTGAGATGCACAGTTAATCATCTAATGGAAACACGTGCAAGCCAGAACTTCCAAAAGTTGTGCTACAAGATTATATTATGGGGGACGTTTTAATAGTTGTAGGCCTGACTCAGAGATATCGTGGAGATAGCCAAATGACTATGATAAGCCGTGGTCTTCAAACGCTGATAACTGACAGGTTTTCTTCTGCAGTCATTGCTTTTTACTTTCTCTACTACGTATAGTAAGTAGGGGAAGTATTGTATTCCACCCAAAAATTCGATACCGAGATTTCACCGGAAATGTATGTTTTGAGACCCCCTGAATCCAAAAAAAAAAGCATTTTTGGAAACATGTCCGTGTGTGTGTCTCTGTGAACAGCATAACTCAGAAACGAACAGTCGGATAAACACCAAACTTGGTATTTAGGTTCAGTATCTTCCAGAGATGCGACACCAAGGTTTTCAAGAAAATCCCCCACCCCAGGTTACCCTTTACATGGAACATTTTTCGAAAATTTTAATTTTCTCAAAAATGGCTCTAACGATTTTGTTTAAAATATCATATGTTTAAGATATTTTCATGACAAATAAAATATCTCGAATTTTCTGGGAATGTCTCCAAAAGTATTCTTCATTGTGAACGACTTTTGCATAACTGGTAAACCATAAGAGATAGACAAACTTTTACTACACAAAAAATGTAGATCGCTTTAAAATACACAAATTATGTCATATACATGTTTTTTATTGATTGAACCATTTTCGAGATATTGCTTGTTATTCCCTTAAATTTTCCAATACTATTTCTCAAATGGGAACTCGTTATTCATTTTTTATGTCCTGGACATGCAAAGAGAATGGAATACTCCACATAGCAACCAGCTCTTAAAATATTTGACTATCGCTTAAAACCTACCAATTCCCCTTGCATCTACAAGAAAATTAGCAATAAGTTTTAACATCTCGATTAACATGAAGCATATGGAGAATAAGCGTTTGTAAAAATAGTTTGTACAAGAGTAGAGAAAGGCATGTGAGTGTAACGCATCAGATTTTTTTATCCTTATAATCTCTGCGTCTGTTCAACTAGGAATCTAGGAAGTCTATTCGTGTGCATTTGCTTGTTCACTGGAGGTTGGTGAAACTATATAAATATGATGTGTTGCATTTCACGTTACTTTCTCTACAAATTCGTTTGAAAACTATTCTTATAAAATATTCTTTTTCTGTCTACTTCCTTTCACTCGAGATAAACCATCAATACAGTAGTAGTGGTGGTATTTATTAAGTATTTAGTATCACATTAATTGTATAACACTGTCGCATGGGTCATAGGACCGTACATGCTCTCTAGAAAAATACCTGGTCTGTATACGTGACTTGCAGTATCAACCAGAAAACAATTATTTTTTTTTATAATCACCGCACTATATACATACATATAAAATTGAAAAAACACTCTGAATCACACACTCAAACACACACACACACACACACACACACACACACACAGTCGCGCACAAGTACTCGAGCACCACATATATTTAAAGAAAAGTTACATAAACACCTTATCTCTTAGTACACGTACTTCCATTAAGTATGTGCCCAAGCTTGGCCAGTTTTGGCTGTTTAGAATCATGTCCCAGCATGCTGTCCTCCGTCTGTTGGAAGCCAAAAATACTTCCGGTAATAGTTTTTTCCTAATACCCTCCGTCTGCACGCATGCTGTCAAAATATGCGTCCAGTCTTCTTGTTCCCCGCATAATGGGCAAATCCTCCTGCCATCGTCATCGACAATCTTGCGAGCTTTCCAACCTCCCAACCTAAGCCATGCTATTCCACTCCTCCGTTTTATACTCAATTCCAAAATATATGTTTCCTTACCCCCCTAGTTTTTATTTCATTTTGTAGCTCCAATGTTGATCTTTGTCTACATTCAGATTCTATTTTCTGCCTGTTTATATCGCATAGTCGTCTTTTGACCTTTCTTACGGCACTGTGTGTATTTTCATTACCCCTTTGCCAGATATCATTTAAGCCAATTTTTGATAATTCGCGTTGCAACCCCGCCGCCCACCATTTTGGATGCTCTATGTTGTTCATTTGATGACGATAACATATTGCTCTCAGAGTTGTTTGATCGCCTTTAATTATTCGCAGCCAGTACCTAACTACGTTTAGTTTAGCAAATACAGCATCTTCCCAGCATCCTACCTCCCGAAGAACTCCGTAGTTTGAAGTACCCCTCCCCAACCCTAGAATGCGCTTCCAGAAATTGCATTGTATTTTATTTACATTATCCACCCTCTCCCATCCCCACACTTCACTGCCGTATAGTAATGAGGACCTAACCATTGCTTCATACATGGTCTGTAATGTTTTTACTGGCATATCTGGTACCCGGGTCAGTATCCGTAATACTTCAGAAAGTTGTCCAATCCCTTTGTGTTTTATAAACTCCATGTTCTTGTTCCATTTTCCGCCCATATCAAACCTCACTCCTAAGTAATCGAAGTGTTTAACATTTTGAATTTATTCCTCCCCATAGGTCCACTTTTCATGTTGGCCGTACACATATCCATTTTTAAAGGTGACTGTTTTAGTTTTAAGAATATTTACCTCCATACCCCATTGCCTACAGTATTGTCGAAGAGGGTTTAAACCAGACTGCAAACCTTTTATCGTTTTAGAAAGAATTACAATGTCATCCGCGTACAAAAGAATTGGTATTTTTTGGTCTGCGATTGTCGGTGCATCTATGTCTTCCTCCGTCATCACGCTAACATCATCATCAATAAGCAAATTAGAAAGTAACGGAGATAGTATACAACCCTGTATGGTCCCCCCTCTGTGCTATGTTACATTCTGATGCATTGTGCTGATCGGTCTTGATAACAAACTTAACTTCTTTATACATTGCCCTAAGTGCTCTAATCATTTTCCCCGAAAGTCCTTTACGTGTTAATTTCTCCCAGAGAGCACTGCGTTCTACAGTATCAAATGCCATTTTAAAATATACAAATACAGTATATACCTTACCACCTTTATTTCTCAAATTGTCATCAATTATTGTTTTCAGAACAAAGACATTGTCAATAGTCGAGAAACCTTCCCTAAATCCTGCCTGAAATTTAGAAATCCTATGATGTGTCTTGGCCCAACACTTAATTCTTTCATATAAGATTCTACTGTAAATTTTTCCAAATATAGAGAGCAGCGAGATACCCCTGTAATTTCCTGGAATGCTGTAACTCCCTTTGCCCTTGTAAAGAGGTTGGATAATGACAGTTTTCCTTGCTTCCGGATATTCTCCGCCTTCAAATATTTTATTGAAGCTTTTTCTATAGAAATCTACCATTTTATTAACTTCTAGCGAGATCTTGAAAAACTCAGCTAACAAGCCCTCTATACCAGCTGCCTTCCCGTTTTTTAAACATTTTATTGTACGAACAACCTCTGCTGTGCTAATTTCATAATCAAGCATTTGCACAATTGGAGCCCCAGTCATCCCTTCAGCGGCCAAAGTATTTAATTGTATTCTAAACTCCCCTCCTTCATAGACTGTTTTAAAGTGCTTTATCCATTCTCCAGCAGGGATAGTTGCCTGAATGGACCTTCGCCTTCGAATCTGTCTAATAACTTTCCACATGTCACCAATTTCCCCATTTTCGACTACTTGACGTACCTCTTCTGCCTTTGCGTCCTGCCAAGCTGTTTTGCTCTGCTTTAGGACTTCCCTATATGACTTTCTTAGATTTGCAAAAGAAATTCTACGTTCTTCACCCCCCTCTCTTCTGTATTTGACAAGTGCAGATTCCGCTGCTTTCTTCGCTGTTTTACACTGATCGTTATACCAACTATCTGATGTGAAGCCGTTTGATGCATTACCCCTTCCTGTTAGCATGTGTGCACTTGCTTTCTGTATAATATTAGTTATGTTCTGTATACTTTCAGTTCCTTTGTGTTGATCTACGTCAAAAGATATAATCGTTTACACGTTTCGTTATAGAAGTAAGAAGACTACAGTAAGGTAAAGTGATAGTCACATTTTTAATAAGTCGATCGCTATGTAATGGCTTTGTAACTCCAGAGAGAAAGAGAAACGAATAATTACATACTTTTGAAAAGGCAGGAGCCTCACATAGCCGCGGTCGCTGGAGCGCCCGACTTCGACGTTACATGGCGCAAAGGGTTGCGAGCTCGAATCCCGAAAGGACACGAGTGTTTGTATTCGCGAGTCCCCATACTAGGTATAAGCGACAGCACAAAATACTTACAATGGTCCAAGTGTGAGGGTCATCCCTGAATCCTCCGTCACTCAGATTACACTACACAACACCGTTACGTTGAAAAAAAATATGTATTTGAAAATTCAAACAAATTATGAAGAATATATAAAAACTCTGATGTGTTACACTCACATGACTTTCTCTACTCTTGTACAAACTATTTTTAACAAACGCTTATTCTCCATCTACTTCATGTTAATCGAGATATCACGATGTTAATCTTATTTCTAATTTTCTTTTAGATGCAAGGGGAATTGGTAGGCTTTAAGCGATAGTCAAATATTTTAAGAGGTGGTTTCTATGTGGAGTATTCCATTCTCTTTGCATTACCAGACAAAAAAATCTGATGTGTTATACTCACATGGCTTTCTCTACTCTTGTACAAACTATTTTTAACAAACGCTTATTCTCTATATGCTTCATGTTAATCGAGATATCGAGATGTCAATCTTATTGGTAATATTCATGTAGATGCAAGGGGAATATGGTAGGTTTTATGCGATAGTCAAATATTTTAACGCTGGCTGCTATGTGGCGCATTCCATTCTCTTTGCATGTCGAGGATATAAAAAAAAATCTTATGTGTTACACTCACATGACTTTCTCTACTCTTGTACAAACTATTTTTACAAACGCTTATTCTCCATATGCTTCATGTTAATCGAGATATCGAGATGTCAATCTTATTGCTAATTTTCTTGTAGATGCAAGGGGAATATGGTAGGTTTTAAGCGATAGTCAAATATTTTAAGCGCTGGTTGCTATTTGGCGCATTCCATTGTCTTTGCATGTACAGGACATAAAAAAAATGAATAACGTATTTGAGAAAAAGTATATGTATTGGAAAATCTAAAGGAATAACTAGCAATATCTCGAAAATGGTTCAATCAACAAAAAAACTGTATATGACATAAATTGTGTATTTTAACGTGATCTACATTTTATGTGCAGTAAAATTTTGTCTATCTCTTATGGTTTACCAGTTATGCAAAAGTCGTTCCCAATGAAGAATACTTTTGGAGACATTCTCAGAAAATTCGAGATATACATTTCATTTGTCATAAAAATATCTTAAACATATGATATTTTAATCAAAATCGTTAGAGCCATTTTCGAGAAAATTAAAAGTTTTGAAAAATGTTCCATGTAAAGGGTAGTTTGGGGTGGGGGGATTTTCTTGAAAACCTTCGTGTCGCATCTCTGGAAGATACTAAACCTAAATACAAGTTTGGTGTTTATCCGACTGTTCGTTTCTGAGTTATGTTGTTCACAGACACACACACGGACATGTTTCCAAAAACACTTTTTTTTGGATTCAGGGGGTCTCAAAACATGTATTTCAGGTGAAATCTTGGTATCGAATTTTTGGGTGAAATACAATACTTCCCCTACTTACTATACGTAGTAGAGAAAGTAAAAATGGTGAATGTCACCAAAAAAAACAACTTTATTTCGCATAACTTGTCTCTAAAGAGATTATATTTTTTATGTTGTAAGATTTTGCCTATCTGTTATGGTTTGGGTGTTGTCTTGCTGTAAGAAAATACTCATACAACACTTCTGGTTGGCCTATGCTCTTAACTTTGATCAGGGGTGTGGTGACAGGAGGAGAAATGAGAAAGTTTAAGGTACCTTTAACTGTAATACTTGTTCGCAGCTAGCCGTGAATTCTTCCCAGTTATTTTACAGGGCTATGGGGGCTTATCTGTCAAGCTGTACCTCCCAATCTGTATGGCTTTCCTAAATTGCTATCGGATTCTTCACACGCTCAGCCATCTGAATGGCATTAAGATCACTACCTGACGAAATTGTATAAAGTCGCGCGAATGCCGGAACTCTGCTTCGTTTGTATACCCCGCAAAAGATGCTATTTTTCCCATAGCTATTTTAAAGAATTGTTGTGCTTGGCGGAGTTGTGCTATTCACAGACACACACGGATCTTTTTTTTTAAAAATACTTCTTTAGTATTAATAGGGTCTCAAAACGTGTATCTGCACTGAAATTTCGGCATCAAAGTTTTGGTTGGAGTACAATACTGGCAACTCTTACCTACTATAGATAGATTGCAGATAAGATAAAGATAACAATAACAAAGCGTATTTTACGGCGTACTGTTAACTTAAAACTGAAATATCAAACAGCAAGATGAATGCTTAGCTTCAGCGTGAGTCAACCCAAACATAATTTCAAAGACATTCTTCTGTGATCACTCAGCAAGTTCCAGCCCACCATTTAACAACGGAAAATGGATGCATAACAATAGGACGTCATTAAGATCGGATTCAGGCGAGCTAAATGCACCTACATTTAAATTCTTTAGGTAGGGGGGGCTTTGTTATGCCCACAACACTCTTCCGGCAATAGCTTTAAAAATGAGGAACAGAAATGTTTGGTTAGCACTCAAACAACATTTGATTTCAACAAGTTATGATCTAACAAGTATGAAAATGCCATACAAGAGATTTTAAGCTTAAAAAGTATTGCTTGTCAACTCCTTATAACCTCTCAGGTGTCCCAAGAAGCGATGAATCAGTGCTCGGCCGAGTCCGGTGTCCAAAGAGGACAGAAAACAAGCAATTCGCCCTAACCGTGATTTAACCCTGGCCCCGCAGACTAATAGTGATGTGGTGAGACTATTGGAATCTGTATATAAATATCGTATTACGACATTGTTATTGCTTTTATTTAAAAATTCGGCTGGTAATCCTGAAGGGTTATTAAATTGTTCACGTATTCAACATAATTACTGTTCCAAAGATACACTTTTATACTTTCTGTACAACATATTTATGGTAAGTGGGGAAAGTATTGTACTCCACCTCAAAAATTTCCATATGGAGATTTCACTGAAAATGCATGTTTTATAGTCCCTGGAACCCAAAAAGTGTATAGAAAAATATTTGTGAATGTGTGGGTGTGCTCGCGCAGGAGTCTTGGGTATTTTAGCCGCAACTCGACCAACTTTATCCCCATTGCTGGTGATGAAACATGGATTCATTACCACACGCCAGAGACAAAGCAGCAGTTCAAACAATAGCTGCTCTGCAAGAGGGTGAAAGCGCTCCAAAGAAGGCTAAGTTGCATTCCTTTAATCTTTCTGGGATGCCTAGTTTGTGATGTCGCTGACTAATTGAAAACGTAGGTAACTATCAACGGAGAGTAATATGTAACTTTGCTGGAGCAATTGAAGGATGCTATGAAAACCTAACCTGTATATTTGCTAAAGAAGAAGGTATTTTTCCAGCAAGACAATGTACCGGCGCACACTTCAGTTGTGATTTGCGCTTTCAACTGCCATCATATGCCTTATTCACCATATATCATTTTCGTTGGGTCTTATGGTATAAGCGTATAAAGTATGTTGATGTGTATGTCAGCGGTTCAATGAAACATTGGTTTCGCAATCCTACAAGCAAAATAAACAACTTTTCAGACAGCGCTCGATTTTGTAAAATATCAATAATAATAACAATGTAATGATTCCTGAAACTAACAGAGATCACTTTTAGAACGCGTTCTTGAAACAAGAGAAATGACGTTAAACAAACGAGATGTCAGATGTTTTGTTGATTCGCTAGCAGTCATTTTCAGTGAAGTTATTTTCAGCATGTTTTGTCTTACACCAGTCAATGAAGTGATCAAATGCTATATCATATTGCTTTCTGGACTTTTTGGATAAGTACTTCTAGTGTTATTCTTTCTGTTGCTTCTGTCATTTCACTTCCAATTCAGTTTCTTCTTGATTCATAATTTCCGCCATTTAATCTTTGTGTAGGTTAGATAAAAGAATAGCGTTTTAGACCAAAGAATGCAGAAGGTACCAATATAACGTATAGGTTGAGATAAGGTTGTTTATTGAAGGGGGAGTTGTATTTCGACTGTTGGGGAGCCGAACTTGAAGTAGTTTCAACTGCACGTATGGTAAAAAGTTTCCGGTAGCCTTCGCCCCAAAATGTACTTTCCGGTGGCCTTTGCCCCCCAAAAAAAGTTTTAAAAAATATTAACTTTGTAAATTTTGACTGTTTCTTTAAATATTATATATTTATATTGGCCTCGGCTGCGTCAGTATTATTGTTAGAGACATGGATTTCTTTGCAAGGCGTGGTGCGGCTGAAGAATGTAGGCTTTCACAGATTATAATTTTGCTTCACTCCTTTTTATTAATTCTTGACCCAATTTAAATAACACTTCACTGATATAGAGAGTTATGAGATTCTTTTATTAATTACGTGCACGTTTTAACACGTAAACTATTTTCGTCTCACACTGAATACGTATTAAATTTCTCGAGGACACATCTCGCGTCCGGTTAGGAACACTGTCTACAAACAACTGACTTGATTTCAACCGCCTAAAGTTGTAAATTTCTGTATTTCAAGTCTCTGATTGGCTAATCCTACTCCAACAGAGGACTTTTATTTAACTTGAGCTTTTTTCTGGTTGTTGATTAGCTATTTCATAAACTCTCACAAAAATTGCATTATTGTTGCTCCAATAATGACTAGTAGCATTGTTACACTTTCTTATTCATTATTTCTTCAAGGTTACCTCATTGTTAGCAACTTTTAACCTATTATTCTGACAGCTCCTACATTATTAAATTACGTAATACATTCACGTAACATTATTACACATGTATACAATAATATAAACATATATAATGACTGTAATATACACTTTTTATATATTGTTGGGCTGTTATTGAATTTATATATTATATAATTTGACTGAAATCATTTAAGTGTTAAAAATACCCCCTCAAGGTTAACTTTACAACGAATTGTGATAAATTGAAGTATGACGATTCGTGCTGTTAACAGATAATGCGAGCGCCATGAGAAATTAACCATTTAAAAAGACAATGAAAAGTAAATCCTAATTAAACCAAGTTGAGTTATTAAATATGTGCAAATACAAAGGGTAATGGTCATGTGATTGGACTTGACACCAAAGTTGTCACACTAGTGCCATAATCTAAAGCTTTTAGCTCGTGTGCTCTGTGTTAGAAGCTCTACTTTTAGGCCATGCTGTCTAGAAATTTAATTTCACTATTGTTTGCCAGGAATCCTCTGCATTTGAACGTAAGTGGCTAACAATTTAATGCTTTATTTTACTTCTTATTAAATAAGATTGTGCGATTAATTCGCATGGCTCATCAAATAAATACAGCCTAGTGACTGGTAAAACTACTTCGATATCCCTTTAAGCAAATATGTTGTAGATATGATACATGATGTATTTAAGAATTAATATTTCTTTGAGCAGTTATTACTCGGTCTCGCATAACACGGTTGATATATGCATGCAGGTTTATAAAAACGTTTTTCACTTTATTGATATGTGTGGTCAAACGAGTTTTATTACAGCCCAGGGTGCTCATAAATAATTAATTTTGTATTCACTCTGGAAGTAGCTGCTATATGTAACTTGCTGAAGGGAAGTAGAGAAGTAGATAATCACGTTACGACCACCAAGAAAGAGTTGGCTGAAAGGTGCAATTGGAAACCCTTCATCCACAAGAGGTTACCGTTATCCACTAACTGGACTAAGAAAGTGAATTATTCAAACTACCCATTTTGTTCATTCGGAAGGTTGTGGGTTCGATTACTGCGGCCGACTTTCCTGACCCATGGATTTTTTCGGGGATTCCCCGGGTCGCCAGGCGAATGCTGGGAAGGACCATTACACCCCCCGAAATTCCTGTCCCTTCATTTCATCTCTTCTCATTTCACTTCACCTTTCATCTGCTTGGTGTTTTTCAGGGTTGCAAGTGTCGGCGGGAGGTCTCGACTTGTGCATGGCAAGGTAAAATGATGCTCTGTGTAAACCTTCGTCCCGGACTGCGACGGTTTCCGGGTCCCGGGGCCCCCAGAGAATGTGTAAGCGCACACAGGGGATGGGGGAGGGGGGCCAGCTGCAACAGCCACCACCGCGGGAGTTCAAATCTATAAGCGGTAGGGACCCTGCCCTCTGCCTGTCGTGCCTCCTGATCCGGCCTCCTCTCACCTCTTTCCTCCCTCCGGGGTCCTAGGTACAAAATATGTGCGTAGGTAGAGGTGCTAAATCCGCTTCTGTTACTTTTGGGTGGGCGTTAATTGAACGTCAGTCAATATAGGGAATATGGTAATTTAAAATATCTGATATGCTTCTCTACTCGTTCTTCTACAAACTATTCTTACAACACAAACTTATTCTTCTATCTGCTTCTTATTAATAGGATTAAATCTTCATTCCACATTTATACATTTCGTTTTTAAAAAGTGGATCTCTAAGTGCTGGTGTAGAAATTCCTTGCAAAAAACGAATAGCGATTTAGAACTTGAAAAAGTATAAGTATTTGAGTATTCAAAGCATGACAAAGAATATGTTGGAAATGGTTAGCGTTATAAAATATCTATTTGACATAAACTGTGTGCTTTAACAAGATCTACATTTTTTGTGTAGTAAGAGTTTGTCTATCTCTTACGGTTTATCAATGATACCAAATTCCTTCCGAATGTAGAGGACTTCACAGGCTATTCCCAGAAAATTCAAGATCTACATCTTATTTTTAATGAAAGTAACTTAAACGTACGGTATTTTAATCAAAATCGTTAGAGCCAGATTTCGTAAGGTCAAAAATAACGAAAATGTTCCTACGTAAAGGGTAGCTTGGGGTGGGCGGCTTTGTGTCGCTTCCTGGGATGACGGTGAACTGAAATACCAAGTTTGGTATTTAACCCATTTTGGTTTTGAGTTATGCTGTGTTTTATAGACAAAGACATGCACATTTGTCTAAAAGTGTTTATTTTTGAGTACAGGGAGTGTGATAACGTGTATTTGAAATTTCAGTATCGGAATTTTGGGTAAATGCATTACTTTTTCTAGTTAGTGTAAACACGTACGTCGTTGATTCTGGTTCAAGTATATATATATATATTGCATCAAAATGAACCGAGTGAGTGCGTGGGTGAGCGAAAGGATGAATGAGAGGGTGAGTGGGTGGGAGGGAGTATTAGTGAGTAAGAGCGGAGTGAAAGGATGAGTGAGTGGGTGAGATGGTGTTTTTTTGAGAGGGCGAGTGAGCGAATGAGCATATGCGTGAGCAACGAAGTTAGTGTGTGAAACGGTGAGTGAGTGAGTGGGTGGGTGAGTGAGTGTGAGAGGGATAGGTAAGTGATTGGGTGGGTTGATGGGTGAGTGGCTGTGTGAGGGGGTGTGAGTAAGTGCATGGCTGAGTGAGAGGGTTAGGTGAGTGGGTGAGTGTATGAGAGGGTAAGTGGTAAATGGTTGAGTGAGGTATTGTGAGGCAGTGTTTTTTAACACTTAAATGATTTCAATCAAATTATAAGATATAAATTCAATAACAGCCCGCCTTAAAGCAATATGTGTATGTAATAACATATAAAAAATGTAAGTCATTGTATATGTTTTATTATTGTATCCATGTGTAATAATGTTATGTGAATATATTACAAATTTAATAATGTAAGAGCTGTGAGAATAATAGGTTAAAAGTTGCTAACCATGAGGTAACCTTGAGGCAATAATGAATTTGAAAGTTTAAATGCTAATAGTCATTATTGGAGCAACAATGATGTAAATAGCCAAACAACAACCAGAAAAAGCGTTAGTTAAGTGAAGGTATTCTATTGGATTAGGATTAGTCAATCAGAAACTGAAAAGGAGAAACAGAAGTCAGTTGCCTGCGGATAGTGTTTGTAACTGGATGCGTGATGTGTCCTAGAGAAATTTAATACGTATTCGTGTGAGACGAAAATAGTTTACGTGTTAAAAAGTGAAAGTATTTAATAATAAAAAGAATCTCACAGCTCTCTATATCAGTGAAGTATTATTTAAATCGTATCAAGTATTAATAAAACGAGTGAAGTAAAATTATAATCTGTGTAAGCCTACATTCTTGTCGCATCACTATCCTGCTAAGAGAAACGTGTCTCTATTAATAATACTAACGCAGCCGAGGCAAACAAAAATAAATATTTAAAGAAACAGTCAAATTACAAAGTTAATATTTTTTTAAACTTGGGGCAAAGGCCACCTAAAAGTACATTTGGGGCGAAGGCTACCGGAAACCGGATACCATACGTACGGTTGCAACGAATTTCAAATTCGGCTCCCCAATAGTTGAAATACGATACAACTCCTACTTCAAATCGGCTTTCCCATACATGGGGCTTATAAATAACAAAATAAACCTTTCTTAATTGATAAGTGAGTAGGTGTGTGAGGGGGAGTGGGTGGGTGGGTGGGTGAGTGAGTGCATAGCTGAGTGTGAGAGGGTCAGGTGAATGATCGGGTGAGCGTATGAGAGGTTAATGCGTTTGTTGGTGTGTGAGAGGGTGAGTGAGGGCTTGTTGGTTTCTTCTCTTACATAAATAACAATTCGGAGATTTGTGCTCTATATTTCCGAAACAACAGAAAGCTACTATAGTAGTTTAGAAAATACAAATTATCCCAATAATCCTAATATCTAGACCAATTATAAAATAATCCTTTAATTAATTATTGATCAAACAGTTTAATTAATGCTCGTATTCTCGCAATTCGTTACGATTCAGAAGAAAACATTCCCAGTAATTTGCAAAGTATCGTATTTTACTTCGAGACAGCGAAGCTTGTTTTGTAAACTGCTTATTTGCATATGTTATTCTCAGAAGCAGCACACAAACTTGATCTTTATCACTGATTTGCTATGAGTAGCTTGCTGTTCTTATTAGCTTGTGTGTTGCCTGGCCTTATTAACTCTTACAAAATAACCAAGAACGTTTCCGTTATAATTATCTAATTTTTCCCCTCTAACGGTTAAATGCGAACCTGTTTAGAAAAAGGAAATAAGTTAATCTTCAGCAAATTCAGTTATGTTTCTCCTTCTTTCTTTTTTAACATGTCCAAACAATTTGTTACAAATTTTCTGAGAATAGCCTCTGAAGTCCTCTTCATTCTGAATGGCTTTTGCATAGCTGGTAAATCGCAACAGATAGACAAAATCTAAGTAAATAAGAAATATTGTGAGGCTACAGCCCGTGAGGGCCTGGAACTGCCAACTCGACTGCCGGCCTCACGCCCACATATACACGGCAAAGCTGGACAATCATCCAATAGGTACGGGGAGGTGATATGGCCAGCATTCCCCAGCCGGGAAGTTGACTCACAAGACCAGAACCGCTACCTATCGCAGCTCCTCGCTTTCTTGAGTGGGCACCGGGACTTACACCCGCAACACAATGGGTGGGATCAATTCCGGGTGCCTTGCGTGACAAGGAATTAAACATCCACACTCTAGCCCACAGTGGCACGGCTCAGGACAGAACAAACTCTTATATAGAAATCGTGTAAATCTTGTTTAAGCACACAATTTATTTCAAATAATTTTTTCTTTTGTGAAATTAACCATTTGCAGATATTCCTTGTTTTTGGTTTGAATTTCTGGAATCTTATACTTTTCTCAAAGCCATCACAAAGTGACCAGCTCTTAAAATATTTGACTGTCGCTAAAGTTTACTGTACCCCTTATTACCATTCTACCTAGAAAGAAGTATGTAATAAAATACTTTTTGCAAATGTTCGTATCGATTAACATGAAGTAGATAGAAAAGTAAGCTTTTGTAAGAATAGTTTGTTGAAGAATGGGAAGAGAAATTCATTTGAATGTAACACAAAAGATTTTTCTATAAATTCTTTTTCTGAATTCAGCTAGTCTGAAAACATGTGTTTCCGATGAAATACCGTTATTGAATTTTTGGGTGAAGTTCAATACTTCCTCTAATTACTGAAAAGGCTCGCCAAATGGGCTTGCACAAACCCAACTAGGTAGAGCTGGGAGTAAAGGAGACATAATGACAAGAACATTGAAGTACTGGTTTAGGATCAAGAACTTGAAAGAGAATGACATCTTGAGACATTCCCTAAATTTTCAAGACAAAACAATGAGGAGTAATATCTGAGTTAATAGAATCAAAGAGACCATGGAAAAAATCATATTGCGTAGTATGATATGGTGTGACAGAGAGGTTAAAGTGAAGGCTTTTTCATAAGAATTGAGGACATACCGAGAGATGTAGCGGGAAATGGTTGATCACTAGCACCTGGAAAGCATCGTTCCTCTGGTTGACGCTATCTGCTGCAGTGTTGTTGTCCCCGGCTGTTGATGCTCGTCGGCGGCTGTGTTTACCATTCCTAATCTTTCCCTATGCAGCTAATTCTTGGGTCTCAGGTTTATCGTAGGCAAGGCAAATTAAAATATACTGCATTTCCCTTAATAAATGTAGTTTATTATCAATTCAAATATTTATGGGCGGCTAGCTTTTCCCATTATACCAATTCCCACTATTTTAATAAATCAGGAGCCTAACTAACTGCACACGTTTTCCCACTCATATGCACACACGTGCATTTGTCGTCCAGAGCGTAGCACTTTGTGTCGACGAAATTCTAGAAGAGAGTGAAAATCTGGGGCTTTGTTCTCCTTTATATACCTGAGCCTAGTCCGCGCCTCAAAATGTAACGACGTTTCTAATTGGTCCTCAGACCACGGTCCTCAGACAGAACAAACTCTTATATAGAAATCGTGTAAATCTTGTTTAAGCACACAATTTATTTCAAATAATTTTTTCTTTTGTGAAATTAACCATTTGCAGATATTCCTTGTTTTTGGTTTGAATTTCTGGAATCTTATACTTTTCTCAAAGCCATCACAAAGTGACCAGCTCTTAAAATATTTGACTGTCGCTAAAGTTTACTGTACCCCTTATTACCATTCTACCTAGAAAGAAGTATGTAATAAAATACTTTTTGCAAATGTTCGTATCGATTAACATGAAGTAGATAGAAAAGTAAGCTTTTGTAAGAATAGTTTGTTGAAGAATGGGAAGAGAAATTCATTTGAATGTAACACAAAAGATTTTTCTATAAATTCTTTTTCTGAATTCAGCTAGTCTGAAAACATGTGTTTCCGATGAAATACCGTTATTGAATTTTTGGGTGAAGTTCAATACTTCCTCTAATTACTGAAAAGGCTCGAGAAATGGGCTTGCACAAACCCAACTAGGTAGAGCTGGGAGTAAAGGAGACATAATGACAAGAACATTGAAGTATTGGTTTAGGATCAAGAACTTGAAAGAGAATGACATCTTGAGACATTCCCTAAATTTTCAAGACAAAACAATGAGGAGTAATATCTGAGTTAATAGAATCAAAGAGACCATGGAAAAAATCATATTGCGTAGTATGATATGGTGTGACAGAGAGGTTAAAGTGAAGGCTTTTTCATAAGAATTGAGGACATACCGAGAGATGTAGCGGGAAATGGTTGATCACTAGCACCTGGAAAGCATCGTTCCTCTGGTTGACGCTATCTGCTGCAGTGTTGTTGTCCCCGGCTGTTGATGCTCGTCGGCGGCTGTGTTTACCATTCCTAATCTTTCCCTATGCAGCTAATTCTTGGGTCTCAGGTTTATCGTAGGCAAGGCAAATTAAAATATACTGCATTTCCCTTAATAAATGTAGTTTATTATCAATTCAAATATTTATGGGCGGCTAGCTTTTCCCATTATACCAATTCCCACTATTTTAATAAATCAGGAGCCTAACTAACTGCACACGTTTTCCCACTCATATGCACACACGTGCATTTGTCGTCCAGAGCGTAGCACTTTGTGTCGACGAAATTCTAGAAGAGAGTGAAAATCTGGGGCTTTGTTCTCCTTTATATACCTGAGCCTAGTCCGCGCCTCAAAATGTAACGACGTTTCTAATTGGTCCTCAGACCACGGTCCTCAGACAGAACAAACTCTTATATAGAAATCGTGTAAATCTTGTTTAAGCACACAATTTATTTCAAATAATTTTTTCTTTTGTGAAATTAACCATTTGCAGATATTCCTTGTTTTTGGTTTGAATTTCTGGAATCTTATACTTTTCTCAAAGCCATCACAAAGTGACCAGCTCTTAAAATATTTGACTGTCGCTAAAGTTTACTGTACCCCTTATTACCATTCTACCTAGAAAGAAGTATGTAATAAAATACTTTTTGCAAATGTTCGTATCGATTAACATGAAGTAGATAGAAAAGTAAGCTTTTGTAAGAATAGTTTGTTGAAGAATGGGAAGAGAAATTCATTTGAATGTAACACAAAAGATTTTTCTATAAATTCTTTTTCTGAATTCAGCTAGTCTGAAAACATGTGTTTCCGATGAAATACCGTTATTGAATTTTTGGGTGAAGTTCAATACTTCCTCTAATTACTGAAAAGGCTCGCCAAATGGGCTTGCACAAACCCAACTAGGTAGAGCTGGGAGTAAAGGAGACATAATGACAAGAACATTGAAGTACTGGTTTAGGATCAAGAACTTGAAAGAGAATGACATCTTGAGACATTCCCTAAATTTTCAAGACAAAACAATGAGGAGTAATATCTGAGTTAATAGAATCAAAGAGACCATGGAAAAAATCATATTGCGTAGTATGATATGGTGTGACAGAGAGGTTAAAGTGAAGGCTTTTTGATAAGAATTGAGGACATACCGAGAGATGTAGCGGGAAATGGTTGATCACTAGCACCTGGAAAGCATCGTTCCTCTGGTTGACGCTATCTGCTGCAGTGTTGTTGTCCCCGGCTGTTGATGCTCGTCGGCGGCTGTGTTTACCATTCCTAATCTTTCCCTATGCAGCTAATTCTTGGGTCTCAGGTTTATCGTAGGCAAGGCAAATTAAAATATACTGCATTTCCCTTAATAAATGTAGTTTATTATCAATTCAAATATTTATGGGCGGCTAGCTTTTCCCATTATACCAATTCCCACTATTTTAATAAATCAGGAGCCTAACTAACTGCACACGTTTTCCCACTCATATGCACACACGTGCATTTGTCGTCCAGAGCGTAGCACTTTGTGTCGACGAAATTCTAGAAGAGAGTGAAAATCTGGGGCTTTGTTCTCCTTTATATACCTGAGCCTAGTCCGCGCCTCAAAATGTAACGACGTTTCTAATTGGTCCTCAGACCACGGTCCTCAGACAGAACAAACTCTTATATAGAAATCGTGTAAATCTTGTTTAAGCACACAATTTATTTCAAATAATTTTTTCTTTTGTGAAATTAACCATTTGCAGATATTCCTTGTTTTTGGTTTGAATTTCTGGAATCTTATACTTTTCTCAAAGCCATCACAAAGTGACCAGCTCTTAAAATATTTGACTGTCGCTAAAGTTTACTGTACCCCTTATTACCATTCTACCTAGAAAGAAGTATGTAATAAAATACTTTTTGCAAATGTTCGTATCGATTAACATGAAGTAGATAGAAAAGTAAGCTTTTGTAAGAATAGTTTGTTGAAGAATGGGAAGAGAAATTCATTTGAATGTAACACAAAAGATTTTTCTATAAATTCTTTTTCTGAATTCAGCTAGTCTGAAAACATGTGTTTCCGATGAAATACCGTTATTGAATTTTTGGGTGAAGTTCAATACTTCCTCTAATTACTGAAAAGGCTCGCCAAATGGGCTTGCACAAACCCAACTAGGTAGAGCTGGGAGTAAAGGAGACATAATGACAAGAACATTGAAGTACTGGTTTAGGATCAAGAACTTGAAAGAGAATGACATCTTGAGACATTCCCTAAATTTTCAAGACAAAACAATGAGGAGTAATATCTGAGTTAATAGAATCAAAGAGACCATGGAAAAAATCATATTGCGTAGTATGATATGGTGTGACAGAGAGGTTAAAGTGAAGGCTTTTTCATAAGAATTGAGGACATACCGAGAGATGTAGCGGGAAATGGTTGATCACTAGCACCTGGAAAGCATCGTTCCTCTGGTTGACGCTATCTGCTGCAGTGTTGTTGTCCCCGGCTGTTGATGCTCGTCGGCGGCTGTGTTTACCATTCCTAATCTTTCCCTATGCAGCTAATTCTTGGGTCTCAGGTTTATCGTAGGCAAGGCAAATTAAAATATACTGCATTTCCCTTAATAAATGTAGTTTATTATCAATTCAAATATTTATGGGCGGCTAGCTTTTCCCATTATACCAATTCCCACTATTTTAATAAATCAGGAGCCTAACTAACTGCACACGTTTTCCCACTCATATGCACACACGTGCATTTGTCGTCCAGAGCGTAGCACTTTGTGTCGACGAAATTCTAGAAGAGAGTGAAAATCTGGGGCTTTGTTCTCCTTTATATACCTGAGCCTAGTCCGCGCCTCAAAATGTAACGACGTTTCTAATTGGTCCTCAGACCACGTTACCTTAACATGTATGAGAATATTCTACACCAAATTTTTGCGCATACGCGTCACCATGGCGCGTTGGGAAGCGGGTTCAATATCTCCGTCTCTTTCTTTTCTCTGTCTCTTTTTATTTCTGCTTGCCGCTACCGGCTCCCTGTTCATTAGCTTGGTGAAAGGTGGGCTCTACCTAGAATTTGCTAGCTCGCCCGTTTCTTACAATCTGCTTTGTACAATTCTTGGTTGTTAAATATTTTAACATGTTTCTTGGTGAATTATATTATTACTATGTACAATTCTTATATATGTATGGTATATCCCCTTTCAGAGACAAAGAAAGTGTGGGGTAGAAAGAAGTATGGGAGGTAACCAGAGGACGAGAGAGGGGATTTCATGGGCTCGACAGGGGCAGTGGAATTGAAAGGAATAAAAGGGTGGTTGAAAATAGAGGATGTCCAATGTATGGAAGGCAAGATAATTATTGACATGCGATTCTGAAATGCGAAGAAATCAAAATAATGAGAGGAAAACTTAGGATTGAGAAATGGGCTAATCTAACAATAGAGATAAAAGGGGAACAGTTGATGAATTTGAAATCAAGGCAGGAAACCTTAGAGTTTGCAGAGCATCTAGGCAGGGTCAATAGAAAATGGAGGAGGGAAATAAACAATCTTGGGGAATCAGAAAGTGTAGAAATATAATTTAAACCGGATAGAGTCGGAATATACTTTTAAAGATAGTTGGGCCCCATAGTAGCGGTTGAAACTAGACAGCCACTTGTTTACTCAGCAACTCTCGTGAAAGAGTCACTAGTGTTTAGTATTATGGGCTTACTTTGTCTAGTCAAGCGAGTGTAAGGTAATATTATTGTATGTATTTTTAAATGTATAATAAATAAATGTATTCATTCATTTAATTACCGACGTTGAGAAAGTAATACATGAAGTACGTCAATTAGTATAAAATATACTTTTTTAGTCAGCATGGTCTAAAAGCAGAACTTTTAACATAGCGCACACGAACTAAAAGCTTTACATTAGCCATAGTGCGATAAAATGTTTATTCTACTCCATTGTGACCAACTTTGGTTTCAAGTCCATTCACATGACAATTACCCTTTTTATTTGCACATGTTTAATAACTAGACTTGGTTTGATTAGATTTTACTTTTCATTGTCTTTTTACATGGATAATTTCTGATGGCGCTCGCATTATCTGTTCACAATACAAATCGTCATACTTCAATTTATCGCAATTCGTTGTAGAGTCAACCTATATGTTATATTGGCAGCTTTCTGTTTTCTTTGATCTAAAACGTTCATTCTTTTATTAGTATACCATACATAGAGAGTAAATGGGGAAATTAAGAATTCAGAAGAAACTGAAATGGAAGAGCCAGGTAAAATCACAGAAGCAGCCGAAAGAATAACAGTAGAAGTATGATATAGCATTTAACCCCTTCATTAGCTGGCGTAAGACAAAAATGTTGAAAATAATTTCACTTAAAATGACTGCTAGCGAATCAACAAAACATGTGGCATCTCGCTGCACTCGAGAGTTCATCTCGTTTTTAACGTCTGAAACGGCAACTCTAGGCCGAGCCCAAGAACTGTAATTATAGATAATTTATTAATTAACTTTTATTGATGTTAAATCGTACTATGTAAATATCTTTTTCTCATACTGCTTGTATATTTTAAGAAGGGTGATTTAACGTTATGTATCTATCTAGGTTACTAATATTAGTAGAGTTATAAATGGTTTAATGTAAATAATTTAAGCGCTATGTTAAAATACTGTCCACGATGGAATGTTTTAGCTACAGGAATAGTGCTTTCGAAGGCAGAAAACCTAGTTTTATTACCTCTCTTCGGTCGCAGTGCTATTATTCCTACAGCGAGGGTGTAGAGCCTTTGTCCCATTATTTGATAATTCGCCGTGACCAAGTGAGTGAGACAGACAACCTAACGGTAAATGTAGGAAAAGCCGCGATTTATATTAAACTTGGACCAATGAGATCCCTGAAAGTTTATTCGAAATAGTTAGACGCGTCGAGTCGCGCTAAAAATGGACCAATAGGAAAGGAAGCAGCCTCAGAAGCCTGAGACTATAAATGGATCTGTTTGGGGAAAATTCGGGACAGTTTATGTCATGTGTGGTCAGGGAGAGATGCTGCAGGATGTGTGAGATATCGCACCAAAAAGGGAATCAAGTCAATTTTGTCATGTCAGCTTAGTATTGCATTTTATTCGAGAGTTTTCGTAATGTGTGGTCAGGGAGAGATGCTGCAGGATGTGTGAGATATCGCGCCAAAACAGGGAATCAAGATAGTTCTAGCAACACACCTAAGATCTGCTACTCTTAAAGCGACAATAAGAATATTTAAACTTCGTGTCATATCCGCGCCATAGTTTAACAGCGGTGGACAGTATTTTACAGCGGCAATACCAGTTTTGTATACTACGAGTGTTAGTTAAATAAAAAGAAACGGCAGTGTCATCTTTTCATAAACAAAGCAAGTCTATGTCTTCCTATATCACCACCCGAGATCTACGTTTTCCTTTACCGAGGATAAGTCCATGCTCCCATATAGTTTAAGGAAAATTACTGCAGCTAGCCGAGGATAAATTGAAGAGAACCAACACACTGCGAACTTCTGGAACCAACGGGAGAAGCATCAAGGTAAGCCTAACAGCAACGGATGAGGAGGTGATCGCCGCACGTCATTCCTCTTGTTTCAAGAATCTCGCTATACACGTGAGATGATCTCGTCCTAAACATGATTTCTCTTAGTTTCAGGAAACGATATAATATTATTTTATTGATATTTTACAAATTGTGTAAACAATTAAGTGCTACAAGTGTTAAAGGTGGTTTTATTTTGCTCGTAGAATTGCGAAATTCGACCTACGGCCTTCGGTTCACAAGTATTCCTACTCGCAAAATAAAACCCTACTTTTAACACTTGTATCTTAATGTACAGTGTATTTCATTGAGGAGAATCTGCACGCTGTGACAGTATCACCTTGAAGAATGGGAGTGTTTAATTGCCGCTTTCACTTCCTGACAAGGAAACGTCTCGATATTAAATTAAGCGGTAAATTGTCGTAGCATCTCGCTTCAGGCTTCTCAAATAGCACGCATGAAGTTGATTATACCGCGTCTAAATGGTGAAAGTCTAAGCAAGTCCTCATATTTGAATACTGCTGCATTTTTACTACAATATACCCAATGCAATACTGGAATTTTGTCAAAACTTATACTGGAATGTTAAACCTTCAAAGGAGTTGGCACTCTGAAATAAGAATTGTTGTCAAATCCGCTAAAACCGGAAAGTTAAATTGGTGGTATGTTTTATTTCTTTTTATTTATTTCGTTACATATACCTACCGTTTTCACATACGGAGGGGGGCGTCCAATAAGTAATTACTCTATTTTATAAAAAAAACGTTACACACAATTGGTCATGCTGAATTAATTTTATTTATGTTGTATAATCCTTCTGTTACTTTTCTACATAGTCAACATGTTTTTACAAGCATTTTTGGGGACATGACGCAAGTTTTTCCAAGCCAGTATTGTACCAGGCCGGGTCCTGTGCTCGTAACCAGAAGTTCACTGATTCGACTTAATCATCGGTGTTAAAAGTGCTTACCTTTGAGTCAGGCGAACATGTGAAAATCACTTGGGGCAAGCTCCGGTGAATATGGAGGATGCGAGAAAACTTTCCAGTTGAATCTTGGAGTAGTTGGATTTTACCCACGTATGGAAGCCAATTTGAAGTAGGTTATGTTTTATGGTGGTGTTGTATTGTAGTTCGACTGTTGGGGAGCCGAACTTGAAGTAGTTGCAACCGCACGTATGGTACCCGGTAGCCTTCGCCGCAAGTTTAAAAATATTAACTTTGTAATTTTTCTGTTTCTTTAAATATTATATATGTATGTTTGCCTCGGCTGCGTCAGTATTATTGTTAGAGACGTGGATTTCTTTGCAGGGAGTAGTGCGGCTAAGAATGTAGGCTTACACAGATTATAATTTGTACTTCACTCCATTTATTAATTCTTTACACGATTTAAATAACACTTCACTGATATAGAGAGCTGTGAGATTATTCATTAATTACTTGCACTTTTAACACGTAAACTATTTTCGTCTCACACTGAATACGTATTAAACTTCTTGAGGACGCGTTTCGCGTCTGGTTAGTAACGCTGTCTGCTAGCAACTGAACTAATTGCTACTGCCTAAATTTGTTAATTTCTGTATTTCAAGTCTCTGATTGGCTATTTCTAATCCAATAGAATACTTTTATTTAACTTAAGCTTTTTTCTGGTTGTTGATTGGCTATTTTATAAACTGTCTCAAAAATTACATTATTGTTTCCAATAATTACAAGTAGCATTATTAAACCTTCTTATTGATTATTGCCTCAAGGTTACCTCATTGTTAGCACCTTTTGGCCTATTATTCTCACAGCTCCTACATTATTAAATTACGTAATACATTCACATAACGTTATTAAACATGTACATAATAATATAAACACTAATACAATGGCTGTTACATGCATTTTATATATTGTTACATACACATATTGCTTTATTGCGGGCTGTTATTACATTTTATATTATATTATTTGACTGAAATCATTTAAGTGTTAAAAATACTGCCTCAATCTTCTGAGCTCCCCTGGGCCAAGATTCAACTTGGAAGTTTTCTCGTATCCTCCGCAGTCACCGGAATTTGCCCCAAGTGATTTTCATATGTTCCACCAACTCAAAGGTAAGCACTTTTAACACCGATGATGAAGTCAAATCAGTGAACAGCTGGTTGCGAGCACAGGACCCGACCTGGTACAACACTTTCTTGGAAAAACTAGTGTCACGTCCCCAAAAATGCTTGGAAAACATGTTGACTATGTAGAAAAGTAAAAGAAGGATTATACAATGTAAATAAAATTAAGTCAACATGATCAATTGTGTGTAATGTTCTTTTATAAAACAGCGAAACTTACTTATTGGACTACCCTCATATATGAAACTCACACTTTAAATACTATTTAAGGGTGTGAGAAATTTAATTAACCGTACAATAGAATGTGTTTTGGTTTACTGAACACAATTCACCTTTACTGGCTAGTACATTACACTAGATGGGGTTCGAACGGAGTGAGGCAATACTTCTGTCCTCTGTTCCTTCATTAGTCAGTATGTCCTTAGACAAATGTGTTATATCCCTGTAACGTTTTCACATGTACATTTGTAACTGTTGGCGGTGTTGAAACCTGCAGAATTACTTGGAGTTTTATGCACCCTTTCTGGCTCGAGTTATTTATTTGGGTTTCCAAACCATTTGTTTGCAGTGTTCTCCCCCACACTCGCCTGGTGATATATCGACACATTTATTTCTGTGTGTAGCTGTAATGTTATTTCATACCTCATTTCTCATCCGCCTCGAGAAGAATAAGACTTCCCTAACCTAAAATTACAGCTCGGGAAGGGGGTGAGGTGTGATGCATCTTCCCCATGAAACGTCTATATTTACTCCTGCCTCGTGCTACACTTGGACCTGTGTTACAGCACAAGGCCTTCGAGTTCCGGAGGCTTTGTATTAAGATTCGGATCATCTATGTCATAACTGGAGAGGAAAATAAACAACGTGCCGTTATGTTTTTGTTCGTTTACTCGATTTCGTAGCTTTTGCTCTGTTTCTGAACGTGTTTCACAAGAGAGTCAGCTTGTTATCAAAGTGCAACCATTTGCGAATGTTTCTTAAACGGTTTAACCGGACTGTATTTCAGCAACACTCATCTTTAACGAAGCGGGGAAGAAGGAGGGGGAAGCAAAAAAGAATGAACGAAAGAACACGTGACGCTCAAATTCGCGCTGGCATTGTTGCTGCGACAAATGGTTATGTTCTTTTGCCCCAACCATAAATTCCAATACAGTTAGGTACTTGGTGTTGTATCCTCACCCCCTACCACCCCACATTCCATACGTTATAACAAGTGTTAACTGCTTGTACTCGGATTCAGTAATACTCAACTGTTGGTGTTGGTCAGTGTGGTTTATTTGTGTATAAAGGACACTGAGACTGCGGTTTAGGTTAAAATGACAAACTTTTTTATTACTTTCTCTACTACGTATAGTAAGTAGGGGAAGTATTGCATTCCACCCAAAAATTCGATACCGAGATTTCACCGGAAATACATGTTTTGAGACCTCCTGAATCCAAAAAAAAGCATTTTGGAAACATGTCCGTGTGTGTGTGTGTGTGTGTGAGAACAGCATAACTCAAAAACGAACAGTCGGATAAGCACCAAACTTGGTATTTAGGTTCAGTATCTTCCAGAGATGCGACACGAAGGTTTTCAAGAAAATCCCCCCACCCCAGACTACCCTTTACATGGAACATTTTTCGAAAATTTTAATTTTCTCAAAAATGGCTCTAACGATTTTGATTAAAATATCATATGTTTAAGATAATGTCATTAGAAATGAAATGTATATCTCGAATTTTCTGGGAATGTCTCCAAAAGTATTGTTCATTGTGAACGACTTTTGCATAACTGGTAAACCATAAGAGATAGACAAAAGTTTACTACACAAAAAATGTAGATCGCATTAAAATACACAACTTATGTCATATACATTTCTTTTATTGAGTGAACCGTTTTCGAGATATTGCTTGTTGTTTCCTTAAATTTTCCTATACTTATACTTCTTCTCAAATTCGTTACTCATTTTTTTATGTCCTGGACATGCAAAGAGAATGGAATGCGCCACATAGCATCCAGCGTTAAAATATTTGACAATCGCTTAAAAGCTACCATATTCCTCTTGCATCTACAAGAAAATTAGCAATAAGATTGACATCTCGATATCTCGATTAATATGAAGCATATGGAGAATAAGCGTTTGTAAAAATAGATTGTACAAGAGTAGAGAAAGTCATGTGAGTGTAACACATCAGATTTTTTTTAATTATGTCATAAATATTCTATAGAGACCTGTGAATCATTTTGACTAAACTTTTTTACGATCCGTCATTTTTAAAAGACCAGGGACTTGTTTAAATCACCCATTTGTTCCCTTTTAGCCTCAATGGACTCATTCGTTTCTCCTTTCTGCATGTGTTTTTACAATTTTGCGCATGAAATTTATTCCTTACATTTCCGTTTTGATCTTATTTCTATGCAAATTTGCATACATAATTTAAATTGTGCTACATAACCTTTCAAGCATGCATTTTACGATTACTTTATTCATTGGATCATACAAAATTAATTTATGCTGAAAAACAAGGAATATTGTAACACAAGCATTTTCATAAAAACATAATTTTTTTGTGTAGAACTCGTTACCTCAACTTCAATCAAATCCGTAAATTAAATTCTTCTTCTTTCTCTGTTTAACCTCCTCTGATATAGGACTTAGACCCCCAGGGTCAGAAGCCCGTCGAGGAGCAGACACTCGTGGATAAGACAGAATATCCAGGATGAGTGATGAAACGAAATGATGGTGAAATGGATGAAAGGAAAGGTGATGATGGAGCAGTTGGTGGAATGAATGGCGGGGGAAACCGGAGAAAGCCCGACCAGACGCCGCTTTGTCCACCACAAATCCCACATGCGGATCCCTGGGATTGAACCCGGACCGCCTCGGTGAGAGGCGAGCGGTCTAACCACTCGGCCACGGCGCCGCCCCCATAGATTAAATTGAGTGTACTAAAGTAGTCAGAAAATGTCACTATCATACTTCTTTGACAAATATGAAGATGCAGAGCAGTTTCAGAAAATGTGCACTTTTTTCGCTAATTAAAAACATTTAATGTATTAACTGAGAAAGTATTTGAATTCTAATTTTGAGATTTTGCACCGTTATTTCTTTATTTACTCGTATTAAGCGTGCCAATTTTTTAAAAAGTTAGGAAGTTCAGTCTCAGTCTCAGTGCCCTTAAGATGTCAGCGAAAAGAAAATAAACATTGAACAGAAACTCGAAGCCGACAACGGACGACGGGTTCGAAGCATTAGAGACGAGGAATACTACAAACTCGTATTCCTATCATAACAGGATATATTGAATTACGCCGCTATCAATAGCACAAAACTTTTTGTTTATAGGTTACCTTGCGTTTTACGGAACAAAGCAGTGAATCAGCACCAACAGATACAAGTGCTTATTCAAACGGTGATGTGATAGAGCTGCTCGGAAGCGTTGCGAAAAGAAAGTTCACAAAAAAATATTGCGCACTTTATGAAATAAGTCTTTAAGGGTTACATTAATACTGTACACAGCAGTACTTCTTACTTTCCCTATCACGTACGTTGTCGGTAGAGAAGGTATTGTAATCCAGCCAAAAATTCGATATCTAGATTTCATCGGAAATACATGTTTTGAGTTCCCCTGAATCCCCAAAAAATACTTTTAGAAAAAAGAAGTGCGCGCATGCGCGTGCGTGTGCATGTACGTGTGTGTGAACAGCATAACTCAAAAACGAAAAGTCGAACAAACTTCAAACTTGTTATTTAGGTTCAGTACCCTCCAAAGGTGCCACACGAAGATTTTCAAGAAACCCCCACTCCAAACTGCCCTTTACATGGAAGACTTTTACGAAACGTTTTATTTTCTAAATACTACCGCTAACGATTTTTATTAAAACACCATCTATTAAAGATATTTCACCTCACAAATAAATTGTATACTTTGAATTTTCTGGGAATAGTCTATGAAGTCTTCTTCATTTGGAAGAAATTTTGTATAATCTTGTATAACTGGTAAACGTTAAGCAATAGAAGAAAACGTACTACGCAAAAATTGTAGCTCTCTTTAAAACATAGAATGTATGCCAAATAACGTTTTTGTGGAATAAGCCATTTCTGAGATATCTGTTATAAATGATTCAAATTGCTCATTACTTGGTCACTCTTTTAAAGTCCCGTCGATTTTAAGTTGTTTCTCGTGATGTCATGGAAACAGTATGGAATTTTAAGGCCAGCATATAGCGTCCAGTTGTTAAACATTTGACTATCGCTGTTCTTTTTGTATCTATAACGAGATGTGTAATGTAGCTGTTTCTGGAAAGGTTTATCTGGATTAAAATTAACTTTAGTAAGATTGGTTTGGGTACACACTAGAAAACGATATGGCATAGAGAAAGTCATGTGAATGTGTTGCATAAGATTTTTCTTTGTCATTTTATTCAAATGCAGCCGATGTATGCAGATTTAGCACAAAACCTAAGAGATTGTTTTTGTTTCTTTTTAACTCTATAAATGCAAGTAATGTAAGTTTCTGGTCACCAAAGTTTTTTCACTGCAACAAACTGCTGTATTTGTTATGTAAGTTCATTACGAGTGTGTGTTTGCTTATATAAAGAGGAATTTGAACTTAAACAGCTTAACATCGGAGACTCCGCTACTGATATTCATTGAGATGATTTCTCCTGTGCTTGCAGGCTATACTCGATTCCCAAAATGTATACTTACATAGATGTCTCGTAGATTAAGAACTTTCATACTCGCCATTCGCACCTATTTCCTTGAATATTGATAGATTCTGTGGCATGTGAAAATTATGGAGCCTGTACGTTATTTAACAAATGCGGGACCTAGAGAAGGTGCGAGAATTCAAACTTTCATCGGCTGTGATTATCTAAGAATTAGTAGCCCATTCCTGTTCCATACTTGCCAACTTTTACGGTTGCCCGTAAAATGTACGGGAGCAGAGGTCAATTTACTAATTTACGACAAAGGAGGCGCTTTTACGCCTTTGTAGACAGATTCAGAGTGTTACAGAATTTCGCCACGGACTGGTCAGGACATTAAATTGTATTGTATTATATTGTAACATAAGATTACAGACTGAATATATCGCGCTAATTGGTATACAGTGCTATGACAGACGAGAGCTTATCTGTGTGTCTATCCTTCATCATGATCATGGTTCCCCTTCACTGGGTTGCAACATAATGTTATATAGTATTATGATAGACCAGAGCTTATCTGTGTGTCTATCCTTCATCACGATCATGGTCTTCCTTCACTGGGCTGCAACATAATGCATAGCACCACTAGTGGACCTCTAGTAAATGGTATACAGTGCTTTGATAAACCAGAGATTATCTGTGAGTCTATCTTTTATCACGATAATGGTACCCCTTCACTGGGCTACAACAAAATGTATAGGACCACTAGTTACCTCTAGTAAATGGTATACAGTGCTATGGTAGATTACAGATTATCTGTGTGTCTATCCTTCATCATGATCATGGTCCCTCTTCACTGGGCTGCAACAAAATGTATAGCACCACTAGTGACCTCTAGTAAATGGTATACATGTTTATGATAGACCAGAGCTTATCTGTGTGTCTATCCTTCATCACGATCATGGTTCCCCTTCACTAGGCTGCAACAAAATGTATAGCACCACTAGTGTCCTCTAGTAAATGGTATAGTGCTATGATAGGCCAGAGCATATCTGTGTGTCTATCCTTCATCATGATCATGGTCCCTCTTCACTGGGTTGCAACATAATGTTATATAGTATTATGATAGACCAGAGCTTATCTGTGTGTCTATCCTTCATCACGATCATGGTCTTCCTTCACTGGGCTGCAACAAAATGTATGGCACCACTAAAGACCTTTAGTAAATGGTATACAGTGTTATGATAGACCAGAGGTTATCTGTGTGTCTATCCTTCATCACGATCATGGTTCCCCTTCACTGGGCTGCAACAAAATGTATAGCACCACTGGTGTCCTCTAGTAAATGGTATACAGTGCTATGATAGGCCAGAGATTATCTGTGTGTCTATCCTTCATCACGATCATGGTCCCCTTCACTGGGCTGCAGCAAAATGTATAGCACCAATAGTGACCTCTAGTAAATGGTATACAGTGCTATGATAGGCCAGAGATTATCTGTGTGTCTATCCTTCATCACGATCATGGTCCCCTTCACTGGGCTGCAGCAAAATGTATAGCACCAATAGTGACCTCTAGTAAATGGTATATAGTGCTATGATAGGCCAGAGATTATCTGTGTGTCTATCCTTCATCACGATCATGGTCCCCTTCACTGGGCTGCAGCAAAATGTATAGCACCAATAGTGACCTCTAGTAAATGGTATATAGTGCTATGATAGGCCAGAGATTATCTGTGTGTCTATCCTTCATCACGATCATGGTCCCCTTCACTGGGCTGCAACAAAATGCATAGCACCACTAGTGGCCTCTAGTAAATGGTATACAGTTCTATGATAGACCACAGCTTATCTGTGTATCTAACCATCATCATGCTCAGGTTCCCCTTCACTGGGCTGCAGCAAAATGTATAGCACCACTAATGGCCTCTAGTAAATGGTATACAGTGCTATGATAGGCCAGAGATTATCTGTGTATCTAACCTTCATCACGATCATGGTTCCCATTCACTGGGCTGCAACAAAATATATAGTATCACTAGTAACCTCTGGTAAATGGTATACAGTGATGTGATAGACCAGAGTTTATCTGTGTGTCTATCCTTCATCACGATCATGGTTCCCATTCACTGGGCTGCAACAAAATGTATAGCACCACTAGTAACCTCTATAAATGGTATAGAGTGCTATGATAGACTACAGATTATGTGTGTCTATCCTTCATCACGATCATGGTTCCCATTCACTGGGCTGCAACAAAATGTATAGCACCACTAGTAACCTCTATAAATGGTATACAATGATATGATAGACCAGAGTTTATCTTTGTGTCTATCCTTCATCACGATCATGGTTCTCATTCACTGGGCTACAACAAAATGTATAGCACCACTAGTGAACTCTAGTAAATGGTATAGAGTGCTATGATAGACTAGAGCTTATGTGTGTCTATCCTTCATCACGATCATGGTTCTCATTCACTGGGCTACAACAAAATGTATAGCACCACTAGTGAACTCTAGTAAATGGTATAGAGTGCTATGATAGACTACAGATTATGTGTGTCTATCCTTCATCACGATCATGGTTCCCATTCACTGGGCTGCAACAAAATGTATAGCACCACTAGTAACCTCTATAAATGGTATACAATGATATGATAGACCAGAGTTTAGCTTTGTGTCTATCCTTCATCACGATCATGGTTCTCATTCACTGGGCTACAACAAAATGTATAGCACCACTAGTGAACTCTAGTAAATGGTATAGAGTGCTATGATAGACTAGAGGATATTTGTGTGTCTATCCTTCATCAGGATCATGGTCACCCTTCACTGGGCTGCAACAAAACGTATAGCACCACTAGTGACCTCAAGTGAATGGTATACAGTGCTATGATAGGCCAGAGCTTATCTGTGTGTCTATCCTTCATCATGATCACGGTTCCCATTCACTGGGCTGCAACAAAACGTATAGCACCACTAGTTACCTCTAGTATATGGTATACAGTGTTATGATAGACCAGAGCTTATCTGTGTGTCTATCCTTCATCATGATCATGGTCCCTCTTCACTGGGCTACAACAAAATGTATAGCACCACTAGTGACCTCTAGTAAATGGTATACAGTGCTATGATAGGCCAGAGCTTATCTGTGTGTCTATCCTTCATCATGATCACGGTTCCCATTCACTGGGCTGCAACAAAACGTATAGCACCACTAGTGACCTCTATTGAATGGTATACAGTGCTATGATAGGCCAGAGCTTATCTGTGTGTCTATCCTTCATCACGATCATGGTTCCCATTCACTGGGCTGCAACAAAATATATAGCATGTACATGTAAAATTTGATTGCACTACCAGTGGCCTCTAGTAACCAACAGTAACTGGATGCAAACATTCAGTAATGGTTTACATGACTTGTAAAGTCAACCCCCTTAACGTAAAGTATCTTATTCGCGTTCTATGGCTGCGGGGTATGTCTCCAATTTTTTGTAACAGTTTTTGTTTATAGTTTATGCTATAAAGCGTAAAATATGTACTGTAAATCTGTGTATAGCCTAGGCAATGGTTTTCATTGCTTTAATACGTGTTAATTGTGGTACCAGGAAGAAGCAGGTCTTCAAGGACTCGTATAAACCGGAATTTCCATTTATTCTGCATGGAATTATTGTACGTTTACTGCACTGAACGTTTTACTCATTCTAAATTTCTTGACGTCCAAAAATATTACGCTTTGCTAGAAAGCTTAACGGGTTTCAATTTCAGGAAGTTGACAAGTATGTATTCCATGTTTGCAATAATATCATATCAAATGTTAGAGGATTTAATATGTGCAGTAAAATACACAAAACATGCAGGAAAATTAGGTTACCAGCAGTTAGTGCAGGAAATTCAACTTTCAAACATGACAACGTGAACGGGAAGTGGATCAAGAAACACTATTGTCGAAAAAGAAACTTGCAAATTTCATTGAAATTTAGACATTTTGCACGGATAAAGTATCAAATTGAATACCTCTGTCCCTCGGAAAGAAGATATCTTCTATACTTAACGTCGATATCACTTACCTTAAAACAGGTGAGAGAAACGTACTTACTTTGAATGTAAATTTGTTTTGGACAAATAAGATTGACAGGAAGGCTAACGATTATTTTTTTATTAAAATTTATTTTGATACACGGGAGTTAATGAATAAGATTGCCACAAATTATCGCCCAAGGAAGCACCGGTACGTGACGCCAATAGTAAGGAGTGTAAGATTATTACGTTAGTGTTACGTCAGCAGACAACACTGTGGGAATGGCTGCTGGCTACTTGCTCCCTGATTAACTTGTCTGGGTATCCGCTCCAGGAATGTAGTTGGGATTTCTGATGCACTACTTTAATGTTGACTTGTGCAGACGTGCAAGCAGCAGACGGATGGGTCATTGGTTTAACATCTCTTTCAGTGTTTTTGCTGGTAATTGCTTCTCGCAATAAGTGCAGTAGTAATTCTCCGTAATGGCATGTGAAGTGTTATGTCGTCGTTTTAGCTATAAATTGTTTCCAAACGTAACAATATGCTACGTGCTTTGCAGTTTTAATGCGACATATTCATTTCAAAAACTATGGCTACTTTTCATAGTCGGGAATAATTGAATGTCGTGCTTAAGTCATAACTAGGGCCAGGATTTTTAGGTGGAATAAACTTTTATTTTAGGTTCTTATAGGCTTAAAATAGGTTTTTTTAGGTTTTTCTTGATTAAAATAGTATTACTTTCTCTAATACGTATAGTAAGTAGGGGAAGTATTGTATTCCACCCAAAAATTCGATACCGATATTTCACCGGAAATACATGTTTTGAATCCAAAAAAAAAGCATTTTAGGAAACATGTACATGTGTGTGTCTGTGGACAGCATAATTCAAACGAACAGTCGGATAAAAACCAAACTTGGTATTTAGGTTCAGATCTTCCAGAGATGCGACACGAAGGTTTTCAAGAAAATCCCCCTACTCCAGATTACCCTTTACATGGAACATTTTTCGAAAATTTTAATTTTCTCAAAAAAGGCTCTAAAGATTTTGATTAAAATATCATATGTTTAAGATATTTTCATGACAAATGAAATGTATATCTCGAATTTTCTGGGAATGTCTCCAAAAGTATTCTACATTGTGAACGACTTTTGCATAACTGGTAAACCATAAGAGATAGACAAACTTTTACTACACAAAAAATGTAGATCGCGTTAAAATACACAATTTATGTCATATACATTTATTTCTTGAGTGCACCATTTTCGAGATATTGCTTGTTATTCCCTTAAATTTTTAAATACTTATTTTCTCAAATGGGAATTCGTTATTCAATTCTTGGACATGCAAAGAGTATTAATCTGTGGCAAAGAGAATGGTGCTGCACATAGCAACCAGCTATTAAGAGATATGTCTATGCTTAAAGGCTACTGTATTTCTATATTGCCCTTGTAAATATGTATTCCCCTTACATCTACAAGAAAATTAGCAATAAGATAGAGTCTGCAAATGTTTATCTCGATTAACATGAACTAGATGGAGAATAAGCGTTTGTAAAAATAGTTTGTACAAGAGTAGAGAAAGTCATGTGAGTGTAACACATCAGATTTTTTTTATGTTTTGCTTCGTGGATCAATACAGGTATCAATAATTTTGCTTTTCTGGTACTTAGTTGTAAGATTTATCTTTTGGCTACCAGTAGATAGTTACATACATTCTCAAATTTTCTGACGTAAACGATTTCCTATTGTCACGTAACGCATTCCTGTATGAAGAAAAAGTTCTTTTAACGGAACATGACGTAGAATATAAATGACAGTGCAGTAGGTTCTAGGGGTAGTTTTCCTGTATCTTTTCTCCCTTCAATACTGAATTAATGATTTCCATTTCTTCAAAATCAGGATTTCGTTGAAGAATCTTATACAACTTGGATGAACATGCAACTGGTCTAGGTATTTCTTTACTGGAAACGTTGCCAATGATATCTAGAGCATGTTTCATTGTTAAAGTTGTACTTTCCAACCGGAGAATAGCTTCTGGTATAAATCAAAAATGTGTCTTAATGTCTGCAAGGGAAGCGGCAAGAGTGGAGTACTCGAGTGATTTCTTAGTCTTGGCAATGCTGGAAGCTTCGGTTTCGTCCAATTCATTGACAACATTTTTAATGTCTTTTAAGTGCTCGGCATAGTAAATGGCAGCAGACAGCCAAGTATCGGCTCAGGTGGAAGAGGGGTTGCTGGTACTTTCTCTTTGAACAATTGTATACATGTTGGGGCTTCAAGAAAACCTTCTTGACCAAAGATATCAGGCTGTTCACGTCATCGAAGTGGCTTCTAATCTCCTCCGCAGGGCGGTGCAGGCCGTGGGCCATGTAGCATTGTCGGGTTGAAGGACTGTAGAACCCCCCCCCCCGGCCTTCAACATGTAGACAGCACTGTCTGTCGCTAACAAAAGTGAAGTGTGGATCTGCAGCAATCCACTTTTTCAATAGGCATTGTTTCACTATACAACAATTACATTAGAAAAGTACTCTGTTGTACTCTCGGTGAACGATTGGAGGCGATCTCGTTATGCTCCTCCGGACCTTCTCAGCTCATCCAGGTGTCACCACGTCACATGTGCTGCGTTTAACGGTGGTATCTTCAACTATCTGCTGGCTGTAAGTGATGGAAAAAATTTACAATGAGTTTCAATCCGAAAAAACATTCTTCATTTTGAAAAAGGAAAAAAACAGTTATTTAGGTTTTTTAGATGTCAACCCCTCATTTAGGTTTTTGTAGGTGTAATGAAATTCGCATATTCTGCTCCAGGAAGTGTGAAACGAACATATCTTGAAATGTGTTAATTAAATAGTGAGGAAAAATATAGGTTAAAACTAAAAATCCGGACCCTAGGCATAACTAAGTGATGAATGAGTCATTGATACCCATTTACGGGTCCAGCACTAATATCTGCTCTACCGAGCGATCTAGTTCCCGAGGTCGCGGGTTCAAACCCGGCGGAGGGCGTTACCAGCAATCCTTAGCATGGCTTCCTTCGGAAGGGAAGTAAATCCGGTGGTCCCGTGTCGTAGATTTAACGGCACGTAAAAGAACCTCAAGTCAGATAAAGAGGTCTAAGCAAAATTGCCTGTCTTTCACGCCCAATATAGAATGGGACGCTAATGACCAGTTAAAGATCATCGATAAATAAAACTCAAATTAATTTAATTTTTCTACCGAGCGAGTTGTTGCTGTAACGTCGAGTCTCGCATCGAGGAGTCCCGGGTTCGATTCCAGTTAACTGCCTGCTCTGAGCTGGATGTTTTGTGTGGTTTTCCTTGGTGGTAGGCGAATACTGGGGCACAAATATTTTATCGTTAAAGTTAGACTAGATAACCTGAGGGAATAATATCCACAACCCTGATAAATATCTAAACAGACTATCAATTGTGATGAAATAAGAAGATCGCAAATCTGCGTATGTTGTTCATTATGTACAAAATGATGACAAAGATTCTTGGCTCCTTTCACGCGTCATTATATGAGGTCTCTCGCACACTTTTCCGCATCTTTTACATGTGCATAATGGTTGGTGATAACTGGCGTTAGCGCATATCGGAGTGGAAGCCATGTATAGCGTATCTCGTCGCTACGTGTCTCAGCTCTTAGTCGCTCTGCATCCAATCCTGCTAAGGATTACCTTAGCCTACCGACTCTGGGAAACCACGAAAGAAAAACCATGGTGAGGGTGACCGATCCGGCGGGAATCGAACCCGGGACCTCCCGAATGCGAATCTCAGACATTACCGCGAAGCCATCTCGCTCAGTGAAGATCCATGATTCAAATCCCGGATATGGCATTGAATTTTTCGGTCCTATTCTACCTTTCCTTATTTTCGGCTGTTTAGTTATTAAATAAGAGAAACAGAATAGAAAAGGCATTTGAATGAAGAATAAAGCGATTTTAGTTGAATTATTATGCTCGTTGTCGATGTGTTTGTATTAGAATTTCAGGTGGAGTAGTTGCTTATTATCGATAAGGATCGAGAGACGGATCGATAGGCAGTGCTCCAAGCTGATGTCTTGATTCATGCGCCACTCTAATGGTAGGGTCTTGGTAGAAGTAACATCTGCCTGTCGTCAGCAAGGTTCCGTGAGCACTGAAACCGGTCTCTGTGAAAAGTTCTCTTTAAACTGGCCATAATTTGAAGAAAGCATCTCAGTTAATCGCTTTGAGGCAGCTCACTTTGATTGGATCAAAGCCAAGTGCCGCTGGTAGGTTGCAGTTTTTGTAAAGAAAATTGCACACAAATTGCGCGTGTTGATCGCCGCTTCTGGTTCACACGGCTCATAAGTCACGTAGACTGTTTCCCAAAATGGGGTCGTGACCCTAATCGCAGCGCAGACTCCTGCCAAACGATTAGTTATTAATTAAAAGTAGTAATTATCGCAATAAGCTGACCAACCATGTTCTTACTGGCTGAATGATTTAAAAGTGTGTGTTTTATTATTTCGCGATTATCTTAATACTGTATACTTTATTTAAAATATATATGAGATATTGCCATACAAAATAGTTATCTGCAGTTATTTTATGTTGTAAATAACGTGTAAGGTTCTCTACGTCCGTGCTGAACTTTATAAAGTTGTGAAGTTATGGACAAAAGTTTACTTCGGAAAAATGAAGATTTCACTAAAACTAGTTATGTAAAGTAAGAATATGTTGGCATTATACACTTCCGAAGTATTCGCCGACGTTTATTTCTATTTTCCATTCATTTAAGCAGTACGCTCAGAAAGGTCAGCTGATCCTTTTTACTGTCCCTGCTACCTTTAATAAGAAGAGGAAGTTTTGGATTCCACCAAAAAATCCGATTACGAGGTGTTACCGAAAATACACGTTTTGAACTCCCTGAGTAAAAAAACATTTTTATAAAAAGGTCCGTTTGTGTGCCCGTCCGTGTCTGTCTACAGCATAACTGAAAAACTAAACTCGGATAAAAACCAAACTTTGTATTTAAGTTCAGCACCTTGTATTAATACAGAGTTTAGGAAGTTAGAAATGAAGTTGAACTGTTGCTGTATTTTACACAGAGAGAGTAGCCTATCACATTTCTTTATATGTCCTCTCTGTTTCTGATAAAGCAAAGTAATAATCTGATTGTACTGCTACCTTCACTTTCCTTCCGCAGCCGGCTTCTACGAGGGCTGTCCCAGAAGTATCCGACCTAACAAACAAAACACAAACATTTTGGGGAAAAAACATCTTTATTTCTCTTAATAGTCTCCTTTCAGCTCGATACACTTTCCCAGCGATGTTCAATAGCTGTTTATAGTGAGAACCACCCAGTTCTGCAAAATAGCCATCAACTACAGACTCCATCTCTTCATTGTTGGCAAATGTTTTACCATCAAGCCATTTCTTCAAGTTTGGAAACAGAAAATAATCGGGGAAGGGGGGCTAAATCTGGTGAATAGGGTGCATGAGGAAACAATTCCAACTTTAACTCATTCATTTTGGCCATGACGATAACGGATGTGTGAACTGGTGCATTGTCTTGATGAAACAAAAGTTTCTTTTCCACTAAATGAGGCCGTTTTTGCTTGATTTCATCATTCAAATGCTGCATTAAGTTTGCATAATACTCACCATTGATTGCTTTTCCTTTTTGAAGATAATCAATGAAAATTATTCCACACACATTCCAAATAACTGACGCCACGACCTTGTCTGCAAATGGAACTGTCTCACCTTCTTTGGAGCTGATTGCCCCCTTTCAATCCATTGTTTTGACTGTTCCTTCGTCTCAGGTGTGAAGTGATGGACCCATGTTTCATCCATGGTAACGAATCGACGCAAAAACTCGGTTTATTGCAGCAAAACATCGCCAAACACTCCACTGAAACATCCTCACGACGCTGCTTTTGTTCTGTTGTGAGTAAAACACACCCATCTTGCACATAGCTTTCTCATGTCTAAATTTTGAGTCAGTATGCGATGTACAGCACTTTTTGAAATGCCTACGATGTCTGATAGCTCGCGCACTTTCAGTCGACGGTCATCCAATACCATCTTGTGGATTTTCTTCACAATTTCTGGCGTGGTCACCTCATTTGGTCGACCACTGCGATGTTCGTCTTGGCAGCTCGTACGGCCTCGCTTAAACTCTGCCACTCAATATTTTACTGTTGTAAACGAAGGAGCAGACTCCCCCAGAGTAGAATCTGGCTCAGCTTTAATATTAGTTGGACTAAGACCTTTCAAATGAAAGTATTGTATCACATAACGGTGGCCAGTTTTATCCATGTTTACAAATTCGCTTAGAATGTTCACTATTAATGGCTGCCAAACAATTACTAAACAACGTAGCACCGTGAAATTTAAAACTTAAGCTTTATAAGGATGGTACTTTCTACCACAGTCATTTGTTTGAAACAACAACCGCTATCTATACGTCAGGTAGGGTACTTCTGGGACTGCCCTCGTAGCACCCCTACCTTCTGCAGTGATCAGAATGCTACTGCGCATGCTCTTTTTACCCCCAGGTGACTGACCAGGGTAGACATGTCTATAGTTGACTATCTCTGTGCGTGTACGAATATCGCCCACTGACACAATGTTATCCTTCTGAGTGTTTGTGGTAGATTTGCGACTTTTAAAGCCGTATATTAATACAACTTAAAGATCTGGGGCAAAAACGCTTTCAGTCCATTCATCAGAAAGTTTCAGGAGGCTAAAAACAAAGTTTCTCTTTAAAACTACGGTTTAATTACACTGTTAGAATCCCGATTTTAATATTATATAATGGCGCATGTACGACATCTCAAGTGAACGAGTGTATAACGTTCTGCACGAATTTTTAGGTATGAGAAAGTTGTCAGCAAGATGGGTGCCACGACTGCTCACAGTTGATAACAAGCGGAATAGTGTGACTAGTTCACAGGAAAGTTTGAACATGTTCCAGCGCAACCCAAATGAGTTTTTGCGGCGTTATATCACGGTTGATGAAACTTGGATCCATTACTATCAATCTGAAAAACCAAACAACAATCAAAGCAGTGGATTTCCTTCGGCGAACCTGCTCCAAAGAAAGCGAAGAACATTCCGTCGGCAGGAAAAATCATGGTAGCTGTCTTTTGGGATTCACAAGGAGTGACAGACATCCACTACCTGAAAAAGGGTAAAACGATCACAGGTTCATATTATGCCGCAATGCTGGATCAGTTTCACAAGGAATTGTTAAAGAAACGACCCCATTTGGTGAAGAAAAAGGTTCTCTTTTATCAGGATAATGCACCTGCACACAAGTTAGCCATTGCCATCACAAAATTTGTGGAATTGGGCTACGAACTGCTACCTCACCCACCAGATTCTCCAGATTTGGCTCCGAGCGACTTCTTCCTCTTCGCAAAGCTGAAAAATTGGTTTGCTGGGAAGAAATTCACGTCCAGTGAACACATCATGGCAGAAACAACCTCATGTTTTGCAGACTTCGAAAAATCATAGTTTTTAGAAGGGTTAAAAAATTGGAGAAACCTTGGACAACGTGTATTGAATTGAAATGAGACTATGCTCCTTTAAAAGTCACTGACTTATCTATCTGCCTTCGTATATGGAACTTAGCATAGACTATTTTGTATAAGTGATAATAAAAATGGGGTGTGAAAAAAAGTATCTTGTCCTCCACCTTGTTGTTTGAGCAGGATTCTTATATAAAACCCACAGTTGTAGTGTATAAATTGTATATAATGTAGATATTTTATTATTATTATTATTATTATTATTATTATTATTATTATTATTATTATTATGGTATGGTGTAATCAGATAAAAGTAGGTAACATTGTTTGTAGTGCAGAAAAATAATCACCTTTAGTCGTCATCGTCATTGATGAAGTCCAAGTATACGCTCTCATGTCCATCCTACATCAAACTGTTGTAAAAGCTCTTACCTGTAATGAGAAACCGTGTTAAAGATCGCAGGTCCTTGTATTTCGTACGAGAGATTGGGATTGGGGCCTCGTGCAAAACTTTCAGTTCGTCGATAGGTACGTTCTGCTCTTGTTGATGGCGGTTTTTTTCCTTTTTGCCCATGGTGTGTCTCGTGGTTTAAACTGGCGGTGCTGAGTTATTCAAAGGCGTCAAAACATGAATTTCGTTTTTCTTTTGTGGGCTAAAACCGCCCCCCCTGGTCCTTCAATTAAATCTGGTATGTTCTGGTGAGTTTAATACGGACACTAGAACTGTCGACTGCGTTTTCTGTTTTTATAAACCATTCCTAATGAAACTGAACCTTCAAACAATAAACTGTATATTTAAAACCTAAAATAATCCTAGGCCTAGATCCTAGGTAAAAGTGATAAGTACATCTTAAAGTAGTTGCTGCTGAAGTATAGATGACTTAGTCCTAAGAAAACACTTGTCTGTTACTACTGTGGCGGTGAAGAGGCTTGGAGAGTGAGTAAAAGACTCTGAAGCTAAAACTACGAGGGCAGATCGAAAAGTAACGCACAATAATTTTTTTCTGCCGCGATATTGCAGTTGGAATGTTGCAATTTCACACATAGTTTGAAGTTTTCACTACAGATGGTATTTTTTTGTTTCATGTGCACCCTTAGCGAGAGAAGCGTGAACTGCGCAACAAGGATGGCGCGCATGTTACTGCCGTCCACGTGTGAAGAGCAGAGAGGTGTGGTTCGATATTTGTGGGCCAAAGGGCATAAACCGAGTGATATTCACAGGGACATGCACGGTATGTATGGGGATGGTTGTAGGGACCGTAGCAATGTCTCCAGGTGGTGTGCATTCTTGCTAGAGCCGTGTGAACCTTATTGATTCGCCACGCTCCGGGAGGCCAGTAACAGCTGCAATCCCGCAGAATGTCAGAGGCATTGAGGCGGCAATTTTGAACGACCGGCGTGTGCAACTGCGAACCTTATCGCAACAGTTCACCATTTCCTATGGTGCAGTGTACGATATTGTTCATGACACGTTGAAATTTCGTAAAGTTAGCGCTCGCTGGGTGCCTAAGAACCTGACAGACAACCACAAGGGCCAGCGAATGATGATCTTGGATCACCTAACGCGGTACACCGCAGAAGGGCATGACTTTCTGAAAGGAATCATCACCGCTGATGAGTCGTGGGCATACCACTACACGCTCGAAACCAAGCAGGCAAGTATGGAGTGGAAACATCTGGTTCTCCAGTGAAGAAAAAAATCAAAGTGACTCAATCTGCTAGGAAAGTGCTTGTGAAGGTGTTCTGGGATATGTATGGTGTTGCATTGGTGGACTTTGCTGAACACGGGACCACTGTGAATGCTGCAACCTACATGAAAACTTTGGTGAAGTTGCTACGTGCCCTTCGTGACAAACGCCACAACATGAATGCTGACAATGTCAAAATTCTTCATGACAATGCTCGCCCCCATGTTGCTGCTGCTGTTCGTCAGAAAATCACCAAATTTTTTGGGAGGTGCTCCAGTCCGGACCTTGCATCTGTTTGGTCCCATGAAGAAATTCCTGGCCGGCCAACGCTTTGCGACAGATGCGGAAGTGAAATCAGCAGTCCCCAGATGGTTATACTCCAAGGAAACGGACTTCTACGAACAGGGCATATTGAAACTGGTATCACGATGGGAGAAATGTGTTGAGAAACTTGGTGACTATGTCAAAAAGTAGGTAAAAGGTGTAAATTCATTTGTGACTTTTTGTTGTTTTAACTATTAAACTTTTTTGTAAAAAAACTATTGTGCGTTACTTTTCGATCCACCCTCGTATGCAGCTCACCGGAACAGAAAGGTCGTTTTTAAAATGTAGATGTTAGGAAGAAGCAGGACTGATAATTGTCTGAAACCTCTCTCTCTCTCTCTCTCTCTCTCTCTCGCTTTCTCTCGGGGCAAGCAATGAAACAATGAAAATGTGACGTGTTAATCGAGGATATTCGTCAGCAGGGTGAGAGCTAAATGTCTGCACACACGTTTTTGTAACGGTGCGACTGAAGCACATGCCTTCTATAAAATCATGGCTTACGACTGTGATAATGGGTACAATGAATGGTCTATTAATGCAGAGAAATTTGGCCATCGTAAATAAAGAAATCTGATGTGTTACACTCACATGACTTTCTCTACTCTTGTACAAACTATTTTTACAAACGCTTATTCTCCATCTAGTTCATGTTAATCGAGATAAACATTTGCAGACCCTATCTTATTGCTAATTTTCTTGTAGATGTAAGGGGAATACATATTTACAAGGGCAATATAGAAATACAGTAGTCTTTAAGCACATACATATCTCTTAATAGCTGGTTGCTAGGTGCAGCACCATTCCCTTTGCCACAGATTAATACTCCTTGCATATCCAAGACAAAAAAATGAATAACGAATTCCCATTTGAGAAAATAAGTATTAGAAAATTTAAGGGAATAACAAGCAATATCTTTAAAATGGTTCACTCAACAACAAAAAATGTATATGACATAAATTGTGTATTTTAATGCGATCTACATTTTTTGTGTAGTAAAATTTTGTCTATCTGTTATGGTTTACCAGTTATGCAAAAGTCGTTCCCAATGAAGAATACTTTTAGAGACATTCCCAGGAAATTCAAGATATACGTTTTATTTGTCATAAAAATATCTAAAACATATGATATTTTAATCAAAATCGTTAGAGCCATTTTTGAGAAAATTAAAATTTTCGAAAAATCTTCCATGTAAAGGGTAATCTGTGTTGGGGGGATTTTCTTGAAAACCTTCATGTCGCATCTCTGGAAGATACTGAACCTTAATACCAAGTTTGGTGTTTATCCGACTGTTCGTTTCTGAGTTATGCTTTTCACAGACAGACACACACACGGACATGTTTTTAAAAATGCTTTTTTTGGATTCAGGGAGCCACAAAACATATATTTCCGGTGAAATCTCGGTATCGAATTTTTGGGTGGAATACAATACTTCCCCTACTTACTATACGTAGTAGAGAAAGTAAAAATACACACTAATGCTAAGAAGTATAAGAAGCCCACTCGTGCAGCATCCGTTTGCAAAGAGAGAGAGACAGCTGCATTGAATCAGACACTTTACAACCACGCTGGAGACAAACTCACTCGCCCCGTTGCTGACCTCTGTAATACGAAACCTTATGTCCTTATTAATGCACGCGGCTGGAGCTGTAAATCATTGTTACTATCGGAAACAATAAAACTAAAAGTAGAATTGAGTTAATTGCTTGTTCATTGTTGTCATACGGTTCGCCCACACAAGCTGGAGTGCTTTCATTGTCCTGTCACTGGAGCAGTGAGATGGGATCGTCAAGGGCTGCTGCCCCTAGGATTCACAACAACGTATTCCATCTGTTGGTTTGGGAGAGGGTAAAACATTTCCTTAAATTACTAAAAATCTTATTGGTGACCAACACTCTCTCCCTCTCTGGTTTCTACCGCACATGTACACTCGCTTCCATTTATGCCGTCACCGCAGCTTTGGGAGGCATTCTACTGGCCTTCACAAGGTAGCAAGCAGGAGGTGTGTGTATCTATTTCTTTACCTTTTCTCCGATGCAATGGTGTCCTGTTCTTCGTGCACAGTTCTACAGTGTGATTTATGAACAACTGAGACCTTTCTTTCTTTAATTATTCTGTTCGAAATTCACTCAGTGCCCCAATTTTAGCACCAAAATAAGCAGAATGTTCTGGAGATTCTCAGATGTTCATGTTTTATTCCTAATTGTTAGTTTTATTGTCAGCAACTGTTTTTGAGATTTTGTTCTAGTCAACGTGAAAATGGAGTACACATTAAATGAACGCCTCTTCCTTTTAAAGCAATACTAAATTACGAATTCAATTACAGCTACTCAAAAGGGCATACCAGAGAGAATTTGGTGTTCGGAATCCTCCCCAAAGAAACACAATACTGGGACTGGTAAGCAAATTGGAAACAGCTGGGTGTCTGGTGAGTGAAAAAGGCAAAACTCGTTCATCTAGGCTTCCCACGGTTGTTATTGACGTAAGAGCACGACTGGATCAGTCATCACAAAAACGATTGCGACGTTTGTCGCAGGAGGCAGGGTACAGCTACTCAATGTGTCGGAGAGCTGTGAAAAGTGCAGGCCTAAAGCCGTATAGGATTACGGTTGTCCATCAGTTACAGGAATCAGATAAGGACAGACGACTGAATTATTGTCGTTGGTTTCAGGCGTTCATTGTGCAAAATCCTGCCATATTGTCCATCACATGGTTCACAGATGAAGTATGGTTCCATTTCTCCGGCTATGCACCTATGCACCCGATTAAAATCGGAGTTTGGTGCGCAATATCCGCACACAGAATAGTGGGACCAATTTTTTTTTAAACAATGTAAACACTGCAGAGTACCAACGGATTTTCATGGAGGTTGCTGAGCAACTAGGCGATGTAGAGCTGAGTCAAGGATATTTTCAGCAGGACGGCGCTACATGCCATACATCAAATGAATCCATTGCACTAATTGCAAGTTTCTTTGACGACCGGATAATTTCCAAGAACTTGTGGCCAACTAGATCGCCGGATTTGACATCGCCCTACTTCTTTCGATGGGGTTACTCAAAAGACAGGGTATATGCCACACGTCCCCAGACATTGGACAATCTGAAGCACAACACTACTCAGGAGATTCAAGCTATTGACAACAGAGTCCTCCAACGAGTGGCCAGTAACATGCAACGTGTTGAGTTGTGCCTTATGCAGGATGGAGGACATTTTCAACATTTGCTTTAGAGGTAAATATTCTCCCAAAATTCCTCTGCATTTCCGGTATAATAAGTTGTCGCTAGCATAACTCGTTTGGAAACAATTAAAAAAATTAATGTGTCAGTTCTTCATAAATCATCCTGTAGAACTAAATAAAACACTGTTTTGCACAATATCTCCACGAATAACATTGTTTATATTTATTTTTCCTAGGCGGCCAAATAACGTACTGGACAAGAATGGACATTGGACAGATTATTAAAACAATGTCTAGTAAAGGTGTCCTCTTTGATAGTAAAAAGTATAACGTATTTCAGTTTTACATTGTGTTGTCATTAAAAACTTTTTTCAAAACAGGGTCTTATTCAGTTATATATTTAAACATGGTTATTATAAGTGATGACGATAAAGCTATTACTCAAAGTTATATATTAATATGTGAATGTAATCTAGAATTGTGCACGTAAACACATTAAAGGCAAAACGAAAGGAAATGATGTTGAACTGTTACTGCATTTTACAAACCAACCTCATCTTCCGTACGGTATGTCTCCATTAATAGACATTACTCACCGGACCGTGTTTACCTGCCCGTCAGTGACTCATGGTCGCTATTGCGTGCAAGTCTTTGTATTGATATAATGGTTTGAGTTTAAATAACTTGAAGCCAAAGCCTGTGAGATTCTCTTCATTCTGAACGACTTTTGTACAGTATGATACAAATTGCTGTAGTAGTGGGTAAAATCACTTATGTTCAAAACGATAAAATGATAGCAGCCTTGAAATGCAAAAAGAAACAAATTAAAACCAAACCAGTGTTGTGTGCCCAACACTGAGTTTTTTTCCCTATGTCAAATATTAAAATATTTATAGCGGTTGAATGTTTGAACTTGCTTTTGAAAGACCCTATACATTGTAAGTACAAGATTAAAGTGAAGAAGGTTGTTGTTTCAAATTGGAAAGCCAGTTTGAAGGTGTATTATATTTCGACTGTTGGGTAGCGAACTTGAAGTAGTTGCAACCGCACGTATGGTAAAATGTTTCCAGTAGCCTTCGCCCCAAATGTACTTTCCGGTGGCCTTTGCCCCAAATGTTTAAAAAAAATATTAACTTTGTAATTTTTTACTGTTTCTTTAAATATTATATATTTATGTTTGCCTTGGCTGCGTCAGTATTTATACTTTTTTTTAGAGACATGAATGTCTTAGCAGGGAGTGGTGCGACTGAAGAATGTAGGCTTACACAGATTATAATTTTACTTCACTCCTTTTATTAATGCTTAACGCGATTTAAATAACACTTCACTGATATAGAGAGCTGTGAGATTCTTTTTTATTAATTACTTGCACTTTTTAACACCTAAAACTATTTTCGTCTCACACGAATACGTATTAAATTTCTCGACGACGCATCTCGTGTCCGGTTAGGAACACTGTCTACAAGCAACTGACTTCTGAATTTGTAAATTTTGCTCCAGTATTAGTTTCTGATTGGCTAATCCTAGACCAATAGAATACCTTCATTTAACTTAAGATTTTTTCTGGTTGTTGATTGGCTATTTTATAAACTGTCACAGAAATTACATTATTGCTTCCAAGAATCACAAGTAAGATTATTAAACTTTCAAATTCATTATTGCCTCAAGGTTACCTCATTGTTAGCAACTTTTAACCTATTTTTCTCACAGCGTCTACATTATTAAATTGTGTAATACATTCACATAACATTATTACATATGTAGACAATAATATAAACATATACAATGAATGTAATATACACTATTTATATCTTGTTACATACACATATTGCTTTAAGGTGGGCTGTTATTGAATCTATATATTATATAATTAGACTGAAATCATTTAAGTGTTAAAGATACTACCTCAAAAGTTCATTTTAGTGCACACTTTAAAGATTGTGACAGTGTAAATGCATGCATATTTATATATTTTTTGTGCATACAAATCCAATGTCTTAGCCATCACATAGCGACGCTCATTTTAAAAATCTGATAACCGCCTTATTTACTGTATTTATCTTCAACGAAATGTGTGAATGTATAACGAAAGATTATCTCGATTAACAAGAAGTAGACAGACGTAAGAATAGTTTATAGAAGAGTAGGTAGATAGAGAAAGTAATATGAATGTGACGGTTCACATAAAAGTATGTACTGAGTGTTTGCGTCACATGTAGTATACCTGTTTTCTGTACTTAGTAGCTAAGCACTATTGCTTCGTGTATACTTTGGGGGGAGACCCCTCACTTGTGAACTTCTGCAGTGAGTGTGTCGGCAGGTTTGTCATTGAATCCAACTGCGATATTGGCAAGAGGATCTTCGTCTCCAGGAAAGAGTGACGGCGACATTCCATGTCTGCTAGCTGGGGATTTGAATGCACTGTCAGTTGAAACATTCACAGCCGTTACGTCACTTGCATAGTAACAAGATATGAAGTTTCTTGCTGACGCCATTTCCATACAGCTTAGCAAGCGTCTGGCTGCTTTTCAAATAATTACAACCAGGTTAATAGGTAACCTGACATTACACAACCGGTGAATAACTAACAGTAAATTAAACAACCGCCAGTCAAACTTATTCACTTAATGATCCTAAGTCTACACCAGCGTTCTCACCTGTCGTTCCTAAAGCCGGGATTACCATGAACTTGACGTAACGTGACTTCACTTAATGCGACGTAATGTGAAAGTCTAACGCACTGTATTAAATGGAGCTGTTTAGGGTCGACGCAACGTAACTTAAGAGTTTGGCAATGCCTTCCCGCTACGTTAAACTTGACGTCACTGGTAATTAGGACCAATCAGTGTGAAGCAGCAGCATGAAGTAATAAAACCATCCTAATTAGACCTTTATTTCATTACTTTACGTTACGTACCGCTGCGTTAAGTACAGTTCACCGTAATTCCGGTATTAGTCCCCTGCCCTTAAAACAGCCTTTTGTTTTTTTTCTTCTCAGAAACATCTTTGAGACTAATCTATATTAATATTAGAAACACAGAAAATTTGCAGGATATATGTAAGTATGTACGAGGGCGGATTGATAAATCCATGACTTTGACGAGAGATAGCGTTCTAATCACAGGTTTCTTGTTTGCACCCAAGATTTGCATCAATTCTGGGTATAAATCGCAGAAATTTGTCATTTGTTTCTTAGAACATTTTTGAGAGCGTCTAAAATAAGCACATGTGTGTTGCTTCCTAGAAAATGGAAAAAGTGAATTTCGTGTTCTCATAAAGCACTACCTTTTGCGTGGTAAAACTGAAGGAAACGGAAGAAAGGCTGAACAAGTATTATGGAGACTCTGCTCCTTCATATGGCATGGTTCACAGAATTTCGATGTGGCCGTTCGAGAACAAGAGATGCCGTGCGCACAGGACGGCCGGTTGAGGTCACAACAGAAGAAATGGTGAACAAAGCTCACATATTGTGTTGGAAGACCACATCTCAAGTGAACGGGTGTATAACATTCTGCACGAACTTTTCGGCATGAGAAAGCTGTCCACAAGATGGGTGCCGCGACTGCTCACAGTTGAAAACAAGCGGAATCGTGTGACCATTTCACAGGGATGTTTGAACGTGTTCCAGCGCAACTCAAATGAGTTTTTGCGGCGTTATTCCATGGTTGATGAAACTTGGATCCGTTACTATCAACCAGAAACCAAACAACAATCAAAGCAGTGAATTTCCTTCGGCGAACCTGCTCCAAAGAAAGCGAAAACCATTCCGTCGGCAGGAAAAATCATGGCATCTGTATTTTGGGATTCATAAGGGATTATAGACATGCACTACCCGGGAAGGGGTAAAACGATCACAGGTTTATATTATGCCACAATGGTGGATCACTTTTAAAGGAAGTGTTAAATAAACAACCCCATTTGGTGAAGAAAAAGGTTCTCTTTCACTAGGATAATGCACACGCACACAAGTCAGCCATTGCCATCGCAAAATTTGTGGAATAGGGCTATGAACTGCTACCACAGCCACTATATTCTCCAGATTTGGCTCCGAGCAACTTCTTCTTCTTCTTCTTCTTCGCAAACTTGAAAAATTGGCTCGCTGGGAAGAAATTCACGTCCAGTGAACACATCATGGCAGAAACAACCTCATGTTTTGCAGACTTCGAAAAATCTTATTTTTAGCAAGGGTTAAAAAAATGTGCAGAAAAGTTGGACGACGCGTATTGAATTGAAAGGAGACTATGTTGAAAAATAAAATTGATTTTTTGGGAAAAAAATTATTTTCTTTAAAAAGTCACTGACTTATCAAACCGCCCTCGTATGTAGTACGCACTCAACCGATTTGATAATTTTTTCACCATTGAAATGGTCAGTTCTCACGGAGATGGTCCGTAAAAACCTTCTTATTGTCTTTCATAAATTACTACAAGATTTAATCCTTGCACATGTTGAGAGTGTTACGGATACAGAAGATTTTCATGCAGAATTCTCCAGATAGTTATATAACTAACTCTTTCCCTTACAGTCATACGTCTTGTGCTTTGTGATGGGTCTGCATCCACAGCACGAAGAACTCGTTCTTTAAGCTCAATACCTCGTACCGCTCTTGGTCTCCCAATATCCCTAGTACTCCTCTCAAATGCGCCATTCTCTCTCAAGCGTTGGGGAATTCGTGCGAATGTTCTTGTACACGGTAACGGCCTGTCAGGATACCTTTCTGCATAAAGTTCACGTGCTCGTGCTGCATTGCCGTCTGCACGGCCATACGTGTAGTGCATATCCGTCTGTTCACTCATGGAATACATCTTCTTTGACCTATAACAACGAAACGGTTGATTTTCAGACCAATGTACATATGAACTGTTTTTACTGTTTTGATGTCAGGAACACGTCCCCCAATTATGTGACAGTAATAAAGATACATCCTGTATACAAAGGTTTTGATTCAGGTGTTGCTGTCACTGCGGCTCGCTACGGCCTATGCCCGCCTCCTGTTACGCATGTGCAATATTGCACTCGCAGCCAAGGATCATTCCGACGGCTAGACGCTTGTGTTTTGTTATACCTGTAAAACGAAAACGAGTGCACGTGTTCGCGAAATGACGTCGCTAGACAGTGACAAGTGTTTGTGTCGGTGATCACATTCCACTAATTGCAAACACGTTGTATCTTCATCTGTACGTGCCGAACGTTCTCAGCTACACTGTGCTACAATGTCGGACCCTACTCGGAGCTCAGGTCACGAAGAGCTCTGATGTAAGTACTTGCTACTAACGAGGATCAGCGCGTCAGGCCTTCAGGGCTCGCAAAATGAAAGGATACTGACCCTAAGTAGGATACTCAGGTACTCTGGGCACGTCGGCGAGATATACACTACCGTAAATAATAATCCACAAGTAAAAATTTCATCACACGACTTTTCTTACTCATTCTTCTACAAACTATTCTTACAAAATCTACTTGTTGTTAATAGAGACCTTCATTAAACATTTCCTTGTAGATATAAGAAGAATAGGTAAGCTAAAGCGATAGTCGCATTTTTAAAGAGCGTGTCGCTATGTGATGGCCTTGACCACGAATAGCAACTTACTGCTTGGAAAATGTATAAGTACTTGATGACCAAACCAAAGAATTTCTCTAAATGGTTAACGCTACCAACATTTTATTTGGCATAAAGTGTGCGCTTTAACGAAATGTAATTTTTTTTTGCAGTAAGATTTTCTCTCTCTTACGGTTTACAAAAGTCGTTCAGAATGAAGAGGACTTAACAGGTTTTTCCTTGAAAATTCAACATATGCATTTAATTTGCCATGCAAATATCTTAAACGTATGGTATTTTAATATAAATCCTTAAAGCCATTTTTGAGAAAATCATGAATAATGAAAATTGTTCTTTGTATAGAGTACTTCGGGGTGCAGAGATTTTCCTGAAAATGTTCGTGTCGCATCGGTGTTTGGTGTTTGTTTTGTCGCTTGGTGTTGAACCGACTTTTCTTTTCTGAGTTATGCTCATCACATACACACAGACCATTTCTTAAAAATCTGATGTGTTGCACACGCATGACTTTCTCTACCCTTATACAAACTAATTTCGCAAACGCTTATTCTCCATCTATTGCATGTTAATCGAGATATCGAGATGTTAATCTTATTGCTAATTTTCTTGTAGATGCAATGGGAATTGGTAGGCTTTAAGCGATAGTCAAATATTTTAAGAGCTGTTTGCTACGTGAAGTATTCCATTCTCATTGTATGTCCAGGACATTAAAAAATCTGATGTTATACTCACATGACTTTCTCTACTCTTGTACAAACTATTTTTACAAAAGCTTATTCTCCATATGCTTCATGTTAATCGAGATATCGAGATGTCAATCTTATTGCTAATTTTCTTGTAGATGCAAGGGGAATTGGTAGGCTTTAAGCGATAGCCAAATATTTTAAGAGCTGTTTGCTATGTGAAGTATAACATTCTCTTTGCTTTACCAGGATAAAAAAATGAATAACGAATTCCCATTTGAGAAAAAGTACAAGTATTGCAAAATTTAAGGGAATAACCAGCAATATCTCGAAAATGGCTCACTCAACAAAAACAATGTATATGATATAAATTGTGTATTTTAACGCGATCTACATTTTTTGTGTAGTAAAATTTTGTCTACCTCATGGTTTACCAGTTATGCAAAAGTCGTTCACAATGAAGAATACTTTTAGAGACATTCCCAGAAAAGTCGAGATATACAATTCATTTGACATAATAATGACTTAAACTTATGGTATTTTATTCAAAATCGTTAGAGCCATTTTTGAGAAAATTAAAATTTTGAAAAGGTTTGCATGTAAAGGGTAATCTGGGGTGGGGGGATTTTCTTGAAAACCTTCGTGTCGCATCTCCGGAAGATACTGAACCTAAATATCAAGTTTGGTGTTTATCCGACTGTTCGTTTCTGAGTTATGCTGTTCACAGACACACACACACAGACATGTTTCCTAAAATGTTTTATATGCATTCAGTGCACCCCAAAACATGTATTTCCTGTGAAATCACGGTATTGAATTTTTGGGTGGAATGCAATACTTCCCCTACTTACTATACGTAGTAGAGAAAGTAAAAAACGAATAACGAATTCCCATTTGAGAAAAAGTATAAGTATTGGACAATTCAAACATATAACAAGGAATATCTCGGAGGTGTTTCACTCCACAAAAAAATGTATATGACATAAATTGTGTGTTTTAACGGGATCTACATTTTTCGTGTAGTAGCATTTTGTCTATCTCTTACGGCTTACCAGATATGTGAAAGTCGTTCAGAATGAAGAGGATTTTTGGGAACGTTCCCAGTAAATTCAAGCTATACATTTAATTTGCCATGAAAATATCTTAAACATATGTTAGTTTAATCAAAATCGTTAGAGCTATTTTCGAGAAAATCAAAATTTTCGAAAAATGTTCCATGTAAAGGGTAATCTGGGGTGGGGGGAATTTTCTTGAAAACCTTCGTGTCGCATCCTTGGAAGATACTAAACTTAGATACTAAGTTTGTTATTTTTCCGACTTTTCGTTTTTGGGTTATGCTGTTCACAGACACAGACACACACACACACACACACACGGACATGTTTCCAAAAATGCTATATTTGGATTCATAGCACCTTAAAACACTTATTTCCAGTGAAATCTCGGTATCCAAATTTTGGGTGGAATGCAATATTTTCTCTAATTATTGTAAGCACGTAATAGAGATAGTAATAAAGGGGTGCTCAATGGATCAGTAATGGTCGAAGTACTTACGGTTTCGATAGCCCATCTCTTCTAAACGTAACTTAACTTAAGAACAGTGTATAGAAGCTATATGATAGTAAGCGATGGTGGGTAGGGAAGTCATGTGAGTGTCACGTATCAGATCTTTAGTAAAGTCACCAGTCTGTATGCAGGAGGGAGGATGTCTGACGCACAAGTTGCTCTTGTAAAGCTTTACCAAATGACCATGGTGTATCCACTCACTGATAATTTCAGAAAGACGATGAATTGTTCGAGAGAACTTCGCTTTCCCCCTTGTGTTCCGAGCTCGTGAACCCAGGAAGGAATGCATATACACACAAGTATATACACATGATGACGTAATGAATGAAAAGTCGCACACAGTTATACACGATGTTGAAAAATAGTTATATTAGTGGCCGTGCTAACTTCGTATCTGATTCTTACATTAGTGAACTACTTGGATATACTGAGCAAAGTAGGCTATGTGAATGCTGACTAAGACTCTGTTGTTCGCTGCATACTTGCCCGTTCGTAACTCAGATTGGACTTTCCCTTCTCCCCACATCTCATCCCGCGGGAAATTAAGTTGAGTTTTATTTATGGACGCCCTGTAACTATGGTCCTTAGCGTCCCATTCTATATTGGGAAATTTTACTCAGAGGTCTCTTTAACAGGCTTGAGGTTCCCTTACGTGCCGTAAATCTACGACACGGGACCACCGACTTTACTTCCCTTCCGAAGGAAGCCGTGCTAACGATCCATCAGCCTCTGCCGGGTTTGAAGCCGCGACCTCGGGAACTAGAGACTAGCATGGTAACCGTACACCACGGAGGAGGACTCTCATCCCGCGGGGCTCACGATACACGAGTGCTGAGTGCGTCATTGGAGAACGAGGAAGGGTTTGAAAATACCAGACGAAATCGAATAGTTTCTGCTTCCCAGATTCTCAATGCACCTAACGCAAATGTATTACACACAAAATATTCTTTCGAAGATAGTGAATAATAGAAGTATTGCTTAACCGGGAAATAAATTTAATTAATAATACCAGTTGAACAAGTTGGTTCCAGTAGCAAGTTCACCTTGTTGGCGAACTGTGCGATAAGTTATCCACTCCTGGTTGTTGACATAAAAACCAGTAACTTGCAGCTCATACTTAGCTATTGCATGAATTAAGTAAATATTAAGGAATAAAACTAAGTAAAGACGTAAGATTTATACTTCGACTATCAAATATGATTGCATCCCATGTCTAGAATAATAAATATATCAAATGTTAGAGGACTTAATATAGTTCAGGCACAAGTGCAGTAAAATACCCATAACATGCAGTAGAGGATGTGGAGGTCCCACGTAAAATAACCGGTGTGATGGCACGCGTTAATGATGACAGGTTTACATTTGGCTGCAGTTACATTGCTTTTTGCTTTTTGTTCTTAACAAAACACTAGAATAATACTGAAATAAATTAGTATATTTATGATATAAAATAGCTATAAATACTTTTATTTTATTGTTAAATGCCAGCACATTATGAAAATAACAAAAACCACTGTTAAATTTTCTAATAACTTTGAATAAACATCTTTGCTCTCAAATAGCAACACTATGCATTAGAGGGTTAAAACCTAAGTAAATAATTAGGAATAAAACCAAAGTAAAGAACCATCAAATATGATTATGTTCCATGTCTGGAGTAATGCATATATCAAAAGTTAGAAGATTTAATATAGTTCATGCACATACGTGCAGTAAAACAGACAAAACACGCAGGTAGGTTAGTTTACCAGCACTGACTGCAGGAAAGTCAATTTCCACCATGACAACATGAACAGTAAGTGTTTCAAAAAACATTATCGTCAAAAAAACTACATTGTATTATAATTTCTCGACCACTCGCAATGAAATTAACGAGTAATTTAATTACAGATTGCTGTAAAGTCTAACGACGTTGTTTGTTTAGAAAATAAGAATGATGTTAGTACGCTTTCAGTTTGGACGGAGTAATTATGCGTTAGCAACACCATCTCCCTTGCATCTATGCGCGCATAATCACATTATCAACACCACAGACAAACCAGGGCTCTGCCGTACTGCATGATATATTTCCACGCTTCCAAGAGATGTCAAGATAATTGCTATTTTGACCTTGCAAACAAAAACCAAGCGAAGTTCCATATATGGGCGTACAGTGAGCAAACAAAAGATAGCGATAAATTAAAGTGCTCATCGCCTGGGAGCAGCTTTATAAAAACACCTGCGTGCCGATCTTGTTTCCTTGACCTGTGTTTTGTCTTTCATGCTATAAGAAGTTACCGCTAATCTCTGCCTGTTTCACCATCAGCAATTAACATGTTGTGACGTGCTACATACGCTATTGCTTGCACATTGAATTTATTGCATACACTCCAATACCGAGTCAGCATTAAAACTCTCTCAGCAGGGCGTTCGAGTGCGTTAATCATGATTTGCTAAACTATAAAGTTGTGATATACGTGGTGTGGTTTTAACTTGGTTTACTTCATACTTTAAAAATAGATCTCAAAATGTTGCAATTAACAACATAACTGATTTTTTAAAACGTTTCTAATTCTAATATTGTTGATATTGGTGTTCTCTAGGGTTCCATTTTTAGCCCTGTGTTGTTACTTCTATTTGTGAATGACTTACCTGCTCAACTGAAACATTGTTTTGTAACTATGTGTGTTGATGATACCATTATGGTTTTTAGAGATGGTAATAAGATCAGATTTGGAGGTGAACTGTAATGAATTACTATGAGATCTCAAAATTTGGTTTAATGATAATATGGTTTATCTGAATGTTAATAACACTGGCTTTGTTCATTTTCATATGGAGCAATTAAATATTACTATATTTGGTCATTGTGTTCAGCACACTAAATTCTTAAGAATTATTTTTCATAAACATCTATCTTGGCGACCACATTCTGTTGAATTAATTCAAAAGCTAAATGTTTACTGTCATCAGTTATGGGGTTTGAGATCATCTCTTAATGTTAAGTACAGAGATGCCCAGGAGGGAGACACCTCGGTGACCTCCGGTACAACCTGGAGAGCTGGTGTCGGCCCTACCGAAGTTGTTCGATAGTCTTCCCTTCGGGGATGACGCGTGTAAGTCGCGTATCACTTCCGTCCCTGCGAAAGTAGGGGAGGGCTTTTTTAGGAAATGAGGTATTGGCCTGATGGAAAACCCCACGGAGAGGAGTGCCACTCTATTGACGCCTTTCCCTGGGCATAGGAGGGGAGCAGGAGAGTCATTTGGTGGTGCAGGGGACCAATTGGTATGAGTTGTTATTGCTCTATCAAAAAGCAATTACGTCAACTGGACTTCTAATACAAATATTTCACATTTATTTAAAAAAGATTTTGTTTTAGGTTAAATGTGTGGTTAAAATTCACGTAAAGTTCAAGAAACTTTATCAGGAAATCTGGCCGCCCCCAAGCAAAAACTGAAATGACACTCCTGGAGGGGAGCTTCGCCACAAAGTTACTTTGTGCATGTTGAATTTCATTTAGTTTTTAGTGTTTTTATTTATGGACGCTCTTTAACTGCTGTGGTCCTTAGCGTCCCATTCTATAGTGGGCGTGAAAGACAGAAAAAGTTGCTTAGAGGCCTCTTTATCAGGCTTGAGGTTCTTTTATGTGCCGTAAATCTACGACACGGGACCACCGACTTTACTTCCCTTCTGAAGGAAGCCATGCTAAGGATTTTTACGCCCGAAAAAATCCATCGCCCTCCGCCGGGTGAACCCGCGACCTCGGAAACTAGAGGCTAGCATGGTAACCACTACACCACGGAGGACGACATATCTTGAATTTCGGTTTATATAGGGTGTTTATCTCTGACGCGTCAGGATCCATGATACAGGAGGTATTTATTGCTCAGAACGCTTATTGTTAGCAGAGGATCCTTTTATTAACTTTAATACATTGACTATCTAAGGACTGTATATTTTTAAATTAATGGAGTTGATATTAGTTAACAGCGACTGCTTTCTTAGAAATGTTGATTTTCATACCATGATACCCGGATCAGACATAATGTTAATATCCCTATGCTTCATTAGGCGAAATTTAATACATCTCCTGTGGTCTATGGTTTGAAATGTTTCAATTCCTTGCTTGTTGATATTAAATCCACAACTAATTTCAAGTATTTTAAAAGTAATTTTAAGAGAATTTTAATGGAAATGTACCCTTATGATTTGCATGCAGTAAGTGGTTTTATATGACTTATCTTATGACTTGTAAACTCTACAAAATAAAAATATCCACCCATCCGTCTGTCTGTCTGTCTCTACAAAATGTAATCTATGTGGACAAAATTAATTTAATTTTTGTCAATAGTTAGTATTTAAACCAAGGACCAGTTTCATCAACCGATGTTAAAAATTCTCTTATAACTTGTTTGTTAACATAATGTTAAAGGTATTGCTTTTCATCAAGCAGCGAATTGTTAGCTAACATCTTGATAATGTCAAAGACAACTGCGATCAACAGCTTTGGAGAAATGAGTGGTTCAACAACTCAGCAAACAGCGGGTTATAATGAAAATCAACACTCCCTCTCCATCGACTGGAACGTTGGCCAGACTGAGAATCGGCCATAGTAAACTCAACCCTCATCTCAAAGTGTTCCAGATAGCTGAGTGGCGGACGAAGAACAAGCTGACCCTACTGTTCTCAAGTGATCCACAGAATTCTGCCTCAATATGCCAACTTTTGTAATATTACCTTATCAGTATTCCTCATATGTAAACCACCTTGAAAATAAGTTTCATTGTTATTTTAATTCAGTTTTATTTTCATTATTGTTTTATCATATTCTTTAAAATGACAAAAGCAATCCTGTAACAATCAGCCATGAATATTACAAGGAAAAATACAATCGAATACTATTCATAACAAATAGTGTAATCATATGCACTGTATGTAGTCGCGTTTAAGTCCTTGCAACTTAGCGACTTTAAATAAACACTATTAATTAATTGAGTTTTATTTGTGGACGCTCTTTAACTACTGTAGTTCTTAGCGTCCCATTCTTTACTCGGCGTGAAAGACCGGAAATTATGCTCAGAGACCTCTTTATCAGGCTTGAGGTTCTTTTACGTGCCGTAAATCTACGACATGGGACCACGGGCTTTACTTCCCTTCCGAAGGAAGCCATGTTAAGAATTTTTGCCCGAAAAAGTCCATCGCCCTCCGTCGAGTTTGAACCCGCGACCTCGGGAACTAGAGGCTAGCATAAGGCGATGAACTACAGGGCTCCTGAACGCGCTCTGATGCGCTTCTGTCTACGAATCGCAGCGCTCCTTGTTTCCAGAGGGGTCTACTTACGTTTATAAACAATTGTCATGTGATTTTCCTGATTGTTTGAGGTTAGAATCGCGATGTCAACTGAAAACTCTAGGTGCAGAGAAACTAATGTTTCACCATTCGAAACGGTGTCAGTTATAGCAATGGTTACTACGTAAGTAAAGAGGAATATTCGAGCGCTGCCGCCGCCCCCCCCCAAAATAGAGAGGATGGTATGGGTTGCTCTCAGCCTCGCGAGGTTCTTGGGGACCAATAGGAGCTATATGATGGGACAGTAGTGACTTGGTCTCACATAGTTAGGCCTTGCCCCAATTGGGTCGTTGAACCACGCAGTTTTCTATTACAAAGCACCCTACACGTTTGACCATTCTTTTCACTTGAGTGTATTGAAGGAGAGTTTGTTTGTATAGTTTAGGTACTTTTACGAATATGTATTAATTGTATTTTCCTTTGTTTCAGGTAAGTACTACAGTACTCAACTTCGTTGTTGCGTGCATTCTTATACAAGAACATGTGAGTACAAGAGAAAGTAAGTAACGTAAACGCCAATTGTTATCTCAGGAATATTGTGTGTTAAAGATTGTTTTCTTCCACCTAACTCCTCGCCCATTACCTTCCTATACAGCTTCAATTTGCCATACTCAGGAGTTTCATTTTTACTTTCTCTGCCCAAATATTCAATCTTAAGATATCACCGAAAATACATGTTTTAGGTTCCCTGGATCCCAAAAGAAGTATTTTTATAGAAAAGAATGTGTGTGTGTGTGTGTAAGAGAGAGAGAGAGAGGGAGGGAGAGAGAGACAGAGAACAACTTAACTCGAAAACAAAACCGTATAAATAACAAACTTGGTATTCAAGTTCAGCATCTCCAGAGATGCAATACAAGGATTTTGAAGCAAATCCTTCCACCCCACACCCGCACAAGGAAACATTTTCGTAATTTTGTATTCTCTCAAAAATGACTCTTAACGATTTTCATTGAAATATCATGTTTAAGATGTGTATATCAGTGAGAAAATGTATAATTGTCTTGAATTTCTGAGAATATCTTGTGAAGTCCTCTATTTGAAAGTAATTTTGTATATAACTGGTAAACCCTAAGAGACAGACAAAAACATACTGCACATAAAATGTAGATGTATTTTAAGACACATGTATTCCAAATAACTTCTATAGCATCAGCCATTTCCGAGATATCCGTTGTTATTGTCGTGAAGTTTTCAATGCTTTTGTCATTGAAGTGCCGTCACCATGCAGTTCTTTCTCGCGATGTCAAGGAAAGAGCGTGGAATTTCATGGCCAGTATAAGCGACCTGATTTTAAACATTTTACTATCGCTATTCCCCTTGTATCTACCACGAAATGTGTAATGAAACTACCCTGCAAATGTTTAACCAAACAGACTAATAAGGTTTCGCAATACTACGAGGCGTATTCCAAAACTAAGGTAGAGTGAACAGTATTTAACGGATGGTAGGCCTGAATGACGTTTCACGCCTGCAGCGCTGTCTACACACTCCTGAGGAAGCTATCGCAGTTTTGGTTTGACTCAGTAGGCGTTTGCCAGTCGGTGAGAGCAGATCCCGCCAGTTGTGAAGTGCGCGGTGTGATTAGATTTTTGCTGGCAAAAGGATCGTCAGCTGCAGATGTTCATTGTGAGTTATCCCTCGTGTATGGACCGAACATAATGGGTGACAAACAGGCTCGACACTGGTGTCGAGAATTTCGAAATGGTCGCACAAATGTGCACGATGAACAGGGAGTGGTAGGCCCAGTATTCGGATCGACGACATCGTTGAGCAAGTGAACCAAAAACTTCGAAGTGATAGACGTTTGATGATTAGTGGTCTGGCTTATGAATTCCCAAACGTTGCTTGAACCTCACTTTATAGGATTATCACTGAACAGCTTGGGTATCGGAAACTTTGTGCGAGGTGGGTGCCAAAACTACTCACCGGTCAGCACAAAGAGCAAAGAATGCGTAGTGCGCGAGTTTTTAGAGCGCTATAGACAATATGGAGATGGTTTATTTTCCCACATTGTTACGGGCGACGAGATATGGATAGCGTACACCAACGCAGAATCGAAACAACAGTCAATGCAGTGGCGCCGTTCAGTTCACCCAAACCAAAAAGTGTAAGCAATCGCCGTACAGGAATTCGCAAAATGATGGCTATCGTGTTTTGGGACGAAAACGGCGTTCTTTTGATTCATTTAACGGGCCGTGCGTTAACAATTACAGCTGACGTGTACTGTGCAACGCTTACCAAATTGAGATGTGCGATCCAAAACCGTCGCCGCGGGAAACTGTCGTCTGGCAGCATCCTCCTGTACGACAACGCACTCCCGTACACCTCTGCCAAAACCAAAGAGAATATTCAAGAGTTTCGTTGGGAACTCTTTGACCACCCTCCGTACAGTCGCGACCTGGCACCAAGCGACTATTTCCTTTTTTTGCGTTTGAAACGGTGGCTGGGTGGACAACGATTTCAAACTGACGGCGAACTCAAGACGAGCGTTACCAACTGGTTCAAGTCCCAGGCGGCATACTTTTATGCCTAGGTATTAAAGAAGCCGGTGCAGCGTTACAGCAAGTGTATAGATGTGAGCGGCGATTATGTGGAAAAGTAAAGTATATATGTAGGCACATATTGCTGTCACCTTGTCTCGAGCGATGCTGTTTTTATAACCAAATGGCACTTAGTTTTGGAATACGCCACGTAATTTGTAGAAGCTATATAAAAAATATATGTTGCATTCACATTACTTTCTCTATTCACTCTTCTACAAACTATTGTTACAAAATCTTATTGTTTTATCTACTTCTTGTTAATCGAGATAAACTTTAATTACACATGTATGCATTTCGTGTAACTAAGCGAGATGGCTCAGGCGACAAAGTCTGTGGCCCGCATTCGGGAAGTGGTGACTTCGATTCCCGCGGCCGACCTTCCTGACCCATGAGTTTTTTCGGAGGTTTGCCCGGGTCGCTAAGCGAATGCTGGGAAGAATCAGTCCCCCGAATTTCCTGTCCCTGCATTTCACCTCCATTCTCATTTCACTTCGCCTTTCATCCGCTTGTTTCTTTCACGGTTGCAAATGTTGGCGGGAGGTCTCGGCGTGTGCATGGCAGAGAAAAGGATGCTCTAAGGAAACCTTCGTCCCCCGGATTGGGGATGTGTAAGTCCCACAGGGGGGAATGTGGACCCGGCTGCTCCAGTGCCCATTGGAGGAGTTTAAATCTGGAAACGGTAGGGACCCCACCTGCCTATCGTGCCTCTTGGTCTGGCCACCCTGTGTCTCCGCTCACCTCATCCCTCTCTCCCGGGCATAGACACAACAGATTTGCTTAATTAGAGGTGCTTAAGTCCCCCTCCGCTTAAAATCCTAATCCTATGCATTTCGTCTAATGTATAAGGAGGGTAGGTCGAAACGACGGTCAGGTGTTTTACAAGAGGGTCCCTATGTGATGGCTGTGCAATTCCATGTTCTTCCTACGGTTTACCAGAGTCACTCAGGATGAAGAGGACCTTACAGGATGTTCTCGGAAAATGGAATATATACACTACGTGATCAAAAGTATCCGGACACCCCCACAAACATACGTTTTTCATCTTAGGTGCATTGTGCTGCCACCTACTGCCTGGTACTCATTATCCGCAACCTCAGTAGTCATTAGACATCGTGAAGCAGCAGAATGGGACGCTCCGTGTCTCAAGGACTTCGAACGTGTTCAGGTGATTGGGTGTCGCTTGTGTCAGAAGTCTGTACGCGAGATTTCCACACTCCTAAACATCCCTAGGTCCAATGTTTCTGATGTGATAGTGAAGTGGAAACGTGAAGGGACATGTACAGCACAAAAGCGTACAGGGCGACCTCGTCTGTTGACTGACAGAGACCGCCGACATTTGAAGAGGGTCGTAAAGAGTAATAGGCAGACATCTATCCAGACCATCACACAGGAATTCCAAACTTCATCAGGATCCACTCCAAGTTCTATGACAGTTAGGCGTGAGGTGAGAAACCTTGGATTCCATGGTCGAGCAGCTCCTCATAAGCCACACATCACGCAGGAAAATGCCAAACGACGCCTCGCTTGGTGTAAGGAGCGTCAACATTACACGATTGAACAGTGGCAAAACGTTGTGTGGAGTGACGAATCACGGTACACAACGTGGCGATCCGATGGCAGGGTGTGGGTATGGCGAATGCCCAGTGAACGTCATCTGCCAGCGTGTGTAGTGCCAACAGTGAAATTCGGAGGTGGTGGTGTTATGGTGTGGTCGTGTTTTTCCTGGAGGGGGCTTGCACCCCTTATTGTTTTGCGTGACACGATCACAGCGCAGACCTACATTGATATTTTAAGCACCTTCTTACTTCCCACTGTTGAGCAATTCGGGGATGGCGATTGCGTCTTTCAACACGATCGAGCACCTGTTCATACTGCACGGGCTGTGGCGGTGTGGTTACACGACAATAACATCCCTGTAATGAACTGGCCTGCACAGAGTCCTGACTTGAATCCTATAGAACACCTTTGGAATGTTTTGGAACGCCGACTTCGTGCCAGGCCTCACCGACCTACATCGCTACCTCTCCTCAGTTCCGCACTCCGTGAAGAATGGGCTCTATTCCCCAACCTTCCAGCACATGATTGAAAGTATGCCTGCGAGAGTGAACGCTGTCATCGAGGCTAAGGGTGGGCCAACACCATATTGACTTCCAGCATTACCGATGGAGGGCTCCACGAACTTGTACATCATTTTTAGTCAGGTGTCCGGATACTTTTGATCTTGAGCATATGGTGTTCTTACCAAAATTGTTAGAGCCATTTCTGAGAATATAACAAATATAGAAACTTTTCACATGTAAAAGGTAGTTTTGGGTGGGCGGTTTTCTGAAAATCTTGTTGTTGCAGATTTTAAAACCCCTGAACTTAAATGTGGAGTTTGGTATTTAAGTAACTTTTCGTGTTTGAGTTACGATGTTCTCTTACAAACACCAATCTTTTTTTAAAAGTGCTTTTTAGTTCATAGGGCCTCAAAACATGTATTTCCGGTGAAATCTCGGTATCGAATTGTTGGGTGGAATTCAGTGCTTCTTCTGCTTACTTTAGGTAAAAATAGTAGAGAAAGGAACAAACGAGAGTGAGTAAAAAAACACGTATAAATGTAGCATCAGATTTTTCCTTGAATATGTGTATTATATTATGTATGATCGTGATGCTGAGGACATCTTTTTTGTAATCCAGTGTACAGCTGCCACTGACCTGGAAGCTAAGAGGGGAAAAATTGCAAGTCTCATCATTCGTACTGAATCGGATCATTTGCAAGGAGAGCACTGTCTCCCAGCGACCACTTCATAATTTACGAGTCATATGCGAGTCGGACCATTGAATGATTTAAGACATTCCGCTAAACTGCAGCGTCCTATGAATGGGCTGCAGTGTTCAGTATGTGAGCCATTTATTTCGACTTGCATTTACCGAACAATAACCAAAATAGCCACATAGATCTGACAAACGTCTATAATTTTCACGGTCATGGCGCGTCACATATATCAGCCCGTTTACAGCGTCGTGTGGGTTAGAGCAGATTACTGCGGTCCGTGCTGCAGGCTAAAACCTTTCTTTCTTCCCTAAAGAGAACTGAGGTCGTCACGAGCAAACGATTATAAAGGCTACAAGTTATGTATAAAGAAATTATTAATAAAAGAAAAAATTATGATGTGATACATTCACATGACTTTTTCTACTCTCTATCGTTTATTAGTGGGTACGTTTTCGTTTATCGCTTAACGTTTACCAGTTGTACAAGGTTATACAAATGTCCTTCCGAATGAAGTGGATTTCACAGGTTATTCCCAGAAAATTCAAGGTATACATTTGATTTGTCATGAAAATATCTTTAATATATGGTATTTGAAACAAAATGGTTTTAGAAAATAAAGAATTTCGAAAAATGTTTCATGTAAAGGTATTTTGGGGTCAAGGGATTTTCTTAAAAATCTTTGTGTCACATCTTTGGAGGGTACTGAACCTAAATACCAATTTTGGTATTTATCCGACTTTTCGTTTTTGAGTTATGCTGTTCACAAGCAGACACGGACCTTTTTTCTAAAAATGTTTTCTTTTTATTCAGAGAGCCCCAAAACCAGTATTTCCGTTGAAATCTCGATATCGAATTGTTTGGTGGAAATCAACATCTTCTCTACCTACTATGTAGTATTCGAGGCAATAACTATAGGAAGAAACATATCAAAGTACTAATAAAGAATGGAAAAAGAAATAGGAATAGTAAATAAGTATTAAGTAATGAATATAATATAAATATATTATTTATGTATGCAGATCTGAAGAGTGTAAAGGGTAAAATGTGTACAGCAAGCGGGCTAACAGAGAAAGCTATTGGTAACCGGACCACATAGGTTAGGTGGGACAGAGATAACTTGGAATTCCCAAAATAGTCAAGCTTTGCCTCATAAAATTACTTTAATATTTTATTTTCATTATACGCCAAACGCAGTAACCAATGGGAAAACACGTTACATATTACAACGGCAAAATTAGCGTCTGTCTGGCAGAGAATAAAAAGTGGGCAATTCCTAGAAACTGTCTGTAGGCTGAGCAGGGAGAAGGGTTGCCAAGGAGCAGTCGGCCACCGCAGGTTGTTTCATTGCCGAGGAAGAGCTGTCGCCGCAGTCACAGATCGCTGTGGCCCCGCCTCTCCTACGGACCGGGACAGCCGCCACCTCAACGGCACGCTTCGTACTCGGTGCTGCGCAGCAACAGTGACTTCTGCAATGAACGCCAACAGGATCACCTTCCCCAGGAACCAACGTCGCACGGACGTCAAGGCCAGCCGACAAGACCGAACTTCTCCGTTCACCGCCGCTGTTCCTACGGGCACAACGAGACAACCTGCCGAAGTGCCACTACTGCGGCGCTTCTTCCGTCACTTCAGTGTGCCAGCACACACGATCTCCATCGCCGCCGCTACTGCGTCAGAAAGGTGGCGTCGAAGCAGACGTCATGACACTACCTACATCAGCACAGTACATCACAACCAGGAAATCCGGGGCCTACTCGACGCCGTTCAGGACCTCCATTCGGAGCTCCTGAATCTGGTGGCCAATCTGACAGCCCTGGAGGACCTCATCCAAGAGCAACAAACCACCACGGAAGCATCACATTAATATCATCGCACCACAAGACACCATACAATCCATTGATTGTACATTATGAGATTTGGAAGATCACCAAATACGAAACCAGGATACCAGGAAGCTTCCAGTTCACGCAGGAAGCCTTCCTAACCTGCCCCATCATCGCCCAGATCTTCGCATTTGGGTGCAATTGAAGAAGTCTTCGGACTGATCATCAATCACTCGTTGAATCTCCTAAAAAGCCACCTTTACCTTTCCTCTTCCATCATCACCTTGGAGCCTCTAGGCTGCAGTCACGGCATTCTACCATAGCTATGGCCTCACTCGACCACTAACGCAGGTGCTCTCCGGGACCGCACTGTCTTCTCCTTTGATTTCCTTAGTTTCCCTTAACCTTCTTCTTTCCCGGTGGAAGGGTTCTATCAGGTATGGCCATGTACTGGCGAGTCCTATACTCCTAGCTTCGACTGGGATTAGTATGTAACTATTTCCCCTCTACGTGAAGAAAAGAAAAGGAAACATTCTTCCAATTCTGGCGTTCAAGAGATCCACTTCACGTCGGTTTGTGCGTATGGGAAGTGTGTAAACTCAGATTTTAGATCCTGATAAAGTGATGGGGAGGTTAACGGCAAATAATATGTAATTCGGGGAATTGCAAAGCGGTCCTGACAAGTACAATATGTAACTGGCTTGCAGCTTCATTATTGCTTATCTAACTGGAATAAGTCCAGACAAGCAGTAACCCGTCGCTTTATTCATCTCTCGTTACTCGACCCGAGATAAGAGCAGCATGGCAAAAAGTAAGCAATTTAGGGTAACCACAACACGACGAGAACAAGAGAAACAGCCAACTTCTAGCCTTAGTTACGCTTGATACACGTTTATCGTGACTCTACAAAGTTGTTTTAAATACATTGAGCTTTAATGTGTGTTAAATTTGGAATTTGATTACAAAAATCTGATTTGTTACATTTACATCGCTTTCTCTATCCATCTTTTACAAACTGTTCTTACAAAGGTTTATTCTGTATGTCTCATGCATAAAGGTTTTTCTTACACATTTCGTTGTAGATACTGTGTTTGACTCAGGAGTTTAGCTATGACCTTGCTGTTGACATTAGCGAACTTAAGCCAGCGCTACATTGTTCTTCCCTCTCGCTCTATTGTTTTACAACTGTTTCAAAGGCACTTATCCTTTCATTCTCGGGTCGTCCTCCGTGGCGTAGTGGTTACCTTGCTTGCCTCCAGTTCCCGAGGTCGCGGGTTCAAACCCGGCGGAGGACGATGGATTTTTTCGGAAGTAAAAATCCTTAGCACGGCTTCCTTCGGAAGGGAAGTAAAGCCGGTGGTCCCGTGTCGTAGATTTACGGCACGTAAAAGAATCTCAAGCCTGATAAAGAGACCTCTGAGCAAAATTACCAGTCTTTCACGCCCAATATAGAATGGGACGCTAAGAACCATAGTAGTTAAAGAACGTCCATAAACACAACTCCATTTCATTTTCCTTTCCCGGAGCAATAAATATTACGCGAAGTAACTTCAGTAATACATTATATTACCGCATCAAACAAAACAATTATGCTCATACTTTCAATAAGTAAACATTAAAGCACCATAATTATGATCATACCCATGTGAAACTGCACTTGTTGACAATGCTTTTGAACTGCTGGTGTTACACTACTTGCATCGTAAGCAAGAAGCTCCCTAGTCCATTGCACGCTTGCAGTTCAAGGACAAACCCATTCTCTTGAGTCAACCACAGTACAAGGGAATACGGTGGGCTCAGTCTACTATAATGCAGTCACGAAGCTCAGCATGTAGAGAACATGCATCGATTTGATAGATGTGGTGATAGTAGCGCTCCTGTTGGCTAGCTATTAGTATCTTTCCAGCAGACGACAGAATATATTTTCGTTATTATGTTCCAAGGATGCATCACGGAGATTCCAAACTACCCTTTACATGAAAAAAGTTCGTTACTTTTTATTTTATTAAAAATAACTCTAACGAAGCTCTCTTATTCTGAATGAATTTTGTGTAACTGGCAAACCCTAAGAGATAGATAAAATCTTACTGCACAAAAAATGTAGATCGCGTTAACTACTTCCAACACATGCTGTGTTATTGGTTTCAATGTTCAAATACTTTTACTTTTTTCAAGTGCTGAGTCGCTACTCTTTCTTTCTCGTGACCATGCAAAGAGAATTTCAGAACCATCACACAGCGACACGCTTTTTAAAAATCTGACGATCCCTTTACCTACTGCATCCTTCTTACACCTTCAACGATAGAACAAGAGTCGTGGACATTACAAAGCAAGAAATTATAAGTAGTTTCGAGGAAAGAAAGATCATTAATACATTATAGATATTTAAAAACGAAATTGGAAAAGAAACATACATCGAATTATGCAAGAAAGAGGCCAAAACGGAGTATGCATGGGCGAGGACAGGTGTAATGAATTTAAGTGATCTAACAGGGTGAAGAACGGGGGGGGGGATGTACAGAATGAAATATATTGCAGATAATTGGCATTATATTCTGGAATGCGATGTTATTGATAAAGGAAGAGAGAATTTAATACTAGAGAAATGGAAACATTTACCAATAGAGCTAAACGTTAGGAAGATTTTTAATTCAAGATGAAATGAATGTATGGAGAAGGCAGGAAAGAATTTAGGAAAAATAAAGTTAAAATGGTTAAAATAAATGTGAAGCAAATTAGAGAAAATACAGAAAAAGGATAACAAGGTATAAAAGTAAATAGTGGATATACGAGGTACGTCCAGAAAGTAAGTTCCGTTTGGTCATAAAATTAAATTGTGTACAGATACAGAAAAATTATTTATTGCACAAAATTCTACAACTCTTAAACTACTTTTCCACATAACTGCCGAAATTTTGCAGGCATTTGTCATAGCGTGGCACAAGTTTTTGTATACCTTCTTCATAGAAGTTTGCCGCCTGTGTCTTCAACCAGTTGGAAACATTTTCTTTCAGCTCTTCGTCATTGTTGAAGTGTTGACCGCCAAGGAAATACTTGAGATGTAAGAACAGATGAAAGTCGCTAGGAGCGAGGTCAGGGCTGTACGGAGGATGGTCAAACACGTCCCAGCCAAATCCCTGTAGGAGGTTTTGCGTCACATTTGCAGTGTGTGGTCGTGCGTTGTCGTGAAGAAAAACAACACCTTTTGACAGCAATCCTCGGCGCTTATTCTGTATTGCGCGGCGCAATTTCGTAAGTGTCTCGCAATAAACATCTGCTTTGATTGTTTGACCACGCGGTAAGAAATCAATGAGCAAGATGCCTTTCTAGTCCCAGAACACTGTGCACATCATTTTTCGAGCTGTCAAGATTTGTTTCGGCTTAACCTTTTCTGGGGATGAAGTGTGCCTCCATTCCATTGATTGCCGCTTACTTTCAGGGGTGTCGTAAGAAACCCAAGTTTCATCTCCTGTGACTATCTGTGTCAGAAATTCTTCGCCGCCTTCATCATAGAGGGTCAAAAACTGAAGTGCAGTACCCATCCGGTTTGTTTTGTGTTGCTCAGTAAGAATCTTTGGTATCCAACGAGAGCAAAGTTTACGAAATTTCAGTTTTTCGGTAACAATTTCATGAATTAGTGATCGTGAGATTTGGGGAAATTCCATAGCGAGAGCACTAATTGTAAACTTGCGGTTTTCCTGGATCTTGTCATCAATCGCGTGAACCAGTTCTTCTGTAACCAAAGATGGACGCACACTTCGAACTTCAACGTGCACTTCACTACGTCCTTCATTGAACTGTTGGACCCATCTTCTCACCATTGAATCACTCATCGCATTTTGTCCGTAAACTTCGCAAATTTGCCGATAACTTTCAATTGGTTTCACTTTCCTAGCATTCAGAAAACGAATCACAGATCTGATTTCACAAGCGGCGGGATTTTCAATCAACACCGACATTGTAAACAAGCACAACAAAGCGTACGTGGCTGACAGAGATGTCAAAATGGCGCACATCTCTTCTCCTTGATACAGAGCGTCTACCGCGCATTTGCGGAACTGCGATCGCAGCGCTGCAGCGGAGAGAAATTGAAACGGAACTTACTTTCTGGACGTACCTCGTATTATACTTCCCCATTATATACAAGGGTAATCCAGAAAGCCCAGACCTTTTGAAATAAACAATTAACAAAACGCAAATATCAACATTTATGTACATGTGAAAGATACACTCTTAAGCTATTTTTCTACATAATTGTCATTCAAATTGAGGCATTTATCATACCGTGGCACAAGTTTTTCAATACCCTCTCTGTAGGAATCTGCCGCCCGCGACTTCAACCACTGGTTTACATGCAGTTCAGCGTCAGTATCAAAGCGTTGTGTACCGAGCCATTTCTTCATCGCTGGGAGGAGGTGGTAGTCGCTCGGCGCCAAATCCGGACTGTATGGTGGATGGTCAAACACCTCCCATCCAAAACCATCCAAGAGTGTTCGGTTACGATTGGTCGTGTGTGAGCGTGCATTGTCGTGAAGAAACAACACCTTGGTGCTAAGTTTTCCCCGACGCTTATTTTGTATGGCACGCCTTAACTTTCTTAGTGTTTCACAACACCTCTCTGAGGTTATTGTTGTTCCACGTTCCAGAACCTCAACCAGAAGTACTCCCTTAGAGTCTCAAAACATAGCAGCCATGACCCTTCTTGTTGACAGCGTTTGCAAACACTTTCTTGGTTTCTTGGGAGAATGTGTGTGTCCCCATTCCATCGCCTGCTGTTTTGTTTCACAATTGACATGCTTCACCCAAGTCTCGTCCCCGGTTACGATACGATCGAGTAAAGCGTTACCATATTTGTTGAAATCTTGGAGGAAGGTCAGTGCTGCAGCCAGTCTCTGTTTTTTATGGTCTTCCATTAGGATTTTCGGAACCCACCTAGCACAAAATTTGTAGTAACCAAGCTTCTCCACCACAATTTGATGCACCAAACTCCGTGAAACTTGGGGAAAATGATCCGAAACTTCTGTAATCGTGAAACGACGATTTTCACGAATTTTGTCATTGATTTGCATTGACAGTTCATCAGTCATAAGGCTAGGCCTACCACTGCGATCCTCGTCGTGAACATTGGTACGGCCATTTTTAAAATCAATGCACCATTGCCTGACTCGGCTTTCACTCATTATTCCCTGCCCGTAAACATCACAAAGTTGACGATAAATTTCAATTGGTTTGTTCTTTTTAGCCAACAAAAACCTAATCACAGACTGCACTTCACAAGTGGCGGGATTTTCTATTGCAGCGCACATTTTAACAACTCACAGAGAGCACAGTAAGGAAGGCACAGTCCTCACGTTACCACAGCTGGATGCGTACTGAAAGTAGGAACTTTCTGACACCAAGATGGCGGCTCTAGCCCTATTCATCACCACGATAGGCCAAAACGTCTGGGACTTTCTGGACTGCTCTCATATATAACAGAATGTTAAATATAAGGGAAAGAAAGATTATAAGCGACTCCAAGAGGGAGTAGCATGTTATATAAATTGTATGTAAAGTTTAAAGCAGACAATAAATCATTACAACCAGATGTGTAACGAAAATTTATCTGAATTCACGAGAAGTAGAAGAAGAACAAACCTTTGTAAGGATAGTTTGTAGAAGATGAGTAGAGAAAGAATCTATAGAAGTGATTGTGTTGTACACATTTTCTCTCATTTAACTTCCCTGTCCCTTTCCGGACAAATTTTTAATTTTGTATCTCGTACCCTTATTCAAGAAGGACTACTGTAACTAATATTCCCCATTTTGGAGAAGGGCAAAAGTGCGGACGAACGGAGGGGCCCCCGAAATTGGGGTACAGTACCACAATTAGGCCACAATGGCCCTTTTTGCTTCTGCCGTGAGGATAGACACCCGAAGGGATGACGACGGGCGCAAGCATGAACGGGGAGCATAACGTTTCCAGAAGGAACGCATTCGACGCCATCCAGGCCACAAGCCCCTGATTCCCGGGGTCCCGCCCGAGAGCACTCAGAGGGGAGTCCTAACAGAGCAATCCCGCAAAGAAACCTCTACAGAGGGCACATCCATCGCCAGCTGTAACCGTCGCCTGGCCCTACACCCTTAAACAGATGACAAGGAAGATGAACAGTGCAGGGAAGTCGTGGTATAAGATGAACCACCCCAGAATTCGCCTACCGACCCGGGGAAACCACGATAAACCCATGGGTCGGAACGGCGGTCGGCGGAGATCGAACCCGCGACCTCTCTAATGCGAGTCACACACGTTACCACGGCGTCATCCTGGAGGAACAAGAGATGCGTATCTCTGCATCCTACGTCTTGTCAAACTGTCACGCTGGACGCAGATTACGTGCTACCATAGTTATGTGTTAAGCTTAATTAGTTTGCCACTATTAAAGAAAATGTGCAGTATATTGTAACTGTGTTGCATGAAGGTTTGAGGATAAAACTGAAGCCTGGGCTGTTTCTCGATATCTCTAATTCATAAATATTCCGTCCCAAATTAGGATTAGACCAAGTTCACTGGGTTAATTAATAGAGATGCGGAGTCGAGTATGTCATCATGGCAAGCTTAGAGATCATGCCCTAGAGAGGTTAAATATGTCTGCATAGCGGCCAATTAAGCCTTTGGGATTACTAAATGGATGTAACGATTCCTACAAATTTTTACTTTCTCTACTACGTACAGTAAGTAGGGGAAGTATTGTATTCCACCCTAAATTTCGATACCGAGATTTCACCGGAAATACATGTTTTGAGACCCCCTGAATACAAAAAAAAGCATTTTTGGAAACATGTCCGTGTCTGTGTGTGTGTGTGTGTGTGTGTGTGTGTGTGTCTGTGAGCAGCATAACTCAGAAACGAACAGTCGGATAAACACCAAACTTGGTATTTGGGTTCAGTATCTTCCAGAGATGCGACACGAAGGTTTTCAAGAAAATCCCCCCACCCCAGATTACCCTTTACATGGAAGATTTTTCGAAAAGTTTAATTTTCTCAAAAATGGCTCTAACGATTTTGATTAAAATATCATATGTTTAAGATATTTTCATGACAAATAAAATGTATATCTTGAATTTTCTGGGAATGTCTCCAAAAGTATTCCTTATTGTGAACGACTTTTGCATAACTGGTAAACCACAAGAGATAGACAAAATTTTACTACACAAAAATGTAGATCATACACAATTTATGTCATATACATTTTTTTGTTGAGTGAACCATTTTCGAGATATTGCTTGTTATTCCCTTAAATTTTTCAATATTTTCTCAAATGGGAATTCGTTATTCATTTTTTTGTCTTGGATATGCAAAGAGTTATAATCTGTGGCAAAGGGAATGGTGCTGCACCTAGCAACCAGCTATTAAGAGATATGTATGTGCTTAAAGACTACTGTTTTTCTATATTGCCCTTGTAAATATATATGCCCCTTACATCTACAAGAAAATTAGCAATAAGATGCTCTGCAAATGTTTATCTCGATTATCATGAAGTAGATGGAGAATAAACGTTTGTAAAAATAGTTTGTACAAGAGTAGAGAAAGTCATGTGAGTGTAACACATCAGATTTTTGGGTGGAATGCAATATTTCCTCTACTTCCTGTAGAGAAACTAATACTTACACGTGAACGTTCCTTAGAGAGTAGGACGTGATAATCAGTTAAAAAGCCTAAATTGTTATTTTTGGCCATGTTTACCCACTTTTCAGCGATCGGTTCCCTTAAGTGCAGCTTATGTGATTACGAAAGGGCAGATTTAGTCCTCATTTGTAATTCCATTGTGTGGACGTGAATTACACCTCTTTTCGCTTGAGTGATTCCATTAAGAGGCAGCTGCACGTGGGTCCACACAGTGCTAATCGCGGCCACATGCGCGACCATGACGCTGACCTCTGACTCATCAGCTGTGGTGTTCCTGGCAGTTGCTTCAATGGACTCAGAGTCCTGGGTTCGTTGGTTGGATGGCAGGGATTTGGGGTTTGATTCGGTAGAGCATGAGGTTCTTGTTTTTCAGGGGTGGTGACACTGCCTTGATGAGATTAATAATACTGCCGGAGAAGTTTGGGTGATATCTTTATTTTGTTACGTAGATTCCTATCTGGTCAACCCGCCACCTTCGTCGTCGAAGCCACAGTTATTCTTATTACTCTCGAAGTCGCTACTTATGTGTTTCTCCGACTAGCCCTCGAATTGCCTAGATTTCACAACTTCACTTTTACACTATCAACTTTCTGATTATTTTCTTCTAATTTCGTTTCGTCGACGTCCTCGTGGTTAATTTGTACCGGAATGTGCCTCGGCCACTGTCATGGTTAGTGTGTACTCGACTGTCTCGGCGTGTCTTTCCTCCTTCACGCCTTTCGCCAAACTCTGGAATTTTCCCCTCTCCCTTTCTTAAGTTTCGTTCTGTTTTAAGTTCAAACGTATCATGTGATGCCTACGCGATCTTTCGATTGGCTATAATTTTTGTTTCATGATTTTTTTTGTTATTGGCTACCCCCACGTGACAACTTTCACATCTGCTTCTCACAGCTTATTTTGAGTTTTAAAATCTTCCCCCGAACATTCTTAGATCGTAGATAGGGCACATCTACTTCCTCACCCTTTTAAGCCTTGAAAACCGTTGTAAACCCTGTCCGAGCCGAAAGTATAAAGGCGAGACTTCCGGTATGCAGGTTCGTTGACCATCGCAGGTAAAATACCTCTGCTTCGAGGAAGCAAACTTTGTTTCTCTGTCTTTCCTCCAAAACCCATTCCTAACATGAATTTAGCACATTTTCGTCGCTATGTTCGATCGTATATTATTATTATTATTATTATTATTATTATTATTATTATTATTATTATTATTATTATTATTATTATTATTATTATTATTACTCCTGGGTCTCGATAACCAGCTTCATATGCCCTGACGGTAAACTTATCATCGGACCTTTAGGTTGGATGATGGGTTTATCGTTAATGTCCCATCTAAGCTAATCTAAAGTCCCTCTCTCCCTCTATTCCTTTCATTTATCATTTTATTTATTTATTCATTCATTTATTTAGTCAGTGGCTTACGACGATTTGATGGCGAGCCCACCGTTACACATTTATTCTGTTCACAATACATTTCAATCACTGTACACAATACAATTTCAAATTTACACAAGTATTTTCACCAAGTAAAAGAAAAACAATCTACATAGTATCTGGCCGTCAACAACCAGGCTACAAAACATTTACATTTAAGAAATCTGCTTATACACACAATACATTCTTCAAACAATAATTTTTTTTTTAATTACACATCTTAGTTCCATCTTTCTCTCTCTCTCTCTCTCTCTCTCTCTCTCTCTCTTGCACATTACATACAATACTGGTTTTCTTGAAGCTATTAGCAGCCTCCACACTCAAGACACCTTTTGGTACCTTTTTTTTTTTTTTTTTTTTTTTTTTTTTTTTTTTTTTGCCAGGTATACATTCTGTTCGGTTTTCTTATTGTATGTCATTAACATCGTGAATGTCAAGCACACGGTTTTAACAGGACATTGCTATCCCAAAGCTACCAATTTGTTTGTAAACAATGTTCGCATATATGACTTTCCTTACTCGTGTTCCGAGTGCGTTTGTACATTTTCCCTATCCGACTCTACTAAATTTCATTGATCCTGCTTAAATGGACGATTGGAGTTGATATACCCTGTCCCCGAAGGTTTGTGATATCCGATAAGGACCTTTCCAACACATATGCATACGTCTGTATTCCTTCTTTACTTGGTGGTTTAAGCAGTCTGTTGATGCTACACGTTCGTTTATACCTGATAGGGACATGTTTTGTTTACTCACTACCTGCGAGTCGTCCGGTCTCTCACCGAAATAAACATTTCCATTTTCTGTGTTTAACTCACAATACTGGGGTGCTTGACCTACTTCCGATTCATCAGCTGACTGCAGAGGCGTGTCGTTAAGATCTCTCCCTTCGCACAGTTGTTGCGTGAAAATTCTTACCACGTTAATGCCTTTTCCCAATGTGCAAATATTCAATAAAAATGGTTCTTCTGGTATTTTTGTTCTCGTTCCCTGTGTAATGCGAGAACCTGCGCGCATTCTCCGAGGTTGAGCCTGGGAACGCTACAATTCTTCCTGTCTCCAGTTTTCCGACCGTCGTGGCCACGATCCTTGACTGGGGCCTATCCCTTGGCCTATGCTTTGTCCTGCCATTGCCCCGCTTCGGTGACCTATCGCGTCATCCATTTCGCGGTGGACATTTTGCGGCTGTCGTGTCTGTGATAGATACGCGCTCGGCGTCCATGCGTAGCTGTACGTAGGCATGCTTGAGAGCCCATGGTCCTCATCTCTACGTCGTGGGGTCGCTGGCCGGCTTGGAGGTGTTCTTGGCCTGTTCGGAGGTGTCCTTGGCCTGTTCGGGGGAGTTTCTGGGCAATTCGGAGGCGTTCTTGGCCTGTTCGGAGGTGTCCTAGGCCTGCCCGGGGTGTTTCCAGGTCGGTTCGGGGGAGTTTCTGGGCGGTTCGGAGGCGTTCTTGGCCTATCCGCTGTTCCACCGTGGAGGTTATTTCCCCAGTGTTGTCTACTATTCGCCGGGTACCTGGAGAATCTCAGGTAGTGAACGGGATACTCCTCATGTTGCCTCGGTGGCCTACCCGTGCCCGTTTGGTTCCAGGGCCTATAGCTTCTCTCCCGATTTCTTGCAAATGGCTCTTGATAACGCTGTCGGACTGTGGAGTAGTTGTTCAACGCACCTTGTGCCCTCGTCCCATCATTACGATGCGAATTTATCCGATCACTGTGTCTGCCTTCAATCCTGATTCTGGGCCTATCTTCTTCCCGCGTTCCGTACCCCTGCAGAGCGGTAAGTAGTTCAATGGCTTCGCTCAGCGTCCTCGGGCGTGCTACCACGAGGTGATGACGTATAACGTCTGGGAAGTGTCGTGTCAGGAGGGATACAAATTCACCTTCGGGCATCGGTGGGTCCAGGAGTTGGCTTAATTGGCCGAGTCGCAAGAAGTAGTCAACCATCGACTCACGCTTCTCTTCCCTGTATCGGCCATTATTTATTTCTGCGCGCACCCTGTACTGTGCAACGCCACTCCAATATTTTTCCAAAAATGCAGACCTAAAATGTTCATATTGTGCATGCTCGCCTACCGCCAATCGAAACCAACTCAGGGACGGGCCTATCAAGCTCCTTTTTATAATTACCATTTTGAAACGGTCGGGAATTCCCCTAAGCGCGAAATAAGATTCGAGGTCATTAATGAACTGCTTCGCATTATCGACTTCACTGTTGAACTTGGGGATTGGCAGTTCATTCAAAAATTGTATAGGTATATTGCATTGTTGCAGGGGCCCTACGGTGCTTGACATTTCACTTGCCGGGTGCGGTGAGGCCGAAGGAGTGCAGGCAGGTTCGTTCGACCTCGGTTCGCTACTCGGGTTGTTACACTGGAACGACGAAAGCGCGGAAACCTGAGAGGTAATTCGCGCGTCCGTGGCTCCTTGAGATCGCGGTTCGATTTGTTCTACCGCGTCCCTGCGAGCATTGACGGTCTGTGTCAGTTCCTCCCTTAATTTGTTAATTTCATCATTAACCCCTGCTTCAAGTGCCTGCTGCTTATTCTGTAATGATACACAGACTGTCATTGCTTCTTCCCTTGCCTTATCACTAATTGTACATATTAAGCTTTCATTGTTTACAATTTGTTGGGCCCTGATGGCGTCCATTTCCACGACAAGTTCCTTCCTCACTACTTCTACACTATTCTGTGTTGCTTTTAGTTCGTTTCTTATATATTCTACATCCTCGTAGATTACATTTTGACTTGCTCTAATTTCTGACAAGACACCCTGTATTTTATTTTCTAAGCCCTGACTGATTTCCTTCTGTTGGATGCTTAATTGTGAGGCTATCTGTTGCTGCAATGTTTGTTCCTGTACTGTTAATCGTTGAGTCAGTGTTTGCCCTATTGTTTGCTCTTGTTCTGATAATCGTTGGGTTAGTGTTTGCTCCTGTTCTGATAATCGTTGGGTTAGTGTTTGCTCCTGTTCTGTTAATCGTTGAGTCAGTGTTTGCCCTATTGTTTGCTCTTGTTCTGATATTTTAGTGTTTAGGAGGCTCAATTGAGCCAACATTTGTTGCAGCATTTCGCTCGCGTTAAGTGATCCGGTAACTTGGTGTTCTAATGTTTCGTTATCTCCATTTTCTACACCTACCCGCGTGCTATTGTTAGTGAAAATTTCCCCTTGTTCATTGCTAATACCTTCCATAACGTTGCCGGTTAATTTCTTGCTTCTTAACAGCATTTACAAACATACATACCCCAGTTTACTTATATCTATTGCATATACACTCCCTTCCAAAATTTCATTAACTTATGTATCATGCAGTTAACACTTACTCGGTGCTGGGTTGAGCTGCTGCGAAGTGTTGTAGTAGTTCACAAAACACTTCACTACACTTACACACTTTTTGGACACTGATGATGTCTGCGCCGAATGTCTGCTTCCTTGTTGTAATGGAGCGGCGTCGATGTCGCTTGTTGCTCCACGTCTATCGGTACACTCTGCTGCTGGTGGTTGCTGATGTCGTCATCGGCGTCGTCTTCCTTCCGTTGTCGGTTCTCCGGGTGCGTTATCCGTTGGCAGTATTTCGAGCCCCAACGTAGTGGGCGCCAAATGACGCTGACCTCTGACTCATCAGCTGTGGTGTTCCTGGCAGTTGCTTCAATGGACTCAGAGTCCTGGGTTCGTTGGTTGGATGGCAGGGATTTGGGGTTTGATTCGGTAGAGCATGAGGTTCTTGTTTTTCAGGGGTGGTGACACTGCCTTGATGAGATTAATAATACTGCCGGAGAAGTTTGGGTGATATCTTTATTTTGTTACGTAGATTCCTATCTGGTCAACCCGCCACCTTCGTCGTCGAAGCCACAGTTATTCTTATTACTCTCGAAGTCGCTACTTATGTGTTTCTCCGACTAGCCCTCGAATTGCCTAGATTTCACAACTTCACTTTTACACTATCAACTTTCTGATTATTTTCTTCTAATTTCGTTTCGTCGACGTCCTCGTGGTTAATTTGTACCGGAATGTGCCTCGGCCACTGTCATGGTTAGTGTGTACTCGACTGTCTCGGCGTGTCTTTCCTCCTTCACGCCTTTCGCCAAACTCTGGAATTTTCCCCTCTCCCTTTCTTAAGTTTCGTTCTGTTTTAAGTTCAAACGTATCATGTGATGCCTACGCGATCTTTCGATTGGCTATAATTTTTGTTTCATGATTTTTTTTGTTATTGGCTACCCCCACGTGACAACTTTCACATCTGCTTCTCACAGCTTATTTTGAGTTTTAAAATCTTCCCCCGAACATTCTTAGATCGTAGATAGGGCACATCTACTTCCTCACCCTTTTAAGCCTTGAAAACCGTTGTAAACCCTGTCCGAGCCGAAAGTATAAAGGCGAGACTTCCGGTATGCAGGTTCGTTGACCATCGCAGGTAAAATACCTCTGCTTCGAGGAAGCAAACTTTGTTTCTCTGTCTTTCCTCCAAAACCCATTCCTAACATGAATTTAGCACATTTTCGTCGCTATGTTCGATCGTATATTATTATTATTATTATTATTATTATTATTATTATTATTATTATTATTATTATTATTATTATTATTATTATTACTCCTGGGTCTCGATAACCAGCTTCAACCAGAACAACAAAAAGTGCTCAGGCAGTGACGATATTGGGGGGTCATCGCCCCCACTCGACTTGTCATTCCTGACATTAATCTGAATCGGCCATCTCTAATGCCAATAACACTGTAGTGCGTTCACTAATGCGACTACAGTCGCTGAAAGACGGACGTCCTCACTTTTACCTGTTTGGTTCTCCTTATACCAAAACTAGTCACAGGCTTAATGACCTCCTTCGAGTCTAGTCTTGTAGCTTTATAAACGCGCCATTTAAGTCTTGTGTCGTCCTAAATGTGTCGTTAACCTCTGCGCTTTTTGGGGGAAACTTGCAACATCGCAGACTTGATATATGTCCTTTCTGTTGTATCTCCTTAGAATCTTAAGACACTACATTTGTTAGATCCGAATATCTTCATTTTTATCTCTCTTCCTTCATTCCAATCTTGTAGAACACAGCTGTTCGCCATTCGCTTTTAATCTTGTGTGTTTCACTTCCGCATCCCATACATTTTATTCAACTACTTTTCAATATCTACCCACGTGTGTGTAGCGTGTTTTGCTGCAACATTCAGCGTTTTTATTACTTTCTCTACCACGTGCATAATAGGTACACAAGGTATTCTATTCCACCCAAAAATTAGGTATCAAAATTTCAACGGAAATACTGTTTTGAGGTCCATTGAGTGCAAAAAAAGAATTTTTAGAAAAACTTACTTATGTGTGTGTGTGTGTGTGTGTGAACAGCATAACTCAAAACGAAAAGTCAGCTAAATACCAAATTTGGTATTCAAGTTCAGCATCTCCCAAGACCCGACGTCGTGGGTTCAAACCCGGCACAGGGCAATGGATTTTTTTGGGCGTAAAAATCCTTAGCATTGCTTCCTTCGGAAGGGAAGTAAAGCCGGTGGTCCCGTGTCGTAAATTTCTCAAGCCTGATAAAGAGGCCTCTGAACAAAATTACCGGTCTTTCAAGCCCAATATAGAATAGGACGCTAAGGACCACAGCAGTTAAAGAGCGACCATAAATAAATAAATCTTCCAAGGATGCGACACGAAGATTTTCAATAAACTCCCCCACCCCAAACTACCCTTTACATGGAAAATGTTTCCTTATTTATTTTCTCAAACATTGCTCCAATTATTTGAAACTAATACCATATATTTAAGATATGTGCATGAGAAATAAATATGTATATCTTGAATTTTCTGGGACTAGCCTTTTGAAGTCCTCTTAAATCGGAAATAATGGTGCATAATTTTGCATACTTGCCAACTTCTACGGTTTACCCATAAAATGTAGGATATCGACAGCGTTTTTACCACTTTACGGCAAAGAAGGCGTTTTTACGCTTTGTGGGAAGATTCAAACTGTTACAGATTTTCACCACGGACATAATAAAACAAAATTCTATTGCATTATATTGTAACTTACAAGATTGCAGACTGAAGGTACCGCACTAACTGGTATATAGTGCAATGATAGGCCAGAGCTTATACGTGTGTTTACCCTTTATCACGTTCATGGTCCCTCTTCACTGGGCTGAAACAAAATGCAGAGCGTGCGAATTTAAAATTTGATATCACCGTCAGTAAACTGTAGTAACCAGCAGTAGACGGGCGCGAGCCTTCAGTAATGGACGACGTGAACTGTAAAGTCAGCTTCCTCACGGAAGTTGTTTGTCTTATTCGCGTTATATGGATGTGGGGCATGAGTTTCGCATTTTTCTGATAATCTTGTTTAAAGTTGGTGTGTAAAATATGGACTAGAAATTTGTGTGTAGCCTAGCAAGTGGTGTTCTTTGCTTAAGTACGTGTTTATTGTGGTACCAGAAAGAATTCCGGCATGTGACAGAAAAAAGCACTACTATCAGGTCTATGTATTCTACATTTCATGTCAACGCAAAATTATTACGCTTTGCTGGATGAGGGAAAGTTGCACAGGCTCCAATTTCAGGACGTTTTATCAACTATGATTTTGTTTATCTGGTAAGCCATCAGAACTAGAAAAGATTCTTACTACACAAACATGTAGATCTCTTGTAATTACTTTCTCTACTACGTACATAGTAGGTAGAGAAGGTATTGCATCGCACCCAAAAATTCGATACCGAGATTTCACCGGAAATACATGTTTTGAGGTGCCCTGAATCCAAATAAAGCATTTTTGGAAGCATGTCCATATGTGTCTATCTATGAACAGCATAACTCAAAAATGAAAATAAAAATACCAAACTTGGTATTTGAGTTTATTATCTTTCAAGGGTGCGACACAAATATTTTCAAGAAAATCCCCTGCCCTCAACTACACTTTACATGGAACATTTTTCGAAATGTTTTATTTTCTAAGACATGGCTACGATTTTTATTAAAATATCATATATTAAAGACATTTACATGACAAATAAAATTTATATCTTGAATTTTCTGAGAATAGTCTTTGAAAACCTCTTCATTCGGAAGGAATTTTGTATAGTCTTGCATAACTGGTAAACGTTAAGCAATAGACGAAAACGTACTTCACAATAAATGTAGATCTTTTTAAGACACACAATTTATTTGAAATAACGTTTTTGTGGCATTAGCCATTTCCGAGAAATCCGTTATTAAGGGTTCGAATTGTTCAATACTTAGCGATTTTGTTCAAGTCCGTCGATTTTCAGTTCTTCCTTGCGATGTTATGAAGAGAGTTTTAAGGCCAGCGTGTAAAGTCCAGTTTTTAAATATTTGACTGTCGTTATTCCATTTGTATATTTAACGGAATATATAATGCAGCTATTTCCGGAAACATTTATCTGGATTAAAATGAGGTAGATAGGAAAATAAACGTTTGTAAGAATAATACCCACTAATAAGATATGGAAGTGCTCGCCATTCGGTTGTTTCTCGCGATGTCGTGAAAGAGTATGGAGTTTCAAAGCCGGTATATAGCGACATACATTTAAACATTTGAGTGTCTCTTTGGTTCCCCTTATCCCCCCTTGTACTACAACGAAATGTATAATAAAACTATTTTTGGAAACGCGTATCTGCATTAATATAAAATAAATAAAAAATAAACGATAGCGTGTAGAGAAAGGCATATGAATGTATCACATAAGAATTTTTTTATTCATACTGCTAGTTCGGCTAACGAATCATCTCACACTTCACGACCTAATGTATTAGGAATGTTATTGTCGCAGTATTGTAGCATCTGGCAGGCGACGGTACAGGAGTGTCTTGTCCACGCCTGTTATCGCAAACAAGGAAGGAAACAGTCACAAACCAGTCTTTCAAAGACGCCTGTTGCCAGTGCACGTGATGATAGCTTTCTAAGACTGTAAACGTTTGTAGTAAATTACTGCAGCACTTCATTCGGAATTAATGCTGAAACTGTATACTCTCCCGCAAGCTTGCAGCTTACTTGGGTTTTAAATGGATAACTTCACGTTTACTAATCCTGTGTTTTAGTTTAGCTTAGCAATCATTTAACACCTGTAGTCATTAAATATTAGAATGTTTATTAACATTTTAGAAGCATAAATTTTCAAGAGGTTTTTTCACTACTTTGTTTTGGTGTTTTTGTGTTTTTAGTTTTCTTTAATGGGGCAAGGTAGTCTGAACACATGGAAATTGCACTTTAAGTGTGTTAAATTACCACTGCTCTTAAAGTTCTCATTGGTTTTTCCTGACAGTTTTATGAATTATTCTATAAATCATGACAATTATTTCAAGTGGTTGTTTGCATTGATAGCTTACATAGTTGAGTCCGTAAAAGTTATTTCATTCAACAGAAAAATAATAAAATTTACTCTTAAAACATGTGAATTCATGTACCTTTTTCTCTGATACTACTTGCAATACAGAATCACACTTTTGCAAGCTTGTTTTTAGTATAATCAACTATCTTCTAAACCTCAAAATATTTAGTTATGTATATCAGTTGACTAGAAATTGAAAAAAATATATATTTGCAAAGTCAAAAAACTAAAAATGTGGAAAATGTGCAACGTTGTTGGTTTCTTAATATCACTACTAAACATCATAAAATTATGATTATGGTTCAGAAAGTTTATCTATGTGTTGTATACATGTACTGAAAATTTCAGCTCTCTACCTCTCATACTTTCTGAGAAAAAGGTACATAGGTATCCAAAAATGTTGCTTTAAGAAAACTGAATTTAAAGTTTGAACATTAAAATTCTGACACACTTCAGTACATTCGAGGGTCGTAATCATTCCTGGGTTGCTTCAGCTTTTCTGATGGCCTTCTCTTGGTCCTGGCCTCTTCTGTTGATTGCTGAACTGCTCGCTGGGCATGATATACCTAGTCGTTCGTTGTTGAAAGATACAAAAATGTTCTAAAAAGGTGCGTTAAATGACAGCATAAACTAGCATTTTAATGGTATTTAAATGCCTTAAAAACCTCTTAACCCCCAAAAAAGTATATATTTTCTAAAACTGGAAATAATAGAGATTTTATTAGTGCGTAAAACAAAAAAAAACTGTTATTTTTTACCATTTCAGAGCACCTTGTCCCCTAACACACACATTTACATGGACAGGAACGCTGACGCCTGAAGTGGGAACTTAATTGTTACCTTTGAAGTAGGCTTCTTCGAAAGAATGGGCTGGCTCGGCACATCGGAGTCTCCGTTCGCTGCCCATTGGTCTCGAAAGGAGTTCTCCCTTCTGCTTCTGCACCCAGTCTCCGTCGTATTATTTTGTTATCGTGAAAGTTAAGATTGCCGCTAGCGGTAAAGCTGATGTAGGTTCGTGGACAGATAACTGGATCACTGAATAAGTTGATAACACAAACATGTATAAAATTTGAACTTAAAACGTAATTAAACTGTTGTTAGTTCACTATCAATGCGTGGAATGTTCCCTTTCTTACACTTTCACAGAACACGTGCCACTGATAGAATATTCGTGGCGTTGTGAACTTTGTCCTTTATAGCGCGCCACTAATTCTCACTGTCACTAATTCTCGCGTAGCTTTCTGGTTTACGCGAATTTACATATTTAAATACAACGTGTGATCTGTATCAACACCTTCGCTGAATTAACACTAATCTCGCCGGAGTATTTGCATCGCCACTTTCATTGTCCGTGGAATAAATACGCGCGAAATTTGTTCACTTACTAGCGTGGTTTCAGCGTGGTTTACATGTCGAGACTGGCGGTACTGAAGAATATTTCTCGCTGTGTTTATAGCAAACTGCCCCACGCTTGGAACATAACTAAGCTAATTTCTTATTGGTCACTATTTTGCGTCATTGGTAGCGTCAGTCCTCAATGACATAACTTTACTCTCTTCTTATTGGCTTAAAGGTTCAAACACGTGACTTACATTACTTAACCTGGGACCTTCCCTGTTTCCCTCAACATTTCGCCTTCTACGTTGTCAACTCTACCTTCGCTGATGTTAACAATAGACGAATACACTTTTACCCCTCTCTTAAATACAAACGACGTGCAAGCTAGTTGAAAGGTTTCACTTCTACGCTCACAAAACACGTTTTTAAGACATTCTATTATGGTGGCCAAATACGGTCTCACGTCCTCGGAAGGCCTCGAACCCTCGGTCCTCCACGCATAGAATACCAAACCAAACGCTCTACCGCCCGTGGCTACAAGTCTAAATAGTCATTCACAATGAAAATGATCTAACTTGAGCTTAAACTGTTGTCATTCTCAAGGACAAACGTAAGCCTAAACAGCAAGAGAGCATGAAACAGCTTAGCTAACATGGCGGTCTGCGAAGCGACCACTGACACGACAGAAGAGGTTATGTACATGTATCAAAATAGACAAGGACCTTATACTAGTGAAAACAAATCTCCATTTGTTTGCTGCGATTTTTACTTTCTCTACTACGTATAGTAACTAGGGGAAGTATTGTATTCCACCCAAAAATTCGATACCGAGATTTCACCGGAAATACATGTTTTGAGGCTTCCTGAATGCAAAAAGAATTTTTAGAAAGACCTACCTCTGTGTGTGTGTGTATGTGAACAGCATAACACAAAAAAATGTCGGATAAGTACCAAACTCGGTACTTAGGTTCAGTACCTTCTAAATATGCGACACGAAGATTTTCAAGAAAATCTGCCCACCTTAGACATGGAAGCTTTTTCTAAATGTTTCATTTTCTAAAAAAATGGCTTCTAACACTTTTTATTAAAATACCATATCTTAAAGATATGTACATGACAAATAAAATGTATATCTTGAATTTTCCGGGAATAACCTTTAAAGTTCCCTTCATTCTGAATGACCTTTGTATAATCTTATATAACTGTAAACGTTAAGCGATAGACGAAAACGTACTACTCAAAAAGTATAGAGCTCTTTAAAACACACAGTTTATTTCAGATAAGTTTTTTGTAGCATAAACCATCTCTGAGACATGCGTTATTAAAGGTTCGAATTGTTCATTTCTTTCTAAAGCCCTGTTAACATTCAGTTGTTTCTCGCGATGTCATGGAAACAGTATGGAATTTTAAGACCAGCATATAGCGTCCAGTTGTTAAACATTTGACTATCGCTGTTCCCTTTGTATCTATAACGAAATGTGTAATGTAGCTATTTCTGCAAAGGTTTATTTGGATTAAAATGTAGTAGATAGAAAAATATGCTTTAGTAAGAATAGTTTGTGTACCCACTAATAAACGATAGAGGGTAGAGAAAGTGATGTGAATGTATCAAATTGGATTTTAATAGATATCCCAGTAACTCTTGGTCCAGAAGGGCAGTTAGTGAATCAATACAGGGCGAGAGACGACAGAATAATAATCACGTGGTGAGAATCCCTCTCTGATTGGCTAGTTTCTTATGTTTGACGTTGATATAAACATGGAGCTTGCAAACCTATGTTTACGTTATACGTTTACGGCCATGTTTATATCAACGTGCATTAAGATGTTACGTTATGCAGCTTCCTACTTTACCACGTACACAGGAAGTATTGCAATCCACCCAAAAACTCGAAATGACATTTTCAACGGAAATACACGTTTCGAGACTCGCTGATTTAAAAACTCTGATGTGTTAAGCTCACATGACTTTCTCTACTCTGGTACAAACTATTTATACAAACGCTTATTCTCCATCTACTTCATGTTAATCGAGATATCGAGATGTTAATCTTATTGCTAATTTTCTTGTAGATACAAGGGGAATTGCTAGGCTTTAAGCGATAGTCAAATGTTTTAACAGCTGGTTGCTATGCGGAGTATTCCATTCTCTTTGTATTTCCAGGACATAAAAAACATGAATAACGAATCCCCACTTGAGAAAAAGTATAAGTATTGGAAAATTCAATCAAATAAGAAGGGATGTCTCGGAAATGGTTCACTCGACAAAAAAAATTTATATGACATAAATTGTGTATTTTAACGCGATCTACATTTTTTGTGCAGTAAAATTTTGTCTATCTCTTACGGTTTACCAGTTATGCAAAAGTTGTTCACAACGAAGAATACTTTTGGAGACATTCCCAGAAAATTTGACATATACAATTCATCTGCCATAAAATGGCTTAAACTTATGGTATTTTATTCAAAATCGTTAGACATTTTTGAGAAAATTAAAATTCCAAAAATGTTCCATGTAAAGGGTAATCTGGGGTGGGGGGATTTTCTTGAAAACCTTCGTGTCGCATCTCTGGAAGATTCATTCATTCACTGTTTAACCTCATCTTATGTAGGACTTACTTACACCCCTCAGGACTTACAGGTGGGTGCCCGGGGTCAGAGGCCCGTCGAGGAGCAGACAGAATATCCAGGATGGGTGATCAGCCCGGTGCCTGGTATGGGATGAAGGAAGTAGATGACACGAAATGGATGAAAGGAAAGGCGATGATGGAGTATCTGGAAGATACTGAACCTAAATACCAAGTTTGGTGTTTATGCGACTGTTCGTTTCTGAGTTATGCTGTTCACAGACAGACACACGGACATGTTTCCAAATTTATTTTTGGATTCAGGGGGTTTCAAAACATGTATTTCCGGTGAAATCTCGGTATCGAATTTTTGGGTGGAATACAATACTTCCCCTACTCACTATACGTAGTAGAGAAAGTAAAAAGGCTTACGTTATGTGTGTATATGAACAGCTAAATGTGGGATACATACGAAATAGCTGCCTAAGTTCAGCTCAGCATCTTTCGGAGATGAGACACGAAGATCTTCAAGAAAATCTCCCCACTCCAAACTTCCCTTTACATAGAGAAGGTTTAGATTAGTTTTATTTTCTCATAACGAGTATAATGGTTTTGATTAAATACCACGTATTTAGGCCACTTAGAGAAATAATAAAATGTATATCGTAAATTTTATGGCAATAGCCTGTGAAGTCGTCTTCGTTTGGAAGAAATTTTATATAAACACAAGCGATAGACAAAAACGTAGATCTCTTTAAAACGCAGTGTTTTTCAAACAATTTATTTTGTGCATTGTTATTGGTCCGTCAATTTTTTGAAGTCCTACTAATCTTCAGATGATATGAAAATAATCTGATGTACGAGGGTCGTCCAATAAGTAAGTTCCATTACACACAATTGATCATGTTGAATTAATTTTATTTATATTGTACAAACCTTCTGTTACTTTTCTACATAGTCAACATGTTTTTCCAAGCCAGTGTTGTACCAGTGTGCTCGCAACCAGCTGTTCACTGATTTGACTTCATCGGTGTTAAAAGTGCTTACCTTTGAGTTGGAGGAACATGTGAAAATCACTTGGGGCAAGCTCCGGCGAATACGCAGGATACGAGAAAACTTCGAAGTTGAATCTTTACCCAGACGGAGCTCAGAAGATTCAACTGGGAAGTATTCTCGCATCCTCCATATTCACCAGATCTTTTCCCATGGTCCCCTGACTCAAAGGTCATCATGGAGGTAAGCACTTTTAACACTAGTCAGTGAACAGGTGGTTGTGAGCACACGACCCGACCTGGTACAACACTGGCTTGAAAAAACATGTTGACTATGTAGAAAAGTAACAGAAGGATTGTACAATATAAATAAAATTAATTCAACATGATCAATAGTGTGTAACATTTTTTTATAAAATAGGGAAACTTATTGAACGCCCCTCGTATTGAATTCACATAACTTTCTCTACCCTCTATTTCTTATTAGTGGGTATACAAATTATTTTTACGAAAGTTTATGCTTCGATCTACTTTATTATAATCGATGCAAACCTTTGAAGGAAATAGTTGAATTGCACGTTTTCTTGAATGTAGAAGGAGGATATAGGAAACGGAAATGACAATCAAATGTTTAAAATACCGGGTCGCTAAATGCTGGCCTATAAATTCCATTCTCTTTCACTGGCATGGCGAGAAACAACTCTCGACAGCACTTTGAAACAATGACGAAAGTATTGAAAAATCCAAACCAATAACAGCGGATATTCCGGAAACGGCTGATGACACAAAAAAGTTATTTAAATAAAGTGTTTGCTTTAAATGTATATATACATTTTTATTTAGCACGTTTTATCTATCTCTTATGGTCTACTTATTATATAAATTTCCTTAAGAATGAAGAGCTAAACATAAAGGTATGACGAGGGGCGCAGAGCACCGCAAATAGACCGTAAGGGCCCTTTTTGATTCCAACGTGACCCCTGGGAGGGAAGGACGAGGGGAGAAACTCAAAAGGCGACCAGGTCCGCTGCCGACTAGTGCAAACATGGACGGGCCCCTAATATTTCCAGATAGAACGCATCCAACATCCCCCGGTCCCTGCCCACAAGCCACCAACCTCCAGGGTCCCTGGGGGAGCTCATTCGGAGGAGAGACCTAACTGAACGGTACCGCAGTGAAGCCAAGGAAGGACCTTTTTCAGAGAGCACAGTTACCGCCCTGCCGCTACCCGCCGAACACCGTCGCCTGGTCCTACAGTCCTGAAAACAGATGACAAGGGACGCCCCCCCCAACATTCGCCTGTCGACCCGGAGAAACCACGAAAAACCCATGGATCAGAAGAGGGTCGCCGGGGATCGATCCAGGGACTTCCGGAATGCGAGTCACAGACGTTGCAGCCTGAGCCATCCCATTCGGTCCAGAATGAAGAGGACGTGACAGGCTATACCCAGAAATTCAATATGTAATGTTTATTTGCTATGCAAATTTCCTAAACATTTGGTTATTTAATCAAAATCGTTTCAGCCAACTTTCAGAAATTTATTAATTTCGAAAAATGTTTCCATGTAAATGCTAGTTGGGGTGGGGGTTTTCATAAAAATCTTCGTGTCGTGTTTGAGAGCTGCTGAACTTAAATATCAAATTTGATAGTTGCTCACTTCATTTTTGGTTTACGCTGTTCACAGACACACGGGCGATTTTCTAAAAGGCCTTTTTAGTTTCAGGGTCCTCAAAACATGTATTTCCGGTGAAATATCATCATCGAACTCTTGACTGGAATAGCTCTTACTAGGGGAAAAACCGTGGAATTTCCAGTTTGTAAACAGTTCCAGTTTGTATATATAAACAATTTATGCAAACGTTTATCTCAAAACATGAACAGACAGATGTAACTTTTGTAGTAGGTTTATAGAAATAAATGACAGTGGGTAGAGAAAGTCATGTGAATGTAACATATTCAATTATTTCAATGACCGCGGGTACAACTAAACTATTCGCTTAGACGATGGAGTACAATTTGGAATAAATTTCAGAATCCGAAGATCCCCACTGACTGGAAAGCTGCGGTTTACTCGGCTGTCAATGAGGTATTTCCGACAGCTGACAAATTGTGGCGGCATGGCAGAGCAACATTAAATCTCTGCCTCAGGTGTTCTGCGGTGGAGACATTGAGTCACAAGTTGGTGGATTGTGCCGTCGTACGCCCAATATGGGACTGGATATATGGACGCATAGGAGTGATTTGTAGTGGCGTGCAGATGTTTCCACGGGAGGTCTAACTGAATCTCGAATTCCAGCACGGTGACAAGAAAGTGACAGATGCCCTCACTTGGCTCATCTTTGCCACCTATTTTTGGGTACTAAAAGTTGGGGACGCAGTGAATCTACAGGCCTTCCAGAGATTTATCCGGAAGGAACGCTGGGAGTTGGACAAAAGGACCACTTTGGCCTTGGATCTCCCGCATTTAAGGAAGCTCTAAGTGTCCACTGCAGGAGGGCATATGCTATGAATAGGGATAAGAAGAAGAAGAAGAAATAAATACGATCTATCCTTCTTGTGTAGTAGTTTCCATATTCTCCTAAAACCTATCCCAAAATAAAGTACATCAATAAATAAATTAAAAAAATAAAAAAATTAAAAATAAATAAATAAATACAAGTTAGATACAGAGCTCTTGAATCAATAGTAAAATTAAAAAAATTTAAAAAAAGAAAAAAATATGGGAAAATTATTATTATTATTTGATATTTTCTTAAAAATGGATTTTTTTATTCTATAAAAAAAGTCCGAAAACCATAGTAATTCAGTTACAAGGTACGTAATAACTCTTATGCGTTTCATTTGACTTGACGTAAAATTTGACATTCCCTGTATCGTTTATAAGGTATACAAACTAAAAAAAATAAAAAAAATAAAAATAAAATGAAAAATAAATAAAAAAAATGGAGCTAACACACTCGAAGATGCAATACAGGATCAAAACCTGCCTCTGTGAAACACTGCCCGAGGCTGTTACGTCTCGTTAAAGCCTAACGCCCGCGTGTTAGGCCGCCCGCAGAACCGTAGTTACAAACAGTTTGCCACACGCGCAGGGGAAGAAACAAAAACAACATTAAGTGATTGAAACTTGTGCTTCTGTTCAGGTCGTGACGTTGAAAAGGTCATTTCCTTTATGCTGCAACCCTTTCTATTTACCTCTAATTGTCTTCCTTGTTTCGTTATTCCTTTAACATTTAAAGCTGAATGACTCACTGTCTTTGTTTTGTTGGAAAAGAGCATTTCAAACAATGCTTCGTGCAACAAGAAGCGGTATCAGTTCTTTCCCAACAGAACCATGGGTGAAGTGAATAAAGATCCAGTAAATACTAGAAGCATTAAGAATAAGAAAAAGGAATTACTTACAAGCATTTAGAACTAGCATTAGCAATAGCTTGTTTTGGTGTGAATAATCTTTCTCTAATGCTAGCAAGTATATGCTCGGAAATTAAAGCATTTGCTGTCAAAGGAATGGTAGGGGGAATTCAAGGTCGGGCTGCTTCATTGTTGCGATTCTAGCACGTGCGCCACAACACTCAGTATTCGTTAATCTTCCGAAAGAGAACACACAAAAGGTGAAGACAATGAAGATTTCAGCGATATAAAATGGAAATTTGTATCAATTTAAAAAAACCTGATGTGTTACACTCACATGACTTTCTCCACTCTTGTACAAACTATTTTTACAAACGCTTATTCTCCATCTACTTCATGTTAATCGAGATACCGAAATGTTAATCTTATTGCTAAATTTCTTGTAGATGTAAGGGGAATTGCTAGGCTTTAAGCGATAGTCAAATGTTTTAAGAGCTGGTTGCTATGTGGAGTGTTCCATTCTCTTTGTATGTCCAGGACATAAAACAAGTTTGGTGTTTATCCGACTGTTCGTATCTGAGTTATGCTGTTCACAGACACACACAGACAGACACACAGACACACAGACAGACACACAGACACACACACGGACATGTTTCCGAAAATGCTTTTTTTTGGATTCAAGGAGTCTCAAAACATGTATTTCCGGTGAAATCTCGGTATCGAAATTTTGGGTGGAATACAATACTTCCCCTACTTACTATACGTAGTAGACAAAGTAAAAATCTGATGTGACGTTCACATGATTTTCTCTATTCTTGTACAAACTATTTTTACAAACGCTTATTCCCCATATGCTTCATGTTAATCGAGACTCTATCTTATTGCTAATTTTCTTGTAGATGTAAGCGGAATATATATTTACAAGCAATATAGAAATACGTAGCTCATATACATATCTCTTAATAGCTGGTTCTATGTGCAGCACCATTCCCTTTGCCACAGATTAATACTCTTTGCATATCCAAGACAAAAAACATTAATAACGAATTCCCATTTGTGAAAATAAGTATTGAAAAATTTAAGGGAATAACAAGCAATGTCTTGAAAATGGTTCGCTCAACAACAAAAAATGTATGTGATATAAATTGTGTATTTTAACGCAATCTACATTTTTGTGTAGTAAAATTTTGTCTATCTCTTATGGTTTACCAGTTATGCAAAAGTCGTTCACAATGAAGAATACTTTTGGAGACATTCCCAGAAAATTCAAGATATACATTTCATTTCTCATGACATTATCTTAAACATATGATATTTTAATCAAAATCGTTAGAGCCATTTTGAGAAAATTAAAATTTTCGAAAAATGTTCCATGTAAAGGGTAATCTGGGGTGGGGGGGATTTTCTTGAAAACCTTCGTGTCGCATCTCTGGAAGATACTGAACCTAAATACCAAGTTTGGTGCTTATCCAACTGTTCGTTTTTGAGTTATGCTGTTCACAGACACACAAACACACACACACACACACACACACACACACACACACACACACGGACATGTTTCCAAAAATGATTTTTTTGGATTCAGGACGTCTCAAAACATGTATTTCCGGTGAAATCTCGGTATCGAATTTTTGGGTGGAATGCAATACTTCCCCTACTTACTATACGTAGTAGAGAAAGTAAAAATGAATAACGAATTCCCATTTGAGAAAATAAGTATTGAAAAATTTAAGGGAATAACAAGCAATATCTCGAAAATGGTTCACTCAACAAAAAAAAATGTATATGACATAAATTGTGTATTTTAACGCGATCTACATTTTTTGTGTAGTAAAATTTCGTCTATCTCTTATGGTTTACCAGTTATGCAAAAGTCGTTCACAATAAACAATACTTTTGGAGACATTCCCAGAAAATTCAAGATATACATTTTATTTGTCATAAAAATATCTTTAACATATGATATTTTAATCAAAATCGTTAGAGCCATTTTTGAGAAAATTAAAATTTTCGAAAAATCTTCCATGTAAATGGTACTCTGGGGTGGGGGGGTTTTCTTGAAAACCTTCGTGTCGCATCTCTGGAAGATACTGAACCTAAATACCAAGTTTGGTGTTTATCCGACTGTTCGTTTCTGAGTTATGCTGTTCACAGACACACACAGACAGACAGACAGACACACAGACACACACACGGACATGTTTCCAAAAATGCTTTTTTTGGATTCAGGGGGTCTCAAAACATGTATTTCCGGTGAAATCTCGGTATCGAAATTTTGGGTGGAATACAATATTTCCCCTACTTACTATACGTAGTAGAGAAAGTAAAATGAATAACGAACTCCCATTTGAGAAAATAAGTATTGAAAAATTTAAGGGAATAACAAGCAATGTCTTGAAAATGGTTCGCTCAACAACAAAAAATGTATGTGATATAAATCGTGTATTTTAACGCGATCTACATTTTTTGCGTAGTAAAATTTTGTCTATCTCTTATGGTTTACCAGTTATGCAAAAGTCGTTCACATTGAAGAGTACTTTTGGAGACATTCCCAGAAAATTCAAGATATACATTTTATTTGTCATGAAAATATCTTAAACATATGATATTTTAATCAAAATCGTTAGAGCCATTTTTGAGAAAATTAAAATTTTCGAAAAATGTTCCATGTAAAGGGTAATCTGGGGTGGGGGGATTTTCCTGAAAAGTTTTGTGTCGCATCTCTGGAAGATGCTGAACCTAAGTACCAAGTTTGGTTTTTATTCGACTGTTCGTTTCTGAGTTATGCTGTTCACAAACACACACGCAGACACACACACACACACGGACATGTTTCCAAAAATACTTTTTTTAGATTCGGGGGGTTTCAAAAAATGTATTTTCGGTGAAATCTCAGTATCGAACTTTTGGGTGGAATACAATACCTATTTCTACTTACTATACGTAGTAGAGAAAGTAAAAATTGCCTTTTTTGGATTTAGGGAGTTTCAAAGCAAGTATTTCCGGTAATATCTCAGTATCGAGTTTTTGGGTGGAATGCTACAACTTCTCTACCGGTTTGTCAATCACGTGTGCTATGCGAGATGTCTTGCTGCAAATAGAAATCGAGGGCTGCAAACCAGAAAGTGTAAGAAATATACCTATCAGACGGGATGCAAGTGTATTATTCGTATGCACCTATTACTTCTTGCGATGTCCATAGGGGTGTCTCACGATATAGCTTTTAAGTGAGATATGGACGTTCACTTTCGGCAATCTCCGCATCGCACATTAATGTCCACTGCAATGCACTATGTAGTATTCACTTTACATATACCTAGTAAAATGTAGTGCTCTATAACGGAATAGAAACATTAACATATACGCATTCTTTTGATACAACCTGTACGAGCATTGCAGGAATGCGCCCATTGTTCATCTGGAATCACCTTCCTTGCTTATATGCATTATCAGTTAAGTCAACCTCATAAAAACGGCCACTCTGATCCGCCTCTAAGTTATTACTCTCTCTACTACTAATCTATAGTACGAGGGCTGTCCCAGGAGTACCCGACCTAACAAAGAAAACACAAAAAATTTCGGAAAAAGCATCTTTATTTCTCTACATAGTCTCCTTTCAGCTTGACACACTTTTCCCAGAGATGTTCAATAGCTTCGATACCCTGTTTATACTGAGAACCGTCGAGTTCTGCAAAATAGCCATCAACTGCAGACTTCACCTCTTCATTGTTGACAAATCTTTTACCACCAAGTCATTTCTTCAACTTTGGAAACAGAAAATAATCAGAGGGGGCTATATCTGGCGAATAGGGTGCATGAGGAAGCAATTCGAGCTTTAACTCATTGATTTTGGCCATGGTGACAATGGATGTGTGAACTGGTGCATTGCCTTGATGAAACAAAACTTTCTTTTTCGCTAAATGCGGCCGTTTTTGCTTGATTTCATCATTCAAACGCTGCAATAAGTTTGCATAATACTCGCCATTGATTGTTTTTCCTTTTTGAAGATAATCAATGAAAATTATGCCAGTGCATCTCAAAAAAAACTGACGTCATGACCTTGCCTGCAGATGGAACTGTCTTCGCCTTCTTTGGAGCCGATTCTCCCCTTTCAATCCACTGTTTTGACTGTTTCTTCGACTCAGGTGTGAAGTGATGGACCCATGTTTCATCCATGGTTATGAATGGACGCAAAAACTCGGCTTTATTGCAGCGAAACATCGCCAATCACTCGACTGAAACATCCTTACGACTTTACTTTTGTTCCATTGTGAGTAAACGCGGCACCCATCTTGCGCACAGCTTTCTCATGTCCAAATTTTCAGTCAGTGTGCGATGTACAGCACTTTTTGAAATGCCTGCAATGTCTGCTAGCTTTCAGTCGACGGTCATCCAATACCATTTTGTGGAGCAGGTGACTCTAATCCGCCCTCTAGTAATAACGAATAGCGATTTACTACTTGAAAAAAGTGTGAGCATTTGAAAATTCAAACCAATAACACAGAATATCTCTGAAATCGTTAATTCCACAAAATATAATTGGCATAAATTGTGTGTTTTAACGAGATCTACGTTTTTGTGCAGTAATGCTTTGTCTATCTCTTACGGTTTACCAATTACACAAAATTACTTTAGAGGCTATTCCCAAAAAAATTCAAGATATACATTTTATTGGTCATGCAAATATCTATAATAAAAATTATTTGAGCCCTTTTTGAAAACATCAAAAACAACGAAACATTTTCCATGTAATGGATAGTTTGGGGTGGGGAATTTTTTTTTAAATCTTTGTATCATATCCTTGAAGGACGCTGAACTTAAATTCCAAGTTTGGTATTTAACCGACACTTCGTTTTTGAGAAATTTGTTCACACTCTCGCACACACAGACGTTTTTTTCTAAAATGCTTTTGTGAACTGTCAGTATCGAAGTTTTGAGTAGAATACAATATCTAGTTCTTCTACTTACTATAGTAGTAGAGAAAGTAAAACACTACAAGTAATCTCGCAGCTAATAATTATTTAAATTAAATACAGGAGGAGTAATTTCACAGCTACCCGATAAAACCAGATTGAGACAAAACTTAATATGCATATAGTGAGGAGAGAAAACAAGGAATATAGATATAGTGGGTTAGCCAGCTTATGCCAGTGTCACTGACCCCCACTAGATACTGCCATATCATTACAGTTATCACAGCACTACACGCCTCATTTAGAGGGCGTCATCAGTTAGGTCATGTGGTCCAAATTCGCGATATCTGTTCTCGCTAATAGAAAGTCTACTGATAATCTCATTGCAGTGTGTCAAACTGTAAGCAAGCAAATTTCGCCCACTCTTACTCCATTGACAAATGACGTTACTTGAAATTGTAATATGCATCACATTTTCGACAAGTGTTTCTGAAATCAGGACAGGAGATATACCAAGTCTTTCAAAGTCACTTCAAACATTAAACCCTATAAATATTAAATATTTGAGATAGGAAAAAAACACATATTGGCAAACAGTGGGGTTAGGTTTTCATTTCTTTCATTTTGCATTCCATTTACTGTAGTTATCATTTTATTGAATACAATATTAATGATTTGGCTCAACTTTACAACATGTGACGCGAGAGTTTTTCTACGTCCAACGTCCGTGGCATATTTTTTCCAAATACAGCTTCACATTCTTTGGTGTAATAAGTATTTACAATTATTTATTTGGATCATTTCGTATTGGAAAACGTTTTATTAACATCATTTAAGCTTATATGTATTTATTTATCACTCAAACTAATGCAGCCAACACTCTTTTTGTCACTAAATTACACTAACTGTATAATTATACACAATATTGCTAAATTACGCTGACTAGCTATGTACACTAAACACTAACTCGTTAACTAAACTACGCCTAGCCTAAACTTTAACTAAACTAACCACTACACCACAGGTTATACCTCCTAATGTCTTCCATTAGTTCCTGGAAAGGATCTCGTGTCAGGATGCCACAAATACTGACAAACGTGAGCGTCTAGGTTTCTCTGATCATTGAGGTAAACCGACAGATCCGTCTTATTAATCGGATGAGCCTTTTCTATAAGTTTTATTGTTTGCAAGAATATCTCCCAGAATATACAAACTTTGGTTCTCGCACTGCAATAAACTCTTTTCACTGTATATGACTGATTGTAAATCAATAAAACCCGAGAGAAAGCATGGTCAAGACTTTTCAAAAGGGACCGGTTGCTAATCGCTTCCATGACAGGAATTTTTTTTTCAGAGGTTGGTTTACAGTTGTTACAAATGAAGCACATGTTGGCTGCTATGCGAGAAGCAATCGAACTAATAGTCATCGGTCGTTCCAGTCTGCTTGCGCATGCGCATTGGAGAACTTTCGGACTTGGAAGATTTCTTGCGTCTCTCGCGTCACATGCTCGAAAGCATCTCTAATGATTTAATTAGCACTGCTACAGGAATTTGTAAGTTGCAAACCATAGTTCTGTTAGAATGTAGCTGGTGCATTTATTATGAAAGCAATATGACTTTTTCTCAAGTTCTGAAAAAATGCAGAATTCATAACGAATTAAAGCCAGGCTCATGTTCCATTCGTAATTATGGAGATTCAATCAGGAAGTTTGAGGAAACTGGTTCTGTAGGTGAAGAACAAATCTGGAAGATCAAGGGTAATCAATGATGCCACTGTTGCTGAGGTGTTTCATGCAGATAATGAAATAATCAGAAATCATTATTACAGAAGTGGTAATACAAAGCGTGGCGCAGATGTCGAAGCAAATTCAGACGAGTAGAAACACAGTTTGGAGAATTCCAAAAATAACTTCCTAGTCTGTATCCATACAAACTAAAACAAAGTGTCTTGATAACTGAAAATATTGTATATACTGAAATTATACTGGAATTAGTGATTATATACTGTAAAATTTGGATGAAATATCCATATAGATACCTTTATTTCAGATTAAGTTTTTGTGGCATAAGCCGTTTCCGAAATATTCGTTATTAACCTTCGAATCGTTCAATACTTCGTCATTCTTTTCAAGTGCCGTCGATTTTTGAGTCCTTTCTCGCGAGTGTGGCATTTTCAGACCAGCATATAGCGTCCAGTTAAACATTTGACTATCGCTATTCCCTTTGTATCTATAACGAAATGTGAAATGCAGCTATTTATGCAAAACTTTATCTCGTTTAAAATTAAGTAGACAGGAAAATAAGCTTCGTAAATATGGATCCCTTGTTCATACCCCGGCTATGACATTGAATTTTTCAGTCATCTGATTCTACCTTTTCGTAAGAATAGTTTGTATATCTACTAATAAATGATAGAGGGTAGAAAAGCCATGTGAATGTAATACTTCAGAGTTTTAGAAATATATTTAAAACATAAGCATTGTGAGGGAATTCAAATCAGCACGGCTGCACATAAAAAGTAAAACTGTTATTTTTGGGAAATTTTCTACATTTACCCTGCCTTTTAGTCAGCGCAGACCGGATAATTCTTCGGCGTCCCATTGTGTACCAAGCGCAGAAGGATTGTTTTGCTGTGGAGGTTACAGTGACCCATTGCGATATACATAATCCGATTACCGTGTCTTTGAGGGAGTTACAGGTCGTAGACGTCGCGTTTTCCTGACGTAGAGGCATACGTTCTAGAACAGACGTTAATCTGGAACTCAGGTTGGCATTGCAACCAGGTCACGTCGCAGCTTTGTCTGTCATTTTAATATAATCTCAGAATGAGATTCATATTTCATTCACATAACTCGCATTGCAGGGTACTTCCCATCAAATATCCATGCCACGCTAGTTGTCTTGTTGAAATGTCATATATCTTTTGTAATATCCATTTTTGTCTTATTATGTCCTTCAGTTTTTTTTCTGTCCAAGAAATTCCAGCAGTTCCTTTACAATTTTTATATGCATTAGTTAATTGCCAAACATCTAAACCATATATAGTCATAATTGAGTTATAAATCTTTTCCACGTTAGGAGCTAAATGTCGGTTTCTAGGTTGAGGCAGTATTTTAATACCTAAATAATTTCAATTGTATTTTATATAAACAGTAAATTCAATAACAGCCCGCCTTGAAACAATATGTATGTAATAATTGTTTAAATGTATGTAACAGTGATTGCATATGCTTATTTTTATTATAAACATGTTTTATAATCTTTTGTGAATACATTATACACTTTAATTATGCAAGAGCTGTGAGAATAATAAGTTTTAAGTTGCTAACAATGAGGTAATAATGAGGTAACCTTGTAGCAATAATGAGTTAGAGTATTTGAAAAGTTACCAGTCATGAATATATCAAAGATAAGGTCAATTCAGTAACAGTTTTACATTAGCCAATCAATAATAAGGAAAAAGTTTAAGTAAAATGTAGATATTCTATTGGACTAGAGTTAGCCAATCAGAGACTTGAAATACCGAAGCTTACGAGTTTTAACCGTTGAAAGTTACTCAGTTGCTGGCAAGCCTTGGTAGTGAACAGATGGAAGATGTGTTCTCTACGTGTGAATCGTAAAATATGTATACGTGCTAAGTGAAAGTATTGAAGATTCTCACAGTTCTTAAAAGTGTAGTGTTTTATAAAAATGTGCAAGAATTAATAAAAGAAGTGAATTTAAAAAGTTAAATTCTGTGATGTCTACAATCATTGTCACACCGCACCCTAATTAAGATATAGGTGACTCTACAAACAAGACTGACGCAGCCGAGGCAAATTCAAACATAAATAATATATAGAAGCAGTGTTAATAACAAAGTTAAATATTATAGTGTAAAACTTGGAGTGTAATAACAAAAACACGTTTTAAAATCAGCTTCTCATATGTAGCAGAATATTGCGTAATAACAGTAACTATTACGTAATCAACAAAATTCAAACCGACGCCCAAAGCGTGTTGCAAACTACTTAAAGCACACATCTACTTCAAGTTGGCTCTCATACGTGGGGCAGTTAAAATTACGTAACCAAACGAAACAAAAGCAGCACAACTAAAATAATGATCTTCAAGTTTACGTAAAATTACTTTACGTAAATAAAAAAACAACATTTTCCAGGTTATCAAATATCTGATGTGATACATTCACATGACTTTCTCACTATCGTTTATTAGTGGGCAATATAGATTATTCTTACTCAAGCTTATTTTTGTATCTACTACATTTTAATCCAAACATAGCTTTGCAGAAATAGCTACATTACACATTTCGTTATAGATACAAAGAGAACAGCGATAGTCAAATGTTTAACAACTGGGCGCTATATGCTGGTCCTAAAATCCCATATTGTTTCCATGCAATCGCGAGAAACAGCGGAATGTTAACAGGACTTCAAGAGAATAGCCAAGTAATGAACAATTCGAACCATTATAAACGCATATCTCGGAAATGGTTGCTGCCACAAAAAAAGTTATTTGAAATAAATTGTTTTAAAGAGATTTGCATTTCTTGTGTAGTACGTTTTCGTTTATCGCTTAACGTTTACGGTTATATGAGATTATACAAAAGTCATTCGGAATGAAGGGGACTTTAAAGGCTGTTCCCAGAAAATTCAAGATATACATTTTATTTGTCATGTAAATATCTTTAAGATATGGTATTTCAATAAAAATCGTTAGAGCTATGTTTTAGAAAATAAAACGTTTCGAAAAATGTTCCATGTAAAGGGTAGTTTGTGGATTTTTTTTAAAAATCTTATTGTCCCATCTTCAGAAGTTACTGAAACTAAATAGCAAGTTTGGTGTTTATCCGACTTTTCGTTTTTGAGTTATGCTGTTCACAGACCCACGCCACAGGGCCCTTTTTCTAAAAATACTTTATTTGGATCCAGGTGCCTCAAAACATGTATTTCTGGTGAAATCTCGGTATCGAATTTTTGGGTGGAATGCAATACCTTCTCTACGTATTAGGTACGTGGTAGAGAAAGTAGTAAGATTCTGTAAGAAGAGTTTGTAAATTATATAAAAATAAGCGACAGTGCTTAGATAGCCATGTGAATGTAACACAATGTATTTGTTTTAGTAAGTTACTCAGGTAAACTTCCCGATTCGCACTAACGTTTCAGGCCTATGGTCAGCAGATTACTTGCAAAAATGTTGAGTGTAATTCAGAAGATTGCCTTTTTGGTTTTTTCGTATTATCTGTAGCAGCCTGAGGCCTAATGCATGATAAATTATTATGTGATACAATCTGCTGATAGGACTGGTCATCTCCTCAGGGAGCCGGACTCGCCGCTTTTCCTTACGTAGATAAAGGTCAAGTTTTTGTTGTCGATTGTTCTAGCTAATTAGCGTCGGCTTTTCTTTTGCAACGTAAATTATGTGCAAGTCCGGTCGGGCTTACATGGGGATCTTGTACCGCGGTAAATGCTTATAACAAGTACCTCCTTTGCATAAATTATAACGCCTTTTGTCTTTAGTCGGCACCTTTAATGAGAAAACCAGTAGCATGCCTCGACTTTGAATTTGCGTTTATTATAAAACTGCACTTTTACCCTTATATATTTCTGGTTTATGTATACGCAAAACCGAGCTGTAACGTGTCCATTCCGTCGACCGCCCGCTCTCACCTGCGGTTTTTCGTGATTTTCCCTGATCGGTAGGCGAGTGCTGAGGCGGTTTCTCATCTACCACGATTTCCTTTCCCTCATTTTCCTTTCATTTCGTTTTCTTCTCATATTTTAGTGTGCCTCTAAGTTTCGTGGTGTGTGGCGCTGCTGCTTCCTCAAAGGAAGGAGTAGGTACTCCCCGGTTGGGTGGGTTGTTCATCGCCCTCTCTGGGCGGCTCCAGTAGTGAGACGGATCTTCTAGCCAGGAACTGCTACATATGTCCGCGCGTCTCTGTGGCCTGTAGTCTCCTGCTGTCCCTTCACTCCATCCCTTCCTCCTGGCGGTTGTACCCGCAAAATATCTCCAGTAGGTCGCAGTAGGAGAGGTGTCCCCCTCCGTTATGTCGAGCGAGGTTGCGCCACGGTAATGTGTACGACTCGCATTTGCGAGGTCCGTGGTTCGATTCCCGCCGACTGTCCACTCTGACCCATTGTTTCTTTTTTGTGGTTTCCCCGGGTCGGCAAATCCTGGATGATTCATCCTCTACCACGACTTTCCTGCCCCTTATTTCCTGTACCCATCGTCTGTTTCAGGGTTATAGGACCAGGCGACTGTGTTCGGCGATAGATGTGCGCTCTGTCGCCCTCTGTGGTGTAGTGGTTACCATGCTAGCCTCTAGTTCCCAAGCTCGCGGGTTCAAACCCGGCGGAGGGCGATGGATTTTTTCCGGCGTAAAAAATCCTTAGCATGGCTTCCTTCGGAAGGGAAGTAAAGCCGGTGGTCCCGTGTCGTAGATTTACGGTACGTAGAGAACCTCAAGCCTGATAAAGACGCCTCTGAGCAAAATTACCGGTCTTTCACGCCCAATATAGAATGGGACGCTAAGGACCACAGTAGTTAAAGAGCGTCCATAAATAAAATTTATTTTTTTAGGTTTCTTCCTCGGCATTGTTGCGGGAATGCTCAATTAGGACTCGCCTCCGAGCGGGCCCCACCAGGGAAGACCGTCGGGGGTTAGGAGGCTTGTGGGTGGGCCCGGACGGCGGCGAATACATTCGATCTGGAAACGTTAGGGGCCCGTCCATGTTTGCTCCCGTCGTCTTCCTGACCTGGCCGCCATTTGGGTCTCTCCTCTCATCCCCCCTCCCAGCCGTCACAGTAGAAGCAAAAACAAAGGCCACTGTGTCCTACTTGTTTTCCTCTCCATTCGTCCGTATCTTTACCTTTACTCCCTATGTGTACAAAATAGATAATGTGGGACAACATTACGGTAACAGGAGTATTTGTGCAAAAGAAACAGCAAACAATACCTAATGTACTTGTGGAAACTAATCTGAGAGCTTTAATTTTAACTCTGTTCTATAGGCAACGCCAAATACTACTTAATTCATGTTCATCAGATCTTCTTAAAAACACGAACTAATATATAGAATGAAGCGAGTATAGACGACCTTAGCTTATAATATTTTTACTTTACCTACCACTTACATATAGTAAGTAGAGGAAGTATTGCATTCCACCTAAAAGTTCGATATCGAGATGTCACCAGAAATACACGTTTTGAGAGTTCCTTAATAAAAACACCTTATAGAAACCTATAGTGCATACAGCAGACGGGGACACTTCGCACATTGCGACCTACGTGAGATCTTTTGTGGCTGCCACGTCTATGAGGAAGGGGTGAAGCGAAGGAACCACGGGAGACTACAGGTCGCAAGACGCGCGGAAGTCCCTAACAGTTGATGGCTCGAAGACCCGACCCAGCTGCTCAGAGAGGTCAATGAACAACCCATTCAACCAAGCAGCCCTCTTGATTCCACTGAAGTACTGTTTCTTTTGAGCAAGAATCCGCGCCAGGTTTCCGGCGCCACCACACGCCACGAAACTTATCACACCTGAAACATGAGAAGGAAAGGAACTCGTGGTACATGAGAAACCATCCCAGCATTCGCCTACCGACGGGAATCGAGCCCTGGACCTCACACGTTATCATGGAGCTATCTTGCCAACCTAAGTAGTTGACTGTACTACTCAGCGGCGATAGTTGAGCCGCGCTTAAGCCTACTCATGCACAAATGCGTTAAGAAGTTCTCAGTTTCCTTTGAAACACGCAGCGAAGAATTCGGCATTGTGAGACCAGCGCCATTAGCTCGCGTTGCAGATTGTTGCTGACTCATATTCTGTTTGCGCAACCATGGCTGGGGTAATGGCCGCGTAAGTGCTTTTTATGCGTCTACACCTCTACGTAATGTGCGTGCATTCGATTATCTAATGTTAAAAAATTGTTGATGTGTTACATTCACGTGATTTTCTCTACCTGCTATTCTTTATTTTTATATGTGTATAGCTTCTATAAACCATTCTTACGAAAGCTTATTTTTCTATCTGCTTCATGTTAATCGAGATAAACCTTTCCAGAAATAGCTACATTACACATTTCGTTATAGATACAAAGAGAACAGTGATAGTCAAATGTTTAACAACTGGACGCTATATCCTGGCCTTAAAATTGAAGAAATATGGTTTGTTACGTTATATTTTACCACGCTTTGGGCTAAATTTAAAGAAGTTATTTTGTTGTAGGAGTTTGCACCATGTATGGAAAGCCGATTTGAAGTTGTTTGTATTGAAGGAGTTGTATTATATTTCAACTGTTGGGGAGCCGAACTTGAAGTAGCTGCAACCGCACGTATGGTACCCGGTAGCCTTCGCACCAATTTTTTAAAAATGTTAACTTTGTAATTTGATTGTTTCTTTAAGTATTAAATATTTATGTTTGCCGCGGCTGCGTTAGTATTATTGTTAGAGACACGTTTCTCTTAGCAGGGTTGTGATGCGACAAGAATGTAGGCTTACACAGATTATAATTTTATTTCACTCCTTTTATTAATGCTTGACACCATTTAAATAACACTTCATTGATATAGAGAGCTGTGAGATTCTTTTTATTAATTAATTACACTTTTTAACACGTAAACTTATTTTTCGTCTCACACAAATACATATTATATTTCTTGAGGACACTTTTGCGTCTGGTTAGTAACGCTGTCTGCATTCACATAACATTAATGAACATGTTTACAATAATATAAGCATATGAAATGACTGTTATATACATTTTACAAATTATTACATATTGCTTCAAGGCGGGCTGTTATTGAATTTACATATTATATAATTTGACTGAAATCATTTAAGTGTTAAAAATACTGCCTCAAAATTCCATACTGTTTCCATGACATCGCGAGAAACAACTGAATGTTGGTAGTACTTTGAAAGAACAGCTAAATGTTGAACAAATCGAACCATTAATAACGGATATCTCGGCGAGGTACCACAAAAAAGTTATTTGAAATAAATTGTGTGTTTTATTTTTATGTAGTACGTCATTGTCTCGTACGGTTTACAGTTAAACGAACTTATTCAAAATTCTTCCCGAATGAACAGGGTTTCACAGGCTATTCCCAGAAAATTCAAGATATATATTGTTTTCTGTAAATATCTTAAACAAAATCGTTAAAGCCATTGTTGGGAAAATCGAAAATTTAAAAAATTTTCCATATAAAGGGTAGTTTGAGGTGGGAATTTTCTTGAAAATCTTCATGTCGTATGTTTGGAAGATACTGAACCAATGATATTTGGCATTTATCGGACATTTCGCTTTTGAGTTACGCTATTCACAGTCACGCACATACAGACAGCCCTTTTTTAAAAGTTGCTTCTTTTGGATTCAGGGGCCTCAAAACATGTATTTTCGGTGAAATTTAGATATCGAGGGGAAGTATAGTGCAAGATGTACGCACCCATTCCAATCAACTTGTCACGGAGTTTATAGAATTATATAAATCGTTGCCATGTCTTTGGAAGATAAAGTACAAGGAATAGTCGATAGGAATAAGAAGAATGGTCTTACCAATAAATAATAATACAGAAATTAAATCTTAAATCTCAGTATTTGATGAGGGGAGAGAGATTCGCGCATCACAGTGTTCTGTCGTTGAATTACAGGAGTCGCCAAGTGTCCATTCTCTTCTGGGTCTTCTCTCAAGCCTTTCATTAAATTTATAAGCGAGTGTAGATATTTTTCTTCTCAGAAGCCACTTTTTGCACCATTTCGATCGGCAGCGTTTGGAGCCCTTTCTTTTCAGCAATAGACAGTACGGAAGGCTTATAAGAAAAATAAATCTTCGGGCCACATTGTTTCTATCTCGACAACCTCCTCTTTCGAAGATTAAGTTCATACTGAGGTTTGCGCAAACTTGCTTGCAATGTATGGACGCAGCATGCTTTTCCGGCTTATTTGTATAAACTATACCGCACAAGTAAGTCGCTGCAGTGTGACGACGTTTAAGACTGTTGCACAGCAAGTGGGTGTTTCAAAACTCTCTGTTCATACAGCTGCTAGGACAGTGTGTTCATGAGTTACAATATCGTGACGTGCTAGGAATATCTCAGTGCAGATGGACACCACTTGTAACAAGGTTAGTACTCATTATAGTGAATGTTACTGTTATTCGTGAGTAAGTAACGCGCGAGTTTAACGCAAAGCTAAACGCTGTAATAGCGCCCGGAGCAGGCGTACAATCCGACCCGAGAGCCATAAAACGACCGCTCTGTATTGTAACAAATGAGAACACAGTTACTGCGAAACGCTTTGTCACTTAGGCACTGAGTGCGGCACTAACTTTGTACCTGAGACACTTTTGACACACACTCAGCACAGAACATAACTCACCCGTCGAATCGAATCACCACTGCACCCGGCACTATCCAAACTCTTCGACTTCTCGAATGCACTTAACTTCGTAACTTCTTAACTTTGAACTCACTGGGCAGAGCAGCCTCTTATATAGACCCCCGCATACAAAGCATAACTTTCTAGAAGAGGAACCTACTCGAAACGGCCCAAAGAAATCCTCTGGAGCGGAGAAGCGGCACATAATGGCTACTGTTCCTCTGGCTATTGTTCTGAAGGAGACCGCCGTGGCCAGATAGACGAGCCAGGAAGCGCTCTCACCGCTGGTCCATACGTACTTCGCGCGCGCGGTCACAGTATATTGCGAGGCACGTGCATCATTGGAGAACAAGAGTTTTAAAATGCGAGACGAAATCGATTTATGAGTTTCGGTTTTGAGTTTTTGAGTTATGCTGTTCACACACACACACACACACACAACGACATTTTTTGTAAAAATGCCTCTTCTTTCCGTGGAGAGACAAAACGTGTACTTCCAGGAATGTCTCAGTATGGAATATTTGGGTGAAATGTAATACTTCCTTTTCTTTCTACAGGCAAGTAACAGAGAAGTAAACACATGTCCAATGTTTCATTGGATTTTCTCCTCCAATATTTGTTGAAGCACGTTACTATGGACACCACATTCCAGAGAAGATTTCCCTTCTTGATCGGTATCTCCCTCCTGCGGTGGTCATAATTGCACTGCATGTCCCCAGAACGCTCATTAATGGGGAGATCAAGGGTCAGAGTTTAAAGGTAAAGCGGGATACGCCTACGCATGCGCGCTCGGCACAGGAAATCGCAGAACACGTGCCAGGTGTGGTCTTGGGAAGAAATGTGGGAGAGTCTCCCAGCTACGTAGTCATATGGAGCCTGCGTTCATTCATTGGGTTGCCAGTCAATTAAACCTTACATATCACACCTCTGTTTACTTTGAGACTGCTGGGATAAACAATTAGAAAACTGTTGTGTGTGTGTCTTTGAATAATATAACTCAAAAACGAAATCTCGAATAAATCCCAAAATTGGTATTTAAGTTCAGCATCTTCACGAAGATTTTCAAGAAAATCTCCCATTCCGAACTATCCTTCACATGAAAACAGTTATTTTTTATTTTCTCAAAAATTGCTCTAACGGTTTTGGTTAAAATAGCATATGTTTAACATATTTGTATGACAAATAAAATATACATCTTGAATTTTCTGGAAATAGCATCTGCAGACCTCCTCATTCTGAATGGCTTTTGTATAACTGGTAAACTGCAAGAGAGACACACAATCAAAACACAAATTTATGTGAAATATGTTTCGTGTTAACCATTTCCGAGTTATTGATTTGAAATTTTGAAAATATTGAAATATGGATTCAAATTATAAAAAGCGAGTTGTAGTGGCTTTAAAATTCCGTGGTCCTTGCATGGCCACGAGAAAGCACGAATTACCACTTGAAAAGAAGTATAAGTATTTGAACATTGAAACCAGTAACAAAGAATATCTTACAAATGATTAAATAAGCTATGCCTCTAATCAGAGGACTATCTTAGCAGAGAAACATAATACAAAAATATAAAAAAGTTTGAGTGTTGAACTCAACTTTGATACTAACGCGAAACTTAGAGCTACAATCTTCCTACTAATACATTTTTGGTCATTTTCATAAAAATTCGAAGTGGAAAGTTCCGGATGCTATTTTCACAGAAGAGAAGTTAGAATTGCAACGCATGGATTCGTGCTAAGTTAATTCATATCTACCGGCTGTAATAACATAGGTACAATATACCTACACTAGGGCGGGAAGTTAAGTACACCTGAAGACTTAATTTACAACTTTTTATAACACATTATAGTGAATGGCATACTTCGAACACAATAACTTACGTTGTTTCAAACATTATTGAAAACTAATTAACTGTAATAAAAGTGAATGAACATTTCATACCGTATACTAGATTTGTTTTCAAGAATCAATAACGTACACCCAATTTTCCATGCCTCTCCAATATCTGCGTCGTCATAAACCACGTCTCCGACTTCAAACTCTTCTTCAAATACTAAATATCTATTATCATTGAAACAACCGTACCAACCATCAGACAATTGACTCAAAGTCTACTAAATTATAGTGTCTTACTAAGGCATCATATTAGTTATAGCTGTTGAATTGGCAGAGTTGCGTTACCGCAAATCCGAGGTGACGATGGGCAAGTTCATTAGCAATTGTTTTCATCAATAATTTAAAACATAATCAAATACACGATCCTGCAAAAAAAAATAGTATCCTATACCTGTGAAATGCATAACAGAATCTGAAGTTCGTCTCGTCTTTCCAAAGTATTCCTCGATTCTGTAATAATGCACTTCCGACACTCACATCGCCATATACAGGGAGAGCCAAAAGACTACGAACCGGCTGCGCGGTGTTTCTCCTGTCCGCGACCTCGGCGCTCGTTGCCGTCTGCCGCTATCATAGAAAGGCGCGGATGAAACTATACAACATTTTTAAAACTACTTTTAAAGGGTTTACATAACAACTTTATGAAAGTGTGTTTGAGGACAGAATTATTAGTAGAGATTTGTGACCCCCTCGGTCCCCCTGCGATTTCTATCTCTGGGGTAACTTAAAACAAAGTGCACAAGATAAACCCACACACTCTGGAAGAATTAAAACAAAATATCTGTCAGGAAATTTCTCAACGTGAACTACGGCGAGTAATGGATAGTTTCCTAAAGAGGTGCCAAAAATGTATGGACCACGACGGTGGCCAGTTTCAGCATCTTTCATAAAGTTGGTAAGTAAAGCCTTTAAAAGTAGTTTTAAAAATGTTGCATGGTTTCATCCGCGCCTTTCTATGATAGCGGCAGACGGCAATGAGCGCCGAGGATGCGGACAGGAAAAACACCGTGCAGCCGGTTCGTAGATTTTTTGGTTCTCTCTCTCTCTCTCTCTCTCTCTGTACTGTTACATCCCTTAATCACCACATCAGAGGATGCAAAACAATGCAAGGTGTTTAAGTGTTGAGCTGTTGATTAAGGGGATATTAAAAGTCCTGTCCCAGCAATGTTAAATATGCTATCTTGGAAACTATCAGACTGACTTGTTTACAGGAGGTAGGTGCATGACCTACTTTTATACAGTAAGTTTCTGAATTTAGGAAGATAGGATTTTTCTCAACGATATCTTTTGATTAAAATTTATTGGAAATTATTTTAGCAGAATAACCAGCTAAGTTATTAGCACCAAAGTAGATTCACAACAATACTTAGAGGCTGTTTTATTATCCACAATTTAATTTAGGTACCTTCAACAGTTTCTGAGAAAATGGCCCATTTATTCTAGAAAATGTCATTCACAGAAGCATCTGTCCAGAAAACAAACTCGCATATATTTGCAGAACATTAAACCACATGGCTTAACAGTAGTACCAATTTATAGAACAAAACTTCCCATAGAAGGTGGACTAAAGTTTACCACTCTACTCCAAAGGGTGTACGAGTTATGATGTTTTACTTTCTCTACCACGTACATAGTAGATAGAGAAAGTATTGCATTCCACCCAAAAATTCCATATCGAGACTTCACTGGCAATACCTGTTTTGAGGCCGCTTGAATAAAAAAGAAGCATTTCTAGAAAAGGATTGTTTGTGTGAGCCATTTTTGAGAACATAAAAAATAACGAATAATTTATACCATGTAAAGAGTAGTTTGGGGTAATATTGGGCGTGAAAGACCGGAAATTTTGCTCAGAGATCTCTTTAACAGGCTTGAGGTTCTTTTACTTGCCGTAAATCTACGACAAGGGACCACCGGCTTTACTTCCCTTCCGAAGGAAGCCATGCTAAGAATCTTTACGCCCGAAAAAACCCATCGCTCTCCGCCGGGTTTGAACCCGCGACCTCGGGAACTAGAGGCTAGCATGGTAGCCCTCGACCATGGAGGAAGATAAAATATAAATATTCTGTCCACAGTTATAAAATAGAAATAAGAGGGTATTTCAATTTGTAAAACAGCACAGAAAGGTAGTTGTTGTTTGTTGCAACTTATTGCCATTTTAGTTGTCTCTTAAGCAGAACAAACGAATGAGGTTATTGTGCCAAGCTTTAAATCGTAATTCAAGTCCGTTGGCTGATAACTGCAAAGGAAATGACCTCGTGCGTGATCGACGTCAAGTTCTTCCATCTCTACCTGACTGAAGACCTTTGACCCCGAGCTGCACCATCACGCTGAACGCCAAGCACCTGCTGTTTCCTTCTGCAGCAATAGCATACAACTGGCGAACCTCTGGACAGGTATTGATGAATCTTCTTGTAGTTGTCGACTCGTTCTCCTAACCTAATTTTACATTTAGCATTATTCCTGAGGCAATCCTTGAAGGAACTTCACTCACATTCGTTGTTCATTTTAATATGACGAAGGTCACATGTCGAAAGGGTTCCTTTAGCGTTCACTTTCTACCGTGGTATGTATACTGACGTGTATCAAAATGTGGCCCATAATGGAACTTAGCTGTTTATAATGTAGAGTCAACTGAAAAATTCAACGCCACAGCCGGGATTTGAACACGGTTCTCCCGCTCTCCGTGCGGTTGCTCTAACCATTGAGCTACTGTGACAACATGCCCAATCGACTCAAGTTGTTTTCCCAGACATACCTACCAAGGCATCTTCTTAGAGATGACAAACCCTAGAGCAACCGCACGGAGAGCGGGAGAACCGTGTTCAAATCCCGGCTGTGGCGTTGCATTTTTCAGTTGACTCTATATTAAAAACTTGCCTAAGACCAGGCTAAGGTCTATAAAAAGTATAATTAATTTATATAATAACAACAAAAAATAATTAAAACCCTTAATAATAATTATATATAAGCACCTAGCACTGAAGTACTTGCAATAAGCAGGTCGCCGCTAAGTTTGTCATCTCTAGGGAGATGCCTTGGTAGGTATGTCTGGGAAACAACTTGAGTCAATTGGGGAATTCAATGCCCCACCGGCATGTTGTCACAGTAGCTCAATGATTAGAGCAACCGCACGGAGAGCGGGAGAACCGTGTTCAAATCCCGGCTGTGGCGTTGAATTTTTCAGTTGACTCTATATTAAAAACTTGCCTAGACCAGGCTAAGGTCTATTAAAAGTATAATTAATTTATATAATAACAACAAAAAATAATTAGCTGTTTATGTTGGTACAGACCCTCTGCCAACTGACGAGTATAATTCTACCCACTGCATTGGTTACGGTACTTTACCTCCCCCCAAAATGTGACCGAGGTGCCGAAGTGTAACATTACAAGTTGTCCATGTTATCACTAGCGGAGTGGCTCCACTCTCTACCAGCATTACCTCTGTTTCTTGAGTATAATTCTAGGCAATGGATAGGCAGGGTACTTTATCTCCCCCAAAATATGACGGAACTGCCGAAGGGTAATATTGCAAGCTGGTTGGTTGTCCAAGTTCTCACTAGCGGAGTTGAATTTTGGCACAAAAGTAAAATATAATATTGTCACGCAGATATGACCCGACCTATTTCATGAAAGGCCACCGACCGAACTGACCGGTTGAAGAGATAAGGAGGCGGAAGAGCGTTATCACCCAACGTAAATTCCAGAAACGCTGTTCAGAGATAACGGGACTTTTCTGGAAGATTCTTCCTCCCTGCTTCCGCAAGCATCCTAGAGTCCTCTAGAAACTCCACAAGCTATCGGCGAGCGCGCTCGCGACAAGCAGTCGGTGAGGGAGTGAGATAGTGAATTGTTCTTGATGCGACATAAAGTGCTTATTACTCAGTACGTTCTCCGAGTGAGACTGTGACGACAGTGAATGCTCTACTGCGAGAGATTAGAGAGGTCTGCTGTTCGCCGCTACGTGAAAATTGAGGAAAATTTAAGTGAAGGTGAAAACTTAACAGTCACAATAAAAACAAAGAAACAAAGACGAAAGACTAAAACTTGTTTGTTTGTTTTTTTTGTTCTTTTAATACACATTGGCTACACCACCTTAATGTTGATTTTCTTACTGCCATTCGATGGTGGCCTTCGTCTCCGTGTCGCTGACGAAAACTATCATATAAATGTCGAAACTGTCGTTCAGTTTAAAATAATTCTTCACCCCTTCCTCTGGAAGACCGAATTATGTTTCTTGTGTACCAATCGTAGCGAAACTCTTTCATAGAGACGGTATGCGAATCACCCCTTCAGTCGCCCTCCGTGGTGTAGTGGTTAGTTCCCGAGGTCCCGCATTCAAACCCAGCGGAAGGCGATGGATTTTTTCGGACGTAAAAATGCTTAGCATGGCTTCTTTCGGAAGGGAAGCAAAGTCGGTGGTCTCGTGTCGTAGATTTACGGCACGTAAAAGATCCTCAAGCCTGATAAAGAGGCCTCTGAGCAAAATTACCGGACTTTCACGCCCAATATAGAATGGGACGCTAAGGAGTACAGCAGTTAAAGAGCGTCCATAAATAAAACTCAAATTAACTAATCACGCCTTCATTCCATGTTGATTATAACATCGTTCATTGGTTCTTACGTTGTGTCCCTGAACTGTTTTCTAGGCCAGTAACATGGAGAAGCAATACTTTCTGGGTGGAATCAGAGGTAGAAATCTTACAGACGGAAACACACTGTTGTGATCTAAGGGAATGCGGCGCTTTGTATGCACGTCAGTACATTTAGCAAGTGATAGCTTTTCCTCTTTCTGTCATTCTATTCTGGTTACCAGTACTGCAGTGCCTTCATCCAACACTCTCGACGTCCTCTTAATTCTTACACTGAAGGAATGCAGTGCTCTTGTATGCAATTCAATGGCGGCTGGTGCACATTTTAATTGGCGGGCTACAACTTATAACTACAACACTGCAAAGAATTCACGAACATGAATTTATTATACTGCATTGCAAAAATTTACCAGGCAGCTTCAGTCTTCTAGAAAAGTGGTAAAAATGATGTTACACTCACATGACTTTCTCTACTCTTGTACAAACTATTTTACAAACGCTTATTCTCCATCTACTTCATGTTAATCCAGATGTAATCTTGTTGCTAATTTTCTTATAGGTGCAAAGGGAATTTCTAGGCTTTAAGCGATAGTCAAATATTTTAACAACTGGTTCCTATGTGGAGTATTCCATTCTCTTTGTATTGCCAGAACAAAAAATCTGATGTGTTACACTCACATGACTTTCTCTACTCTTGTACAAACTATTTTTACAAACGCTTATTCTCCATATGCTTCATGTTAATCGAGATAAACATTTGCAGACTCTATCTTATTGCTAAGTTTCTTGTAGATGTAAGGGGAATATATATTTACAAGGGCAATATAGAAATACAGTAGCCTTTAAGCACATACATATCTCTTAATAGCTGGTTGCTAGGTGCAGCACCATTCTCTTTGCCACAGATTAATACTCTTTGCATATACAACTTAAAAAAATCTGATGTGTTACACTCACATGACTTTCTCTACTCTTGTACAATCTATTTTTACAAACGCCTATTCTCCATATGCTTCATGTTAATCGAGGTATCGAGATGTCAATCTTATTGGTAATTTTCTTGTAGATGCAAGGGGAATATGGTAGCTTTTAAGCGATAGTCAAATATTTTAACGCTGGTTGCTATGCGGCGCATTCCATTCTCTTTGCATGCCCAGGACATAAAAAAATCTGATGTGTTACACTCACATGACTTTCTCTACTCTTGTACAATCTAATTTTACAAACGCCTATTCTCCATATGGTTCATGTTAATCGAGATATCGAGATGTCAATCTTATTGGTAATTTTCTTGTAGATGCAAGGGAAATATGGTAGCTTTTAAGCGATAGTCAAATATTTTAACGCTGGTTGCTATGTGGCGCATTCCATTCTCTTTGCATGTCCAGGACATAAAAAAAATGAATAACGCATTTGAGAAAAAGTATAAGTATTGGAAAATTTAAGGAAATAACAAGCAATATCTCGAAAACGGTTCACTCAACAAAAGAAATGTATATGACATAAGTTGTGTATTTTAACGCGATCTACATTTTTTGTGTAGTAAAATTTTGTCTATCTCTTATGGTTTACCAGTTATGCAAAAGTCGTTCACAATGAAGAATACTTTTGGAGACATTCCCAGAAAATTCGAGATATACATTTCATTTCTCATGACATTATCTTAAACATATGATATTTTCATCAAAATCGTTAGAGCCATTTTTGAGAAAATTAAAATTTTCGAAAAATGTTCCATGTAAAGGGTAGTTTGGGGTGGGGGGATTTTCTTGAAAACCTTCGTGTTGCATCTCTGGAAGATACTGAACCTAAATACCAAGTTTGGTGCTTATCCGACTGTTCGTTTTTGAGTTATGCTGTTCACAGACACACAGACACACACACAGACACACACACAGACACACACACACACAGACACACACACAGACACACACACGGACATGTTTCCAAAAATGCTTTTTTTGGATTCAGGAGGTCTCAAAACATGTATTTCCGGTGAAATCTCGGTATCGAATTTTTGGGTGGAATGCAATACTTCCCCTACTTACTATACGTAGTAGAGAAAGTAAAAATGAATAACGAATTTGAGAAAAAGTATAAGTATTGGAAAATTTAAGGGAATAACAAGCAATATCTCGAAAACGGTTCACTCAACAAAAGAAATGTATATGACATAAGTTGTGTATTTTAACGAGATGTACATTTTTTGTGTAGTAAAATTTTGTCTATCTCTTATGGTTTACCAGTTATGCAAAAGTCGTTCACAATGAAGAATACTTTTGGAGACATTCCCAGAAAATTCGAGATATACATTTCATTTCCCATGACATTATCTTAAACACATGATATTTTAATCAAAATTGTTAGAGCCATTTTTGAGAAAATTAAAATTTTCGAAAAATGTTCCATGTAAAGGGTAGTCTGGGGTGGGGGCATTTTCTTGAAAACCTTCGTGTCGCATCTCTGGTAGATACTGAACCTAAATACCAAGTTTGGTGTTTATCCGACTGTTCGTTTTTGAGTTATGCTGTTCACAGACACACACACACACACACAGACACACACACGGACATGTTTCCAAAAATGCTTTTTTTGGATTCAGGAGGTCTCAAAACATGTATTTCCGGTGAAATCTCGATATCGAATTTTTGGGTGGAATGCAATACTTCCCCTACTTACTATACGTAGTAGAGAAAGTAAAAATGTATATGACATAAATTGTGTATTTTAACGCGATCTACATTTTTTGTGTAGTAAAATTTTGTCTATCTCTTATGGTTTACCAGTTTTGCAAAAGTCGTTCACAATGAAGAATACTTTTGGAGACATTCCCAGAAAATTCGAGATATACATTTCATTTGTCATGAAAATATCTTAAACATATGATATTTTAATCAAAATCGTTAGAGCCATTTTGATAAAATTAAAATTTTCGAAAAATGTTCCAAGTAAAGGGTAATCTGTGGTGGGGGATTTTCTTGAAAACCTTCGTGTCGCATCTCTGGAAGATACTGAACCTAAATACCAAGTTTGGTGTTTATCCGACCGTTCGTTTCTGAGTTATGCTGTTCACAGACACACACACACACGGACATGTTTCCAAAAATGCTTTTTTTGGATTCAGGGGGTCTCAAAACATGTATTTCCGGTGAAATCTCGGTATCGAATTTTTGGGTGGAATACAATACTTCCCCTACTTACTATACGTAGTAGAGAAAGTAAAAATTCGTATACCGATATTGCAGTTTTATATTTAACGTTTACTAAAAGAAATAATTCACTTTCACTTAGTTTATCACGCATTTCAGATCTTTGTTAACAGTTTCGTTATGTGCTGTTGTTCAAAGACTACACGCAAGAATTAATGGCAGCAATAGAAATAAATATTTAGGATGAAACAACATAATTAAACGTTACTACCCACGTCACTTTTTATTTGGTAGGGGGGACTTTAAAGTGCATTATAGCAACAGTAAAATGTAACGTTAAAGGATGCAATAAACCCTAACCTCTCTATTTATGGATGAAGTTCATTTTGCGACGCTCATCTCACTAACCATTGCACCACTAGGCGTTTCCCATACCCAGAGGTGTTAAATATTGTGGAAAGGACTATTGCATAGGAGCAAGAAATTGGAAAGAATCATCGCCACATATGTTAACAATTTATTATAAAGGTTTGCCCATCATCAGCTTGTTTCAATATTTTAAAAGTTCTGTTATTTACAAATAATATGCTCGGAGACGACAATGTAATATACTCTTTCACCCTTTTACAATTTAAGTTGCCTTAGAATTCGAGAATATTTCTGAAACAGCGAATAATACAATGGAATGTTACACGAAGTGAAAAATATAAATGCTCCTCCCGTAAATGTGAATTTAGAAACACTAAGAGCAAAAAGATTAAATTTTTATAGCTTGCCAAACAGTTGAAAATAATTTAGAAAAGCCAAAAGGTTACTCTATGTGGTTTACGCCAAACCTCGCCGTCACAAAACCAGAACGTGAGATCCACTCGGTCCCTCACCGAAGAGTGCCTCTGCTGCCTGCCCAGGAGTTGCTGGAGTTAACCACAAGCGTGGCGCGCTGGCGTCAGTGACTTGAAGCAAACCAGCCAAGGGTAATTCTGCATGACGCTTTGAGTTGTGGAATGATGAATTACGACATCTTTCTCGAAGCTTCAGATGTTAACTGTTTCTCTCGATGAGCCATGTCATCATTTCCGAAGCATTGGACCGTTCTTGAACTGGTTGCATAAGACATGATCAAGGGTGAGGGGGGAAACGGCACACCATTCAGATTTACCCTTATGATAATGCTGGTAATGTTGCGTTATAGTGGGAGACTTTCTTATAGTTTAGGTTCTTCATAAGCCACTGGCGCGAAAGAGCAAACAGCTGATGGGAAGTAACAACGTTGCTCCGATAGGTTGAACACGCTCAGTGCGCATGTACGGAAAGTCCAGAGAATCTGTGCGCCCTTACCCATTATAACAACTCCTTTTAAAACAAAGCATTCTGCCGGACACAAGCTGAAACATTTAGAATTTGTGTCTAACATTCTGTATTATTTTTATTTTCTGTAGTACTTAGCTATGGTAGGGGGAAATATTGCATTCAATTAAAAAATTCGATATCGACGAAAATACGCGTTTTGAGACTTCCTGAATAAAAATATTTTTTTAGAAAAAAGGTCCTGCGTGTGTGTGTGTGTGTGTGTGCGCGCGCGCTCGGGTAGCATAGCTCAAGAACGAAAAGTCGATTAAGTACAAAACCTCGTGTTGAATTCATTTTCCGAGGATCCGACACGAATATTTTCAAGAAATTCGCCTCAACCCAAACTGCTTTTTACATGGCAAAATTCTCGTAATTTTTTTATTTTCTCAAAAATGGTTCTAACGCTTTTGATTAAAATACAATTTTTTATAGATATAGGCATGACAAATGAAATGTATACCTTGAATTTTCTGAGAATAGCATGTTAAGTACTCTTCATTTTGACCTCATTTTTGTACAAGAGAAACCAAATTTTACTACACAAAAAATGTAGACCTCCTTAAAGCATACAATTTATGCCTAACAAAGCTTTTTATGGCATTAACCATTTCCGAGATACTCCTTGTTTTGGTATTTTCAAATACTTAAACCATTTCTCAACTGGTAGGTCGCTATTCTTTTTTTTTTTCTTATAAAGAACATGGAATTTCAAAACTATCACATAGCGACACGCTCTTCTTTAAAAATCTGACTATCGCTTTACCTGCTGCATCTTACAACGAAATGTGGAAGTGTGAATTGAAAGTTTATCTGTATTAACAAGGAGTGATAAAATAATCAGCTTTTCTTTGTGGAACTGAGTAGGGAAAGTCATGTGAATGCGGCACTCAGATATTTTTTTAAGTTGACAATTGTTTAAAGGTATTTATGATTCAGGATTAAGAAGAAAACACTTGCCCTTTAGCGCGAGCCGCCACTGATATGATTACATTTAGTTGTAGAATTTGCTCTATTCGAAAATATATGTGACGTGGTGTACGTTTCAAATATTTGCCTGATTTTACAAAACACTATGTGCCTCGCCACCAGACATGTGACTACCAAAGTGACAATGTTTGGGCCGTTTTTCCTCTGCGCGGAGGATCAGTGATATTCTATCGCAGCGGCGGCGATTGCGTTCCGGTGACTCTGCACTTGTTGCGGTGTTTGTGATCCTCGCCGCAGAACCTTGATCTGATCTCGAGGTTAATCGGCTGATGGAACATCAAAACAACGGGCTCGGCACAAATTTCGCATGGTGTTGTCTTGCTTGTTAAACCCTATTATTGATATGAAGAGTGGAGCTGTTTCCACGTGGGGTTTTAATGCATTTCGTTTCTGATCATTATCACCAGGGCCAGGAGCTTTATCACCTAAAAATGTTAAGTTATTTATGGATCATTTTCAAACAGTTAAAAAAATATAGTATGTATTATATTCACACGACTTTCTCTTATTGTTAAGAAAGTTTACTTTCCTATCTACTTCATTTTAATCGAGATAAACATTTCCGGAAATAGCTGCATTACACATTTCGTTATAGATACAAAGAGAACAGCGATAGTCAAATGTTTAAGCACAGGACATTACATGCTGGCCTTGAAATTCCATACTCTTTCCATGACTTCACGAGAAACAACTAAAAATCGACAGGAGTTCAAAAGAATGGCTAAAGTATTGAACAATTTGAAACATTAATAACGTATATCTCGGAAATGGCTGATGCCTCGAAAAAGCTATTTGAAATAAACTGTGTTTTAAAGAGATTTAGTTTTTTTTTTTTTTTGTTTGTTTTTTTAGTACGTTTGCGTCTATTGCTTAACGTTTACCCGTTATTTAAGATTATGCAAAATTCCTTCCGAATGAAGAGGACTGCACAGGATATACCTATCATATTATCTGTCATGCAAATATCATTAAGATATGGTACTTTAATCAAAATTGTAGAGCCATTGTTTAGAAAATCAAAGATTTCGAAAAATCTTCCATGTAAAGGGTAGTTTGGTGTGAAGGGATTTTCTCTAAAATCTTCGTGTCGCACCTTTGGAAGGTACCGAACTTAAATACCAAGTTTGGTGTTTATCCGACTTTTCGTTTTTGAGTTATGCTGTTCAGACAATGCTTTTTTTCTTCTTTCTTTTTTTTTTTTTTTTTTTTTTTTTTGTAATTCAAGGTGCCTCAAAATATGTATTTTTGGTGAAATCTCGGTATCGATTTTTGGGCGGAATACAATACCTACCTCCTCTACCTCTCTACTGTGTACGTGGTAGAGAAAGTAAACAAATTCTAATGAACTTACCCATCGTCACATCCTGTTTTCGGTAACGCAGTGCTGCTAACTCAACAGCTATAACTAATATGATGGCTTAGTAAGACACTATAATTTAGTAGACTTTGAGTCAGTTGTTTGATGGTTGATGCCGTGGCACAAAGCAGGTTGTTTGGACGATCATAGAGATGCAGTATTTCAACAAGAATTTGAAGTCGGAGACGTGGATTATGAAGACGCAGATATTCAAGAAGCCAGGAAAGTTGGGTTGTAATTTTACTCCCCGTCGTAGTGTATATTGTATGTTATTACAGCCACCAAGTTTATGTTGGTAGACATGGGTTTCCTTGGAAACGATTTTATAAGTTGGAATTCTAATTTTTCTTCTGTGTAAATATTATTGGGAAAACTTAGGAAATACAGGATCATGAAAAAATTATTCTTACAAAACATTTTTCTATGTAATCCATGTCATCAAGATAAAGGTTTACAGAAATATTTTAGCCCTCAGGGGCTCACCTTGGTGAGTACGGGAGTGGCGACCCCGAGGTACCTGAGCCACCCAGTGTCTGGGGGTATAACCAGTCCACCCTGTCTCTTCAATCCCTCTTGTAAAAACCTTGTTAAGAAGGATGGTTTGTTGTTGGCGACTTAGACTGTTCCAACTATGTTATGACCTGGAAAAATGAAAGAAGTGGCAAATATCTCTTAAGGTATTGGCTGACAGTAGTGTTGCAAGAAAAAAGTTGCAGTGGAAAAGGAAGAATAGATAAACAGGATTACACATTATTGTATTGTGGATGAACTGAGCCTGGACTACACAAGATAGGATTTATTGTCGCAAAGGGAATAAACAAGAGCCTAATAGAGTTGGACCCAGTTAATGAAGGACTGTGTAAAATAGACTTAAGGTCCAATTTCGAAATGTGACAATACTGTCTGTGTCCGCATCTGTGGAGGAAAGGGCGAGTTGACAGGGAAGAGTTTTCGTGAGAGTGGTGATTTTGGTGCTGGAGTGACGGGGAGGCAAGTGTTACATGAACCAGGTATCGAGGTTGGTGCCTTGCATGGACAGTTTGTGATTGGAATTAATTGGATTGTTAAGGAAGGAAGTTCTCGTGTGTTATTGTTTTTATAACCGTGTAGAATTACATTGTACGTTTACATTTGCTCAGGGTTAGTTCTTATTCGCAATATTCTGTGAAATTTCTATTGCTTGATTTTTGCATTTGTTGATTTACTATTTGTATTTTTGTAATCCTGGTGTTTCTCTCTGACTGTATTGGTTTTGTACCAGAATGTGATTATCTATATAACCAGAGTTGCTTAACTTGTACTTGTTTTGTTTTTATTGTATTGATGTACTGACTTGAATAAATTTATAGCCAGAGGGTGGCGCTGATGACCGCCGCAGTTCTGCGCCACTCAAACCGCTATCACTACTATTAGAAATATTTTAGTTACATCGCAAAGCGATGCAAGGCATACCGAAGCGGTAGACAGATGTTTAAATGCGGATTGCTCTTTCCTCGATAAACAACTTATAAAAGTTTTAAAAAATTCAAACCAGTAACAGCGAATCTCTCGGAAATGGCTGATGCCACATCAAAAATTGTTTGAAATAAACTGTGTGATTTAAAGAGGTCTACATTTGTTGTGTAATACCTTTGTCTATCTCTTATGGTTTACTCGTTACATAAGATTATAAATATTCCTTTAGAATGAGGAGGTGTTTAGCTATTGCCAGAAAATTGAAGATATACACTTTATTTGTCGTGTAAATATATTTACTGTGGTATTTTATCAAAATCGTTAGTGACATTGAGAAAATAAAACATTAAAATTTTCCCATGCAAACGGTAGTTTTGGATGGGGAGGTCTTCTTGTGGTGCATCTTTGGAAGATACTAAACTTAAATACCAAGTTTGGTATTTGTCCGACATTTCGTTTTTGAATTATGCTCTTCACAGACACACACACACACACAAACACACGTACCTTTTTCTGAAAATGCTTTTTCTTTTATTTATTCAAGGGACCTCAAAACGTCTATTTCCGATGAAATGTCTGTATCGAACTTTTGTGTGGAATGCATTACCTAGTCCCTATACTAACTATAGGTAAGCAGTAGAGAAAGAAAAGAAGAAGAAGAGCAGTAGAAAACGCCTTCACAATGACAATTACTGAGAGCTAACAGGAACGTTTACATGCTCGTAGCTTCTCTGTTTGGAGACGTTATCACATAACGACTCGGGCCGTGCTTCGCATGCAAGCAACAGGTGTTGTACATGAGTATATAGGGCAAACACGTGCACTCGACTAGAACCTGTTCTGTGTGTATCTGCAGCCTCGCTACATCTCAGTATTCGCGCATTCCTCCTTCATTAATAGCTTTCAGTCCTTACTTTTCGTTTCCATATTTGCCAACTTTTACGGATATCCCGTAAAATGCACGGGAGCAGAGGCCTTTTTGCGGCTTTAAGGCAAATGAGAGGTTTTTATGGCTTTGTGGGCAGATTCAAAGTGTTAACGATTTTCAAAACGGACATGACAAACCATTAAATCCTATTGCGTTATATCGTAACTTAAGATTACAGATTGAATGGTATAAGTGCTGTGATAGGGCAGAGCTTATCTGTGTGTCTATCCTTCATCACGATCATGGTCCCCTTCACTGGCTGCAACAAAATGTATAGCACCACTAGTAAGCATCAGTAAATGGGCGCGAACATTCAGTAATGGACGTTGTGAATGTTAAATCCCTCGCCTGAATTATCTTATCCACATTCTATGGCTGCGGATATGTTCCCCATTTTTGTGACAGTTTTTGGTTATAATTTGATGTTATGAAGCATAAAAAATGAACCATAAATCTGTATATAGCCTAGGAAGTGGTGTTGTTTGCTTTAATGCATGTTTATTGTAGTACCAGGGAGAATTTCAGCATGTGTGACGGTACTACTAGGTCTTCAATGATTCTTATAAAACGGAATTCCCATTTATTTTACGTGTAATATTTGTACATTTGCTAGCTGAACGTTTTAAACATTGTAAATTTCATGCCATCGCAAAATTATTACGCTTTGCTGTGAGCGACGGCAAATTTTACAGGTTTCAATTTCAAGAGATTAGCAAATATGTTTCCGTTCTTCTCAGAAGTTAATACGAGGGCGTTACTGAACAGTTTTAGAAAATCAAACAAGGATTAGTTTTAAAAGTTTAAATGATTTTATCGTTTGTCAAAATATTCCCCTTTAACATCAACATATTTTTCCATTCGATAAAAGCAATTCCTTAAAACAATGATGAAATGAAATTTGAGTCATATTTATGGACGCTCTTTAACTACTATAGTTCTTAGCGTCACATTCTATATTGGGCGTGAAAGACTGGAAATGCTGTTCAGAGGTCTCTTTATCAGACTTGAGGTTCTTTTACGTGCCGTAAATCTACGCCACGGGACCACCGGCTTTACTTCCCTACCGAAGGAAGCCATGCTAAGGATTTTTACACCCGATAAAAATCCACCGCCCTCCGCCGGGTTTAAACCCGCGACCTCGGGAACTAGAGGCTAGCTTAAAGCAATGAGGCACTTCAAAAACAAGGTTTATATAATGTTCCACTGCTTCATCTCATGACAAAAAAGTGATTCCACGCAGTTTTTCTTAAACTTTTAAAAACAAAAAGAAATTACGAGGTGATAGGTCAGGGCTGTATGGTGGAGGGTCCATGGTGCTGACCTTTAGGGCATCCAGATGCTCATTTGTTATTTTTGCTGCATACAACGATGCGTTGTCAATATGTAACATTCTTTTTACTTTTGGTCGTTTTCCTCGGACTTTTTCAAAGCTTTGCGGTCAAGAGACGTTTGTGTACTACCAATCGGCAGTACCGGTACGTCTATCTTCTAATGCTGTAGTAGCAACATGACCCTAGCAACCATCTTCTTACCATCTCCGCGAATTCGTCGAACTTTTGTAGGCTTAGGTTCTGTTCGAAAGACCCATTGAGCCAAATGACTTTTCTTTTTAGGATCATAACAATAAATCCAAGATTCATCACCAGTGACGATATTCCAAATCAAATTTGAAGTGCCGCCTTGCAATGTTTCCACAGTTTTTCTACGCCAATTTATGCGTTGTTGTTTTTGACCCGGAGTCAGTTTATGTGGAATACATCGACAATAAAGTTTTCTCGCGTCTAACTGTTGATGTAAAATGATTTGCATTTGACTCATACCAATGCCTAATGTCGCCCAAATAAATTCATAAGATCTCCATCGATCTTCTTCAAGCATTGCTCGAACAGCGGCAATATTTTCATCAGTAACAGCAGTTCTTGGGCGTCCTTCACGAAATTCACCACTAAGAAAAAAAATCTGATGTGTTACACTCACATGACTTTCCCTACTCTTTCCCTACTATTTTTACAAACGCTTATTCTCCATGTTTCATGTTAATCGAGATGTTAATCTTATTGCTAATTTTCTTGTAGATGCAAGGGAAATTGGTAGGCTTTAAGCGATAGTCAAATCTTTTAAGAGCTGGTTGCTATGTTGCGCCTTCCATTCTCTTTGTATGTCCAGGACATAAAAAAATAAATAACGAATTCCCATTTGAGAAAAAGTATAAGTATTGGAAAATTTAAGGGAATAACAAGCAATATCTCGAAAATGGTTCACTCAACAACAAAAATGTATATGATATAAATTGTGTATTTTAACGCGATCTACATTTTTGTGTCGTTCACAATGAAGAATACTTTTGGAGACATTCCCGGAAAATTCGAGATATACATTTTATTTGTCATGAAAATATCTTAAACATATGATATTTTAATCAAAATCGTTAGAGCCATTTTTGAGAAAATTAAAATTTTCGAAAAATGTTCCATGTAAAGAGTAATCTGGGATGGGGGGATTTTCTTGAAAACTTTGTGTCGCATCTCTGGAAGATACTGAACCTAAATACCAAGTTTGGTGTTTATCCGACTGTTCGTTTCTGAGTTATGCTGTTCACACACACACACACACACACACACACACACACACTGACATGTTTCCAAAAATGCTTTTTTTTATTCAGGGGGTCTCAAAACATATATTTCTGGTGAAATCTCGGTATTGAATTTTTGGGTGGAATACAATACTTCCCCTACTTACTATACGTAGTAGAGAAAGTAACAAGGTAATGAAGTTCGGAAGCATGCCCAAAACTGCGTAAGCTACAGCATGATTCTTTAATAGCTAATTTCGGCTAAGTCCCGGTAGAGGGTACATTAGCTCTGGCATTCCACAGAACTAACACCATCAAGCGTTTAGGGCATATTACAGGTTAGGGCACTTTTGGACCCTACCTTTTTTGGAAAGCTCCATCTGGACGAGAACATCAAACATTAACTACCGATTTCTTAGGAGACCCAAGGAATAGAGATAAAATCAACAGCGTGTTTGGCATACGTCAGTAGAGTACATTAATTGGGTCTGCTGGAAACGATCGGCACATCACAGCGGGCCACTCCAAATCTGGAAACAACATTAGATAAACAAGGAAATCGACATCCTGCTCCATTTGAGCCACAAATATAACACACCAAACAAGCAATGAAACAAGTAACTCCGGTCAAGGGCGCTACTGAACCAGCAGAAAAAAAACTGTTACATTCACATGACTTTCTATAACCACTATCACGTATTACTGGTTATACAAATTATTTTTACGAAACTTTATTTTTTTTATCTACTTGCTTTTAATCGAGATACACCTTTACAGAAACAGCTATATTACATATTTCGTTATAGATACAAAGAGAGCAGCGATAGTCAAATGTTTAACAACTGGACGCTATATTCTGGCCTTAAAATTACATACTGTTTCCATGACATCGCTAGAAACAACTGAATGTTACAGGCTTTAGAAGAATGGCTAAGTATTGAACATTTCGAATCACTAATAACGGATATCTCGGAACTAGCTGATGACACAAAAAGGTTATTTTAAATAAATTGTGTTTTAAAGAGATCTACATTTCTTGTGTAGTACATTTTCGTTTATCGATGAACGCTCACCAGTTGTACAATATTATGCAAAAATTTTTCCGAATGAAAGAGGACTTCAAAACCTCTTTCCAGAAAATTGAAGATAAACATTTTATTTGTCATTAAAATATCTCTAATATATGGTATTTAATCAAAATCGTTAAGAGCCATTTTTAAGAAAATAAAAAGTTTCGAGAAATGTTTTATGTAAAGGGCAGTTAGGGCTGGGGGATTTTCTTGAAAATATTTGGGTGGCATCTTTGGATGATACTGAATTTATATACCAAGTTTGGTATTTATCCGACTTTTCGTTTTTGAGTTGCACTAGGAGCTTTTTCTAAAAATGCCGTTTTGTATTCAGAGGGCCTCAAAACATGTATTTCCGGGAAATCTTCTCGTCACCGAATTTTTTGATGGAATACAATACTTGCTCTAACTTTTGGCGGCTTTGGTTCATACGTAACTTGACAGATTAGCTGCCGATTTGGGTAGTAGGCACTTTGTGGCTATCATAATTCGTCCAGTTTATCCTGCAGAGTCGTCAACATTTGAGCGAAATCTACCGCGAGATCTAAATATGATTAACATTCAAGGGTATCATTAAACTAAACAAAGAAACAACAATGGAAAGGAAGAAACAAGTATGAGGTGAGTGCAGGCCGTCAGGTCGTAGCGAGCCGCACTAAAACAGATTTAGAAATTTATCTGAGGTTAGGTTTAGACTTGTGTGAGTGTGTAAAGTGGTTTCAAATAACGGATACTACTGGACAAGTATATAGGTTATACAACGGAAGGGGACACCTTGCACAGTGCGACCATTGTCGCTACCACTCCCCAGAAGGAAGGATGAAGCGAAGGAGACTATACTGTATTCACTCTTAGGTTGATCCGCGTCAAAACAAACCCCAGGTGAACAGTGCACCGTTATAATGTATCCTTCCGCCATTCGCACTAGAAATACTGTCACACTTTCAGAACACATGCGGTCACTAGCATATTCTATTTAGGGTTAAGGATGATAAGATTAATAGTTGTAACTAAACAAACGTTTGCACATATAATAATAGTTAATTCTAAAATAAAAGCGAAAAATAAAGTAACAGGTACGCGATAACCTAATTTATTCACTCTCTGGAAGCGGCACTTTATCAACTGTTGGCGGCTCATTTTAAAAAAAGAAATTGTGCACTGTTACGCGAATTGCATTCTTCTCAAGATCACTACATTCTTGCATCGCGTATTTCATATGCTTTCTTTTTTTTCCGGGTGTAACCACTTTTTCCGTTTCAGATTTTACTACACAAGCACTGTTTATACTTGTACTCGAAACACCGGTGAACTCAGAAGTTAATTTCGCCATTTCTTTCGCGGAAAGTGTGTATTTCTCACAAAACTTGTAATAAAGATTCAACACTATTGTTTTTCACCACTAGGCAATGGTTTGCGCGGTTAATGCTTTACGTAATTAGACGAAAACACAAGAGCAAATTCACCGTCCGCCATGATACTGAACACAACTGCTGGTTTCTGGCTGTAAACAATATTCTGCCCTACCCGGATGTCAGGTGACCCATACGAATTGCATGATGGGACTTGTAGCTCTGTTTTACGTTATAAATCAACGTTAAATAAAACCTTGGGTGTTTGTATAGAATATTATGCTATTTAAGGATAAATGCATTCTAAAATTCAGAGATTAGCATGGGACTACTTTCCTGCGCGCATTGCTACCGTGTTGCAATACGACACTGACCACGTGGGTTTGTTTTGCCACGGATCAATCTAAGAGTGAATATAGTTTACAGGCTGACAGATCACAGAGACGCGCGGAAGTCTCTAACAGCTCCAGGCTCGAAGACTCGTCCCACTGCTGGAGCTGCTTAGAGAAGGTGATCAACGACCCGTCTACCAAGCAGCCCTCTAGTACCCACAGGGAGTACCTACTCTTTCCTTTCAACAAGCATCCGCGCCATCTGTCCAGCACCGCCATACGCCACGAAACCTAGAAGCACACCTGAATCATGAGAACGGAAATAAGGGTAAAGAAATCGTGGTAGATGAGCCCAGCATCCACTACCGACCACGAGAGTGGGCGATAATGGAACCCGGGACCTCCAGAATGCGAGCCTCACAGGTTACCGCGCAGCCATCTCGTTCGTACTGGACAACTATATGATGAACTTTGTAGTTGCGAAAGCATAGAATCCACTGAACATATGATATTTGGATGTAAAATTAATGAAGAAGAAAACCTTAATTTAGTACATAAATTGTATATATTAGACTCAGTGACTATAAAATTTAAAAAAAAAATCTTATAATTTCCTTCCTCCCAAAAACAATTAGAATATTTTTACGTTTCAAAAAATAATAAAATGAAAATTTAGTACAGAAAATGGAGTACTTAGCTAGGCATTTGTCCTAATTTTTAAAACAACTCCACAGATAAATTTATGGACGCTGTCAGGAACCCAGAGCGCCGCTAAATAAAACAAAGCTGAAGATAGAGGGTATGATAGAAGAAACTGCGCAGAGCTAACTTTAGACCTCGACTAAATGCTAGGCTTAGTGACGATGCGCACAAATGAATTCTTAACGAAAGTATTCAGAAGAAGCAATAAAAACTTGGTTATTTTTGCGGATTACGTTAATACAGTTGGGTTGGCAGTATTGTTATATACCGGGGTGAGGCCAAAAGGTGTTGCAGCTAGATATTAAATTTAGTTACCCCGGCATACACATTGGGGAGCGTTACTGCAGTGGCAACGAGAGGACCAGGAACTTCACAAATTTAAAACAGAGATGGGATATTCATAACAAAATACACTTAATTTCACATCTACTGTGGTTTATTATAAATTAACCTTGGTACCACTACATGGTTCACAACAGATTACAGGCAAACATTGGAGGGAGATGCTCCACACACACACACACACACACACACACACACACACACGACTGACCCACACCACGCTACTCGACTGACTAGGAGGTGGGGAGGGAAAGGCCGCGCCGGACGAAATTCAAACTCTCACCTAAATAATTATGCCCAACAATGTCATGCTACAAAGCAACAATGTGTCCAACGCGACAATGCACACACATACACGCTACGGTATTTACAAAATGGAGCTGTTTGCTGACATATGGTGATGAATTCGCTATGTAAGAAAATGTCTTAAAAAGCGAAGGTGGGTAGTTTTAAGTGTTCACATCGCCTCTTAAAGCCATTGTTATATGCCTTTTCGTTCCTTAAGTTAGCATCTTAACTATAGATAAATATGGAACTGCCAACAACTTCGGTTTGAGTGTTTTATCTTAAAACGTACACGTGTAGCAACTTGTTCTCTCGGAACTGAAGCACTGTTATAAGGCTTGTTTATATTCGCTATTCACCTAACATTAGCAAGTGCAACGATATTTATATCACATTCAAAAACACGTCTCGGTTCACTGATTTTTAATGTTAGAATGTTATCTATTTATATAATAACACAAAGGAAAGTTTTCTTACTTTGGCATTGGTCTCACACGTGTATGGTAGCGTTATAAGCAGATTAGATTCTCTTTTGTTTTCCTATGCCTACTGTACTGTTTTCTTAGTTGCTAAATCGCGACCACATATACGATTTAGCATGTTTGGAATTGTCGGCATTTGTCTTATTTTGCATGCATCTTCTGTGGAGTAACAACTATTTGTTTCTATTCTATGGCATTCTCAACTAAAAGTCAAGGTCTTCTTTGCAGCAGTGTGTTCGTATTCAAGTACAAGGGCTTTGTAAATACTTTTTAATCTTTTAGTAATTCATGAAATGAAATTAGATGATGTTTTATAGCCCCACGTCCGTCAGCAACATTTGGGCTTTTCAATGGTGAAAGAATAATCAAAATCGGTTGTGATTTTTGAGATTACCACACACACACACACGGATGGTCGAGGTGTTTAAGGCATAGACTCGTGAAAGGGATGTCCGCAGTTCAAATCCCGCCAGGAACCGTCCTCCCTGACTGAGGTGTTTTTCTCGATGCTCATAACTGGCAAATGCCGGGGAGGTACGCTAAACTTAGGCCTGAGCATTTCCTTAGATTACCACTCCCCTCTCGCCGCCAGGAAGCGCATGTGGGATTTGTGGTGGACAAAGCGGCGTTTGGGCGGGTTTTCTCCGGTCCCCCCCCCCATTCATTTCACCAATAGCTCCATCATTGCCTTTCCTTTCATTCATCTAACCGCCATTTCATATCTCCTTCCTCGCTCCATATAGGTCTCGACAGAAATATTGGCGTGTGACCTTCAGGGCTAGTCCAGTCAGCCAGCCCCCTGATGTTTCAACACCTCCCTTGCAAGTAGCACGTGGTTCCTTCCACTGTATACAACTCCCATCTCAACTTGCACCATTCTTGGAGCTACAGCCCCGTATGTGTCATACGGTAAATGGCTCGCATCGTAGCTTTCCATTAGAATTTTCGCACGCCAAAATCCGTGGCGCGATCTATATCAGGCTTCGGGTTGAACACCCATCCACCCACCCAAATCTGATCCGTAGTCTGTGCTCCCCGACAGAAGTCTGACTCCAGCACCCGTTTGTAAGTCCTGGGTGTGCAAGACCTAACAAAGGAGGGCAAACAGCGAAGGAAGAAGAAGAGTTATGCTGTTCACAGACACACACACTTTATAATATTAGTATAGCCTCAATTTATAAGAGAGTGCAGGTTTTGTAAAAGTGATGGTTGGTTCCTTCTTATGCAACTACGTCCGATGTACAGCTTCCCTTGCCCAAGAAGTGCCGCCCTTCAGTGAAGTTATCCCATGGAGCTCGTAAGCTCCAGCGGTGGTACCATCGTACGCCAGAAAGCCCATTTAAATGTGGTTACACAAGAGCCGAGAAGTTTCATGTTTCCTGGCAGGCGATAAGTCTCGTTTAGCATGTAAATCTCATGGACCACGCTCGTAAATAAAGAAGCAGCACACTGTTGCAATACCATTCAAACTGGTTTGGACGAGAGTCTACACAAGCTTGAATAATACTCGGCGACAAATAGCAAGTCAGGTTGGAGACTCTCGGCCGAATAAATCCATGCAGTGCGAAGCTTCCTGAATTCCTGTGTAGACAGCGCCTCGCCTGATGAATCTGACATTGAGCATCTTGAGAACGTCAGACAGTTCTTTCGGTTTACTTAGACAATTGCTTCCCACGGCTGTCTGTTTCTCGAACAAGAGAACAGTCCTTCATTACACATGTACACATTCGTTGTAGGTATAGGAAGAATACTGTGGCTAGTCAGATTTTGAATGTGCGGATCGCTATGTGATGGTTCTAGAATTCCGTGCTCCTTGTATGACCGCGAGAAAAAACGAACAACAACTTAGCAATTGAAAAAAGTATAACTATTTGAAAATTCAAACCAATAACAAGAAATATCTCGGAAGTGGTTAATTCCGCAACAAATGTTTGACATAAACTATGTGCTTTAATGAGATCTAATTTTTGTTTAGTAAGATTTTGTCTATCCCTTAAGGTTTACCAATAACAAATCATTTATAGTTAAGAGGACTACTCCCAGAAAATTCAAGAGAAACATTAAACATTTTGTGACGCAGCGGCTATAACCCAAGCTGGCACGGCAGTTATAAACAGGTATAAGTAGACGTGGTAGCGCTGACGCTCAGCGTAAACACCAGAAGTGCTATCGACAGATAACCACGGTCTTCTGGAAGTTTCCCTTCTCCCCGCCTCCAGAACATTCTAAAATGTTCTGTGGAAAATTCCAGCGTCTATGTAAGCCAGTGTGTTCGCGAGAGAGGAAGTAAGTGAATTAGTGAGTGCGTTTCTGCTGCGACAAAAAGTCCATTCTTCGAGTGAGGGAGGTTGTGACGTCAGTTGTACGTACAGTGAGTGCTGCTACTACGAGAGATTAGAGGTCTTGTGTTCGACTCCCCAGCGAGTGAAACAGATGGAAGAAAAGGCATATTTGCGCATGTTACGTTATGCCGCTACATTGCGAGGAAAACTGAAATGACAGTGAGAACTAAGTGAAGTGATATTGCAAATTGAACTAGATCCGTTAGTGAAGTGACAGTGAAAACAAAGTGAAGTGACAGTGAGAACTGGACAAATACCACAATATGATATTTTAATCCAAATGATTAGCGCGACTTTTGAGAGAATAAGAAATTACGAACAGTTTTGAATATAAAGAGTAGTGTGGGGTGGAGGGATCTTCTTGAAAACCTTGGTGTCGCATCTTTGGAAGATGCTGAATTTAAAGACCAAGTTTGGTGTTTAACCGACTTTTCGTTTTTAAGTTATGCTGTTCACAGACACACACTAAAATTCTCTTTTTTATTTATTCATAGGACCTCAAAACGTGTATTCCGGTGAAAAATCTATATCGAATTTTTTGATGGAATGGTGCTAGTTACGTGGTAGAGAAAGTAAAAAATGTCTCTCTTGAAAATGTTATCTTTGTATGTATGTATGTTAAAATTTGTGAAAACGCACCTCAGTTATACTAATAAGTTACATTATAGCTGGGCTAATGCGCAGAAGTTGAACTACGAGGCGTGTTTTTAAAGTGAGTACCGTTTTAATATTTTGCCGCTGAAACGCTGCAGTCGCGATTTTGAGCATGCACGATCACTTCTTCCATTTATTAGGAAGGCAGATATAGTTTGTGAGCGATCGTCAGTTTCTATTTTCTGATGTTAGAGCATTTCGAAATGTTCAAAACAATCGTACGACCCGCCGACTGTGAAATCAGATCAGTGATTCGTTTTTTGAATGCGAGAAACGTTACACCAGCCAATAGTGTGACGTTTATGCGGAAATAATGAGTGACAATGCCTTACCACACACAACCAAACAAAGTCAAGACCTGACCACATCATCTAGCTGGGAACATCCTTCCTACAGTCCAAGCGATTTTCATCTGTTCCTTCATCTGAAGAAACTCCCTGTTGGAAAACATTTCAACGACGATCATGCGAAACCAGAACGCAGACTTGGCTTTCATTACAGGCGGCATCATTCTTTGGCGAAGGCATACAAAACCTGGTTTCCCGTTAAGACAAGTGCCTAAATAACGTCAGTGATTATGTGGAAAAGTAGTGTAAGGTGTAAGGTAATGAATGATGATAAAGTATTTGGAAAATAATGTTATATTATATTTTAAAATACTATTGGTACTTACTTTAAAAACACGCCTCGTATATACATAGTTCAAGATGTGCACCTTTTGAAAACACACTTTTCCTTGAAAATATTGGCATCTGACCACCGACTTAACCTTTTGTGAGGAGAGTACGCAACACCTTGCCAAATAATGGCCAGTTGAACCTCTGCACACAATACAAATTACAGTTAGTGCATAAAATCATTTGAAGCTTGTTACAGGAGAGCTGTTTATTATTTCGAAACGTTGTGAGAAGGAACCGGAATTACTTTACAATTTTGAAGGTACACAATGGAGACGTACCGCTAACATAACGTAGCATAAGCGCACGCGTGAGGTAAGGCGATACACAAAGAAGACATAGCTCTAATATAACCAATATAAGCGCAGGCGTGAGGTAAGAACACACAAAGAAGACATAGCTCTAACATAACGCAATATAAGCGCACGCGTGAGGTAAGACCACACACAAAGAAGACATAGCTCTAATATAACCAATATAAGCGCAGGCGTGAGGTAAGGTCATACACAAAGAAGACATAGCTCTAACATAACCAATATAAGCGCAGGCGAGAGGTAAGGTCATACACAAAGAAGACATAGCTCTAACATAACCAATATAAGCGCAGGCGTGAGGTAAGGTCATACACAAAGAAGACATAGCTCTAACATAACCAATATAAGCGCAGGCGTGAGGTAAGGTCATACACAAAGAAGACATAGCTCTAACATAACCAATATAAGCGCAGGCGTGAGGTAAGGTCATACACAAAGAAGACATAGCTCTAACATAACCAATATAAGCGCAGGCGTGAGGTAAGGTCATACACAAAGAAGACATAGCTCTAACATAACCAATATAAGCGCAGGCGTGAGGTAAGGTCATACACAAAGAAGACATAGCTCTAGCATAACGCAATATAAGCGCACGCGTGAAGTAAGGTCATACACAAAGAAGACATAGCTCTAACATAACCAATATAAGCGCAGGCGTGAGGTAAGGCCATACACAAAGAAGACATAGCTCTAACATAACCAATATAAGCGCACGCGTGAGGTAAGGTCATACACAAACAAGACATAGCTCTAACATAACCAATATAAGCGCAGGCGTGAGGTAAGGTCATACACAAAGAAGATATAGCTCTAACATAACCAATATAAGCGCACGCGTGAGGTAAGGCGATACACAAAGAAGACATAGCTCTAACATTACCAATATAAGCGCACGCGTGAGGTAAGGTCATACACAAAGAAGACATAGCTCTAACATAACCAATATAAGCGCACGCGTGAGGTAAGGCGATACACAAAGAAGACATAGCTCTAACATAACCAATATAAGCGCACGCGTGAGGTAAGGCCATACACAAAGAAGACATAGCTCTAATATAACCAATATAAGCGCACGCGTGAGGTAAGGCCATACACAAAGAAGACATAGCTCTAACATAACGCAATATAAGCGCACGCGTGAGGTAAGGCCATACACAAAGAAGACATAGCTCTAACATAACGCAATATAAGCGCAGGCGTGAGGTAAGGCCATACACAAAGAAGACATAGCTCTAACATAACGCAATATAAGCGCAGGCGTGAGGTAAGGCCATACACAAAGAAGACATAGCTCTAATATAACCAATATAAGCGCAGGCGTGAGGTAAGACCATACACAAAGAAGACATAGCTCTAATATAACCAATATAAGCGCACGCGTGAGGTAAGGTCATACACAAAGAAGACATAGCTCTAATATAACCAATATAAGCGCACGCGTGAGGTAAGACCATACACAAAGAAGACATAGCTCTAATATAACCAATATAAGCGCAGGCGTGAGGTAAGGTCATACACAAAGAAGACATAGCTCTAATATAACCAATATAAGCGCACGCGTGAGGTAAGACCATACACAAAGAAGACATAGCTCTAATATAACCAATATAAGCGCACGCGTGAGGTAAGACCATACACAAAGAAGACATAGCTCTAATATAACCAATATAAGCGCAGGCGTGAGGTAAGGTCATACACAAAGAAGACATAGCTCTAACATAACCAATATAAGCGCACGCGTGAGGTAAGGTCATGCACAAAGAAGACATAGCTCTAATATAACCAATATAAGCGCACGCGTGAGGTAAGGCCATACACAAAGAAGACATAGCTCTAACATAACCAATATAAGCGCACGCGTGAGGTAAGGTCATACACAAAGAAGACATAGCTCTAATATAACCAATATAAGCGCAGGCGTGAGGTAAGGTCATACACAAAGAAGACATAGCTCTAGCATAACGCAATATAAGCCCACGCGTGAAGTAAGGTCATACACAAAGAAGACATAGCTCTAACATAACCAATATAAGCGCAGGCGTGAGGTAAGGCCATACACAAAGAAGACATAGCTCTAACATAACCAATATAAGCGCGCGCGTGAGGTAAGGTCATACACAAAGAAGACATAGCTCTAATATAACCAATATAAGCGCACGCGTGAGGTAAGGTCATACACAAAGAAGACATAGCTCTAATATAACCAATATAAGCGCACGCGTGAGGTAAGGTCATACACAAAGAAGACATAGCTCTAACATAACCAATATAAGCGCAGGCGTGAGGTAAGACCATACACATGGAAGACATAGCTCTAACATAACCAATATAAGCGCAGGCGTGAGGTAAGACCATACACAAAGAAGACATAGCTCTAACATAACCAATGTAAGCGCACGCGTGAGGTAAGACCATACACAAAGAAGACATAGCTCTAACATAACCAATATAAGCGCACGCGTGAGGTAAGGCCATACACAAAGAAGCTGCAGACGTAACGCAAGAACTTGCCACGTACTTCTAGATCCGCAAATTACCTACATGCGGAAGTCTTCCGAGTGTACCGCAAGTTTAAGATTGAGTAATACAACTAATAATATCCAAAATACAAATTCATCTAGTCTTTATAATAAATGAGGCATAAAAAGTGTTGTACGAAACAAACAACAGAGCAGCATCTGGCGTCATCATTTAAAATGATAAGGCATAGCGCAGGACCCTCTAGAAACAGAGGGTCCTGCACAGCGAAATAGAAGAGCACCAAGATTGTTCAGTAGATGGCATAAAATCTCGCATCGCGAACGTGTGTTGTTCGGAAACTGGGAATGCATGGAGAAAGAAATGTTAGAATTCTTCCTCTATGCATGCAGGGTAAACTTAAAGTTTGGAGTTTGACATCTCTCGCTTTACGAGACTATGAGTGAATGATCTGACTGTTATTTTCGGGTAACTGTTGCATGTAATGGTTACCAGTAACGATTAGCTGTAACTACGTTTCTATATGAATGATGTTGACACTTTGTTATTTGATGCAATCTAAAAAGAAGTTTCTCTAGCTGTGTCAACACTTTGATTACTACGGTGCTTTATAATCGAAAATGCATTCGCTCGTACTTCTACATTCGTGCGAGCGAGCACACACACACACACACCAGATGCATTCCTTCGTGTTGCTTTCTCCCTATTGCGCCTCTCTTACCACGTGCAGATGAGAATAACCGCGAATAAATGAAACAAATCATTACATTATAATTAGTAGGCATTTCTCTCGCCAGACGGTATATTTGATCGACAATGCCACCCACGATCTCTTGCGGAGGGGTTTGATACTGGGTAATGAGTTGAGTTAACTAGTTCTCGATAAGCGATAACAATGCAAATGCAGTGTATGATATCACCCAGACTCGGTAACCGTCTCCGTTACTTTAGTAACCGTTAATGGGTAACTATGTAGTTACTGTCTCCATTACTTCTGTAACCGTTACGTTATTTTCTATCCATCCCTAGTGTGAATGTGGCCATAGTCTTTTCATGAAAGAGCAGAGAAGGATCCAGAGCTGCTGATGGTGGAAACCGTTCTCCCTACTACGTAACCTCACGATGTATGTTGAGATGATGTGTTCCACTACAGCACTTCGCTGTCTTGTGCTAATGATCCCTACAAACGATGGGTAATAAATGTCTGACAATGATGTCTTATGGAATATTCTAAAAATTTACGTGAATACTGCTAGTTATTATTTTTACTTTCTCTACTGCTTACCTATAGTAAGCAGAGGAAGTATTGCTTTCCACCCTAACATTTGATACCCAGATTTCACCGGAAAAACACGTTTTGAGACTCCTCTAATCCAACAAATTAAATATCAAATTATTTAAGCTTAGCGTCCTCTAAGGTTACGACACGAAAGTTTTCGATAAAATCCCACACTCTAAAAGTATTCTTTATATGGAAAACTTTTCGTTATTTTTTACTTTCTAAAAAATGACACTAACAATTTGAATTCCAATATCATATGCTTTATGACACATGATTAATAAAATAACTTTTTGAGAATAGCCTCTGAAGTCCTCCTTCTTCTAAATGACTTTTGTACAACTGGTAAACCGTAGGAGTAAGACAAAATCTTACTGTATAAAACGCGCAGATGTCGTTGAAGGACACAATTTATGTTGCATAAACCTTCTGTGCGAAAAAATTGTAGCATATAATGCAGGTTAGAATCTAGGAACAATATGTTTCTAATCCCCTGAGTTATAGGACACAGTAAAGTGATAAACCAAACTTTACTGGCTCTGACAGGAATTGTTTATACATCACTAAAGACATAAAAGAAAATTATGTAGGCATTTCTTGTCATTTTAAAACTGAGTTAAAAATTTGTTTCTGAAAAAATTACTGATGTGTTTTTTGTTATGTTCCATTTATATGCCATCACATCGTCGGCTTTTTACCTTAGGAACAATGGTACATCAGCACTCGTTTACATGGTGTTAACCTTTGGGGTGTATTACTTTATTTTATTACATTAAATCCACACACATTCACATAGGGAAGTTGGGGAATAATCCTAGCCGAAAGAAAAATTCCCACCCTCCAGCCGGGAATCGAACCTGGGACCTCTGGATTTGGAGGTTAAAATGGTAACCACCATATCACAGAGACAGTCTGGACAGATTAGTTTGGTCAACGGATTTTCGAAACAAGGATGGTGGTTTAATATAAAGAAACTGCACACAGCGGCAGTTGAGATTCCTATACAGGTTCTTGGTAGGAAAGATGTGGATGTGCAAGGTGGAATTCCTTTCGGCAAGGTGGCACCTCTCTATAAATCACGTGCACCAGCTGAATGCCAGACACCAGCCTAGCTCATGCGGAATTTGTTGTGCATTAACGGACACAATGGAAACTTCTTCGCTAAATAGTTTTCATTTGTTGAGTCAAAGTCTTATTGAAAAAAAATCCTTAAAAGTTACATTCACATGACTCTCTGTCCCTCTATCGTTTATTAGGGGTTACCAACTTTCTTACTCAAGCTTATTACTTTCTCTACTACGTATAGTAAGTAGGGGAAGTATTGTATTCCACCCAAAAATTCGATACCGAGATTTCACCGGAAATACATGTTTTGAGACCCCCTGAATCCAAAAAAAGCATTTTTGGAAACATGTCTGTGTGTCTGTCTGTGAACAGCATAACTCAGAAACGAACAGTCGGATAAACACCAAACTTGGTATTTAGGTTCAGTATCTTCCAGAGATGCGACACGAAGGTTTTCAAGAAAATCCCTCCACCCCAGATTACCCTTTACATGGAAGATTTTTCGAAAATTTTAATTTTCTCAAAAATGGCTCTAACTATTGTGATTAAAATATCATATGTTTAAGATATTTTGATGACAAATAAAATGTATATCTTGAATTTTCTGGGAATGTCTCCAAAAGTATTCTTTATTGTGAACGACTTTTGCATAACTGGTAAACCATAAGAGATAGACAAACTTTTACTACACAAAAAATCTGATGTTTTACACTCACATGACTTTCCCTACTCTTGTACAATCTAATTTTACAAACGGCTATTCTCCATATGCTTCATGTTAATCGAGATATCGAGATGTCAATCTTATTGCTAATTTTCTTGTAGATGGAAGGGGAATATGGTAGCTTTTAAGCGATAGTCAAATATTTTAACGCTGGTTGCTATGTGGCGCATTCCATTCTCTTTGCATGTTCAAGACAAAAAAAATGAATAACGAATTTGAGAAAAAGTATAAGTATTGTAAAATTTAAGGAAATAACAAGCAATATCTCGAAAACGGTTCACTCAACAAAAGAAATGTATATGACCTAAGTTTTGTATTTTAACGCGATCTACATTTTTTGTGTAGTAAAATTTTGTCTATCTCTTATGTTTACCAGTTATGCAAAAGTCGTTCACAATGAAGAATACTTTTGGAGACATTCCCAGAAAATTCGAGATATACATTTCATTTCTCATGACATTATCTTAAACATATGATATTTTAATTAAAATCGTTAGAGCCATTTTTGAGAAAATTAAAATTTTTGAAAAATCTTCCATGTAAAGGGTAGTCTGGGGTGGGGGGATTTTCTTGAAAACCTTCGTGTCGCATCGCTGGAAGATACTGAACCTAAATACCAAGTTTGGTGCTTATCGGACTGTTCGTTTTTGAGTTATGCTGTTCACAGACACACACACAGACACACACACACACACACACACGGACATGTTTCTAAAAATGCTTTTTTTTGGATTCAGGAGGTCTCAAAACATGTATTTCCGGTGAAATCTCGGTATCGAATTTTTGGGTGGAATGCAATACTTCCCCTACTTACTATACGTAGTAGAGAAAGTAAAAATATAGATCGCGCTAAAATACACAATTTATGTCATATACATTTTTTTTGTTGAGTGAACCATTTTCGAGATATTGCTTGTTATTCCCTTAAATTTTTCAATACTTATTTTCTCAAATGGGAATTCGTTATTCATTTTTACTTTCTCTACTACGTATAGTAAGTAGGGGAAGTATTGCATTCCACCCAAAAATTCGATACCGAGATTTCACCGGAAATATATGTTTTGAGACCTCCTGAATCCAAAAAAAGCATTTTTGGAAACATGTCCGTGTGTGTGTCTGTGTGTGTGTGCCTGTGTGTGTGTGTGTGTGTGTGTGTGTGTGTGTGTGTCTGTGAACAGCATAACTCAAAAACGAACAGTCGGATAAACACCAAACTTGGTATTTAGGTTCAGTATCTTCCAGAGATGCGACACGAAGGTTTTCAAGAAAATCCCCCCACTCCAGACTACCCTTTACATGGAACATTTTTCGAAAATTTTAATTTTCTCAAAAATGGCTCTAACGATTTTGATGAAAATATCATATGTTTAAGATAATGTCATGAGAAATGAAATTTATATCTCGAATTTTCTGGGAATGTCTCCAAAAGTATTCTTCATTGTGAATGCCTTTTGCATAACTGGTAAACCATAAGAGATAGACAAAATTTTACTACACAAAAAATGTAGATCGCGTTAAAATACACAACTTATGTCATATACATTTCTTTTGTTGAGTGAACCGTTTTCGAGATATTGCTTGTTATTTCCTTAAATTTTCCAATACTTATACTTTTTCTCAAATACGTTATTCATTTTTTTATGTCCTGACATGCAAAGAGAATGGAATGCGCCACATAGCAACCAGCGTTAAAATATTTGACTATCGCTTAAAAGCTACCATATTTCCCTTGCATCTACAAGAAAATTAGTAATAAGATTAACGTCTCGATTAACATGAAGCATATGGAGAATAGGCGTTTGTAAAATTAGATTGTACAAGAGTAGAGAAAGTCATGTGAGTGTAACACATCAGATTTTTTTGTCTAGGATATCAAAGACTATTAATCTGTGGGAAAGGGAATGGTGCTGCACCTAGCAACCAGCTATTAAGAGATATGTATGTGCTTAAAGGCTACTGTATTTCCAAATTGACCTTGTAAATATATATTCCCCTTACATCTACAAGAAAATTAGCAATAAGATAGACTCTGCAAATGTTTATCTCGATTAACATGAAGTAGATGGAGAATAAGCGTTTGTATAAATAGTTTGTACAAGAGTAGGGAAAGTCATGTGAGTGTAACACATCAGATTTTTTTTCTATCTAATTCGTTTTAATGGAGATGAAACCTTTCCGAAATAGCTGAATTACACATTTCGTTATGGATAGCTGGCCTTAAAACTCCAAAGAAAGAATTGAAAATCGACAGGACCTTGAAAGAAGGCTAAGCATGGAAAAAATAGAACCATTAATAACGGATATCTCGGAAATGACTTATGCCACAAAAAAGGTTATTTGAAATAAATTGTTTGTTTTAAAGAAATCTGCATGTTTTGTGTAGTACCTTTTCGTCTATCACTTAACGTTGTATAACTGGTAAACGTTAGAGCCATTGTTAGAAAATAAAAAAATTCGAAAAACGTTCCATTAAAGGGGTAGTTGGGGATGGAGAGATTTTCTTGAAAATATTCTTTCGCATCTTTGGAAAGTACTGAACCTAAATACCAAGTTTGGTACTTATCCAACTTTTCGTTTTTGGGTTATGGTGTTTGTTTTTATTTGGGGTCCTTAAAATATGTATTTCTGGTGAAATCTGGATATCGAATTTTTGGGTAGAATGCAGTACACTCTCTACCGTGCATAGAATGTGGCCCATAATCGAACGGAGCTGTTTATGTTACCACTGACAAAATTTAGCTCCGCCCCCTACCATCGTGACCACCCCTGGTTTTTCCAGTATAATTCTAGCCACTGGATAAGCATGGTACATTACCTCCCCCAAAGTATGGCTGAACTACCGTAAGGTAACGTTACAACTTAAACCTTATATTTTCATGCTACACTGCCGTTTAGTAGCAGCAACAACTTTAACCTTCGTCTCCATGTCGCTGATGAAAGCTCTCATATATGTAAATGTCGTGGCTGTCGTTCAGTTTAACCTCACAAGCAAATAATTCTTCACCCCCTTCCTCTAGAAAACCGAAAGATTTGCAATTGGTTTAGCCTTTCCTTGTGTACCAATCGTAGTGAAACTATTTCTCAGAAGTGGTATCTGAACCATGCCTCCATTTCACGTAGCATATAAACATCGTTCATTGTTTAGTTTGTATGCTCCTGCATTGTTTTTCAGGCCGGTTGCATAGAGAACTGATATCAACTGGATGGAGTCAAAAGTTGAAGATGGAAAACTTACGGAGAGAAAAATACTTGGTGATCTAGGGAAATGGGCCGCTTTTTAAGCACAACAGTGTACGTGGTAGAGAGAGTAAAAAACTAATTCCTTCAATAAATACCACAGACGACAAAATTATTACCCATAGTAACTAGAGGAGGTTGTTTTCCACACAAAAATTTGGCACCGAAAATACGCCGAATTATGGAGTGTGGAGAGGCGGTAGCGGACACCTGAGACAATGGGTAGAATTCTAATTCTAAAACTGAAATGTTGTATTGCTAGCACATTTTCTGCTTTCGGGAAGCGAGAGACATTACAATGGACTAGCGCTCAAGGTGACTGTGTACTGTGTTCCACTCGCGAGAGCGTCTCTCAGAGGAACTTTAGAATCAGCAACTACAGCGATAGAAGAGCCCGAGTACGACACAGATTCCGTTATATCAACATCTCTTAGAAAGCATGTGCTCTTGTCCTGCAACAGTCTGTACATGACATACCAACCGCAAACGTACTAGTCGGCCACGACATGAGTGCGTTCGTTGGGAAGAGAAAAAAAACAGTTACGGAACAAGTGGGCGGAGCATCGGAAGCGCAGTCAGGTAAAGAAAAAATCCGCAGTTCCGAAAAAAAAGAAGTTTTGTTTATGATGCTCTTGAACTACTATGGTTCTTAGTAAGGATGGGACCTTGATACCGTCGATATCTGGATGCTCGGTGGTATTGAAGTTTGTCTAATACTTTGGATAAACCTGATATACTTTTAAATTTTAAGTTTTTTATTATTGATAGTCGTTCGTTTAACTTTATGAGATGAGGAATGAAAGGAGCCGAGACTACACGTGTCCCCAAAGAGTTGCTGAACTATAACTCTTTAGAGATCTTGAATGCATTTCCTATAGGTGAATTAATGCAACATTCCATAGACTGTCTAAATGAAAACGTGCAAAACAAAGGGGGAAGGAGTAGAGATATCCAGGTAATATGCAGTGTTAACTAGGTTGTGAATAAAGCTGATTTTGCTGACGCACTAAATCACGCCTAGTTTGGTGACTCGCTCTCAGTCATTGCATTTACCCACTCCAGTGACAAAAATCTGTGAATCCAGCAGAAGCAAATCAGAACTTAAGGTGTGAGATAACACAGCATATGAAGTATTTATTCTTTTCTTCCATCTGTTTATGCAAGTCAAACTCTCCGGTCACGAGTGTAGCTTACATGTATACCGTATGACTAATTTCCATAATATGATACAAAATCCTTTAAAAGAAAGTTTTCAGCACAAAATATAGTTGTATAAAAAGGAAAGCAAAAAATTATCATCATCCTTTCCTAACAATAGGAATATATAACCTGTGATATTATCAAGATAAAAAAAAATACTGTCAAACAGAGAATGTTAAAGCGGAACAATTTCGGAATTAGCATGCAGTACAAAATTGGTTACATGTATTTATACACAGAAAACTACAGATAAGAACATAATTCAGTGAACAAGCTATCACCTTTACAGTTTTGAGTATCGAGTCGAGTATCGGTGCCCAAAAAATCAGTACCGGTATCGAGAAATAGGGTATCGTTTCATCCATAGTTCTTCCCATTCTATATTGGGCATGAAAGACCGGAAATTTTGCTCAGAGGCCTCTTTATCAGGCATGAGGTTCTTTTACGTGATTTTCTTTCTTTCTTTCTTTCTTTCTTTCTTTCTTTGATGATAAGACACTGACGTGTTGCAAAATAGTATTGTTGCAACAGTTGCAGTAAACAAATCTCATGTGTTACATTCTTTACTTTCTCTGCCCTTTACCGCTTATTTAGTGGGTATACAAATTATTCTTACGAAAGTTTACGTATTTTTCTATCTACATCATTCCAATCCAGATAAACCTTTGCAGAAATAGCCACATTACAAATGTGCTTTGGAAACTGTAACTGGTAAAGCTGTAGTGAAAATTTGAAGGGAATTGTATTTTGATTTGGAACGATATTTGGTGTTGCAGACGCAGAAGGTCGGTTCCTCGGGTGGCTCGTCAGTAACCAATGTGGAGAAGCTGATCTTCTACAACCACACGGAGTGCAGCTGTGTCGATCGGCTGGAAGAAGTGATGCCTCGAGACGGCGGTAACAGTCACCATCACCACAATCTTCAGTCCAACACCAAGCCTTCGCCAGATCCGGCTCAGATGTAAGTGTTTGTACAACCCTTGTTGTAGATAACAAACAAATTAAATGCATAATGCTGAAGGCCTGCGATTAGTGTGAAATTCAGGTGAGAACTGATGTTGTCTGATCTGCAGGTTCCAAAATTATAGGATACCAGCTGGCTCACCTGACGTTGCACGATTAGCTTTTCAAACTCCAGTGACGTATTAATTTCATTTACCTCCCTTATTGTACACTATCTCTCAAATGTATCTGGGGGCCGTACCAGCACAACTGTTCCATGTAGTTGGTTCATCCTTACGACGGAAGTGAGGGAGAGGGGAAAGGGGGTGCCAGAGACATCAAGTGCAAAAATAAGCAAGTGCTAGTGCTGCCCGCTTTGGTGTAAAGGGAAACGTTGTGGTTTGACATTGCAGAGCTCCGTGTTAAAGTCCGAGGATAGGATTTGTAATTTTTTTCGCCTAAATACGCTGCCTCCGTGCCTTTAGAAGAATATGTTTGCTCGTTTTACATGCTTTTGTTATGTAAGTAATTTGAACATATCAATGTCCTATTGTTATTATTATTATTATTATTATTATTATTATTATTATTATTATTATTATTATTATTATTATTATTATTATTATTGTATACAAAAGCCAAATGGATATTCTATTTAGTGTATATTTCTGTTAATAATAATAATAATAATAATAATTCCCTTTTTATATGAAATAGACAACCTGACTTCCACTGAAGTTATTCGGCTGATGGTGGGCATGAGAGGCATAACATCAAGCTTCTTTGTAAAATTCTGCAAACATTTCAAGCAGAATACTGATTCCATTTATAGAGTAGCAGTTGCTACTGTCAAAGTTCAGTTGACATTGTCAACTATTTGTATACACCTATATAACAATTAAAGCTGTAATGTTTGTGTTTATTTTACTTCCATTTTTCACTCATCATTTCGTTTTATTTTTGTCACTTTTACCTTACCGTTTTATCACAACTTATAATATTTTCTGTTTACGACTTTTTGCTTTACTTTGGTCTTCAGAAGCGATGAAAGTGATGTATTACACGCCCTACAGAAGTCACCCTGTCATCCTCTAGCTCCAACACAATGCTGGCAACATATGAATAACAAATACCGCCAAAGCCAGTAAGATACCGCCGACGATCTCAACCTGCGTTCATAATTACTTTTTATTTTAAGTTTATTAATTTTTTACGTTTCTGATTCACGGGAGATTAGGTTTAGTTTTTTTTTTAACATAAGCTTAGGTTTATGATTCGCGGGAGCTTAGGTTAGGTTAGGTTTAGCTTTTTTCTTATATAAGCTTGTTTTAATTAGTTACCAATGGTTGCATCAAAGCACTCGAGTGAAGCGAACGTGCGTTCCTAAGCTTAGGTTTTTGATTCACAGGAGGTTAGGTTTAGTTTTATATATAGGCTTAGGTTAACTATCTACCACTAATTATCTACCAGTGTTATTGTAAAGCAACTTCTTTATTAAACTTTGGCAAATCTGCTCTTAGTGATTCCTCGTTGAAAATTCTTATAAATGCACAAGGAAAGCGAATAAATTACCTTAGGAGTGAGTTTAGAAGTGAACGTGATCTCTTCATTAGCTGGTGCCCATTTACTCGCCCTTTTTAGGTGTTTTACTTTTATAGGGAAATCGTTATGCAAAATGGGAACTGCCAACCTAAATAAAAAGTGAAATCCGCTAAATATGTGATGTGTTGTTACTAGAATTTCTTCTTCTTCTTCTTCTTCTTCTTCTTCTTCGTTTAGTATTGCCGCTGACAAAAACGCAACGCATTCATAGTAAGAAAGACTATCCTTCAAAACTGTAATTTTTGTATTCTTTTTGTGAAAGTTTGTTATATTAATATGTTATTTCCATTAAATAAAGAAGTTCCTTTACTGTAACAGTGGTAGATAGTTAACGCAAGCCTATATAAAAAAAAAACCTAACCTAGGGCTAACCTTCCGTGAATTCAGAAACGTAAGCTTATATTAAAAAAAAACTAAACCTAACCTCCCGTGAATCAGAAACCTAAGCTTAGGAACGCACGCTCGCTTCGCCGCGTGCTTTTATGTAACCACTGGTAACAAATTAAAACAAGGTTATATATATATATATATATATATATATATATATATATCAGAAACGTAAGCTTATATATAAAAATAAAAGAAACTAAACCTAACCTAAACTCTCGTGAATCAGAAACCTAAGCTTAGGAACGCAACTGCTACAATCCTCCCTTTCTAAAAAACATCCCTCGGCTACACCTTGAGGTTGAGTATGTTACCGGCTTTGGCGGCATTAGTTATTCATATGTTGCCAGCATTGCGTTAGAACTAGTGTATGACATAGTGACATCTGTTGGACATATAACACATCATTTTCATCGCTGTGGGAGATACACTAAGAGCAGAATGTCGTAAACTTTTAATGCAAATAAAATTTTAATATAACGCAACTATCGCTATAACAATCAAAAAATTAAACTTTTGGTGGAAAGTCTTTAATAACAATGCGTTGCGTTTTTGTCAGCGGTAATACAAAATGAAGAAGTAACAACATATCGCTTTTTCTGCGGATTTCACTTCTCATTTAGGTTGGCAGTTCCCTTTGCGCATGTGCGATAGCGACAAGATGGCTGCGTTTGTCTTCACATCGTAATTTTGCAATAAAAGTAAAACACCTAAGACTGGCGGGCAGGTGGGGACCAGATATAGAAGATACATCTACTTCTAAACTCACTCCTAAGGTAATTTATTCCCTTTCTTTTAGCTTTTATTGACGTTTTCAATGAAGACCAAAGTAATTCAACATAGCCAATAGAGCGAAACTTTCTTACATGAGGGTTATTAGGACTTGCCATCCAAAGACTTGAGTACATACATCTATATAATTAGAATAAAGGTTGTTCAGTGCTTTTGACACTGTTTCATTAAATACACATCTGCAGTATTTGATAAATGGCAATTAAAGAAACAAATATAACACGAGCGATTGTCGTTTTTTGTACTCCTTCTTCTGTTTGTTAAGTATTACGCCGTGGCCATCTACGTATATTCCTACAATAAAATGCAACCGGGTTTTGTTTTTATACTCAGCGGAGTGCAGCAACTATTTTCTACTCCATGGCATTCTCAACTAAATGTCAAGGCCTTCTTCGTAAGCACGTTCTTTTATAGCTCAGTGTGTTCGTATTAAAGTACAAGGGCTTTGTAAATCCTTTTTAATCTTTTAGTAATTTAGGAAACTAAATTAGATGTGCGTTATAGCCCCATGTCCGTCAAACGAGTGTTTTTCGATGGCGAAAGAATTGTCAAAATATCCTGAGTCAGTAATCCGAGTGGTGTCAACCTACCACAAATCGTGTGGTTTATCTGGCAGTTCTTTGCGTGTCTGTAGTGCACTCGTGACACTACGAAATGGCAACTTCACACGAACGTGAGGCTGTGAAGTTTTGTGTTTTACTGGGCAGAAACTGTTGTGATTATACAAACAGCTTACAAAGAACATACTCTCAGTAAAACGTAAGTGTACGAATGGTTTTCTCAGTTTAAAAGGGAGGATATGACCGTTGAAGATCAGCCCCATCCCGGGTGTCCAAGTACGCGAACCGAGGACAACATCGCCAAAATCCGTGAGCTCATCAGGGAAGATCGACACAGAACAATCGACCACCTTGCAGACTTATCCAGGATATCCTGGAGCTCCATTCAGCGTATTTTGCACGTGGATTTGGGAATGCGACGAGTGGCTGCTAAGTTTGTGCCCAGACTTCTCACCGGAGTGAGATCGAGCAAAGGGATCGTCGCATGGAAAGCCTGTCGTGTAAAGAAGGTCGCAGTTACAGACGACGAGTCATAGTGCTATGGGTACGATCCCGAAAGCAAACAAGTCAAGCCAATGGAGGACACCTGGTCGCCTCGTCCAAGAAAGCTCGTCAGGTGAAATAGAATTTAAAGGCGATGCTCATGTTTTTACATGAAAGGGATGGTACGCTCAGAATTCGTCCCTCAAAACCAGACGTCAACCAACATTTCTATTTGGAGGTGTTAAACGGCTGCGCAGAAGTGTGGCGCCCGACGAGTGGTTCCTGCATCGTGACAATGCTTCCACGTAGACGACTACTGTGATCCATGCGCCCTACTCGCCAGATTTGGCTCCCGTGGAGTTCTTCCTGTTCCGTCGGATGAAAAGGGACTTGAAAGACAAGCAGTTTGTCGATGTCGACGAAGTCAAACGCAATGCCACGATGACGCTAGCAGGTATCAAGGAGGCCGAATTTTTAAGGTGCTTCCAACAATGGAATGGACGTTTGGACAAATGCATTGGTGCCAATGGGGAGTACTTTGAGGGTGATTAAAGTTGTATGTGAAACAAAGTTGTATTCCTAACAAAATAGTAAAGTTCATCTCTTTTCTCAGGCAATTGCGGTTATTTTTGGGTCCCCCCTCGTACAAATTTGTTTTTATTATGAAACACAGATTGGCATTACCTTCTAAATGGAAGTTTCTGGGTTATCTCCAAAATAAATGTTTATATTTGGTGGAGATTTCATTGTTTTGTTATAGATGTGTAATCATTTTCTGAGTTTTAATATTCCAAGGTGATTATCACACTAAACAATAGTTGTTTTTGTCGCTAGATGGTTTATCACTGCCGTAAACAATGAGTTTCTGGAAGGGTTTCCTTTTCTGTTAATGTCTTTATAAACTTCTTTTTTTCAAACATTGAAACACACTCACATTTATACTTTAGGCGTCCTAAAAAAAATACAAATGATGGTATTTAAAGAGAAGTACCCACTTCCAACCAAAAATTAAGCCCTTCAACCTAGCCTAGAGAAAATCAAGCTAATCTTGTTTTAAATATTCGTATTTTGAGCTTTCATTGTAATATATGCATACATATAAGTCGGCCAGGATATGAGTATCGTCTAAACAGTTACGGAAAAAGTGGGCGGGACATCGGGTAAAGAAAACGTGCGGGTAAAGAAAACGTGCGCAGTTCCGAGTTACACTTACTAGCGAGACCGATGCGTGTAAATGTAGTGGTTTTCAATGTGCAACTACGCTTTCCCACTATCGCCTTGCCCCTCACGCCCCTCTGATCACCAGCCTTGACGACGTTTCGTATTGTCAGCAAATTAGTGGCACCGTCCTCCAATGTGTTTTTTCCTTCACACTGCGGCCGTCGCCGCTGGGATTCCCGCCTCACGTTCTCATGGTTACAATGACAATAAGCACATACCTTACCATAAGAGATGTTGGAAATGCTGTCCACACATTTCTGGCATCTTTTCAGGAAATTTTCATTCACACTCAAGAGTTTAATATCCGAAGTTGAGTGACTTTCTCGCCTGAAGTATTCTTTCAGTTCTTCCAATGTACAAGGCTTTTTCACACTAAATGACATCGATTAAATCGCCATTCGAGTTTAAAAAGCTACCGTTGTAACGTCGTTAAAGCCAACTAGTTAGCTGGCTTGCAAATTTTTCTCTGTCATAATGGCTGTTAATGTTGAATAATAAACATTAGATAGTCTTGACTAGGACCGGAGTGCTACACAAGGTCAGAGGAAAAATAAAAGGTACTAAGAATAGCGGTGATTCTTGCCCTCGGGCCACCGTGTGCCTGTCCTGGAGGGCAAGTGCCAATTCTCTTTCCTAATAAGGTTAGGACCAGACGCCTATCTGACGAAAAATTGTTAACCTTCAGATCTGCAGACACACATTAATAACTCCAAATATATGCATCGCTGCCAGGCATTCGTGCTGCATCTATTTGTTCTTCCCACAAGAGAAATATGTATTTCTGTCGCTGTTCATTGTTTCTCTTTTATAACTGGCGTTTAATGTGCATCACAGTCTTTCGAGATGACACGGAATGGATAGGCTGAAGGCGTGAAACACACTGGCGCCTGTGAAGTTGTACAGGAAATTTAATGGAGGTCGTTTGTCTCGACGGGTGAACAGATGCAATGTGACATTTTAGCAGACCAGTACACTCTTATAGGCGCGCTGCTTCGTGTACGCACTCGCACTATATTGTCCTGTTTACTCTGGTTAATTTATCAGAGTAAATCTGTAAGATTTCGGGACGTCCACTTAAAATTATTATTGGTGGGACAACTATAACAACTTTCTTTTAGTAGGGAGTTCCTGCAAGAAAATCTGATGTGTTGAATTCACGTGGCTTTCTCTACTCATTCTTCTAAACATAAATTCTATCCAATTATTTTAATAGGTACACACAATCCTTCATTACTCGTTTATTAGAAGACAAGTTAAACTGCTAGTCAAAAGCCGGTCGCTATGTGATGACTGAAGTTCCGTTCTCTTTGCATGGCCAGGAGAAGAAAGAAAAAAAAAAGAGTGACGACTTCCCATTTGAGAAAAGTGTAAGTATCTGAAATTTTAAAGCAATAACAAGAAATATCTTGGAAATGGTTAACTCCACAAATATGTATTGCTATATCCAATGTCATTGTGCTGCCTATAGCGGATGAACTATTATTATTATTTGATTGTAGCTTATTATTCTCACCGCGCCTTAAAGCGTGAGTAACAAGACACATCCTATTTGCTTAGGGACACAATCAGTTGAAAACCTAGCGAGGTGTGCGCCTCGCGTTCGGGAGATCCAGAGTTCGATATCAAGCGACCGCTCACTCTGACCCAAGGCTTTTTCGTGGTTTCCCCAGGTCGCATGCTTGGGTGGTTTCTTCTCTACCACGAATAGGTTTCCATCATTTCTTTCTCATTCCGTTTCCTTCTCATTTGCTTTAAGGTTTCGTGGAGTATGGCAGTGCCAGACAGATGGCGCGGGTACTTGCTCAAAGGAAACAGTACTTCCCGTGGACACCAGAAGGCCGCTTGGTCGTGGATCTTCATTCCCTCTCTAGGCAGCTCCAGCACTAGGACGGATCTTCGACCTTGGAAATGTTAGGGACCTCCGCGCGTCTCTGTAGCCTCCTGTAGTTACTTCACTTCATCCCTTCCTCCAGGGGGTGGTAGCCACAATAGATCTATGTAGGTCACAGGTGTCCCCCTCCATTGTATAACCTATACTGTAGCCTCCCTGTAGTTACTTCACTTCATCCCTTCCTCCAGGGGGTGGTAGCCACAATAGATCTATGTAGGTCACAGGTGTCCCCCTCCATTGTATAACCTATACTGTAGCCTCCTGTAGTTGCTTCACTTCATCCCTTCCTCCTGGTGGTGGTAGTCACAATAGATCTATGTAGATCGCAGTGCGTGAAGTGTCCCACTCCCTTGTGTAACCTATACCTATGGATTGAAAAGTAATGATACTGTTTTGTTTGAAGGTTCTAGGATATAGACTATAATTTCGGTGAGTCCTAAAGCATAATTTTTCTAAAGCTTAATAATAAATAGTTTTGATTTTATGTAAAGAATGAAAATGCCTAATAGTGGTTTTTGCAATTTGTAACATTGCCTATAATTTTCATTGTGTCCTACAACATAACTATGGAATTATATAGAAAATTAGAGTCAGAGCTGAAACACTTAATATCACTTACATGTTTTACAACTGGACCCGTTTCGGGAGCTAATTGCTCCCATCAGGTGGCCAACAGGTTCCTCGTGGTGTTGTCCACTGTGCATCTGTGTGCGGTGGAATCTGGTGTAGTAAGTCTGGCACAGATATGTCGATGATATTTTTGCAATAGTACCCAACAAGCTCATCCTGGATGCCCTAAAACTACTAACTTTACAGAACAGATCTATACAATTTACAATGGAAACAGAAAATGAAGGTAATTAGAAACCAGAACAAGGTCAATTTTGGAATCTACAGGAAACCTACACATTCTGAAAACTACATAAAAAGGAATAGTTTCAACCCAGTACCACACAAACATGCAGTACTAAACAGTTTGACCCATAGATTGGTATACACATCACTAATGAAACAGAATACAAATACATAGTTAACACAGCCATAAACAACGGCTTCACCAAACAAATTCACAAAAAAATAGCACATTTCAAGAAACAGAAACACATCAAGGACATCACAAATCTAACCCAACAAAAAAGCATGACTATTTTCAAGAAGTTTACTTTCCACCCAAGGACTCTCTGCAAATTCCACATCATCTTCAAAAAACACAACATTTACCTAGCTCCACAAAACAGATTTAGTATAGAGGAATCTATCAAATTAATTGCCCAGAATCTGACCAAATTTACATAAGTAAAACAAACAGAAATTAGAGACCAGATTAAAAGAAGAACATATGAGACATCAAATACAAAAAGATGCACAAATCTGCAGTTGCACATCAGTTTTGGACAACAAATCACATCACACCAAATATAACTCTTACATCTGAGAAAACACACCATAGAGTTGGATACTTGGGAAAAGTTATTAATCACAAAACATAAACACATGTGATGAATTTTGAATTGCCACCACTGAACCCACTATGGAGTTTCATCACTACACCAGACTCCACCACACACAGACGCATGCGGGACAACACCATGAGGAACCAGTAGGCCACTTCCGATGATGGGAGCAATTAGCTCCTGAAACCAGTCAAGTTTTAAAGCACGTAATTGATGTTAAGTGTTTCAACTCCAACTCATATTTTCTATATAATTCAAATTCGCATCACTGTTACAAGCTTATCCATATTTTATACCAATAGCTTATGAAGTTTATCCAAACCGGGTCATACATGTTAGGGGCTTGAAAACAATGACAGAGATTTTGAAAGTCATTAGATTTTTAGGCCTTTAAAAACCAATTTTTCTGCACACATGATTAAAATAGGCATTAAAGATTGAGTTTTAGACACAAAATACAGTTTGTACAAGATAAATATTTGATTTCATGTATTTAAAACTTGTTTCCACTTTCTAAAACTTCAAAAATGTTATTAACTAGTGAACATTAAAAATTACCTAGCAACAAAAACAGCAAATTTACCATATAATTTTGGCTAGAAGCGGTTTGTCTTAAAGTATGAAATTATGTTTGCTAGTACATAATGTGAGTTTATAAGGTTGAAAAAAAATAGACTCTCAAATAGTGATGGGATGATACCACTATTTCTCAATACTCGAAACCAATATAGATCTTTGATCACCAGTACTCAGTGTTCACTTTATAAGAAACTGTAAAGGTGATAATTTGTTCACTGAATTATGTTCTCATTAGTAGCTTACTGTTAAAAAAAATTAAAATGGAGTTTTATTTATGGACACTTTAACTGCTGTGGTCCTTAGCATCCCATTCTATATGGGTGAAAGACTGGTAATTTTGCTCAGAGATCTCTTTATTGGGTTTGAGGCTCTTTTACATGCCGCAAGTCTGACACAGGACCACTGGCTTTACTTCCCTTCTAAAGGAAGCCATGCTAAGGATTTTTACACACGAAAAAATCCATCGCCCTCCACAGGGTTTGAAACTGCGACCTTGGCAACTAGAGGTAACCACTACCACGAAACCTAACCAATTTTGTATTGTATGCAAATTCTGAAATTGTTCCTATTTGATATTCTCCTATTGAGAGCAATTTTCCTATCTTGATAATGCCATAGGCTACGTATCCCCTATAGCTAGTCAAGGCTAATAATAATAATAATAATAATAATTTCTTTGCTTATCTTTTTATGTAACTATATTTTGTGCTGAAAACTTTGTTTTAAAGGATTTTCTATCCATAGAATAACAAATACTACCAATTCTTCTTTGTTCTGCATTCTTGAATATATAATATTTTTACATGAAACTCAAACAAATAAGAATGTGTATTAACCATTGTACCACTAATCAACCTACCACATAACACATGTATTTTTTTCATCCCGTAATAATAAATTAGCCATAAAACACTTGGAAACATAGTAAGTTTGTGGATTACGCCCCTCTACTACCTTCCTTCATACATTAGTATACACATGTTTAATACAAAGGTTTAACTTGTGTAAACATGAACAGATGGAAGGAAAGAAAAATATTTCCATGTGCATTTCCATGTATCTCACGTCTTAAGTTCTGATTTGTTTCTGCTCAGTTCACAGATTTTGGTCACCATTAAATGTAAAGGTTGAAAGTGAGTCACCGCTGTTGCAGAAACGTGATTTAGTGCGTCAGCTAAATGAGCTTCATTCACAACTCAGTTAACGCTGCATGTTACACGAGTATCTCTACTCCTTCCCCCATTTTTGCAGGTTTTCATTTAGACATAGGAGTCTATGGAATGTTGCATTCATTCACAGGAAACGCAGTCCACATCTATCAAGAACTGCAGTCCAGTAACTCTTTGGGGACACATGTGAGGCAATAATATGAAGTTTTGACTCCTTTCATTCCTTATTTAGCATAAAGTTAAATGCAACAACTTTCCATGATGCACGACTTAAAAATTTAAAAGTATCAAAGGTTTATCTCAAAGTATTAGACATACTTGGACACCACTGAGGTGCGAACCCTACTCATTTCATTTCTTTATTCACCGTAGTAATTCTTTACAGAAATTATGGTTTCGCCAAATACAACATATTATTAAAGCGTATATACACAATTATAATTTACCTAAACTACATTACAGCACATTATGATTTATGGTCTAGGTACTCAGCTACTGAGTAAAAGGCATGTCTTAGCAGAAAGGATTTAATCTTTTTCTTAAACAGTGGTAAACTTCTCACATTTTTTATGTCAGGTGGTAATTTATTGAGTATTTTAATACCTCTATGAACAGCATTGGTTTTCAGGATATTTGTTCTTCAAAATAACATGTATAGTTTGTTTTTTTGTCGTGTGTTATATAGATGCACATCTGCATTTACTTACAAGCAATGGTGAGATTGTTTGATATAACAAGCTATTTCCATTATAAATATGCAGGCTAATGGAAGGATTTTTAACTCTTTAAATAAATGTCTGCATGATGTTCTTCTATTTGCCCCCATACATTAATCTTCTAGTCTTTTTCTGCATCTTAAATATTTCCTTGTTTTCTGGACCTCCCCCCCAAACCATTACACTATAACTTAGCAAGCTCTAAAAGTATGAAAAGTACACTCCTTTTAGAGCATGCAATAGTATATTATGCAACGAGACTATAATAGTAGTAATTAAAACGTATTATTATTAACCGAGCGAAGCGATTTAATCACCATTATACCCAAGTTTCATGTGACTGTTTATGCTCGACCCTGTAACTAAATTAAAGGTTTCATAAGTATTCGCTTCTGGTTTGAGTGATGTGTTACAGTCGTTATTCTTTTATCTGTGGTTACAGTACAATGACCTTGTAGCACCTGTGTCAAACAAAGTTGCTAGCGTTATGAGACGTACTATGCAGAATAATCGATACTTGCGCTTTCACAATGTTACGTGGCCCTTCTGATTGGTCGAATACCAATACTTTAATGGACAGGTGTACTTTAATGAGGCCTATTAAAGTACTGCTACCAGTCGTATAAATACTACCTTTTCACATGGTCGAGCATAAACTTATTTTATTCTTCCAGCATTTTAACACATATTAGGCAGAACTAAGCTTAGAAGCTAATAATTTCACATGGGTATCACATTCCATGTTCTCATTTATGTACACCCCCAAATTTTTGTTTCTTTACCATACATTATAGTTTTGTCATATTCTATCATAGGTTTATCTACATTTTTATTTTGCCATGTGTGAAATAATATGGTTATAGTTTTTTCTTTATTAATGATCAGCTTGTTGGCTTTAAACCACGTGTACAAATCATGCATAACTGTATTGATTTGGTCTTGTAAGCCACTTTGATCCAAACCTTGTACTAAAACATTAGTGTCATCAGCATATAGTATTACTTCTGCTTTCTGAATATACAAGGGTAAATTGTTTATATACAGCAAAAACAATAATGGACTTAGTACTGAACCTTGCGGTACTCTCCAACTTATTGAATAGATCACAGCAGAAACGCACCATACACTATGGATTTATCATTGTGGCCTAAACGATGTAGAGTTGATTTGGATACACCCTCCAAAATGATGTTTGCAATATACAGTATATTTTTAAGAAGAGCAATGTGAAAGAACTGTTTGAAATACATCTGAAAAACATAGAAAACGTGGAGCAATCTTGCAAATGTGTGCATAACAACAGTTGATGAAGGAGATGAGGTGTGCGAGACACAAAACAATGGGAAATATGCCAACTCTTGGAAGAGATTTCTACTGTACTGTAGTCACCAAAGGGTGACAAAGAATTCTAGACGGGACAAGTATTCTGTTTCTCTTCCTGCAAAACAATCAAACCTACCTATTACTTTTAAAATAATCCAGGAATGTCTCATTCCTACAACAAACTATTATAAAGTATTTTAATCAAACCAACTCCATCATATCAAACCTAAGGCTTTCATTACTGCATAGAAAAAAAAAAAATGAAACGATGCAAACGATAAAAGACACTTTTAGGCTCTAAAAACTTAAAATAGTTCTCAGTGGTCAAAATAAGAGTTTTAGACATCTCAGAACACCTTCCATACATTTATATTTTATATAAATATATGAAAATGTGCATTTAGCTAGTTTTAATTTATTCCTATGCATCAAATATAGGTACTTACGCTTAAATCCAAGGTTGTCATAAGCGAGCATATACTTTTGCGTAGGTCCCAAAGTGAGAGCATACAAAGTTTTGTTCCGATTAGTTAAAAAATATGGATAGGTAGGTTTTGAAAATTGTTTTGTGGTCTGTAACTCAGATTGTAAGTGTGACAGAATGGTTGAAGGATGTAAACTATGTCAACATTTACTAATGTGATAATGTGGTTGTTTTTCAGTTGCCGATGTCCAAGGATGTTCTCTGAAAGACAGCTTGCAGATGGAACTTGCACTTGCGAGTGCTTTGATAAGCAAAGGGAGTGCATCAGGGCAAAGAGAGGCAAGGAATACTTAAGTCTGCAGGATCAAATGTGAGTTCATGTTTGCTTTTCATTCTTTACCTCACAAATTGTGAGAAACTTGCAGAAAACTGTTATCATTTATGAAATCCGATTTGTTTGCTGCATATTTTCATACACAAATGCAATTTATTAGGAATCTTTAAACTTAGAACAGAATAGTCCTGTAAAAATATTTGCATTGTTTGTTGGGTACTTAAACTTCACAAATCATTGTTACATTTACTGACTGTTAGATACTAACTTATAAGAAAATATTTTGCGTTCCACTCGTATGAATTTCTCCACCCATTATCATTTATTTTTATATAGATTTTGCAAAAACTTATTCTTTAGGTTAATTTTTCTACATAAAACCTTTTTTGTTTTTTGTTTAAATAATTACATTGCACTATATGTTATAGGCAGGGGTGCTCTAACCTGGGAGCCAAAGCTCCCTCTCCCCAGATACTTAGGAGAAGGTTGAGATCCCTCAATTGTTTTGTTCTAGTTTTATTCTTATATTATTTTTACCTTGCTGATACAAAACAGAAAGTAAATACATATATACTCCCTGGTGCACACAGCGTAAGTGTTGCAAAAACTTCTTGTAGTAGGCCATGTCATAATGTAACATCTATGTCATGCTGTGTTAGCTTTGCAATGTTTAATTTTGCTAGTGCTACCATTCTCATTAACATTTCTTCAGAATAGATGTTAGTGGAAGCGTAATTCCATGGTTAACAAATTCATATCTTGGTATAGCTGGTGGTGTGACCTACTTCCTTCGTACTGGATCACAACACCGCCGAGCAAGTGTGGATCGTGTTCACCATTCAGAAAATGATCCCCTTAAAGGCGTACAATGAAGGCACTACAAAGGAATAAACAATTTCAAGAACTGTGCATTGAACTCCTGGTATAAATATAATAGTAGTTTGATGTGCCGAGCTTTTGAAATAATAACCATCCTTGACATTACTATACCTAAAAACATTCCCTTGTTTTACAGTCTTTCTGTACATTCACATTTACAAGCCATAACTTGTTCCCTTTCAAATTTAATATAATTGTGAAATAAAAGAAATACAATTTCTAATGTTGCGATATGTTATGCTCACAATTTTGTAATAAATTCAAAGAATTTAACAAACCTATGTGCGTACCTCGTTGTGTTAGAGTTTAGAACAGTACTTAATAAAATTTAGAAGGTTACAGAATTTTATCAAAGCCGAAAAGTGTTCACTGCTTGCGCAGGTATTACTCATAGAGGAAAAACTCACTAGGTAGAGGGGATGAAAGCAGCTACAACACTGCCTTTCCCTTGATGTGGCGCTCTCAGGAACCATTTCTCCTCTGTGTGATGTGGCGGCCAGAGAAACGAATACTTGGTCTGGCTGTGAATGGGAAATTCCAAGTGATTCCTTACTGTAGCTGAAGCATAACGTGAAGGCATCACCACTTCTCAATAGTTATTTAACTGTCGTGGGGTGTTTCGTTTGTGGTCAGTACACTAATATAGCATCATTTCCATCTTTGGATATTAAGTAAAGTTTAATTATTTTTAAGTGTCCTAATATTGTATATTACTGTATACAACATAATGCACACGCTTAATTAATAATAATAATTTCTTTGTTCTGGTGCCTCTGTTATACATGAAAAAAAGATAGTGAAAGTCAAAGTTTAAAAATGGTTGCTATATACTAGCCTTGAAATTACATACTCTTTCCATTACAATGCAAGGAATAACTGAATAGCACCAACACTTCAAAAAGAATTACTCAAAAATGTACTGAAAAATTCTATCTAATAACAGTGGATTCCTTGCAAAACGCATGCGCGCATCTCTCTCTCGCTCTCTCTCATCTTTGGAAGATGCTGAAATTAAATACCAAGTTAATCAAAATACTCATTTTTCAGAAAATAAAAAATAACAAAACATTGTCCATTAAAGGGTAGTTTGGGTTGGGGAGGATTTTCTTAAAAATATTCTTGTTGCATCTTTGGTCGATGTTTGGCTTAAATACCAACTTTGGTACTTAACTATTGTAATAAATGATGACTTAAATTCCCGCAGAAAAACTTTTCTTTCATCACTTAGGTGCTCAGGGTAGCCCAACTGCTTCACTGACTTGCTGCTGGCAGGCTGAGGTTCAACCTGAGTGCTTTTGCTGCATGCCCACCCTCAACAGGGTTTGACCGCAGGATTTATTTTTCGGGATGTGTGTTTAGAATGGCTTTTCTGGTTTAGGATAGTTGAAATAGTATGGAGGAAGCATGTAGTTCCCCTCTGCACATTGGGAAGAGTGGTTTAAAAATGTTGTAATTGACCTTTTTCTAAAAATCTTTTTAGGGAGGGGGCTTCAGAGGGCCTGAAAAATGTGTATTTCTGATGAAATCTCAACATTGAGTTTTTGGGTGGAATATAATGCTTCCTCTTCTTCTAAATACAGTAGAGAGAAAATAAAATCTGATTATCGCTTTAGCCTACTGTACAAAATGTATAATGAAAGTTTAACTTGATTAACAAGAAGTAGACAGAAGAACAAACTTTTGTTGGAATAGTTTGTAGAAGAGTGAGATTTTATTTTGTAACAGCATATTATTGTTATACAGTAACACTAGCATTTGCTTACAGGTGTGTAGTAAATGGCCACTGTCAAGCACCCAGCTGTGAGTTTGGGACCTACAAGAGGCATGCTGGGCGATGCCCTAGGAAAGAAGAAAAATTTGATGTATGGAGAGCTTACCCACATCGCGATGAAGACTTTAAATAGCGTGCACACTGCATAATGTGGACATTCATCATTCTGGCTCTAAAACCCCCAGCGTTTGACATTAGAGCTCAATTACAGTAACCTCATATGACAGCGACTTTGTACCCCAAGCTTAGATTTTGGTTCTTTAAATGTTAAATGAATGTTTGTACCAAGCTTGAATTTAGAAGGGTAACTTTGAAACTGAAAATAAGAACTAGAGACTGTGGTCAAATACTGTACTTAATGTCTTTTAATATGTTAAGAAGACTACAGAAAATTTGAGTGCTTATGGTCAATAATACTTTTAAGTCTCTAATTCTGTTAACATTCTATACAAAAGACTAAAACAGATTTTACCTTGAAGTAATGATTTTATCTAAAGTTATGAAATGAAGGTAACACAGACCACATGTAAGGCCATAATGATGGAAATGGGCATCTTAAGGAAAGACAAGAAAACATTTTTTTAAATGTGTTTTGTGCCCGGAAAATATTCTGACATTTAGGCTTATTGAAAAGTGTTTTACGTAATACTAACAAATTAGTGTTGTTTGTGCCAGAGAATGGCTGTTTATGTGTTCAGAACTATTTAGTGCCATCCCTGTAAAGACTGTGAAAGTTCTAGATGTACATCAAGAGCAGTTACCAGGAAATTTAACTCATCCCTAGTACACGCAACTTGTATTCCTGGGAAGAGGCATAAACATAGCACACTTAAGGAGTACTCTAAGTAACAGAAAGGTACCTGTGTGTTCTTGCATATGATTCAATGCCTAAGTCAACTTTGCAACTGCCTAATCCAGTTTTCTGGAAATGTTTTATCATTCTATCCTGGGGTAAAACTGTTGACAAGCATACAGTATGCTGCAAAACAAATGACATTGAAGTGTTAATGGCATTTGGGAGGTCCCAGGTTTGATTCCCATCGACTGTTCAGTCTGACTTTGGGTTTTTTATGGTTTTTCCTGGTCAGTAGGTGAACGCTGGGGTAGTTTATCTTCTTTTACCATGACTTCCTTTCATTGTTTCCCTCTCAGGTGTGCCTCTAGTTTTTGTGGCATATGGCAGTGCTGGACACATGGCGAACATGCTACCTCAAAGGAAACAGTACTCCCTGTGGACATTAGAGGGCTGCTTGATTGAACAGGTCGTTCACCACTCTCTCTCAGCAGCTGCAGTAATTGAATGGGTCTTCGAGCCAGCAACTGTTAAGAGACCTGCAAAATGTAGCCTCCTGTGGTTCCTCTGCAGTTCATCACTTCCTGCCGAGGGTGGCAGCTGCAATAGATCTTACATAGGCCATGTGCACGCCAATGTATACCTATACTCTATAGTTAATGGTGGTATGGAATGTGCCACACATTATTCATAACATTTCTGAAGATTATTGAACTTGCTGATGAACAGAGGTTGCTCTAACAACACAAAAAGCAATGTTATCTTCTCACATAGCTCGGGAATATTTGTAGATGGGTCATCTGTATTGAAAACTGATTGTGTAGGCATCAGGATCTGTGTGATTCAGGGAGTGGACAGGTAGTTCCACTAGAAATTAGGCAATTCCCATTGCAGGAGGATATGTGACTCACTCCCTGTTAGACGCTGAGCAAATCCACCCATGTCTTTAAACATCTGCCTAACACAGTACCGCTCAAACCAAGTTTCAGTGATGTTACTTTGATGACTCTAACACACCAGATTCTCGTTTGTGGTGATGGTTCATTGGCATAGGACTGATCCTGTACAATGGAATATGTCAATTGATGGCTATCATACTTTTGCTTCATTAAATCTCGCATCATACTGTACTTGAACATGAAGCAAAATCTATCCATTCTGATGTCTTACTCCATTGACCGGAAATAATGTTACACAATACACAGCTTCTTGCAGAAAACTCACAATGTGTCAAACTATTTTATACAATAAATAAATACTTCATTGCTATGGAAACTTGGGCAGCAAATGATCAACAATTTCAGCATCATTTGTTTTGCTGCGTACTGTACAATAAAAGTGATGTTAAATAAACTGGTGTGTTAAAGGGTGTCAATGAGTACTAAATGGCTACTCAAACTTACATACTTGTGCCATTCTGCTCAGGTACTAGTCTGTTAGTTCATGTGTGCATATATTAAAAATATCTCTTGTTTAGTTTCTACTTTATATTTCACTTTGGCATCAACGATCAAGATTTGGTACTGAAATCTTGGTCATGTAAGATTATACAATAGCTCTTAGTAAGTGCTCATACAGTAACAAAAAAAGGCAACTAGCACATGAGTATTATAAATCAAAGTTGCTTTACCACAGAAAAAAACTGTGTTCCATAATTTGGAGTTTATGTGTAACACTTTCTCATACTTGCCAACTTTTACGGTTTGTCTGTAAAATGTATGTGAGTGAAAGCCTTTTTTTGACAAATGAGGCATTTTAACAGCTTTGGGGCAGTGCCAAAGTATTATAGATTTACACTAGACATGACAAAGCATTAAATTCTCTTGCATTATATTGTAACTTAAGATTACAGACTGAATGGTATACAGTGCTATGATAGACCAGAGCTTATCTGTGTGTCTATCCTCCTTCATCACGATCATGGTCCCCCTTCACTAGGCTTCAACAAAATGTATAGCATGTGGATTAAAAATTTCATTGCACAACTAGTGACCTTTAGTAACCAGCACGAACATTCAATAATGGACAACGTGAATTGTAAACTCCCTCACATAAGTTGTTTATCTTATTCACATTCTAAGGCTGCAGGATATAAGTTTCCCAGTTTTTGTTTATAGTTCATGTTATGAAACATGAAATATAGATTAGAAATCTGTGTATAGCCTAAGAAGTGGTGTTTTTTTGCTTTAGTACATGTTTATTGTGGTACCAGGAAGAATTTCAGCATGTGGACAGAAAAAAAACAGTACTACCAGGTCTTCAAGGATTCTTATAAAACAGAGTTCCAATTTATTTTACAGAATTTTTGTACTAAATGTTTTACACATTATGAATGTCATGTCTTTGCAAAATTATTACATTTTACTGGACAAGGGAAAGTTTTATGGGTTTCAATTTCAGCAAGTTGGCAAGTATGCTTTCTACTCACACTATCATGCATGTTCGGCATTTAAAGAGTACCTATATATACCATATATATTCTGTAATCCAGGAAAAACAGAAAAAAAGTAGTTTTCTTAATCTAGAATGCCAATTTGGTTAAAAAAAAAAACTGCTTTCAAGGATTTCTGAGAAGGCAAGTAATCTTATTCCATTTCTGCAATTCATTGTATATCTAAAATTACTCACTGAATGAGAGGAGATTAACTACAGTGTAATTCTGGTTTCTCAGATTCAGCCTCCCCAAAAAGTATACTTTATGGCATTTTAAAACAAGCCACAAAATTAAATTTATGTTATGACTCTTAAGATGAGAAAATCTTGCACTGAAAAGTGATACTTATCAACAATACATTTGTGACATAAACTCATAACTTGTTGCCCAGATTGGTCCATGAGTTCTTGTATGTTCTTTCCTGTTCATCACGTTGCCAATGTACAGAGTGAACCAGACCACCCGTAACAGTTATTTATTAAAAAGAAAAACTACTGCACTAGTTGTCCAATTGCTTGTATGCAAGCGTGTACATATGCTCGATAGCCCAGTACCATCAACATATCAAAACCTTCACTATTTGTATTAACTTTCATACTTGAAATTAGCCGCACGAAAATAAAGAACAAAACACTCGATTGTCATTGTATTGTGCATCGTCATCTGAACTTCCTTTGTCAACATTAATTTTCTTGTAACATTTCTCAATATGAATGTCAATGCTATCTGGGGTTCAGGTGTGCTGTCTTTTTTAAGGGCTCTATCTAATGGTACACTATTGGAACCCCTACTCACACTTGAGACTTTAAAGTGATATGACACTGACCCCACTTCCAGTTATGGCTGATTGGTAGAAATCAAGCTCAAATGAAAGTTCACTCTACTGCAGTTATATATATTTTTGCCTCAAAAATTTTAATATGGTATTTTCTGAAATAAAGAACTTTTACGGGTAGTCTGGTTCAATTTTTGTAACAGGAAACCAAAACAGCTGATTTAGCACTTATTGCAGCTAACTAGAAAATGGTTAGCATAGATTATGTATCTCAAGCCACCAAGGTTCCTCCTACTTTATGGTCACCACATAGAAGGGGTTGTGGGGTCTATTCCGGATTTCAGAGTGTAGCACGTGACTTTTTTCAGTTATGGAAACTGAATTAAAAAGAACTTTGATAGGGTCACTTGATAGATGATAAATTTTTACTTGGCTCCATGTAAACCAATGCCAATTGAATAAAAAATGGATTAATTATATGGTCTATTCCACATCACTGCTTGTACATTCAGGTGCATGGAAACGTACTTATGCTTTCGGTTTCCTACACTGTTTTTCTTTCTTTAATGTTGACAGAAACTCCTTATCATCTGTGTTCCAGGCCTGGGTGAGCCAATATCTTATTGATTTTAATTAACATCTGAAACACATGCAGCATTAGCCTATGAACAAAGATCAGACCTAGGGAGTATGGAAGTATGGAAAAATTTCACCTGAGTGGCTGGAAGGCATGCTTCATGATGACAACCCACACCAGCCCTGGGAGAGCCAATCTCTAATTGGTTTGAATTAATATTCGACACACACATTAGCCTGTGAAGAAAGATCAGACCTAGGTGAGCAGTGAAAGGGGTGGAATATGGAAACATTTCACTAGAAGGCTGGAAGGTATGCTTCACAAGGACAACCCACACCAGTCCTGGATGAGTCCATCTTGTATTGGTTTGATGTCAAAAGTCTGACACTTAAACATTAACCTATGAATGCAGATTGGTTTTAGGCTCAGGAGACGAGCATTAAGTGGAGTGCTAGATTCAGGTGGTTTAGTATTTCCTTATCAACATAAACCACTGTGCATTATATCGGCACAACTGTACTTCCAATGTCAAGTGGATTAGATCATCAGCAGTCCAAGACAGCTGAGCTTTAAGATTCACTCCGAATTACCAAGTTCACTTAATCAGATAACCAATTCTTCATCTTCCAATGGTAAAAGCAGCCATGTGCAAATTTACAAATTACTGAAGTCTCGCCAATATATGATCTGGAATAAAGCAAACATTATGTGTAATATTGTGACATTTTTAACTGTCCTTTCAGTTAAGTCTTCACTATCACTTCGCTTTCTTCATGACATAGCTAAGTAATGAAATACATACAACATAGCCTATTCTTCTGGATGGTTCACTCACTGGAGAGTCGAACACAAGACTTCTCCAATATCTCGCACAAGCAGCACTCACTGCACATCACAGCAGTTATTATGAACTTGCTCGGAGAACAGCACTTTTATTGGTTCAAACACACTCCCCAACTCAACTCGCAAGAATGCTCACTTATATAGCAGCTGGTTAAGAGTTCCAGAACGTTCTAGAACAGGAAACTTCCTGAATATTCTGATCTGATGATCACATTTCCGGTGTTTACATGGATAGGAGCGCTACTTATCTTTGTTTATCACTCTGACTGCCCCGTGCCGATCTCCTAAAGCTTGGGCCATAGCTGCTGCATCACAATATGTATGTAACATGTATGGCTGACGATAATATAGTGAATGATCTAAAAGGCTCTGATTTATTCAAAATAAGGACATTGATATCTAAGATAAATTCTGTTAATGTGATGTTTAATTAACAAAAAAACATTTGATCTTGCAGATTTCCTTTTTCCAATGATCTGTCCCTTTTGATAGGAATTTAAAGAGAGTGCTGAGGAAGCTATATAATAACCAGAAGCAAAATATGACACAAAAGTATACTGTGATATACGTAAAAGCAAAACTTTAAGAGCTCAGCATAATATGCAAAGTGGCCCACTTGGGAAGAAATAAAATAAAAACATTATAAAATGAGATTGTTGCTATTTATCGTTCAATAATTTGTACATGTATTCTGCAAGAGTTGGAGTTTTGTCCAAATTAGGCCTTAAAGATCCCACCATTATGAACATGATGCAGACCATATTTTGAATCTAATTCCTCCCATGTGTCTCGGGTAACTTTCAGAAAAGCTGAGAAAATCTTTGCTCTGAATATCCCTGGTTTGTTGGGCATACATACCATTCTTCATAACACCCCAGAGAAAGTGGTGTCAGGTGTGGGAATTTTTGGAACATGATACCCTGCAGATGAAGTACGAAAAAGTTTTGCAACTTGTCCAGGTATGGTTCTGGCCAAGACAAACGGCCAATATAATTTATAGTGACTTATCTGTTCCAGTCCATATGCAACATGCATTAGGGTAGTCATTTGCTCACTGTTTGCGGCCGTCACCTCCTCCTGTCCGTTGCTCGCGGCTTACCTTGCTGCATCCTCCATGTTTGCTCCAGATGTTCGCAGTGTGCTGGTTCTCTGTATTTTTTTATCCTCGGCTAGCTGCAGTAATTTTCCTTAAACTATGTGGGAGCATGGACTTATCCTTGGTAAAGGAAACGTAGATCTCGGGCGGTGGTAAAAGGAGAAGTAGACGTGCTTTAGTTATGAAAAGACGACACTGCTGTTTCTTTTATTTTGCTACTTCTCGTAGTACACAACACTGATATTGCCGCCGTTAAAACACTGTCCACTGCTGTTGAAACACGGCGCGGATATGACGCGAAGTTTATATATGCTTATTATCTCTCTTTACGCGTAGCGATTCTTATGTGTGTTGCGAAAACTGTCTTAATACACTTTTGGCGCGATATCTCTTAAACATCCTGCAGCATCTCTCCCTACCTGTAGTTTAGCAAAATGTCCCTCGACCAAATGACAGATCACCCACAAATGCCTCGAATTTGTTCCTAACAGACCCATTTATAGTCGCAGGCTTCTGGGGCTGCTTCCTTTCCTATTGGTCCACTTTTTAGCGCCACTCAACGCGTCTCATTATTTCATATAAACTTACAGGGATCTCATTGGTCCAAGTTTAACATAAATCGCAGCTTTTCCTAAATTCACCGTTATGCCTCTCACTTGGTCACGGCGAATTATCGTATAAAGGAACAAAGACTCTACACCCTCGCTGTATGAACAATGCCCCTGCGACCAGAGAGACATCGTAAAACTAGACTTTCTGCCTTCGAAGACACTTTTCTTGTAGCTAAGACATTTCGTCGTGGACAGTATTTTAACATAGCGCTTGAATTATTTACATTAAACAATTTATAACTCCTCTAATATTAGTAACCTAAATACATATATATCGTTAAATCGCCCTTCTTAAACTATACAAGCAGTATAAGAAAAAGATATGTACATAGTATGATTTAACATCAATAAAAATTAATAAATCAAATTATCTACAATTACATTTCTCGGCCTAGAGTTGCCGTTTCATGTTACATCGTCAGAAAATATCCATCTATTCAAGAAGCCCTCTTCTCTCTCTCCATATGATTGCAGATAATGGTTGCAAACATGAAGCGTTGCTGGCGACCAACCTCAAATAGTGCCTGTATACCATGCACTATGGTGGTTTATAATCTCAAAATGCGTTTTCACTTGCTTCTATATTCCTGCACATATACACACTTTGTACATGGGAAGTGAATAATGTGGGACCCTAAATATAAACATGTGATGCAGGTATAGCAAAGGAAAATACATCACTATTGCCAACTAAACATGACAAACTAAGCACATAACTTAAACATTCTCATAGGATGTTAGAGAAAACATGGTAATGACATTTTGAAAGGCAATGTTGCTAGAGAAGAGAAACATTAATGGCCAAACACACACATTTTTGTCGAACATCACAAAATATGCAGATAATCTCAGTTCATTACGTATATGTAGCAAAGAAGATAAATAGTAGAAATTTTTCTTGCCGGATGGCATATTAGATTGACAATGCCACTCATCTCTTGCAGAGGAATTGATACTGTGTAACCAGTTGTGGTAAATGATACCAATACACATACACTGAATGATGTCACCCAGACTCAGTAACCATCACCTTCACTTTAGTAACTGTTATTGGGGAACTACTTACTGTCTGTAGCAGTTACATTGTTTTCTGCCCATCCTTAGTTAACACCTCTACTGAAGGTAAAACTTGACATCTAAAGGTTTCTTTCTTATTGCTTAGCTGAATTGGTGTCTTTTTGTATCACATGGTGACATGATAAACGAGAGAGTTGGACAGGTGACTTGAAAGTTTTGGTTCATAGCAGCACCCTTTGTTGTTTAAATGTACATTACCTCAGCAAGCAGTTAACATAGGAAACTGCTTTTTGGACTGCATTTCAAAATAAAATGGGCTTGATGGACAGTTTATCTCCTTTTCTGGAGCCCCAGTAAATTTCTAGAGCGCAAATGATATTTGTGTCAGCAGTTTTACTGCATAAATTCACAGTACAGCATCTTAACTGTACAACACTGCAAGGGGAGCATGCTTCGTAACTGGGTTTTGCACTGAACAGATCTGCCTGTCACCCACCATTAAATCCTGTTTTTGCTATAAAATTGTAATGTTTGATACTTAAGTATTTTAAAGTAATATTGAGTTGATATTTTTTGGTAGTTTTGATAATTAATTGCTAATGGAAAGTGCATTAGCAGAATAAACACAATCTAAACACGTTTTATGTTAATGTTACTGAAATACTGGTTTTATTGGAAGCTTCTATTAGAAATATTGTCCAACATTTAAAAGCTTATCCCTTAAACTTATGTTCCTCAAAATATGATAGAAAGTATGCAAATTTTAATAGTTTTAACTTGAAAAGGTGTTGTCTGTTGTTCAAAGCAACACAGGAAAAGTAAGTTTGCTTCCTTAATTTAATTTAGAGTGAATTTTCTTGTATAATAAAATTGTTAATTCACGCAGATATTTTTAATCACTTCACACTCTTGAATAATCACTATGTAGTATACTATTTTCTAATAATTTATCACGAAAAGGACATGATTAACTAATTTTGTTGTGGTGACCTTTTTGAACCAACTAAAATCCATAGTTTTACAGAAATGCCACAAAGCATAACTGAGAAGCCAGACAGTTGTAATTTTTTGTTTTCCTCTGCTACCAGTGAATCTTACAAATGTACTTATGTTTTACTTAGTTATCTTGAAACATTTTCACAGGAACATTTCCAATTAATGTATAATTGTTAGGTTTTTTTATGTAATATTCCTTAGAAAATAAATTTGCGACTCAGTAAAAAAACTGTCAATGAAGTTACACTTCTGGTTGACAACATGCAAAAACCTATGTGAGTGACTGAATCCATGGCATTGCAAACAGGTTATAAGATGTAGTAGATATTAAGAAAACATGTAATACTCTCCAAAGGCACAAAATCTGCTTTACTCTCCTCTGATATGCTAAGTTCATTCTTAATATAAGTAATACTTCCTGCTGTATTAAGCTAATAAAAGCCTAAGAAAGCTTAATATCTCCTTATAGGAGTTATTTAAACTATTGGAAATGAAACTATGTGCTAAATAAATACCTTGAGACAATGCATCTGTATAAAAGAAAAACAAATGGAAATACAACACATCTACCCTAAATTATTGATTAATTTTACTTTATGCACTAAAACAAAGCTATTTTGTGTATGCATTATTAAATTTTCAAATATGAGTTATGCAAAACATTGAATGCAAATTGTTTCATATTTTTTAATAATGTTCAACAGTTTTTAACTCCTTAATGTCTGAGAAAAATGGACTTGAACATTAAAATATAAGTATTTGTAGCTGTTTTACATTGTAAAACTATTAAATTATTTCAATACTATTGTAGTCTCTTTCTGCTTCTGAATTAAAAGCAAAATCCACGTAACTGCAATCAGTTGTAACCCCACATCATCCATGCATGTCATCGCACTGGTTATTTTATGCAGCCTTCCCCATCCTTTTCTACAGGCACATTTGACTGCAATAGCTGGGATTCGAACTTGTGACATTTGGCTTTGATTGGATGGCCAGTCCATTTTGTCTCATCTTAGCAATCACTTCCATTAAGGCATCCATGACAGGGATATAAAAACCAGTTTAGGAATTACAGCAATAGTGGCATATGTAGTAAAATAACTCGTGCAATAAAGGGTTAATACTGTACTTTAATTTGAATGACTTTTTAAACTTGTACCTTTAAAAACTGTGGATATTAAATAGGGATGGGACCTCGATACTCTGTGGCATTGAAGTGGGTCTAATACTTTCGATACTTTTAAATGTTTATGTTTTGCACTATTCAAAGTAGTTGTGTTCAACTTTATGTCAGATAAGAAATGAAAGGAATAGAGACATCATGTTATTGCCTTGCAATAGCTGTTGGACTATAGTTGCTGATAGACCTTGACTATGTTGCATGCAACATTCCATACTCTCTTGTGTCTAAATGAAAACTTGCAAAACAACGGGGGAATGAGTAGAGGAGGTACTTGTGAAACATATAGCGTTAACTGAGTTGCACATGAAGCTGATTTAGCTGACACACTAAATCACATTTCTGCAATAGCCTGGCTTGTTGACTCACTCTCAGCCATTAAATTGATCTACTCCAGTGACCAAAATCTGTAAATCCAGCAGAAATAATTCAGAACTTAAGATGTGAGATAATGCAGCATATGGAAATATTTGTTCTTTCAAGAGTGCTTGTGTTCAACAAACATTTTTGATTCCTTTATATCTCTGCATTTCATATAATACTTACTTGATTTTTTTTTTCTTCAAATTTTTGTGTCTAATATGCCTTTCTATTAAACATGTGTATACTAATGCATGAGGGAGGTTAGTAGAGAGGTTTAATCCACAAACTTACTATGTTTCTGGGTGTTATTAGTTAATTAAAAAAATACATATGTTGCATTATCTAGAAAGTTACTGCCAATAGGAAAATGTCAAACAGGAACAATTTCAGAATTAGCATACAATACAAAATTGCTTACATGTGTTTATAAACAGAAAACTACTATAAGTCAGTAAACAAGCTATCACCTTTACACTTTTTTATAAATCGAGTATCGGTACTCAAAAATCAGTATTGAGAATCGAGAAATATTGGTATTATCCCATCGCTAATATTAAGGAAACAGCTGTGCAAGTGCTTAATAAACTGAAAAAATATAATTTTCATAACTTTCTGCCAAAATTTACAGATGCATTGTCTTATTGGTAACAGCATGCATTTCCCAATATGAAAACAGAAATGCATTTAAATTTATGCACCCATAGATATTTTTTCTTTTCTTTATTTTGTATGATAATGAAATACAAATTAATGTTCATACTGGTGCTGTTGCAAGAAAAGGTTGTAGCTCTGTGCGTAATACAATGTTTAATGTGCTGTATTAATACTAGAAGTAATAGTTATGGACGAGTTATCAATAGGATTGCTGGAAAAAACCTGCATTTTAATGTAGATAGGTAAGTTAATCGTAGTGAAAATGTGAATATAACATTGTGTTACCTGTAATATGTTTTGATGTCTACAATGAAGTGAAAGGCCATCAGACGAGAATTAACTGATGTTTCTCAATTACCAAAGTGGACTGCTGCTTATTACCCTGTGATTGTTGAAAAGTCAGTATAGTTTAATAGTCATATTATACATCTTTCTTTGTATGATGTTTATTGTGCATTTTCAGAGTAGAAATTAATGGCAGTTGAAAACTCTGCTGCCTCTAGAACATAACTCAGATATTAAATGACTGTATACTACATGTTATTTTAGAAACTAGAAAGTAATATGTTCTAATAGAGGCAGAACTGATGTAATATAACAGTAACAACTGCTATTCACCAAGAAGAATGGATAAAAAGAACTCTTTAAGAACAATAAGTGAATATTCTTGTGCTTACTGTGCATAAAAGGCATTTTGTTGCTTCTTTTCCTGCTCGAAACCACTGTGGTAACAGCTGCTAAATAAATAATTAGAAAACAATTTGTATCTATATGTATTTATAAAATTTAAGCCTTAATATATTGCATGTCATGCAAGGTAAATATGCCGTTTTGTAATTTAAGATAATTAAAATTATACGCATATTATTATTATTGTTATTAATAGTAGTAATAGTGTTGCTTAAAGGATTGCAAGTTGGCTTGGGTCATAAGGTAAACACTGAATGCAGTATCATGACAAAAACAGAAGGATGTCCAAACCAGCTCATGTTCACTCAGCCTGCTTTGCCAGTAATGCAGAAAATCGCACACAAGCACAAAAGAAACCAACTTCACCTGGACTGAGGTAAACAGCAGTTTATATATCATGAGCTCGCTTACCAGAGTTGACAACATAGACCACACACATGGGGAGGAAGCCTGTGATTGAGGCTAGCAGACGACTTTCACCCTTTGCTATGCAAGTTGTCCCCAACACTGCAACTCGTTCATGATTTTGTTTTATTGTTTTGCATGTAGCAAAGCTCTAACCAACAACAGTAAAGTATGCTGGGTATTCATTTCAAAGTGTGCCAAGAATAGGGACAGGAATTTCATGTACTAATAATCTCTCAATATGTATAAAAACTTCCATAATGTGCACATAATTATGCTTATATATGAGGGCTAGTTTCTTTTTCAACCTCCAATCGTGCAGGAGCGCAACCACACGAGCGGTGGAAACTGTTTGTGCATGGAGGGCAACTGCGCATGTCCCCCACTCTAACCTCAGCCACAGCCAACTTCACCATGTCATTGTGAGCCTAGTTTTTTGGCACAGGAACTTGGCCACTACGAGTGACTCTCCTGCCAAATGTGAGTTGCATAGTGTGATTCGGTTCCTTCAAGCAGAGACTACGACTGCGGAGAGCCATACAGAACAAACGAAGAGGCAAGCTGACGTCTGGGGTTGTCTATATTCATGACAATCCCACCCTCACAGTGTTCGTGTCACCCAACAAATTCTTCAAGAATTTCGATGGGACGTTTTCGACCACCCGCCGTACAGGCCTGATTTGGTACAGAGTGATTTTCACCTCTTCCCTGGACTGAAAAAGTGGCTGGGAGGGCAGAAGTTTAAGAATGATGAAGTCTCTCAAACCAACGTTCGTACCTATCTTAACTCACTGGCGGCAACATACTGTGCAGAGGGGATTGAAAAGTTTTGTCCACAGGTATGACAAATGCCTCAACCTTAATGGCGATTATGTTGAAAAGTAAACACATTTGTATGTAACATTTGGTAATAAATTTATTTGGCTATGTACTCTTGTCTTTTAATTATGATCCATCGGAGGTTGAAATAAAAAATAGCCCTCGTATAAAGTATTAAGACATCATATTGACATAAAACAAAAATGTAATAATCTGAGATTTTCAACTGGAGAGAGATTCTGAACCTGCAGGAATATTTTGAAATGCTTTCCTTTACATAAATATATATGTTACATTTTTGCAAATCTTAAGAGACACTAAAGAATAAAATTCAAAGGAAATTTAATGTTATGTATAAGTATATATAATATACTTGAACTCAATTCCAAGAACTCCTTAACAGCTACCACCAGATAAGGTGGGGGGTTTATCAAGGTGGCATGAGCCACTATCAGTGTTTGCAAGCTTCAACACTGACACCATGGCACATATTTGGAAATATTGTATTGATAAATCAAATGTGAAGATGCAAAATAAAATATATTTATAAAATATACATTATATGCAAAATAAAATATTGTTTAAATTAGGGATACTATTTATAATCGGTGCTATCAATGTATGTCTAATACTTAGAGATAAACCTTTGAAACATTTAAATTTTTAACTTTTGCTTTACTGAAAGTTGTTGCATTTAACTTTGTTACATGTGGAATGAAAGGAATCGAGACTTCATGTTATTGTCTCGCATGAGTCCCCAAAGAGTCGTTGGACTATAATGTTTGATAGACCTTGACTGTATTTCCTGGGTAAATCAATGCAACATTCCATAGGCTATGATATCTAAATGAAAACATGCAAAATAGTGGGGAAGGAGTAGAGGTACTCATGTAATATGCAGTGTTAACTGAGTTGTGAATGAAACTAATTTAGCCGACATAAATCACGTTTCCGCAATAGCCTGGCTTGGTGACACCCCTTAAATTTACCTACACTGGTTATCAAAATCTGTGAATCAGAACTGAAGACATGAGATAATAGAGCATATAGAAATTCTTGTTATTTTTAGTTGAGTTCCATGTAAAATATATATTTGTTTATATTTTCAAGATAGCAGAATAAAGGAGAATTTCTGTATTTGATTTTTATGGATAGAAGATTCACAAAAAGAAAGTTTTCAGCATAAAATATAGCTACATAGAGGCAAGTTTGTTGTTGTTGTTATTATTATTATTATTATTATTATTATTGACTAACAATACAAAATACATAACCTGTGTAACAAAAATGCTGCCAATTGGAAAATGTTAAACAGGAATAATTTTGGAATTAGCATACAATAAAAAATTGGTTACATGCATTTATACACAGAAAACTACTAATAAGAATATAATTCAGTGAACAAGCCATCGCATTTATAGGTTTTTATAAAGTGAGCATTGATGCTCAAAAATCACTATTGATGTAGAGAAATAGTGATATCATCCCGGGGCAGCCCAGGATGCTGCAGCCCATATTAAATTAAATTGAGTTTTATTTATGGACACCCTTCAACTACTATTGTCCTTAGCATCCCATTCTATATTGGGCATGAAAGACCGTAATTTTGCTCAGAGGCCTCTTTATCAGGCTTGAGGTTCTTTTACGTCCCGTAAATCTACGACATGGGACCACCGGCTTTACTTCCTTCCAAAGGAAGCCATGCTAAGGATTTTTATGCCCAAAAAAATCCATTGCCTTCCATCGGGTTTGAACCCGCAACCTTGGGAACTAGAGGCTAGCATGGTAACCACTACACCACGGGGGATGACGGAGCAGCCCAGCCTGGGGTGTGGCAAGGCGCAGACCAGGCAAGCCCAGCCCAGGGCAATGCAGCACAACCCAGCCCAACCCTTCGAAACCTGGGGTGGGGCAGACCAGCCAAGCCAAGCCCAGGGCAGGGCAACACCATCCCACCCAGCCCAGCCCGCGGCAGCCAAGCTGAGCCCCAGACAGCCCAACCCATACCACCCCGGGGCAGCAGCCTACACATCCATGGGTGGGACAGCCCAGCCCAGCCCAGCCCAGCCCAGCCAAGCCCGGAGAGGGGCCACTCAGTCCAGCAAGGGGCGGGGCAACCCAGCCCAGGCCAGCTCTAGGCGGGAGATCACAGTCCAGTCAAGCCTGGGGTGGAGCAGCCCAGCCCATTCTGGGGCCTGGCAGGACAGCCCTACCAAGCAGGGTAGCCCAACACATTCCTACCAGTCCTGGGTGTAGCAGCCCAGCCCATGGGGAACAACCAAGTTCGGGGCTGGGCAGCCCAGCCCAGCCCAGGGACTGGCGGGGCAAACAAGCCCAGCCCAGGTGGGGCTGCCTAAGCTGGTGTAGCCCAGCCCGGGGCTGGGTGTCCACCCCAGCAGAGCCCATCCAGCTTAGCGGCTTCCAACCCAGCCCAAACTAGCACAGCGGTGCCCGGCCTGGCCCATCATTCACTTGTGTATCAAATGCACTCAAGTAAGACTCACATTTGATTTTTAAAGCACCCCTCCAAAAAAATTGTGGTGAAATGTATGCATTACAAATAAACTTAGACTTACAGGATTAATATTTATTATTCAGAAATGATTTACAAATGTACAATAAAAGAATTGTTCTCGATTGTGTAATAGTAAAATAAAATATACACCTATTAATGGTGCATTGGGTTAATGCAACTAATATCTAACTAATTTACTCACACTTTATGCTGTACTGTACCTATGTAGGTAACTAATCTCTGCTATCACTGCCCTGCAGAACCTGGATCATCATCAACATTCCAGTTTGCATCATCCTCCGTCCCATCCAGTTTAGCAAATAAAGCACTTCTTGAATGACATCTCGATGAGAGACTGGAATTCAGTCCTATGTGACTTTTACCGAGTTGCGTACCAAAGACTATGTAGGTTAACTTGTGGTTGTTGCTTGCAATCCATTCTGTTTACAGTTTTCAGATGAGCTTTAAATGGGCAGTTTATGCAAACATCCACTGGCTGTAGCAGTGGAGTCATTCCACCAGGACTCGTAACCGTCTGAATATCCTGTAGCTAATCTTCTTTTCACATATTCTCTTTAAAGCCTGCGAAAGCTGTCCAATGCTAGCATGTTTCTCTGGTATGATAGAAGTGCTCACTCCCATATGGTTTAATCCAGTCAGCAACTAGCATACTGTCTAACAACCCTTTTTCCTGGGCTCTCACCAGGACTACAAAAGAAAAATTCTCTTCCTTCGGAATGGTTTTCCAATTGAATATTTTGAATATGGAGGTTTCCTGCCATCAACAAGCATAGCCAACACAATAGTACAGCTTTACTTTTCACAAACAGCTGTACACATTACCACTGTCTTCGAGCCTTTTTTTTTTTCAATGGTGGTATCACACCTCATCTCGAAATAAACAGGTATTTGATCAGGATTTCTTATTTGCAAAAGCAGATATTTATACTGCTTTTGAAGATGCATAACATGTCTTTGAAAGGCCAGAACTTTGTCTTAATACAATTCTGGCATACAATGTGCTATTACGGTACGCCTGCAAATTGAAAACCTGTGCCTTACAAAAAAGCGTAAAATCCAGCCCATGCTTGCTTTGGAATTCTGCACAATGTTAATCTCTCATGCAATATTCAATGCTTGAAGCAGGCACATTTACATGGTCGCAGCATAACCAAACTGGTATCTCAAACTTATGAAGGCTCCAAGTCTATTCTCTCCACCTCTGGATACTTGGCTGGCAATCCTCAGAAAGACCATCTATTGCGGTTCGTTGCTTGCAACGTGTTCTCCTTTCCCTTTCTGGAACATTGAATTTTCTTCGTACAGCACTACTTCCTATTTCTTCTACTTCTTTGATAATTTTCAATTTTTTAGCAGCAGTGAATGAACACAATCCTATAGTACTGATTTTTGTAGTCCACCAAGGTGTGAACACAAACACTAGTCACAAAGAATGGATGATATCAAAATATGCTGGGGACCACCTGGAGATGAACAAAGACTGATGCTACCACTATCACTAACAATGTTATACTTTGTGCATTCACATACCAGAAATACATATGTAGGACTACACAAGTCAAAAGCAATGCTTCCAACATAACAAATTCAAATAAGATGCGCACTCCCATTTTCAAAAAAATTGTTTTCAAAAAAGGTGCATGTGGTACATGAGTAATTACAGTATGTTGGTCACAACCTCATTTCTTATACTCCTTTTTACCTTATCTACTATGTACCAAGTAGGTAGAGACAGTGTTGCATTCCACCCAAAAATATATCAAGAATTCACTGGAAATACATGTTTTGAGACCTCCTGAACCTAAAAAAGCATTTTTAGAAACAAATAAATGTATGTCTGAACAGCATAACCCAGAAACAAAATATCCGATAAATACCAAACTTGGTACAAGGCTCAACATTTTCTAAAGATATGATACAAAGATTTTCAAGAAAATCCCCCACCCCAAACTACTCTTTACATGGAAAAATGTTTACTTTCTCTACTACGTATAGTAAGTAGGGGAAGTATTGTATTCCACCAAAAAAATCGATACCGAGATTTCACTGGAAATGCATGTTTTGAGGCCCCCTGAATCCAAAAAAAAAACATTTTTGGAAACATGTCCGTGTGTGTGTTTGTGAACAGCATAACTCAGAAACAAACAGTCGGATAAACACCAAATTTGGTATTTAGGTTCAGTATCTTCCAGAGATGCGACACGAAGGTTTTCAAGAAAATCCCCCCCACCCCAGATTACCCTTTAAATGGAAGATTTTTCGAAAATTTTAAATTTCTTAAAAATGGCTCTAACGATTTTGGATTAAAATATCATATCTTTAAGATATTTTCATGACAAATGAAATGTATATCTCGAATTTTCTGGGAATGTCTCCAAAAGTATTCTTCATTGTGAACGACTTTTGCATAACTGGTAAACCATAAGAGATAGACAAAATTTTTCTGCACAAAAAATGTAGATCGCATTAAAATACACAACTTGTCATATACATTTTTGTTGTCGAGTGAATCATTTTCGAGATATTGTTTGTTTGTTATTCCCTTAAATTTTCCAATACTTATACTTTTTCTCAAATGGGAATTCGTTATTCATTTTTTTTTGTCCTGGTAATGCAAAGAGAATGGAATACTGCACATAGCAACCAGCTCTTAAAATATTTGACTCTCGCTTAAAGCCTACCAATTCACCTTGCATCTACAAGAAAATTAGCAATAAGATTAACATCTCGATATCTCGATTAACATGAAGCATATGGAGAATAAGCGTTTGTAAAAATAGTTTGTACAAGAGTAGAGAAAGCCATGTGAGTGTAACACATCAGATTTTTTATATTTTGATTTCCTAAAAGTTGTCTCTAATGAATTTTAATTGAAATACCTACCATATATTTAAGAAGTTTACCTGGTGACTTAGAGAAGCCAAGGAAACATATCCAGTCACTTAGCCCAGTACAATGGATTTGGACCTAGGACCCCAAATGCAAGCTTGAGATCTCACTCTTTATGTCATGTGCGAGACATAGTTAATACCCTCAAATATTGCTCACAATGAGATCTGAAGAATAAAAGCAAACAACAAAGTAAGCAGTTGGGGAATTTAATGTCACACCACCATGTTGCTATGGTAGCTCAGTTGTTTAGAGCAACTGGACGGAAACCAGAAAACCTGTGGTTCAAATCCCAGCTATAGCATTGAATTTCTCAGTCGTCTGAATCTACCTTTCCAACACACAGCATGTGAGAGGGAGAATAATTAATTCTGTAAGCAGCCTTCTGTTTCTTTATATGATAGGACTTCAAAAAGTAAGGTACACATGATTATGGGAGGCCAAGTAACTTTTATTGAATTCTGCACTACACCGCAAAGTGACACAGATACATGATACTAATTTTCAACATAGTCACCAAGTCTCTCTAAACGGTTTGAACTTTCTACCAATTGTTCAATTCCTTGACAGTAGAAATCTGCTCCTTGGTCACAGAACCAATCGAGAACCGCTGTGTAAACTTCATTGTTGGCAAGTCTCACTTGCCATAGACGTTCTTTCAGCTTGGCAAACAGATGAAAATCCCATGGTGCAAGATCTGGACTGTATACTGGATGCTTCTATATCTCTCATTGAAAACACTGAAGCAATGCTCGTGTTGTGCATACCATGTGCAGTGTTGCATAGTCGTGCAGAACAATGCATTTGTTTAAATTTCCATGCCTCCTCTTCTTTATGACTTTACACGGCAATGTCAGTCAGTGTTGCACAGTAAGAATTGGCATTAATAGTTGTGCACTTTGCTATAAACTCTGAGTACACCACGCTTTTACAGTCAAAGAAAATGATGGTCATCTTGCCCTGCTGATTGAGCAACTTTGAATTTCCTCCACACAGGTGAGTAAGTCTCCATTCCATAGATGCTCTCTTTGTTTGAGGTGTGAAATAATGCACCCATGTGATGCACCCATCATCACCCGTAATTATGCAGCTTAAGAAACCATTGCTTTCCACAAAGTAACACTGAAGAAAGTACAGAGAAGTCATAAACCTTGCGTCTTTGTGTGCAGGTGTCAGTGATCGCGGAACCCAACATGCAAACAATTTCCAATACTGCAGATGATCTTGGGCGATGGAATGAGCACTACCTATTGAGATGTGCATCCACTGAGCAATGCCCATGATGGTCACTCTGCAACTGCTGCAAATTGATTTCATCAATTGCCTGGACATTGTTGTCTGTGGTTGATGTTGATGGCTTTTCTTCCCAATCAGCATCATCCACGTCTGTGCAGCTTTGTCAAATTGTTGCTACCATTTCACTATGGTTGGACAAGAAAATGCATTTGGTCCATATGCTGCCAGAATTTCATGGTGAATCTCTGTACAATTTCAACATTTTGCCCACAAGAATCATACTGTTCCACATATTTCAACTTTACAGTATGTTTCCAGTTGACGTGCCATTTCGCTTGCACACTGTGGTGCACTTCCATGTGTGGAAGTGTGTCTGCGGGAAGTTAAGAACATGAACTCTATTGTAACAAAGTGCCATTTTTGTTGAGAAAATGGTCTTACGAGGGCAGTCCCAGAAGTACCCGACCTGTGACGTATATATAACAGTTGTTGTTTCACACAAATGACTATGGTAAAAAGTACCACCCTTATAAAGCTTAAGTTTGAAGTTTAATGATGTAACGTTGTTTAATAATTGTTTGGCAGCCATTAATAGTGAACTCTTTCAGTGAATTTGTTAATAGGGATAAAACTGGCCATTGTTATGTGATACAATATGTTTATTTGAAAGGTCTTAGTCCAACTAATATTAAAGCTGAGCTAGATTCTACTCTAGGGGAGTCTGCTCCTTCGTTTACAACAGTAAAATATTGTGTGGCAGAGTTTAAGCGAGGCCGTACAAGCTGCCAAGACGAACATCGCAGTGGACGACCAAATGAAGGGACCATGCCAGAAATTGTGAAGAAAATCCACAAAATGGTATTGGATGACCGTCGACTGAAAGTGCGCGAGCTAGCAGACATTGCATGCATTACAAAAAGTGCTGTACATCGCATATTAACTGAAAATTTAGACATGAGAAAGCTATGCGCAACATGGGTGAGTGTTTACTCGCAATGAAACAAAAGCAGCATTGTGAAGATGTTTCATTCGAGTGTTTGGCGATGTTTTGTTGCAATAAAGCCAAGCTTTGTGTTGATTCATAACCATGGATAAAACATGGGTCCATCACTTCACACCGAAGACAAAGGAAAAGTCAAAACAGTGGATTGAATCGGCTCCAAAGAAGGCGAAGACAGTTCCATCTGCAGGCAAGGTCATGGCATCAGTTTTTTGGGATGCGCGTGGGATAATTTTCATTGATTATCTTCAAAAAGGAAAAGCAATCAATGGCGAGCATTATGCAAACTTATTGCAGCATTTGAATGATGAAATCAAGCAAAAATAGTTGCTTTTAGTCAAAAAGAAAGTTCTGTTTCATTAAGACAATGCACCAGTTCACACATCCATTATCGCCATGCCCAAAACCAATGAGTTCAAGTTCAAATTGCTTCCTCATGCACCCTATTCGCCAGACTTCGTCCCCTCTGCTTATTTTCTGTTTCCAAAGTTGAAGAAATGGCTTGGTGGTAAAAGATTTGCCAACAATGAAGAGGTGGGGTTTGCGGTTGATAGCTATTTTGCAGAACTCGACGGTTCTCACTATAAACAGGATATTGAAGCTATTGAACATCGCTGGGAAAAGTGTATTGAGCTGAAAGGAGACTATGTAGAGAAATAAAAATGTTTCTTCCCAAACTTTTTGTGTTTTCTTTGTTAGGTCAGGTACTTCTGGGACAGCCCTCGTAGCATGGGGTGACATGTGTAACTTACTTTTTGAAGCTCCCTCGTATTAATGCTCCTGCAACACAAATAATAACTTATCACAATAAGGTTTATCATCTCTAAGCAGGTGCAACAGTAGCCTCCTTTTGGAGTGTATGTATGATCAAACAAGATGGCAACATTTGTAGATCAGTATAAACTAAAGCTATTTAATTTTGGCAAAAATACTATGTATGAAGAAACTAATAACATAAATAAGGAAAGTAGTAAAGAAGAAAACATCAGTGCTCAACATAGCAATATTAGTAACAAAGGAATCAACATGGAAAAGTAAAAATTCTCATTTGCACATACAAGAACCAAACACAAGTAATAGCGGAATTAACTACAAACACGAAAACTACAGAAAGCATAGCATAGCTACAACTAATAATCAACTTACTAACCAGAGACCTAAAAGGAGCATGAGAAGAAATACAATATTTAAGAGAAAAAAAAAACTACTTGGAGAATGAAATTGGAAAGATGTAAATGAAGGAAGACAACATGTGCGAGAAACCTCGATACGCAGCAAGGGATTATGTGAATAAGTTTAAACATCATGCAGAAATTCAAACAGCAAATCGTTTCTCCTGTCTTAGCAATAACGAGGATCCTGAGGAACTTCAAATTATAGAAGAAAACTCTGAATGTCAGAAATCTGCACCTGCAAGGAACAAAACCAACGCCCAGAAGGTTATACCCCCGCCGCTGTAACGTTGCACTTGACAGCGTTTAAGTTGTTACACTCGCAAAAAAAAAAGATGAAAAGCTTTAAACGTTTGACTTCCTAAGCCAATCACAAGGCAGCATTCCGGATGGTCGATGACAAAGAGGAAGCGCAACTGCAAGCGAAAGCGGCTCTGTTGCCGGATGTAGCCTATTCTCAACCATGTGCTTCAGTTTGTGAATCTCTAGCACGAGCGTGGTTGTTGTTTACATGCTACATATTGTTAATTGTTATTTATATTTGTGGTTATTGTTTGATAGTTTTGTTATGGTTCATTTATACATATATATATATATATATATTTATTTATATTTATCTATTTTTTATATATTTCATTCATGTTATTTATTTATACAAGATTTAAGTGCGACAATGTCTGAAAAACGATGCCGATCACCAAGTGATGATTCACGAAGTGAAAATCCTTTGCGCCGAGGTGTGCCACTTAATAGTCAGGCATTGGAACTATTAAGGAGAATCCGGGAATTCTTTGAACAGGAAAAGGAGTATGTGAAGCTTCATGGCAATCCCTCTATTCCTTCTGATAAAGCTGTACAACGAACTGCAGCAGCTCTTGGGCTAAGCACGAGAACTGTTATTTACAAGGGAGTGAAACTCCAAGAGTAAGAGGACAAAATTCCTGAACCATCTGGAACGCAACAGGTATTTCTGTCAACTCCAGGGAAGAAAAGAAAGCAGCCTCGTCCAGTCACAAATCTTGATGCTTTCCAATTAGAGGCCATACGTAGGATTATAATGTGTTTTATTTCTCCTCATTGTAGCAGGCAAGTTTGCATTATTTTGTTTCTATATTGTCAAAAGTGCATAATTTATCCTACATACGCTGCAATGTTTATGCAGAGTTGTTTTCAATTAACAATAACAAATACAAAATAGTTATTATTCATTGACGTTCGCTACTTATGTACACTTTTTGTATGCGGCTTAGACATGATAGAAAGAACTATTAGCTGTTGTTGTTTACTAGCCACTCTGGCAACGTCGCAACCACAATGTAGCCAACCTTACGCGAAGCCACATGAACTGTCAAATACAAAGATTCTGCAGCGGGGGTATAGGATACTGACGAATAGCCATGAAGAGGAATTAGCAGCTTCCTGGGTGAAGTACTTCAAGATTATCAAGTGGAAGGAGTGGTAAAGCCAAATGCCACCTTTGAAGAAGTTATAAAGGACTCAGCATGTGTTTGTGAGAATATAACCTTAAATGACCATGTGATTTTAATAGGGGAACAAATGACATGGAAAAAAACAATGGTGACAATATAATCAGAAACTAAGAGAATGTTAGTAAAGTAAATAAATAAATTGAGTTTTATTTATGGACGCTATTTAACTACTATGGTTCTTAGCGTCCCATTCCATATTGGGCATGAAAGACCGGTAATTTTGCTCAGAGGCCTCTTTATCAGGCTTGAGGTTCTTTTACGTGCCGTAAATCTACGACATGGGACTACCGGCTTTACTTCCCTTCTGAAGGAAGCCATGCTAAGGATTTTTACGCCCGAAACAATCCATCACCCTCCGCCAGGTTTGAACCTGCGACCTTGGGAACTAGAGGCTAACACAGTACCGCTAGTCCACGGAGACAACTGTTAGTAAATCGCCATCATACAAATGTAATCATAATAAACATCCCAAACTGGTATGACTTGCATGCAAACTCTAGGTTCATGACTCAATAAGAAAATTTAATGCAAGAATGCATGTAGTAAATTTAATAATGTAAAAGCATTGGATGTAAATGTTATAGACAGAGACCTGCACACTAGACATGGGCTGCATTTAAATTGGCAAGGTAAGGGATGGATTGTAAGCAAACTACTCAATATCATATCAAATAACATAAATCCAGAATTAGGCTCAATAATAGCACTAGACTGTAGTAATAAACAAAAAAATGTGATTCAACAGGGAAACTTGTATTAATGACTGAGTCAAAAGTGACTTAAGTCTTCAAATCCACATTCAAAAAATAGAAATAGGATTAAACTTATTCATCAGAATATTCAATATATAAGTAATAAAATAGACAAAATAACAATCTCTCTCAACAAAAATAAACCCGATGTTTTTGTAATATGTGAGCATGGCCTAAAAGATATCGAAATAATTCACTACCATATCAATGAATACACAAATATAGCACATTTTTCTAGACAAAGCCGCAAAGGAGGGGAACGGCACTTTTTGTATCAAATGATATAACTAACGCAAAAGCCTAAGTTGGATAAAAAAAATATAGTATTGATAAGTTCTTTGAGATTGTAGGTATAGAACTTAGTAAAAATCACAAAAAAGTGTTAATACTGGCTTACTATAGATCTCCAAATAGTAAGTAGCTGAATTCTTTCAAAGTTTAATACCGGTCCTTGATCAGATTGAGAATGAAACTATAGTAATTATAGGTGACTTGTATATTGATAGGATAGCAAACAATAATGATTTTAAGCAACTTCTTGACATTGCAAATATGTACTCCACTTAACAATTAACCAACCTACCAGAGAAACAGAATTTTTGGCTGCAATAACTGATCATATCATAACAAACCTTCCACTAGATACTTTCCAAACAAAAGTATTAAACAGTCACCTGTCAGATCACTATGCTCAAGAAACATATTGAACTCAATAATCCATCAAGTCAGACATATAAGACATACAGAATAGAATTAAGAGACTTTAACAATGGAAATGGAAATGGCTTATGCAACTTGTTAAAAAAAAAATGAAACCTGGGCGGAAGTTTATAATGAAAAAGATACTAATAAAAAATGGAACAATTTCTATACTATTTTTAATTACTATCTAGATATTGCATACCCATCTCAAGTAAAATTGATTAAAAAAACTAATATAACATGGCATTGGATAGATAAAAATATTGTAATTACTAAAGAGAAACTAAAAGACTATTATGATAAATATATACTCATAAAAACTCCAATGGACAAAGACAAATACATAAATTACAAAAAAGAGCATAAGATGTTGATTAAAACTCAAAAATTCTTACAAATAAATACAGGATTTGAAAATACTCAGTTATTCCAAAAACAGCATGGAATATTATCAACAAAGAATTGGGAAATTTAAAAAGTGGCCTGAAATTATACAATTAACAAAAAAAAGTATACTAGTCACAGATCCAATAGATATTAAATATGGTCAATTCCATTATTACATCTGGGCTTTTCCCCAATTGTCTAAAAAACTCTATCGTTATACCAATATAAACAAAAGACGACCATAAATCAGTAACCAATTACTGGCCCATACACTAGTGTCAACTTTATCCAAAGTAGTTGAGAAAATAACAGTAATTCAAATTACCTCTTTCTTAAATAAATACGAAATATTTAATAATCTTCAATCTGGCTTTAGAAAAAATAAATCAACTAAAGATGCAGTTATGGAAATAATTGATTATATCATTGAGAACCTTGACAATAAAATACAATGCAAATACAGTAGAATCTCGTTAGTACGTTTTTGCAGGGACCTAAGTATTTGGACGTCATAGGCGGGAAAACGTGTTAACGAAAATGCAAAATCTGAAATTTAAGAACATAGGTAATAAAAATCTAATAATTACTACGTCTCCATGGGCAAATTAAATTGATTTTGAGTACAATTTCATACTGAATACGATCCGCGTTTCCATGTTAAATTCAATATGTTTAAATGGATTTGGATACACAAAGCCTGAGAATAAATAATTCAAGCTTTTATTTTGGTCAACTTGGATTTTTTAGGTTATGAATGTTTTTGAGAAAATAAATTGCGAATTGTGGAAGCGGCAATAGTGGTTTTGCTGTGTGTTTTATTACACACGTGATAACAATTTCTGCTAAAAAAGAAAAAATTATGAGCGTGCATCGTGTTACGAGTACAATAGACGATATTATCTTTGGTGTATACAAGACGATTTGAACACGGAGGTGTTTCCATGCAACAAATTTCGTTCCGGTCCTCTTCTGATCCTATTTTCCAAGAGAAAAGTTTTGTTTTAGTATTTTTCCTTTCTTTAAAAGCAGTTTCAATCAATTTAGGTTTGCTAACAATCGTGTTTAAGGTTGACGGAGGGATGTTTAACTTCCGCACTATATCAACATGTTTTATATTTGGATTGCGATTACATCAAGGATTTTCAGTTTTTCACTGTTGGTTATTTACCTACTACACTTTCTTTTTTTCATTGTAAATGAAAAGTTAAAATACAATCTACGGTTGTTTGGTCATCACTCAACATTAGAAACTATCGTTAGCGTTTACCGCGTTTACCACGCCAAGGTAAAGCATTCTCTATCCCGCCCACAGAAATCGTGTCACATACGTGCTAACGAGATTCCACTGTACATATTTCTGGATTTCAGCAAGTCTTTTGATAACGTAGATCATGATATATTGATAAATTATATAGGTATGGTATAAGAGGATTACCCCATAACTTGATCAAATCATATTTGATAAACAGAATATAAGCTGTAAAAATCACTCATTTAAACAAAAATTATATAAAAATTTTTTTATTCAAATCCCTTAGTAGTGAAATATGGTGTTCCACAGGGTTTGGTTCTGGGGCCATTACTTTTCCTGAGATTATATATATAAAAGTGATATTACCAACATGGTAGATTGTGAAATAATACTTATGCAGATGAAACTATGATTGTAAATATAGGAAAAAGTTTACTACACCTACAAAATTCCACTAATCTAAATATATATATCAGGTCACTCGGTACTTAAACTCTAACAACCTGTTTATAAATTCTAATAAAACCAACTATATGGTAATTCAGACGCAGCAAAATAGAAACAACATGACCTAAGAGTTACTGTGGAAGGAGAACCAATAAAAGAGACAAGTAGTGCTAATTTTTTAGAAATAATACTAGATAAAAACTTAACTTGGGATAAACATACAAAAAAAATCTCAAATAAAATCTGCTCCAATTTATATGTACTAAAATGACTATCCAATTTAGGGAACCTAAATATGTTAAAGACTGTCTATTACGGATTAATATACTGACATCATACGCAATAATAATTTGGGGACAAAGTTCAGCAAAATACACATCAAGAATTTTTATTTTACAAAAAAGGGCAATTAAATAATTCTGGGTTTAAAGCAATCCGAGTTATGTAGAGAAGCCTTTAAAAAATAAATCTTTTTCACTCTACATATTTGAAACAATAATGTTAGTAAAAACAAGATCGACAAATTGCAAATTGAACAACCAAAGGCATAACTATGCAACCTGAATAAGCAAACATTTCCATGCACAGACACACCGGATTGAGTTGTATAAAACTAAATCTAACTTTGCAGCCTATCTTTACAATAAATTACCTGTGGAGATTAAAAATATTCAAGAGACAAACAAGTTAAAAGAGAACTTAAGAAATGTTGTATTGAGTGCTGTTTTTATAATGTAGATGAATTTTTGAATGAATAGATCTTATTTATTTGGTTCAAAATGATTGTATATACTGTAATTATGTTTAAACATCAAGACATTAAGATACTACTGTACTCATATACTTGTGACGTTTCCCAAATCATGTAAGATGATCAATCGGATGAATAAAGAAATGAAATGAAATGACTCGGGACTGAAGAGCATCGAGTTTGAAAAACATCTGATTGAATGACTTTCTCTACCCACTACTGTTTATTTTTATACAGCTTCTACAAATTATTCTTATGAAAGCTTATTTTCCTATCTGCTTCATGCTAATTAAGATAAACATTTGCAGAAATAGTTACATTAAATATTTCATTATAGGTAACAAGGGAGATAGAGGAAACCCAATTGATAGATATCTAAAAGCGTGTGGCTGCTGGTCTTTGAATTCCATATCTTTTCTGGGATATTACAAAAATATAAATGAACAGTGACAGTACTTTATGAAAAAGACTAGTGAAACATTAAAACCAACCAATGGGTATCTCGGAAATGGCTGATGCCACAGAAAAGCTTATGCACTTCAATATATGATGTGTTTTAAAATAGTCTACATTTTTTGTGTAGTAAATTTTGTCTAAACCTTTTATTTGCCATGTAAATATCTTAAATATGTGGTATTTTAATTAAAATTGTTAGAGCCATTTTCAGAAAATTAAAAAATATAAAAAAATGTTCCATATGATGGGAAGATTTTCTTGAAGTCTTTTGTGTTGTGTTTTTGGAAGATACTGAACTTAAATACCAAGTCTGGTATTTATATGATTTTTCATTTTTTAGTTATGATGTTCTCTCTTTCATTCCTAAACAAAACCACAAAGCATGCAAGCACACACACACACACAAACACAGATACATACATTGAACTTTTCCTAAAAATACTTTTTTACTTTCCCTACTATGTATAATAAGTAGGGAAAGTATTATTGCATTCTACCCAAACATTTGACACCGAGATTTCACTGAAAATGCATGTTTAGAGGCCCCCTGAATCCAAATAAAGGATTTTTGGAGTGGGGAGAGGGGGAGAGGGAGAGGGAGAGGGAGAGAGAGCAGCATAACCCAAAAACGAAAAGTTGGATAAACACCAAACTTGGTATTTAGATTCAGTATCTTTCAAAGAGTGACACAAAGATTTTTAAAAATCCCCTACACAGACTATCCTTTACAAGGAACATTTTTCGAAAATGTTGATTTTTTCAAAAATGGGTCTAACGATTTGAATTAAAATATTATATGTTTAAGATATTTTCATGGCAAATGAAATGCATATCTTGAATGTTCCCAGAAGTGCTCTTCATTCTAAATGACTTTTGCATAACTGGTAAACAGTAAGAGATAGACAAAATTTTACTACACAAAAAATGTAAATCTCATTAAAACACATAATTTAAGATGGAGTGAACCATTTCCAAGATATTCCTCATCATTTGTTTGAATTTTCCAATACTTATACTTTTTCTCAAATGGGAATTCGTTTTTCGTTTTTTTTTTTTTTTTTTTTATGTCCTGTACATACAAACAGAATGGAATGCTCCACATAGCAACCAGCTCTTAAAACATTTGACTATCGCTTAAAGCCTACCATATTCCCCTTGTAGCTACAATAAAATTAGCAATAAGGTAGTTTCTGCAAATATTTATTTGGATTAACATGAAGTAGATGGAGAATAAGCATTTGTAAAAATAGTTTGTACAAGAGTAGAGAAAATCATGTGAGTGCAACACACAAGAGTTTTGGTGTTCAGGTGGCCTGAAAACATGTATTTCTGGTGAAACCTCGACATCAAACTTTGAGTGGAATACAATACTTCTACTTATTGAAAATACATAGAAGAGAAAGTGAAAATGTTGTTTTGGATTCAGAGGGCCTTAAAACATGTATTTATGGTGAATTAGACATGGAATTTTCTAGTGGAATATAATAGTTCCTCTTAACTACTATAGGTAGGTGGTAGAGAAAGTTAAATATCTCTAAGAATCTGAAATATAATTTTTTTAACACAGAAGGATTTATTGCAATACATGTAGTAGAGGTACAATTTCTTATTCTGCATGGCATCTTGCTTGCTTTTGCAATTTAAAGACTCTACAAATTAAGAGGTATACACTATAAATTCAAAGCTTTATTAATTTTATCTGCCCAACTAACAATCATGCAATCTGGCCATCAAATAACACGTCTGCTGCTAATTCTGCCTTATACTTTGTTGACTTCAACTGCAGCTAGTTAAAGGTTTCGTCATGGACTGGGGAGATTACAAAAAACGTGTTGCAATGATAGCCCTCCATAAAGGACACTTAAGAAGCTGAAATGGTGTGTACCGCACCATTGAGCACTTTAATGAAACTGGTACAATTGCTGACCAACCAAGATCAGGATGTCCACGCTCTGTGTCCCGACCAGGACAGTGGTGAAAGTAGTGGCGGTTCATATTAGGAAAATTCTAGCGCAGAAGCAAAAATTGATGGCTCCTGAGATGAACATCTCCAAGAAATCAATTTCCAGCTACAACTGCCAGAATGACTGACCGTATATGCCAGGACTTCCGAAGAAGCTCGTGAGCAAGTCCCAAAGATCAGAAGGATCATCATCCCGCCTCAATGATGGTTTAGTGGGGAGTAAGCTATGATGGTGCCACAAAGGTGCCTTTCTCTGAAAGGGATTAAAGACAACAGCCAGAGTATATGAAACAACCCTTCTTGCAGTTGTGGTGAAAGACTTGAACACCACTTTGTTCACTTGACCTCGCAGAGAGTTCTGCACCAACCCATAAGGCAAGTTCCACTCAATCTTGGCTTGAGGAAAATTTTCTAGATTTTATTGCTACCCAAGATTGGCCGTCTAGCATCTTTGACCTCAACCCCTTGAATTATAAGCTGTGGTCAGTGCTTGAGGGTATTGTTTATGAGAAAAGGCACCCCAATATTAAGTCTCTAAAGCAATCCCTGAAGTCAACAGTGACGGATTTCCCCATGGAGTCTATGTGTGCTGCTAATGATGAAATGGCCCGATTAGACTTAGGTCTGATCAGGGCAAAAGGGGATCATTTTGAATAATATTATGTGCATTTTGCACAGAAGGATGCCATGTGCCATACTAAGAAAACAGTATATTACATTGTTGCAACTATAAAAAACTTTGTAACAGAACTTTAGCTACACTGGGTATTTTATAAATTACTGATGTTTTTGCTTTACTCATATTTACTGCTAATGACAACTTGTTTGCAACTCTGCTGTTTCAGAATTAAGTTTCTCTGCCTCTGTCTTTTGTATTTCATAAATAAAAAACATTTCACATTCCTCCCCCCCCCCAAAAAAAAAAGTAGGAAAAAGAAATTATAGGTTTAGAAAAAGAAACTTCTCCTATTTAAGACATGGATACATTTAACTTATACACTTTTCAGGACCAAGTTAAAGCTACGAAATGCATCACAGCAACAACACTGCCACAGAGTGCATGCAAGTCCACAAAGAATGTCAAAGAGTGTGAAAAATCTTTACTGCACAACCAAACTTTCACATTTCAAAACAGTCTAAAGGAAACTTAATCTTCAAAGTCCTTCATTTATCCATGGTTCATCACCTCCAGCACCTCCACCGCCACTTACATCGTCGTCATCTTCTGAGGAAACGGTGACATCATCACCTGAATCATCCGTGTCCGGCATTTTGATGAGACCATTGTCATCTGCATGAGGCAAAATGTTGCATATAAGAGGTGACTCCACTCCAAGAATATACTCGCAGGTTCTTGGTTCCAGGAGATACAGGGCTACAGCTCCAGGACTTGAACCACTCTCCATGCATTTTAGTTTAACCTGCACAAGTAAAAACATTCTCTGCTATGGATGTACAATTCACACAACCTTTTCCAGTAAAATGTAGCTTCTGGACTTTTTGACTGGGGTTCAGTTGATGAGGAATTTCACCCGTTGCTCTGTCGGGCACTGCTAGAGTAGTGCTTGTTTGTCATATTTATAGGTGGGAGGAACACTTGTTTGTCTGCCAATCTCTCTGTGACTGAGGCTGATGCCATGCAACTTGTCCAGCTGGGTTATATGGTTTTATATTTGTTTTTTTCCAGCAAGGAAATCCATGTGCTGCTTCCCATTTTCTGCCTAAATTATTTTTATGTTTATAAATCTCTATGGCTTTCCGGTAGAATTCTGGTGCAGTAATGGGCTGTGCTGTCAAGTACCTTGCTTTCATTGAACTTAATGTTGTAGTCGATTAGCAGAGCATTTTCACCCTGTTCCAATTGGTACCATTATAGACTTGACACTACACAGTATATGGTAAACCCCTTGTGTATAAAGGGAGTCCCAATTGTCCTTTGCTGATTGAGTTGGTATCTTTATTTACTGGTAGGTTTAAAAATAATTTTTATGTTGACTTTCTCCGTAGTATGGGTAATCTGATCTGTAAATCCGATCAAGTGGGCACTACACCCAAGAAGAACAAAGCAATCTTGCCTTATAGAAATTGTGTTAAGATTGTATCTGCAAATTATTGGAGAAAGCCACCATAAAAATAATTTTCAAACCTACCAGTAAACTAAATACCAACTAAGTACAAACACAACACCCTTTGTACACAAGGGGTTTACAGCATACTGTGAAGTTGCAGTCAATTTTACACTGGTACCACCATGTGTTGCACTCACATTAAACAACATAAAAGAAACTGCCAACTGGGACAAAATGAAAAATCGGCAGTAGCCAAAGGTACAGTAAAACCCTACTTAACTGAAACAGCAAGAAAAAATATGAGATACTCCAATTTGCATGGCAATGTTGCAGTTAATCCTCACTCCCTACCCCACATTCCAAGTAGTATTGTAGTTATGACAGGTCTAACTGCTTGCACATGTATTCAATATTGTTTTACTGTTGGTGCTGGTCAGTGTGGTTTATTTACGAAAGCATGTTGTAATAAGCACGAACAGAAATTTAAAGGCATCAGCAGACTATGAATTCAAAGCATTAGAGGTAAGAAAGACTACAAATTCATATTCATCTTAATGGGAAATATTGAATTATGACACTATCAATAACACCAAAATTTTTTTTTACCATTTTATTTTTATCATCATCGATTATTATCTAAATAAATGTATTATCCAAAATGGTCTCCTCCTTTAGTTTGGTTAATTGAGGTTCTATTGTACTTACAGTATGGCCCATTACCACACCAGAATTTACAGGGATACCATTGAGATTTATAAACAAAACAGCTCATGTTCACAAAGCATGGATGAAAGCTGGAAAAAGCAAATATAAAAACATACAACACAGCTATTCAAATCAGACACTAGCCTCACCCACACAGAGATTGGCAGATGTGCAGCCAATAGACGAGGGGGCCGTTCCTTCCAATCTATAAATTTGATGATCAGCCAGGATTAACACTTCCTCTGAAGATGCCAAATGGAGCCACAGGTATAACATTAGGTGAATTCTCATCAACTGGACTACACCCAAAAAGCTCAAAAACTACATTTCACTAGATTAATGCCGGCCATGAAAGCCTAAGCATGTACACACAAGTTTTAGTTTCATGTAAGATGATTATGCTCATGGTTAACTGTATTACAAATGTTCAGATATCTAAAACACTGTTATATCTACTTGTTATCACTACTGTCATCAAAAGTAAGTAGATCTAAAGACCCTTTCTAATTGCTCAGTCTTAAAGAGTATATTCTACAGGGTGATTTATGAAGAACTGATACATTTATTTCTTTAATTGTTTCAAAACGAGTTATGCTAGCGACAACTTATTATACCTGAAATGCAGAGGAATTTTGGGAGATTATTTACCTCTATAGCAAATGTTGAAAATGTCCTCCATCCTGCATAAGGCACAACTCAACATGTCGTTCCATGTTACTGGCCACTCGTTGGAGGACTCTGTTGTCAATAGCTTGAATCTCCTGTGTAATGTTGTGCTTCAGATCGTCCAATGTCTGGGGACGTGTGGCATAAACCCTGTCTTTTAAGTAACCCCATAGGATGAAGTCTGGCGATGTCAAATCTGAAGATCTCCGTGGCCACAAGTTCTTGGAAATTATCCGGTCATCAAAGAAACATGCAATTAGTGCCATGGATTCATTTGATGTATGGCATTTAATGCCATCCTGCTGAAAATATCCTTGACTCAGCTCTACATCATCTAGTTGCTCAGCAAACCCCATGAAAATCTGTCAGCACTCTGCAGTGTTCACATTGCTTTCAAAAAAATTGGTCCGAACATTCTCTGTGCGGATATTGCGCACCAAACTCCGATTTTAACCGGGTGTATAGGTGCTTCATGAATAACATGTGGATTCTCACTGGCCCAGTAGCGTGAGTTATTTGAGTTCACACAGCCAGTAAATGGAATCATGCTTCATCTGTGAATCATGTGATGGACAATATGGCAGGATTTTGCACAATGAACACCTGAAACCAACAGCAATATTTCAGTCATCTATTCTTATCTGGTTCCTGTAACTGATGGACAACCGTAATCCTATATGGCTTTAGGCCTGTACTTTTCACAGCTCTCCGACACACTGAGTAGTTGTACTCTGTCTCCTGCGACAAACGTCGCAATGATTTTTTGGGTGACTGATCCAGCCATGCGAACAACAAGCATGGGAAGCCTAGATGAATGAGCTTTGCCTTTTTCACTCACCAGAGATCCAATTGTTTCCAATTTGTTTACCAGTCCCAGTATTGTGTTTCTTTGGGGAGGATTCCGAACACCAAATTCTCTCTGGTATGCCCTTTGAGTAGCTGTAATTGAATTCGTAATCCAGTATTGCTTTACAAGGAAGAGTCGTTCATTTAATGTGTACTCCATTTTCACATTGACTAGAACAAAATCTCAAAAACAGTTGTCGACAATAAAACTAACAATTACGAATAAAACATGAACATCTGCGGCAATCGAAACTCCAGAACATTCTGCTTAATTTGGTGCTAAAATTGGGGCATTGATTGAATTTCAAACAGCATAATTAAAGAAAGAAATATGTCAGTTCTTTATAAATCACTCTGTATAAAGTATGTGCAAGATATTCAGAACCAATAAAGATTGTTAAAAATATTGTCTGGACCTTGTTCACTTTCCTTGCCCAACTGTTCCTTTATTTTAATGTGTCTTCCTTTTTTTATTTTACTGTATTTTTCTAAGGTATTTTTTCCCCTCCACTTGAGTGCAGTATTATGGGACATTCAGAATGAAATTTAAGACATAAGCATATAAGCTTGTTTCATGTTATCTTAATGAACGTGTTCATTAAGGAACATTAAGGTCATTAATACGCTGACTGAAGTTGACATAAACATGGCCATACACTTGTAATGTAAACACACAAGTTTACAAGCTTTCATGTTTATGTCTATGTGAAATATAAAGTTGGGTCTCCACTGCCTCAACAATCAACAAAACATGTTGATTCAACAAGTCGGCAGTTAACGAGTGTCTCCACTGACCAACATGTCTTGGCTAAATAAAATTGTTTTCCACCGACAGTGGAAACATGTTGAGTGCAATATGTATTCAGCTCATTTCGTGCAGTCCTGACTAACTTCGGCCAGACATGATATAGACAACTGGCCCATGCATATTATTCATTACAATACGAGGTGTGGCAATAAAGAAACTGGAGTGATTGTTGTGCGCATTTCCAGCTTCGTTGATGACAAAGAGAAGTGTGGGGGATTGGCCTTGGGCCTCTCCCTGACATGTACAAAATTTCACACCGCTGTGGTGAGTAGTCTAGCTGTGAGCCTTCTTAGAAATGGGCCATGTATCTGAGCTCCATTGGAATTACGCTACGCTCTAAAATAGAATGTGTTAACATCAAATTCCTCACAACATTTGGAAAACCCGCCACAGAAACAAGTTTATGATGATCAATGTCTATCTTGTACACAAGTTTTCAAGTGGGTTAAGAGGTTCAAGGAAGGTAGGGAAGATGTCAAAGACAATCCAAAATTGGGCCATCCTTCCACTTTGAAAACTGAAGAGAATGTGGAGAAGGTCGATAGAATTGTTCGAGAAGACCACCTGAAGGGTAAGACCATCAATCAAGTTTATTATACAACTGTTCGAAAGACCCTCCATGAATGTGTGCGATGAAGGTGACCAGATCTGTGGAAGAATCGTTGGATTCTTCATCAGGATAACGCGTTGGTCCATAATGCGATGTCTGTGAAGAAGTTTTTGGCGAAAAACAACATTTCAGTGATGGAACATCCACCGTATTCACCTGACCTAGCACCATGCGACGTTTTTCTCTTCCCAAAAGTGAAGTCTGCACTCAAAGGAACCAGGTTTGAGTCCATGGAGGCAGTGAAGGAAAACAGCATCACAAAAAAAGACTTGCAGCACTGCTACCAACCGTGGAAAATTTGCATGGAGCAGTGCAAGGATCAGGGAGAGGACTACATTGAAGGGGACAAATTTCAGTTGTGTAAGTCTTTTCAATAAAGAGTTAGAGCATCAGTCCAGCTTCTTTATTGCCACACCTTGTACAGTTAATTAACGAGATTCTTGCAAGACCTGTCATATGGGATATACCCCTAAAAGGCCATGGAATTCATGGTCTAATCTCAATTCAGCTAATATGGTTGCTCTGAAATTCATCTGCTGTTGCAATTGTTGGTGAAATTATGGTCAGCAGCAAATTTAAATCTTCTTCTAACATTCTTAGAAAATTCTTGAAGGCGAATCTATCCTCAACTTTCAGTTCCGACAAGATACTATTTACTTCTTTCTATTGCTTAGGAAAGGACTTAAAACTTTCTTCTTTTATTCTTGCATCTCTTTCACCATGCGCACATTGTGGCCACAAAAGCTAAATCTTCATAAACAGAATCAATGTGATCACTGACTGACCTTAACAAATGCAACTTTGCCTCGCTGTTAATGCAGTGGAGATGGAATGCTGGGAATTCCAATTACACATATGACTCAACATGTTTTGCATTACATGTTTTTAAAGTTGTTTATGTTTAGCATTGAGTGTTGTGTTTGATTGTTGGGGTAGTGAAGACTTGCCTTAAGAAACTAGCAATCAGAGAACAATTCTCCATACACCTCATCACATGATCATTCTGCCATCTCACATAAGACTTTCTGTCGCCATGTGTTGATTTGCTAATTGCATTTCTTGCAAGATCATGGGCCAGAAATCAATGGGATATCTATGAAGATCACAAAAAAGCAAATTGTGAACACAGACAGTGCTTTTAGTGAGTTTAACATGCGTTAATGGATAGCTAGCTCTTGTTCATTTCAATATACAGTAGAATCTCGTTAGTACGTTTTTGCAGGGACCTAAGGATTTGGACGTCATAGGCGGGAAAACGTGTTAACGAAAATGCAAAATCTGCAATTTAAGAACATAGGTAATAAAAATCTAATAATTACTACGTCTACATGGGCAATTTAAATCGATTTTGAGTACAATTTCATACTGAATACGATCCGCGTTTCCATGTTAAATTCAATATGTTTAAATGGATTTGGATACATAAAGCCTGAGAATAAATAATTCAAGCTTTTATTTTGGTCAACTTGGATTTTTTAGGTTATGAATGTTTTTGAGAAAATAAATTGCGAATTGTGGAAGCGGCAATAGTGGTTTTGCTGTGTTTTATTACACACGTGATAACAATTTCTGCTAAAAAAGAAAAAATTATGAGCGTGCATCGTGTTACGAGTACAATAGACGATATTATCTTTGGTGTATACAAGACGATTTGAATACGGAGGTGTTTCCATGCAACAAATTTCGTTCCAGTCCTCTTCTGATCCTATTTTCCAAGAGAAAAGTTTTGTTTTAGTATTTTTCCCTTCTTTAAAAGTAGTTTCAATCAATTTAGGTTTGCTAACAATCGTGTTTAAGGTTGACGGAGGAATGTTTAACTTCCGCACTATATCGACATGTTTTATATTTGGATTGTGATTACATCAAGGATTTTCAGTTTTTCACTGTTGGTTATTTACCTACTACACTTTCTTTTTTTCATTGTAAATGAAAAGTTAAAATACAATCTACGGTTGTTTGGTCAGCACTCAACATTAGAAACTATCATTAGTGTTTACCGCGTTTAGCACGCCAAGGTAAAGCATTCTCTATCCCGCCCACAGAAATCGTGTCACACAAATATTTAAATGCATGTATGTGATTGGCTGCCGATTTCCACCCCGTGACCAAGGATTGACCAAAGTAGCAAATGAGGACGTCAAACTATGAACGTGTTAAACGCCTACTCCCACTGTACCGATCAAGGATTGGCCAAAACCGCGAATGAGGACGTCAAAATTCAAACGTAGTAAGCGGGACCGGGAAAACGCACTAAGCAAACATTATTTATTATATTTGGTGATTTGGTACCGGGACTTTTATAATTCAACGTAATAACGGGAAAACGTGTTAATGAGGAACGTGCTAACGAGATTCCACTGTATGTACATAACCTCTTTTGTTGTGTCTGCTCTCGGTGCTGCTTTGCAGGCCTCCATATTAGCTCAGCTGCTTCACTCTCTCTTGCAATTGGCTGCTGTTTATGTGTGTCATTGTGAACGACAACATATCACGTTAAATTTATGTTTAAGTTTTACAGTGTTATATGATAGCTTAATTTTCACTGTGAATGGCCGTTAGAACAAGCCATACATCGAAACAACGCTAGCACTAACATAAACCTTGTGTTCTTAATATACATTTGCATACATATGCACAGCTAGGAAACACCCGTTTTACTTTCCAGCATAAGACCAACACACATTGTGTTTAAATTTATTGGCAACTGGCAATAATTATAATTTAAAAATCAATAATCAAAACAGTACAAATAGTGTTTTGTACAGCAGCTTTGTATACATGCCTCCCTTTACCCCTACCAGGTTACTATGTCAGAGAGAATGAGAGGCAACACTCAAGAGGTCCTAACATCTTTGGTTTCGCTGTGGTTATGCATAATCTGTCGTCTACGTATTCTGCAGCAAAAGTCAGCCCAGCCAGCCAATCAGAGTGTGAATGTCATTGAGCAGCATCACTAAAAAAACGAAAAGTTGATTAAACATGAAACTTGATATTTAAGTTCGGAACCTTCAAAAGATATGACAAAGATTTTGAACAAGATTCCCCCACCCTAAATGAACCTTTACATGGAAACATTTTCATTACCTTTTATTTTCTCAAAAATAATTCTAATAATTTTGATTAAAATACCATACATTCAAGATATTTTCAGGACAAATATAATGTATATCTTGATAATACATTATCTTTATGAATTTTCTGGGAATAGCCTGTGAAGTGCTCTTTATTCTGAATGACTTTTGTATAATTGGTAAATCTTAAGAGATACACAAAATGTTACTGCACACAAAATGTATGTCTTGTTAAAGAACACAATTTATGTCAAATAAAATTTTTGTGATGTTAACCATTTCTGAGGTATTTGTTATTGGTAATTTTCAAATACTTATACTTTCCTTGAATATAAATTGCTATTCTCTCTATCTCTATCTCTCTCTCTCTCTCTTTCATATCCATTCAAAGAGAACAGAATTTCAAAGAGATCACATAGTGACGACGGTTGAAAAGATTTGACTCCCTTTACCTTGCTGTATTCTTCTTATACCTATAACAAAATTTATGAAGGTTTATCTGTGTTAACAAGTAGTAGATAGAAAAATAAGCTTTTGTAAGAATACTTTATAGAAAAGTGAGTACAGAAAGTCATGTGAGTGCTACACGTAAGATTTTAGCATTAACTTGCTGGCTTTAAAGGGCTCCAATTACAACTTGTAAAGAAAAGTGAAAAAGCCTCATAAAGTATCATTTTTATTTTTGTTGCACTTATCACAGTTGCAATATTTGTAGATACACTAAACTCTCACTAATCCGGCCCACATTTGGTTCTGTACCGAACATCAACAAAGTATCATTCATCATTTGGTATTTTTTTAGTAGTGTTTTAAACTCCATTCTTACTGTATATGGCACCACAAATGATGGACACTGATGATACACGAAATGAAATGATTGAAGAAGGAAATGTTCCAAGCCTACGTTTTAGGGTAACTTCCTGGTATTTGCCAGTTATATCTGTCAGAGAGGATCATCCTGGAAGGATTTGAACCACAGACCTCCTGTTATGGATCCATGCCTTAGCAACCTCAGCTAATAGAGCTCTCCTGATTTGATGATACATGACGGTAGCATGCTTTACCACCATTACATCGGTACTGCATGCATCTGGTTGTTGCATAACGTTCTCCAGGAAGATATCTGCTGGAGACAAGCGTAGCCAAACATTGAAGCAGAGTTGGAGCAAGTACTGAGTGATGGTGATGAGGCAGTCAATGCAGAATCATCAATTGCTGACAGTTTGTACACTGACATGTCCCACAAGTTTCTAGTAGGAGAAATTGATGAAGAAGATGCTGCTAAGTGGCTGAGTGAGGAAAACTGTGAGGTAGATCAAACTTTAACAGATGAACTAATTAAAAGCGTGATGAAGAAGAGAACATAGGAGGAGAAAGCATGAAGTTTTCTCACACTGCTGAAGCTGCATCCTTAGAGCAACTAAAAATTTGGGACAGTTTCATAGTGAGTGATACTACTGTATATGTACATACTCGAGGACTAGGTTTTCTATGAAAATGAATGTATCTTTGGATTTAATACAGTATAGCCATAAGAGTTTAAATTTCACACACACTCAATAATCTGGGACTTCTGCTAATCCGGCACCCATATGTGTAAGGACTGGCAGATTGCGAGAGTCTAGTGTATTGCCTGTAAATATGGGGCGTTCAAATTTAGAGAATTATGTTTACTTTTACATCAACAGTTTATCCCAAACAGAGGGTGGTGTGCACCAACCTGGAGTAAGCTCTACTTTCGTAGTAAACTACTATTCAAGTCAACACTCGGCGACTTCCATGCAAGAGTAAACTACTTCCGAAGAATTTTACTCCTTTCAGATAATCCCAGATTAAATTACCGCAGAAGTAAATGTCGGAGAGTACCATCATGTAGTATGTTACTACGGAATTAAATAGAGCACAAATATAGGTTAGAATTTACTTTTGCAACGTGGATGGAGTAACTAATCTGTCAATTGAACTAGAATACCATATCGTATTTGGAGAAAGATATTTTTGACGCGTTCATGGATTACTTAGATTACATTGATGATCTCGACAGATAAAAAAACAACGGAAATGCAATGGTGCTATGCGAGAACCATGAGAGAGAGAGAGAGGGAGAGGGGGAGGGGGAGAGGGAGAGAGAGTTTGGTGTTTATCCGATTGTTCGCTTCTGAGTTATGCTGTTCACAGACAGACACACATACAGACACAGACACACACACACGGACATGTTTCCAAAAATGCTTTTTTTGGATTCAGGGTGTCTCAAAACTTGTATTCCCGGTGAAATCTCGGTATCGAATTTTTGGGTGGAATACAATACTTCCCCTACTTACTATACATAGTAGAGAAAGTAAAAATTGGTGAAGTTATTAGAGTGTGTGAGCCACAATATAAATTCTTCTTGCAAATATGGTATTTTAATCAAAATTGTTAGTTATCAATAATAATGAAAAATTTTTCCGGTGTAGTTTGGGGTGAGGGAATTTCTTGAAAATCATGTCACATCCTTGGAAGCTGAACTTAAATACCACCTTTGGTATTTACGATTTTTCATTTTTGAGTTATGCTGTTCACAGACAGAGATATGGACCTTCTTTTTGGATACAGGGATTCTAAAACATGTATTTCTGGTGAAATCTCAGCTTGAACTTTTGGATGTAATGCAGTTCTTTCTCCACTTATTATAGATAAGCCATAGAGAAAGTAAAAAAAGATTCAGTGAAATGGAGCACACTTCTTACTACACTTACCTCTGTCTGCCTAGGCTTTCCAGTCTTATCACATGGTGATCCTCCCGAGTACAGATGCACAATCTGTTTACGGAAGGCTAGGGGCTTGGGTCTTTTATGTGGATTCTTCTCTAGCCATTCTAGATGCTTTTCCTTGTCAAAGCGACCTAAGTGAACCACAGTGCGTGAGCCATCCTTTTCCACGTGGTACTGGTCCACACTCACACCATAGCAGAATTCATATCGCCACCATCCCGAACCCTGTATAGCAAAATAACATGCAGTGTTATTAAAATTTATTATCTTCAGGAATAGGCAAAATGGACCACGTTGCAAATTATGTTTGAACACTGCTTTTATCGCAGGTGTTCCTTTAATTTCAAACTTCAATGTGTATGAGTTTGAATGTCTCAAACAAACAATGAGCAAAATTCAAAACATTCCACTTAAATCATTTTTAAAAGATGTAGGAAAAGGTATGCCGTTATGTAACAACATCATTCAAACTCTCTCGTAGAAAGCTTGAAACATTTTATCACTTTGCACAATGTATATTGATATTCTTATTAATAATTAAAAACAACAAACATTGCCATACTCTCAAAGAATGAGAACTGACATATTGTCACAAGCATGGGGTTGGTTATGACTGGGGAGCGGAGCTTACGAGGAAAACACTGAGAGGATAGAGACAACTAAAACGCTTGGCTGGAGCAATCTCACTATATTTTGAAATGTTAGCTTTTGACCACATGATAGTTGGGTTTACAAAATGTAAGTGATGGTGACGTACTTATAAACATTACTAGTATTAATTCCCTTACAGGGCTTACCTTAGAAGATGTCTTGTTGTGTGTGAGGAGAGCCGATACCCAACACGGCCATGGCAAGCCGCTAGTGGTGCTAAGTGGAGTCAACAAATGAGTGGCACGCCGACGTGTACCATAGCGGTCCCGGTCAAGTTACAACACAAAGTCCTCCTGAGCAGAGCTCAAGTGCTTGTTTATATAGGGTTGAATACCCTAGAGGGGTTCATTCTAATATCGTGGCAGTTATTACCAAATATGGTCTGCCAACACTCTGGAATTGTGTACGCTTAGGATTTTCCAAGGATCATGTGATCCACAGGGTGCAGCTAAGTGGCATGCAGAATGGCACGTACCCCTGAGGAAATGATGGCATAGTGAAATCCCTTTGAAATGTCAAGGAAAGTGACAGACCCTGTTTCCTGTCATATAAACAATTCACTAAGACTTAAGCAAAATTAAGAAATGTAAAAAATGATTCTATATGAATTCAGAGGCTTATGACAGGCTAATAAAATAATGTCAATTAATATAAAATAATAAACACAACACGGATCTCCTCAGTCACGTTCACAATATTGCATATTAAATAACAGTATATTTCTTTCATATTCCAACAGAGTTTCTTCAGTAAATTTGTTTTGCATATGTGATACAAAACTGTGTGACAAATAGTAATTTGTACAGGTGGCCCTCTACACAATAAATAGACAATAGATGTTGGCCGCCTGAGGAAGAATGACCTTGCCGACTGTATTGTTAACACACGCGCAGCAGTAATGCATTCTAAAAATACTGGTGCTTCGCTCAGCATGCCTACTGTTTTGTGTTGCGACAGCAAGGTTACAGTTTACAGACACCATGCATGGTATATCTTCACATAGCATAAACGTAAGGTATAAATGAGTAAGTAAATTAATATATTTTATACATGGGGACCAGAATAATGTAACATATTAGTGAGCATATGTATAACTAAGCTAAATATTAAAACACAAAATTTAATGTCATGTCGGCATGTTGCCATGGTAGCTCCGTGGCTAGAGCAACCGGATGGAGACCGGGAGATCTGTGTTTCAAATCCCGGCTATGGCATTGAATTTTTCAGTGATCTGAAAGAACAATTAATTCCATTAATTGACTTAATAGTGGTTGAAACTATAAAGCCTGGGACTTAAGTACTTACAAAGAATGTAAGTCACCATTGGGGTATGACATCTCAATACGATTTGAGATCTCCTTGTGGTTTACCGGGAAAAATGCAAATCAGTTGGAGAATTTAATGTCGTGTCGGCATGTTGCCATGGTAGCTCAGTGGCTAGAGCAACCGGACAGAGACCGGAAGATCCGTGGTTCAAATCCCAGCTATGGCATTGAATTTTTCAGTCATCTGATTCTACCTTTCCAACCCTGTCCAACACATGGCTTGTGTGAAAGAACAATTAATTCCACAAAATTTTATACTTCTTTTGGGGAAAATACAGTGATGCTAGAGTAATAAAACTCTCAATCTGTGCATGTAAGGTTTGGTGCCAAAAAGTTTAATGTATATCTGTGAAAACGTAGAAAAGAATAACGTTCAAGTGAGGTTCAAGTTTACATATAATACTGCTTCCAGACAATGGAGTTTGGTACTTATTAAACAAATTTTTACCTACCCCATTCAAACAATTTTTGCCAGAGAGAAAGCTTGTGACTGGTGAAGTATCTGCAGTGATGGAATCTTCTGGTGCTTCTCGATTATCATCAGGAGGACTAAGCCCAACATTTTCATCAACAGCCGTAACTTCAACAGGATGTATCTCCACTCGCAGTCTTGCTTCACCATCCTAAGTAACATTTTACATTACAAATTTAAAATCATTGGTACTTGCACACACTTAGGCAAATAATTAAATTATGGAAAATGAATCTCTATTATGCAATCATAGTGCTTGACTTACCAACTTGCTAACAGGACAATAGATTCTAGAGACATATCCTGTCAGTAATTTAATAAATGAAGCAATATGAGTGCTTAACATTGATTCATCTTCTATAATTTAATTTTACCTTCTCTTTTAATATACAAAATTACAATGAAAATTCATTTCACTTGTTGAAGGTATCAATACAGATAAACAGGTATTTAAACAATAAATAAGCTAAAATGCAAATACGGCAAATATTTGTATGTATTAGCAAACAGGTTATACAGATAAGAGCAAAAATTCTATTTCTCTAAATTACAAAATTCTACATAGCAGTTGAAATGGAAGCTACATTCCGGTATTTAACAATGTTGAATAATGTCTTCATATAGCTTTTATTTCATTAATATTCAGCATTTGTGCTATATATGAATGTAATAATTACAAGTAATGATGAAACTGAATGTCTCTCATAGGTCCTAAAAGAATAACACAGTGTAACATTTTGCTTTTCCTTTTTTCAAAAAATAAATGGGAAAATACTTTTGGTAACAAAGTAATCCAGGCGAAGCCTAAGTTTAGGGTACCTACCCAGCACTGAGAAAACTTCAGTGTGGAAGGACAGCAGGATTTGAACTACAGACCTCCCATTCATGAGTATGTGCCTTATTAACCTTGCTACCTATGTTGGTAATGTGGTTTATAACAATATAGGTTATAACTATAACCAATTGCATTTAACTTCTAAAATACATATTACGGAATATATATATATATATATCTTTTTAAAACTTGTGTTTTTTTATATTATCATATGAATCTTGAAGGTTTTTAATTTGCAAAATGCAAATGATGTAATAAATAGCAAAATGTTTGTCAATATTTGCTGCTGGGTGATGTGCCTTCAAGGAAATATATCCATTTTCAAGAAAGCTCTATTAATATATATTAGGTTGTCTCATAAGTAACGCCAGTTTTTAAGTTTGGTGTTTTATAAGATAGAATTGGTTTTCTTTGGTTTGCCAATGCTATTTACAGGATGCTATGACTAGTATTGCATATATTGCGAGAATGTGTCAGTCGTCAGTTGTTAACACACAATCACAAAATGGAAGTTACAAAGTTTGAGATTAGAGTCCTTCTGAAACACTAATGGAAACAACATTATAAAGCTGCTTCCGTGGCTCGAAAAATATGTCAAGTAGAAGGAGAAGGTGTTGTTAGTGAGCGTGTGTACAGCAATGGTTCCAACATTTCAACATTGCAGAAGAAAACACTAAATATGTACTACGTTCTGGAAGACATAAATAATGGGATATTGAAAATACATTTTGGAAGATAAGCTGACGACAGATCTCCACTCTACATTGAGCGTGTTGAGGCGTCAATTCATGAGGTACAGATCTACAGCTTCTGTTTGATTTTCCAAGCTTCTTAATCTGGCGATGTATGGTATCTTTGACAGACCAAGTTCTTCTGACAGCCTACGAGTACTTTTTGGATTTTCTTCCAAACATTCAGTTGTTTGTCGCGATCATGGAAACAGTATGGAATTTTAGGCAGTGAGAGCGTCCAGTTGTTAAACATTTGACTATCACTGTTCTCTTTGTATCTATAACGAAATGTGTAATGTAGCTATTTCTGCAAAGGTTTATTTGATTAAATGTAGTAGATAGAAAAACAAACTTTAGTAAGAATAGTTTGTGTACCACTAAATAAATGATAGAGGGTAGAGAAAGTCACGTTAATCTATCACATCTTCTTTTGCATGTGCTAACCTCTTCTGGCCATTGCAGAGTGTGTTTCTCTATGTTCTACTAAGTATGCGTGGTGTGTGAACTAATCAGTATTGGTAATTGCGACAATGAATATTCCCCTGTGAGTGGAAGATTTAAATTTTAGAAACTTGACATTTAATGCCTATGGTAAAGGAAGGAGAGGGCCCAAGTAAAATAACTGGCGTAATGGCACGTTTGGATACTGACGGGGTTACATTTGACTGCAGTTGCATGGATTTTGCTCATTATTAAAAAAAAATAGTTTTATTGCAAAATATTAATATTTTTACAATATAAAACAGCTATAAATAGCCTAATTTTATTGTTGGTTAGTATGAAATTTTGTCATTCGGGAATTGGAAGGAGTCGAGCTGCTACCACACCCAGCATACAGCCTGATCTTGTGCCTTCAGATTACTCTCTGTTTCGATCCATAGCCCATTTCTTGCATGGATGCAAAACTTAAAAGGTTTATCTCAAAGTATTAGATTACTTTGATACCAGAGAGTATCGAGGTATCGATGGTATCAAGGTCCCATTCCTACTTCACAACAATTTGCCCAATTGTTTGCACCTATTACATGCTTATGCTGCTTCACGATTTCTAGAAGAATGCTCACATCTTTCACTCCTTATCTGGCATAAAGCTACACATGTTATTGCCTCACACGTGTTTCCAAAGAGTTGCTGAACTATAGTTCTTGATAGACCTTGAAGTCAATGAATACAACATTTCATAGACTCCTGTGTCTAAATGAAAACAATAGAGAAAGGAGTAGAGGTATCCATGTAACATACAGCGTTAACTGAGTTGCAAATAAAGCTGACTTAGCTGACGCACTAAATCACGTTTCTGCAATAGCCTGGCTTGGTGACTCACTCTCAGCTATCACATTTACCTACTCCGGTGATCACAATCTGTGAAACCAACAGAAACAAATCAAAACTTATGGCGTGAGATAACACAGCGTATAGAAATATTTGTTCTTTAAACAATGCTCATGTTCGTAAACAATTTTGATTCATTTTCATTTGATTTTTTTTTCTTCAAATTTTTAATTATGTCTAATATGCCTCTGTATTAAACATGTGTATACTAATGTATGAGGGTGGGTAGTAGAGAGGTTTAATCCATAAACTTATTATGTTTCTGAGTGTAATATGGCTAACTACTTATTACTGGATAAAAAAATACATATGTGGCATTATCAAGAAAACAAATTGCTGGCAATTGGAGAATGTTCAAACAGAAACAACTTCAGAATTAGCATACAATATAAAATTGATTACATGCGTTTATACACAGAAAACTACTAACAACATAATTCAGTGAACAACCTATCACCTTTACAGTTTTTTGCTTTCTCTACTACGTATAGTAAGTAGGGGAAGTATTGTATTCCCCTAAAAATTCGATACCGAGATTTCACCGGAAATATATGTTTTGAGACACCCTGAATCCAAAAAAAGCATTTTTGGAAACATGTCCGTGTGTGTGTCTGTGAACAGCATAACTCAGAAACGAACAGCCGGATAAACACCAAACTTGGTATTTAGATTCACTATCTTCCAGAGATGCGACACAAAGGTTTTCAAGAAAATCCCCCCACCCCAGATTACCCTTTACATGAAACATTTTCCGAAAATTTTAATTTTCTCAAAAATGGCTCTAATGATTTTGATTAAAACATCATATGTTTAAGATATTTTCATGACAAATAAAATGTATATCTTGAATTTTCTGGGAATGTCTCCAAAAGTATTCTTCATTGTGAACAACTTTTGCATAACTGGTAAACCATAAGAGAGACAAAATTTTACTACACAAAAAATGTAGATCGCATTAAAATACACAATTTATGTCATATACATTTTTTTGTTGAGTGAACCATTTTCGAGATATTGCTTGTTATTCCCTTAAATTTTTCAATACTTATTTTCTCAAATGAGAATTCATAATTCATTTTTTTGTTTTGGATATGCAAAGAGTATTAATCTGTGGCAAAGAGAATGGTGCTGCACATAGCAACGAGCTATTAACAGTAATGTCTATGCTTAAAGGCTACTGTATTTCTATATTGCCCTTGCAAATACAAAACAAGGGGAACCTAGTACGCCTTAAGCGATAGTCAAATATTTTTAGAACTGGTCGCTATGTGTAAAATGTAATTCTCTTTGCATGTCAAAAGATCGTTTCTGCAAATGTTTATCTCGATTAATATGAAATATATGGAGAATAAGAGTTTGTAAAAATAGTTTGTACAAGAGTAGAGAAAGTCATGTGAGTGTAACACATCAAAAATTTTTTTTATAGAGAATCAAATATCAGTGCTCAAAAATCAGTATCGGTATTGAGAATTGAGAAATAGTGATATCGTCCCATCACTATTATGGAGTAAGAAAAACCTAACATGAGGAAAAATTGTGATGTGAGGAGTAGATTAGAATGGTGCAAACAATTATGACAGCTCTGGATACTGTAAATCTCCAGCTGCAATTAGCATGTTTCCATTTGCATGTAACGTCAATGCCAAGAGAAGCATTGCTTCTAATGAGAGGGCTTTGTTACTGAAATATAAAGTAATATGTTTTACATGCGATAAAGTGGGATAAAAGTAGGAAGTATAAATTTAAAATAAAGTTTTGCTTACCAGTTGGTTTTGTTTAATTGTATCAGCAATAATTTCTAATACCATCACTGCCAATTGTTTACTTAATCTTAATCTCTCGTAGAATTCTGTCATTCCATAAATGAAAATAGTTTGGACTCTCTAGGTCATCCTCTGTTGTACAAATGAGTACAAATAATATTATCTTCTTCAGATAACAGTTCAACACATTTTAGGCCAGGCCACATATAAGCTCAGCTTTTGTATGGCATGTTATAAAATTCCACTGTAGCTTAAACCTCTGCTTAAGCTCGATTTGAAGCTTAAGCTTAAATTGGGTGTAACTACCATAAATAAATATAATTCAATGCCACTTTCAAGAAATGCTGTTTCTATCAGGATTCTAGAGCTCTTTGAAAACATAAAACATCATGATGACAAACCTAGCTATTTTATACATTTGCGGAATTTGTATTTTTAGTCTCAAAGTATGGAAACTGAATTAATCCTATGGCATTAATCATCCTATGCCCTGCCCATTCCATCCCATTGCAGCACATCACTGCTTTAAAACACTCTTTTATGAAAATCACTTTGTCATTTTTCAAGATATATGAACAAATAAAATGCTACATATTAATTTAAGCTATAATTTGTAAGAAAACATATGTACTACATAAGTGCATTTGATCTGCTTTTCCAAGACATACCTGTAACTCTGTTGCTTCTAATGGTGAGTTGACAGCAAGGATGGCAAATGAACAAGGGGAACTACAGCTTTTACTACGGATGCCAAACCACACTAGCTCTTGAGGATAAGTCACATGAGATGAAGACCTGGATAAGGGCAACTTAAAATCACCACCCCATAGCCAGGAATTAAATTGTGCACCCTTGGTATTGTGACACAGTGGCTATTGACCAAGATTATCAGGAAATTGGCGCCAAGGGATCAGAGTAAACAAGATAACCACCGCTTGCCAGCGTAAAACCCAGGTACGCTATCGGGAGATAACTAAAACTTTCTGGAAGCTCTATCTCCCCCCTCTTCCAGAAAGTGTCAAAATAGTTCTAGAATGTTCAAGAGTCAAATGCGACAGAGTGGAGTTGAGTCAGTCAGTGTGCAAATGAGTTAGTAATTCTCTGAGCGAGTTGGTGACAATTATAGTGACGTGCAGCGAATGCTACAGCGCAGCAACAGTTTGTGGAGGTCTTGTGCTCGACTCCCAAGTGAAGTGAACCATCCATCATGAAGAGACTACACCACAAAGTGAAGTGACAGAATTGAACTAGTTCACTGTAGTAAAGGGACAGTGAAGTGAACTCCCAATGAAGGTGAACTAGTGAATTACATAAAAACAAAACAGTGACAGTGAGAAAAGTGACAGTTTATAAACTGGACAAAGTTACAGTGTGAAATCACCGAGCTATCCTTCACAGGAAACATGTAAATCTCATTAAATTTCATCTATTGTTTGTTTGAGGTTTCCCACATGCTGAATAGTGCACTTTGAAATGTTAAGTGGCCACTCTTTTGATTCCCAGAAGCTTGCAAAAAAAGTACATAACATAATTAGCATATAATTACTGGTAAGCACATGAGAGTTTCCTCAATCTACAAAACATATTTATCATAGCATTAAAATGAAACCATCTCTGGACAATATTTCTCCTACTAAACAGGAAGTAAGAAGAAAATAAGCTTTTATATTAGCAAACTATTGAATAGCTATTAAAATAATTGATAATGGGCAGAGAAAATAATATAATTGTTACATGTACTTGCCAACTTTTACAGTTTACTTGTAAAATCTACAAGAGCGGAGGCCCTTTTATGACTTTACAGCAAAGGAGACATTTTATGGCTTTGTGGGCAGATTCAAAGTATTGCAAATTTTCACTGATGGACTTGAAAAATCATTAAATTCTATTGCATTTTATTGTAGCATACAGATTAAAAGTATTGCAAATGTTCACCAAAGGACTTGAAAAATCACGAATTCTATTGTATTATTTTGTAACTTGCAGATTCAAAGTATTGTAAATTTTCACCAAAGGACATGACACATCATTAGATTCTATTGCATTTTATTGTAACTTGCAGATTCAAACTATTGCAGAATTTCACTGAAGTATTGCAAATTTTCATCAAAGCACTTGACAAATCATTATATTGTAACTTAAGAACAAACCGAATGTATCATGCTAATTGGTGCTATGATACGCCAGAGCTTATCTGTGTCTTTATCCTTCATCACGATCATGATCCCCCTTCGCTGGGCTACAACAAAATGTATAGCATGCAGCTTTAAAATTTGATTGTACCATTAGTGACCTCTAGTAACGAGAAGTAAATGGGTGTGAATATTCAGTAATGGAATAATGTGAATTGAAAAGTCAAATCCCTCACATAAATTGTTTATCTTACTCGCATACTACGGCTGCGGTATATAGTAGCATAACCAGAAAAATATTGAAGGGGGGGGGGGGTTATGCATAAGGATCCATTTTTTAAACAATTTGTATTAATTCAAATGATAAATATGTATTAATCCTAAGCAAAATATTTAAATATATTGATTTTATAATTGGAATTATCGTTAGGATAGGATGTTTTGCGTATTCTAAGCAGGCAAATGTAACATCAAAATTAATGACCGATGTGAACTATTTCATACAACTGATGCAGACCATTTTATTTCACTACAAAATAGGACTTCTATGTTCTAAACTGGGAGATATTGCACTCATTTGGAAACCACTCAAGTCAGCACCGGAATGAAAACATGCCCGGATATCTTACCATACTTGTGCCCACAACATCTAAAGTGCAGATTCTGTTGTCACCTTTGGTCATATTGTCCAAGACATGTGGCATAAATATAGAGCTACCAAGCAACATAATTGGGAAGTATCTCATTTCTGCCAACATAGAAATGTGCTATTAATTTTTAATTATTTTTTTTTAAGCAAGGGTGTTCCAACCCCAAAACCCCTCCCTAGCTACACCTCTGGTGGGATATAAGTTTCCCATTTTTACTTTCTCTACTACGTATAGTAAGTAGGGGAAGTATTGTATTCCACCCAAAAAGTTGATACCGAGATTTCACCGGAAATATATGTTTTGAGACCCCCTGAATCCAAAAGAAAGCATTTTTGGAAACATGTCCATGTGTACGTGTCTGTGAACAGCATAACTCAGAAACGAACAGTTGGATAAACACCAAACTTGGTATTTAGGTTCAGTATCTTCCAGAGATGCGACACAAAGGTTTTCAAGAAAATACCCCCACCCCATATTACCCTTTGCATGGAACATTTTTCGAAAATTTTAATTTTCTCAAAAATGGCTCCAATTTTGATTAAAATATAATATGTTTAAGATATTTTTATGACAAATGAAATGCATATCTCGAATTTTCTGACAATGTCTCCAAAAGTATTCTTCATTGTGAACAACTTTTGCATAACTGGTAAACCATAAGAGATAGACAAAATTTTACTACACAAAAAATGTAGATCGCGCTAAAATGCACAATTCATGTCATATACATTTTTTTTGTTGAGTGAACCATTTTCGAGATATTGTTTGTTATTCCCTTAAACTTTCCAATACTTTTTCTCAAATGGGAATTCGTTATTCATTTTTTTTACATACTGGACATGCAAAGAGAATGGAATGCTCCACATAGCAACCAGCTCTTAAAATACTTAACTATCGCTTAAAGCCTACCGTATTCCCCTTACACCTACAAGAAAATTAGCAATAAGATTAACATCTCAATTAACATGAAGCATATGGAGAATAAGTGTTTGTAAAAATAGTTTGTACAAGAGTAGAGAAAGTCATGTGAGTGTAACACATCAGAATTTTTGTGACAGTTTCTATTTATAGTTCATGTTATGAAGCATAAAATATACCCAAAATATGTGTATAGCCTAGGAGTGGTGTTCTTTGTTTTAATAAACATGTTTATGTTGGGACCAGGAAGAATTTCAGCATGTGTGACAGAAAGAAGCAGTGCTACCAGGCCTTGAAGGATTGAGTTCCAATTTATTTTACATGTAATTTTGTATTTTATTGCACTCAACACTCTAGGTTTCATGTCATCCCAAAATTATTACATTTTGTTGCACGAGGGAAGTTTTTTTAAGAATTTCAACTTAAGAAATTTGGCAGGTATGGTTATATATGGGATTTTCTTTTTTTTTTTGTAAAACCTATTCCTTAGGAGCTCTATCATCTACATTATTTAGGATCCTCTATTACTAATGTACAAAATATGCAACAGGTTAATGTTCTATCAAGCAAATATAACATCAAAACCAATCACAGAAGCTTCCATTAAAGAGTGTGCCTGCAGCACCATTTCCGAGAAGTCTAATATTTGAAACAAATTCAATATTTAAATGAACTTATGATTTTCTGCTATTTGCAGAAAATTCAGACATACATTTTTATTCTTTTACAAATCTCAAGCACATGACATTTTAATCAAAAGTATTACAGCAGCTTTTGAGCAAATAACAAATAAAAGCTTTTCCATATAAAGCATTGTTTGGGATGGCAGCATTTTCTTGTAACTCTTTGTTTGGCATTCTTGATCAGTCCGACTCCAATATGAAACTCATAATTTATCCAAGTTTTTTGGGGATTATGCCATCCATTTCTCATTCTCCCTCTTTTCTAAAATAAATTTTTGGGTTGGTAGGGGGTATCGCAGACCTCAAGACATGTATTTTGGGTGACATCGCAATATATTTTGGATGGAATACAATACCTCCTCCAACTACCATAGAGAGGTGGTAGAAGAAGTACAAATGTAGGTCTTATTGAAATACACAACACAGCAGTAACTTTTATGGCTTTATCCATTTACAAAATATTTGCCGTTATTTGTTTACATTTTCCAAATCTTAAGCAATACATTTTTAGATATTGTTGGTTGGCAATGCTCCCCATATAGTCGAGGACCTTTGAGGAAACTTCTTTCACCAAGTGATGTATTGACCCCATTTATTAACTGGAAGCATCCAGAGGGTAGAGTCCGTTACCTCTGATGAGGAGGTAAATGGCGATGAAACGAGAGGACCTACAGCTGTTACCATGCTGGGCCTTGGGGATGCTTCACATGAGCTTGTCAGAGGTGAAGTCTTGGATACAGCCAACTTAAGATTGCCACCCCGAGCCAAGATTTGAACCACGCACCCTCAGCATGAGAGCTGAAAACGAAACCACTGAGCTATCCGGCCACCCACATTTTGAAATATTGAGTGGCCATTCCAGTTTCCCACGATCTAATGAAAAGAAATTTAATTCAGAGCCTTCATTTGGATGCATGGCTATTCGGATTTGCTTGCCCTGCACTGTGCTGTTTCTAACTGGTTCTGTTTCCTCTCCGTGTGAGGGAACGCATGAACAATTCATGTGAAATCTGTGCTATGCAGAAGTTGATACACTGTGAGACCACATGTTTCAGTGTTATAGTGTGTTAGTGCTATTTAAATGCCATAAGGTCCATGTACTTCAGCAGGCAAAATCTTCATGTATAATTCCTATGTAATAAACTCTTGTAGAGAAGTGAGATGACGATTTATAAACAAATTCTTTGCGCCTAATGAAAAACAGTTTGTAATCTTGTGAACACGTTTAAGGAAATGAGGTCTAAAGTTAATTGCTGTGTTCTTACACAGGAAAAACTCAATGAGATCAAAGAAAAGTTACAACAAAGTCCAAAGAAATCTCTAAGAAAGCTTGCACAGGAAAAAGAAATTTCACAAACCTCGGCTTGAAATGCTACTAAACTTTTAAAATTAAAATCCTATAAGATAACTGTAGTTCAGGAATGGCAAGCATGCAATAATGTGAATAGATTTTACTTTTTTTATTATTATATATAAATTAATTATACTTTTATAGACCTTAGCCTGGTCTTGGCAAGTTTTTAATACAGAGTCAACTGAAAAATTCAACGCCACAGCCGGGATTGAATACAGTTCTCCTGCTCTCCACGCGGTTGCTCTAACCATTGAGCTACTGTGACAACATGCAGGTGGGACATTGAATTCCCCAATTGACTCAAGTTGTTTCCCAGACAGACCACCAAGGCATCTCACTCGAGATGACAATCTTAGCGGTGACCTGCTATCGCAAGTACTTCAGTGCTGGGTAAATAGGTTTTTTTTAAGGTTTTACTTTTTGTTATTATTATTAATATAAATTAATTATACTTTTTATAGACCTTAGTCTGGTCTTGGCAAGTTTTTAATATAGAGTCAACTGAAAAATTCAATGCTACAGCTGGGAGCGCACGGAGAGCAGGAGAACCATGTTCAAATCCTGGCTGTGGCGTTGAATTTTTCAGTTGACTCTATATTAAAAAAAACAAAAAAATGTGAATACAGTTAATTTCTACAATTGGGTGTTGGATAATATTAGTAATTACTCTACTAACCCACTTTTAATTTCTTTTATGGATGAAGCATGGTTTTATTTATATAGCCAAGAAGAATTAATGGTGTTGATGCAACTTTTGTTAAACAGGTGAGAGATGTGTGGCGGCACAAAGACATGATTCCCAACATCTTCTATGACGACAGTGTGGTTGTATTTTTTTCAGATTTTTGTTATTAATGTTTTAGGTATTTACAGTAGATAAAATTTTCAGCCTTCGTACCTTTTTGTTGGTCACATAGTTATTAAAATAACATAAAGGCTATAGTTTTCACATAATACAGAAAACCCTTAACATATACAATGAAATATAGGTGAAGGAGTGAATATGAAGATTTGCACTCCCAGGCCACCAAGTTAAGCTGTTTGGAACAGATGCAAAGTCCGCAACCAGTGAGAAAAATAATCTTCTCGGTTGTTAATTATAAAATATTGATTCAATGATTTCTAATCTTAACAACTTTCTCTCTTTATACAATTATTTAACAATGCTAAGGAACTTGATTACAACATAACCTCAAAAGATATAAAGCAAATCTTTGTTACAGAGTTTTAGCATTGTATAGAGTGCATCTCATAGCAGGTTTGATTTTGTTCTGTTTTGTTTTGTCTTCTGCTTTTTTAGTTGCTAAATCATGAACTATATATATTGTTTAGAATCAAACATTGGCATCATCGTTTTATTTTATATGCATATTTTGTGGAGTAACAATAAGTATTTTTTACTCCATGGTATTCTCAACGAAAAGTCAAAGCCTTCTTCTCAAGTCTGTACTTTTATAACTCCAATGTGTTCCTATTCTAGTACATAGACTTTGTGAACCTTTTTATTCTTTTAGTAAGTTGTGAATTTAAATTAGATGTTTTATAGCTTAATGTCAGTCAGAAGGAATTGGGCTTTTCAGTGGTGAAAGAATTATCAAAATTAGTTGAGTGGTTTTTAAGATTACCCTACATAGATACAAATTTTCCCTCTTTATAATATTAGTATGGATTATGCCCAGGGGCATATTTACAGGGGGAAGGGGGTAATTTACTGAGGGGGTGGGGCAGACAGCAAACTGGGAAATGCCCAAGGCAGCATATTTTAGGTTGTACTAAAAAGCATGGGCATTAAATGTCAAGTTTCTAAAATTTAAATCTTCCACTCACAGGGGAATATTCATTGTCGCAATTAGCAATACTGATTAGTTCACACACCACGCATACTTAGTAGAACATAGAGAAACACACTCTGCAATGGCCAGAAGAGGTTAGCACATGCAAAAGAAGATGTGATAGATTCACATGACTTTCTCTACCCTCTATCATTTATTTAGTGGTACACAAACTATTCTTACTAAAGTTTGTTTTTCTATCTACTACATTTAATCAAATAAATCTTTGCAGAAATAGCTACATTACACATTTCGTTATAGATACAAGGAGAACAGCGATAGTCAAATGTTTAACAACTGGATGCTATACACTGCCTAAAATTCCATACAGTTTCCATGATCACGAGAAACAACTGAATGTTGACAGGACTTTAAAGAGAATGACCAAGTATTGGAGAATTCAAACCTTTAATAACAGATATCTCAGAAATGGCTTATGCCACAAAAAACTTATTTGAAATAAATTGAGAGTTTTAAAAAGATCTTCATTTTTTGTATTTCTTTTTTTTTTTTTCCAACTGTTCCTTAGGGACACCATTTTTTTAAGAGTTGACAGTTGAATCATTACTCAGCCTCCAGTATGTCTGGAGGATCACACCTGCAAACATACTGGAGGTTGCAGACGAGTCCTTCGGACTTAACTGGGAGAATTCTGTGTGTCCTCAAAAATTGTGACTCTTGTAGCTTTTGAAAATCTAACATCACAATATTAGGAAGCAAGAAGGAGAATGATTCTATTATTCTCCCTCCCTCTCTCACATAATTTCCTGTGTAGTACGTTTTTGTCTAGCGTTTAATGTTTACCAGTTATAAAACTACAAAATTGCTTCCAAATGCAGTGGACTTCACAAGCTATTCCCAAAAAATTCAAGATAATACATTTTATCTGTCATGGAAATATCTTTTATAGGTATTTTAATCAAAATCGTAGATCCATTTTTTAGAAAATAAAAAATGTTGGAAAATGTTCCATGTAAAGGATAAAGGCAAAGGGTCTTTAAAATCTTTGTGTCCTATCTTTGGAAGATACTGAACCTAAAAACCAAGTTTGGTATTTATCCAACTTTTTGTTTTTGAGTTACGTTGTTCACAGATACACATACAGAGACATTTTTCTAAAACTATTACTTTATTTGTATTCAGGGGATCTTAAAACATGTATTTCCAATGAAATCTAACATTGAATTTTGGGTGGAATGCAATACCTTCTGTACCTACTGTAGAAAAAGTATAAACAATCTTGTAACATCAAGTAATGTGTTCTGTTAGTCATTAATTTTTTCAATATTATTTGCAAAGGTAATAAATAATTTGATATAGTGATATTGTTTAATTCTTTTTATAACCTATGAAACGACTTCTGGCATAATGTCCATTTCATATTGTGGTAATCTTCTAATTATGTTAGAATGTGTTAAGCGGCGTTGTGATTTTGTGGGTTATGTTTGAATAGTTTAAAGTTTTTCACTTGTTTGTCATATTTTCTTTCATTTTCTCAGTTTCAGTTTTGATAATCACTGAAAAACATGACTGTAAGAAACAGACTTAGTGGGGCCCAGTATCGATCTTTGGCAAAAGAAAACAGAGAAGCAGCAGCATTAAAAAACATTGACAAAGAATTCAGGTAAAGAAGAAACACCTTCCCCAAGTGAAATTTTTGAAGACCAGGAGGAAATACTTCTTCCAAATAAACCTAAAGAAGATATGAAAATGAAAGAAATCCATCCTTGTTGGCAAACTCTACACATTCAGCGCTGATCATTTCCTTTGGGAAAAAACTGATAAAACACAGGAATACATTGTAATGAACAGATAAAACAAAGAAAGCGACTTTTCAAAATCAAAACGTTAGTTTAAAGATGGTGTCACAAGACACTTACTAGTGCATTTTTTTCAGAGAAAGCTGGCAAAGAATGAAATTACTGAGAGAGATTATTTAGTTTATTCTGAAAGTCAGTGAACATCATTTTGTGCACCATGTACTCTGGAGGACCTCGTGGCTTCTTGGACTGGAAGCATTCCAGCTCATGAAGATAGTTCAAGGCATCGAGACTGTGTTGTTAGTTTTAAAAATAGCTCTGTTCTGACCAGGATAGTTGGCAAATTATTCACACAACTTAAAAATCTAATGTGTTACACTCACATGACTTTCTGTACTCTTGTACAAACTATTTTTACAAACGCTCTTCCACAGCTCTGCAAGATAATCAAAGGTAACAAACAGTCTAGAGAGTGTTTACCCAAACTTGAACACAACTCTATTTGAGTACTCCTGCTTTCAACTGCTCCAAGAAACATAAATAGTTATTTAAGGGCATCACAAATAAATAATCATCTTAGTGTCCTTGCTGTTGAATCTGACTTGACAGTAAAACTAGACTATGAAGAAATTATAAACTTGCTTCACTAGGGTTCTATAGATTAGTAAAAAGGAAATGGGGAAGAGAAGGGTATATGAATTATTGTAATAGAGCTGTAAAAGAAGCTTTGCATGGATGAGAACAGGATCAATGTACCTGAGAGGGCTAAGAGGCAGAAAAAGCGCAATTTGTGAACTAAGCGAGGGTAATGAAAGCACAGAGCATTATATGACAGAATGCAAAGAATTAGCAGAATGGAGACAAAAAGTATGGGAGGAAAAATGGGAAAAAATGGATGGAAAAATAGTAGCAATTAAAATGTTAACAAGAAATGAAGTAAAGAAATAATGAATGTGGGGGAGTTCTTAAAGAAAATAAAGGAGAAATGGATTAGAAAAGTAAGAGAAATAAGAAAGGTAGAAGGGCAAACGAAGGAGGAAGAGGATGGATCATAGGTGATTAAGGGTAGCAAGGGCTGCTCAGTTGAGCCATAAGGACAGGGTGCCAGGCAAAATGAGCAGTATAGGGAGAACATAACTGGCAAGAAAATTTGTACATAGGCTAAGTTAGTTTACAAGTGGAATATTGTAAAAAAGGATTGTGTATAAAAGATGTACAAATGAAGTTTATTTATTCATTCATTAACTTCTTTGCAAATGACAGGGCAAAGAGAAAGCCCTTTGTTATTTGGATATTTGGTGTTTTGGCCCTTGGTTGTAGATCATGCCTTTTAAAATGTAATGCAAGTTTTTTGTATTAAGCTTTTTTCTTGACTAATTTTGAAGATTTAAAAGATAGTAACAGTGATGTGTCATAATTTAAAATAAAGAGAGTTGAGGGTTGTTACACTACATCACTAAAATATTCTTACTTGAATGCGTTTCGGGAGACGGTTTGCTCCCATCGTCAGCATGTTCTCAACTGATGTTTCCGGTCATTGTCTGGGGGATGTGTGTGGCTAGTGGTGTTCTCTGGTGCTGGGCTGATGAACCTCCAAAGGCTGCTGGGTGGCGGCAGTTCGAAATTCATTAGGTGATTCCTGTGTTTGACAATATGTATTCTTTCCCAGATGTCCAATTCATTGCTGCTGTTGATCGGTTTTAAGAGTTTTATGTTTGGAGTGATATCATGGTTTGAAGACCAGAAATGATGTGCTACTGCTGATTTATCTGGCTGCTTTTGGTAAATGCATCTCATGTGCTCTTTAAGTCTTATTTCAAGATTTCTTTTGGTTCTTCCTATGTATACCAGGTTACATTCATTACAATCAATTTTATATATACCAGCTGATTTATCGTTGGGGATAGGATCTTTTGTTCTGTTGCATAGTAGTTTCTGTATATTGTGGTTATTCTGTGGAGACAGGGTGGTGATGTATTTCTTGAAAATCCTTTGAAATTTATGATGTGTCCAAGGGTGATAAGTGAATTTTCTATATGCTTGTGGTTTTTGTTGTCTGAGTAACGTAGTCATTTGTTGGATGTATTTCTGTCTTTCAAACCTTTTTTATCTTCTTATCTATTGTTTTTTTCTGGTATCCATTCATAGTGGCTATGTTGATAATGTGTTGGTATTCTTTCTGGTATTCCTCTTTCTCCATTGGTATATGTACTAACCTGTTTGTAATACTATTTAAAATTGCATGTTTGTGGCTTGTAGGATTGTAGCTATTGTTTTTAATATAATTTTCTGTGTGCGTTGGTTTTCTGTAAATGCCGAGCGTTAGTTTGTTGTGTGCATTATTTCTGATGATCCTGTCTAGGTAAGGTAATTGGCCATTTTCTTCTTTTTCTATTGTGAATTTAATAGATCTTTTTTGTAAATTTAATAATTTCAAAGCATCTTCTGAAAGTTTTTTTGGAACAATAGCAAAAATATCATCTACATACCTATACTAGGTTTTGAATAGATGTGGGAAAGATTTAGTAATATGGCATATGAGTAATTTTGAATCCTATCCCCAACGATAAATCAGCTGGTATATATCAAATTGATTGTAATGAATGTAACCTGGTATACATAGGAAGAACCAAAAGAAATCTTGAAATAAGACTTAAAGAGCACATGAGATGCATTTACCAAAAGCAGCCAGATAAATCAGCAGTAGCACATCATTTCTGGTCTTCAAACCATGATATCACTCCAAACATAAAACTCTTAAAACCGATCAACAGCAGCAATGAATTGGACATCTGGGAAAGAATACATATTGTCAAACACAGGAATCACCTAATGAATTTCGAACTGCCGCTACCCAGCAGCCTTTGGAGGTTCATCAGCCCAGCACCAGAGAACACCACTAGCCACACACATCCCCCAGACAATGACCGGAAACATCAGTTGAGAACATGCTGACGATGGGAACAAGCCGTCTCCCGAAACACGTTCAAGTAAGAATATTTTAGTGATGTAGTGTAACAACCCTCAACTCTCTTTATTTTAAGCTTTTTTCAATTTGTGATCTTAGTAAACACACATTTATGTGCCTGCCATTCATAGTCAAGTACATACAAGGTGAAGAAACAGTGTTAAACCTTAATAAATATACATATTTCATGTCACAGGTAGTAACATTTTTGTTGTTTTTGGCCCGCATCAGGAAACCTAAATACGTGCCTGATTACGACATATATAGGAAACAGGATGTATAAATGTATGTAATGTGCAAACAGCAATGTTGGTTGTTCCTATTCATTTTGACCAGAAACTTTCATAATTTCTAGTACAAATGAAGTGTATGTTGTCAGAAACATTATAGCCAACCTTGATGACAGAAAACAAAATTTAGCATCTGACTTTTTAAGGTAACATACCAATCTTATATGCTTGTTGTTTTCTTGTTTATATAGTGACCAAGGTCACATACAAGTTGTTAGAATATGTAATGGCAAAAGCAATCATGAAACACTCGGACAGAACGCACGTCTCAGATCACAAACAATGTGTTGTACTTGTATCCGATTGCAGATATTAAACTGAACATAGCTATCAGTTCAAAGATGTTTAAATAAATAAACCAATTAGTGGTCGTTAAAGACACTGTCAATTAATTTAAAGTCAATAAAATAAATCAGTTAGAGAAAATACATAAATATTCACATAAACGGTACTATTAGTAATATCTTGCATATGACTGAAGATTAATAAATTGTTGCAATGTATGTTGTATTGAAATGGATTATTATTCCATTTATTACTATCATTGAATAGAGAAAGAGGAATATTAATTTGGATTTCATAGTTGCCGCATAAATCACACTAAGACAGTGCATTATTGAATCTTTGCTGAAATTCTATATCACTGAAAGAAATACAATAATTCTAGTGCAGCATTAAAACATGTCATCAATTCTATCTGAATTTGCCTTTGCTATGAAAGTTTTGTGATGATAAAAGCAATCTTGACTGAATACAAATTATCACCGTGAAACTGAAATCTAACAGATACCTAGCTCAATTTTTGAAGATTTAGAAGCTTGTAACAGTGATGTGTCATAATTTAAAATAGAGAGTTGAGGGTTGTTACACTACATCACTATGATAATCTTACTTGAACGCGTTTCGGGAGACGGCTTGTCCCCATCGTCAGCATTCTCTCTCAACTACAGAGAATGCTGACGATGGGGACAAGCCGTCTCCCGAAACACGTTCAAGTAAGATTATCATAGTGATGTAGTGTAACAACCCTCAACTCTCTATTTTAAACAGATACCTAATTATTTACTTGAACAACTTCTCCTTTCCCGAGCATCATAAACCTTAAGATGAACTCATCTGTCACTACCAAACTTGAAGCAGCCACAATAGTACATTTTAATAATTACTGCACCAACTGAAGAACAAGTAACTTGGGCAAAACATTACAATGCTATGAGGTAAAATGTTTCCTTACTGCACAGAAATTATTAGTTCAATACTTAGCTCCAATTTAATTCTAATTATCAATGTCCATTATCCTACTGAAGCAGAGTTATAATCCTAGATAAATGGGAAATTCATATGATATTGGCTTCATAATACAATGCTAACTGGGAAGAAATGACTAAAAGACACAAATAATTCCCATTTTATAAATGCGCAACCAACCTGTCCCTCCCCATCCTTGTCCACAGCGAAAACTGCGTAAACCTTCTGCAACTTTTCATCCTGTTGAGAACATGAGCAATTAGTAGAATTAGCAATTAAAAAAAAAACAAAGAAAATTAAACTTATGCACTACTAAATCAAATAAAAAACTTATTAAACTCAAAATATGTAATGTTTCTAAATTTTATAAGAAGCAAATTTGAAAACCATGCAAATAATATTACATAACAAAAAACTGCCATAATTAAAAAACTTAAACAAAAATACAACAATAACAAATTTTGTTCCAAACAATTGAATTTCTTCGTCTTCATTCTACGCTGCTTATGCTTACAGTTATCTTCTGGTGCCTTAATTTAAGACTCTCTGCTTCCATAGCCAACAGGTTCTTTGGTTTCTTTGGAGAACTCTCGAGTGGATGACAACTGATTAGGTTCTCCCCAGATTCTTGAGGTCTGAAAAACAAGGATAGAGTTTAAGTAACACTTACTTCTGCCATTTCCTCCCTGTTAAGAAGAGACTCTAGAGAGAGAAATATTCCTGCTTGGTTATTTACCCAGCAATGAATCTGTCTTATAAGTCAAAGCTTGATATTTGCACACTGGAAACCAGCTCCTTAAACATTTAACTCCTTCAAGAATATCCAATGAAGTGAGCTGAGGTGTTAAAAGACATCCTCTTGAAATAGGAACAAAAATAAAATAAAAAAAACTATTTGTTACTTTGGGGCACGAACATTTGACCATACATTACACAATGCCTTGAACCGCTCGGTCATCTGAACACATTATAGCTGCAGCGTTGCCTGATCTCTTTAACTGTGTAATATTGTGAGTGAATTTTTTTAAACATAATAAAAGGGCAAAATGCATATATCTGCATTCAATTGAAATGCGTTAGCATCTAACCATGCCATCACATCGATAACTTTAGTTGGGTCCTCCCATCCTTTACCAAAATTTGTATTGAATGCAGAACATGCATTTTACCAGAATTTGATCCTGAGATCCTTTATTTTAATAGGTTAGCTATTCCTATCATGCCTTAGAGCACATGGTCATAAATCCTGATGCTGAAGCCAAGGAGCTTCCAGCTTCTATTAATAGCTTCCAGTCATTTGGCAGTTAGCAGTATTTAAAAATGCTGGACCGGACATCATATCACATCCATATTGATGAAGAGGTTAAAAGGAGTTGGAAGCGACAACTGAATCCATGCTAAAAAGTTATGCGCATGAAGCTACCTGCATCCTGATCTTGCACCTGTGTGGGGCCTTCGGTCAGCCTTCAGAACAAGAGCTGTATGGAACAATAGCTTATTGTGTGTTACTTCTCAGCTCCAGAGGATTCCTTTGGCAGTCAGAGTAGGTTCCCTTTCGAGAATATTCCACTTTATATGTGGGATTATATAAGAGGGCTGCTCTTGCCCGTGTGTGGAGTTCAGTTAGTTAAGAAGTTACAAAGTTAAGTGCTGTTAAGAAGTCAAAGTGTTTGGACACTTAAAATTGGATAGTGCCAAATGCAGTTCAGTTGTGATTCGATTCAACGATCAGTGGTGTTCTGTTCTGACCATGTGTCAAAAGTGTCTCAAGTGTAAAGTGTGTGCTAAGCTGAGCACCTAAGGCCCGGTTTCACGGTATAAGCTTAAATTTCGAATCGGGCTTAATCAGAGAGTTAAGCTACAGCTGAGTTTTACAGTGCGTAGTTCAAGCGCTAAGCCGAGATTATACGGGACTCGACTTAAACCGTACTGAACTGCGGTTTAAGTTAAGGAGTCGCCATGTTATCTGAGGACGACGATTTTAGTGGGGAGGAAATGCAAATTATTTTAAACTATATTCACAACAGAAGACGGCCTAAAGTGTTTAGAATGCGTCCAAATCATTTCCACATATGGAATGACTGAGAATTCTACGAGAGGTTTCGGTTAAGTAAACAGTCTGCGATGATGGCACTAGAGATTATTGATGTTGTACCTAATTAAACATAAAACAGACTGATAGGTAAACTTAATATTAAATTTATTCTTACACCTTATAATATACTTTATCGCTCATAAGGTATTATTACTTTATATTTCAGGAACAAAGCCCTCTTGTCAGAAGTGATGCTTCTTTTGACGTTGAGGTTACATGCAAGTAAAAGAATGCTAATTGCAGCTGGAGAGTTTTCCGGCGTCTCAAAATCTACAGCATGCAGGGTTGTGAAAATTGTTTCACATCCATCAATTTTGACACCAAATAATTCCTTTATTTCCTCGTCGATTGGCGTAATTAACGATGGCACAGCCGGACCTCAATCTCTACCCCGAATAGCACATTTCTCGTCGGCATATTTCTTTTTTGTAACTTTCTTCAAATTGTCGTATTTCTTCTTCAACACGGTAGCATCTCTGTATATTATTCCGCTCTTTGCATTGAATAACTCCGCAATTTTCCCCCACGTTTGGTTCTTCCTGCTCCACAGTACCTTATCAGATTGCTTGCACTCTATTGTGTGTTTATACTGCTTTACAATTTCTAACACAAATAATGGGAATTCGCTCGATGCGCATGCGCAAGCATTACCAACTTCAAAGTTCCAAGGAGTTGTTCAGCTCAGTAAAGCCAAACGTGGTTGCCCTACTGTGAAACTCTCAAAGCTTTAACCAAAGCTTAAGTTTTGTTTAAGCTGTGTCTGTAGCTTAGTAAACGTTCGACTTAAGCCTGAACTGTGAAACCGGCCCTAAGTGACAAATAAAGTGTGTTTAGCAACAACTGCTGTTCTCATTTGTTACAATATAGAGTCAAATCAAGGACCCTCAAGACAAAATTAACATGTAATACTCAAAGTAAAATATTGCATATTACTCTACATTATAATCCAAAATGACAAGGGAGCATAAGCTGTGGTTCAGAAGGAAAAATAGGGATTAAGGCTACAGTGAAAAACAAAAATAAAAGATAATTGTTAGGGAAGAAAAGCTCCATGATAGGTCAAAACTGCGTAAACTAGCTCTGAGACAAATGAGGAACAATGTAAGTGAAGGAACAGCAGCAGAAGCAAGAGGAGGACATCAAGGAAATGCAAGTTGACCACTGGCGAGTACAGATGCACCAGCAACAGCAACAAAAGAGCAGCGTCAGAAAATCTGAGTCATTAAGAGCCAAAAGTTTAGATTTATTCCACATAGCTAAAGGTTTAAGATGTGGGGGTTTTACAATGGCAAATCAAGTAAGTGAATTATTCTCTGTGATAGAAGTGTAACTTTAAATAGGAACTATCCTGCTGATGAGGATTAGTACCCGCTGGCTTTAGATGTGATAAAATATTGATATTTGCTATCCTCATAGAAAAGAAAAATAAAGTAACTTATAAAAGCTGGTTCACAACCGCCCAAGAATGGTAAGAATGGAAACGAGAATGGGAAGCAATACACCATACAAGATATTGGTTCACAACAGCCCGGTAACGAGAACGGGAATGCATATCGATATCAAAGTGAAAGTGAATTTTGCACATTAGGATTTCATTTGTTTTTAATTGACCAATGACACTTTTTCACCTACTTCCAATTTAGCCAACACAACGCAGGTTAGCCAACATTAAAATTCAATAGCATAAACATTATCTAAATGCATATCCATTACTTTAGTTGTGCCAAGCTTTCATTCCTTTATTTAGTGGTATACATTAAAGTTGTTTATTGTTCTATTTTAATTTCCACCAGTTTTTGCTGTTCTTTGTAGCTTTTGCCATTGTTTATGAGGTAACAGCCAGTTTTGAGTTGCATATAAACTACAAATGACACTTTTACCAGAGGAACCAATGCTGATTAGATTTGCGGGTGTCGGGATGAGGTTAGGAAGCACATTTACTACTAATTTCTTCCAGTTTCATGTTTCCAGCTTGCGACTATAGAGAGCACTAGTGGCTGTTTCATGTGAAGGCTGCCTAGAATAATCTCTAGACTGAAGAATCTAATATGCACAATATGGATCTAATATGCCATGCCCAAAAACGAGAAAGTTAAAATTTGGGCAACTCTTCTTTCCCGTTCTTGGAGCCCAGGAAGGCTTCCCATCGATTGTGAACGCTCCCATTTGAATACATGTATTTCAACTTTCTCGTTCTGGATACCATTCTCGTTGATTGTGAACCAGCCTGAAGAGTGAAGTAAAGTAATATAAAACACATAAAAGTCACAAAATTAATAGAAATGATGTTTAAATACTGTGGGAAATAGAAATCTCCGATCTAGTCATAGCAAACTGTTTGTGAAAAGAACAACAAACGTTAAGTCAGAAATATTTAACTGCTGTTATAAAGATATTTAAATACAGGGTAATTCACAAAAGACAATATTGCTGTGACCGTTATAATGAATTTATTTTGCAAATGTAAATATAACATGAAAAGTTAACTAAGCCCAGGCGGGAAACAATGAAAATAACAAGCACTTGTAGATACTCATTGCAGGCACGTTAATCAAAATGCGCCATCAGCGATAGAAAAAGCATACTGTGTCCTAGAACATGCAGGGACCTATTTTGATATGCTGTTCCAATGGTTGTCTCAGTTGCAAGAAGAGGTACGCAACTTCATTTTGCAGCACGATGGTACCCTGCCAGACAGGCAAAACATCACGAGCGTATTCCACAACTCTGGAGTGGCCACGCTAACTTGCATGATATGCTATTGATGTTGTGCTGCCCCCTAGGTCACCTGACCTTATGTCATACAAATTTTTCTTTCGAGAGTATAAGAAAGATATGGTGTATTGCCTGATTAACTTGAGGTGGCAGCTGAGGAAAGGTGCGCACTAAACGATAAGTCTGTTATCTATCCCAAGAGGAGAGTGGGGGTCAGTTACACATGTGGAGTCGTTGACGGCGTACATGCATTATCTAAGCTTCTGTAATTTTTTAAGGCTCATGTCAGTGCGCGTTATATGTTCGTCAGTTTGCTTTGTTCCGAGTTTATTCTCTGTATGTGTGTGTAAGTGTGAGTGGCTGCGTTGAGTATTTTTTTTTATTTGCGTTTTACTTACTGTTAATACATGGCCAAGTACTACACTCCCAAATCAGGGGAGTTATTAGCAATGTATATAAATACATGAAAAGACATGTAGAGGCTGGCATGGTAAACATCAGTGTGAAAAACATTGGAAAGAGTGTTGCTGAGGCAACAGGCTCTTTTGAAAGACGTGTAAGAAGAATTATTAAAGAAACCAAAGATATTGATAGTGGCACTTCGCCTTCATTTTCCACACCGCATAAAGAGAGACCTAAAAGGTCTTATCATGCGAGCTTAGATACTTTCAATGAGGCAGTAGTGCAGTGAACTGTGAATGAATTCTATATTGTTTACAAACAAAGACCAACACTGAAGAAGGTGTGTGCAAAGTTAAAGGACTCGATCAACTTTGAAGGGAGTGTATCTACATTAAGAAAGATACTACTAAAGTTGGGTTTCACCTGGAAAAGACAAAAAAGAATAGAAAAGTCCTAATGGAGCAGCACGACATCAGAACTAAGCAGCTCCATTATCTTAGAATGATAAAACAGTACAGAAGTGAGGGCCGTCCCATAATATATATGGATGAGACATACACTCATCACACACTACTCCATATGCTTGGAGTGATGACAGCTTCCATGGGCTCTTAGCACCGGTTTCCAAAGGTCAGCGCCTTATCATTATACATGCAGGAGGTGAGCATATGTTCGGTTCAAGTCCCAGCAGAAAACCGGAGACTACCACGATGACATGAAGTATGTCAATTATGAGAAGTGGATAAAAGAAAGACTGATCCCTAACCTTCCGCAAATTCTGTTCTGGTGATTGACAATGCACCTTACCACAATGTGGTACTTAATAAGGCACCTGCTGCAAGTTCCAAAAGAGAGACAATGATTCCCTGGCTGAGAGAAAACCTTCCCACAGAACATTTCACTGCCACTGATTTCTCCTCTTTTCACAAACCTGACATCTATAATATGTTCATCCCTCTCAAACCCAAAATCCCCAAGTACAAAATAGACAATTTCCTTCAGGCGCATAACCATACTGTTTTACGCCTACCACCTTATCATCCTGAGCTGAACCCAATCGAACTCATTTGGGCTGAAGTGAAGAACTGGGTTGCAGAAAGAAACGTCACTTTCAAAATGGATAACGTAATTAAGTTAGCTGATGAGAAGTTTGCTAATATTTCTTCAGAAGACTGGCAGAAGAGATGTAGGCACGTCCTCAATGTTGAGCTAGAATTCTTACGCAGTGAAGGCTTGCTGGATGGCGGACAGGAAATCATTCATCTAGGGGGTGACACCGAAGAAAGCAGTGATTCCTCCGAGTTTTCTAGTGAAGAGGAAGGTGAAGACTGTCAAGAGCAAGGAACTGCAGTTTCAACTGGATCTTCTGCTAGTGTTGTGTCTGTTGTCTGAAACCAGCCTCAAGGTGATTTCTCCTCCCTCTTGGCCGCATGTGACTGCAGTTGGTCTCCCACCACTCTTAGTTGCCCCTCTTGTACTGCGCAGCGAGCTGCCACCTCAAGTTAATCTGGCTGTACCTTCCCCATTTCTGCATGACTTAGCAGCACACAGCTGGCACGTTTAACTCAGTTGATGCCATGTTGGAACTGGTCTGCCATGTCACAAATGGAGCCCACATTGAACTTGGAGAGCCAATCTTGCAGGTGAAATTCATTCATTACAGTAGTCACAACAATACTCTCTTTTTGTACCAATCATTCTGAATAACCCTGCATCTCATGCTCTGAAATCTACCAACTGAGAACATTTTTAAAATATACATTTTGACCTCAGTTCACAAAAGTGTCTTATCACTTTTAATAAGTAATACCTCTTCACTATTTCTACCATGACACACAAGAACTTCCAGACTTGTAAAGTTCCTGAATTCAATATTGAATTCGCACTCATAGATTGAAGCAGCCACAATCACTGCATTTCCATTTACAAGATATACAGTTTGAATTATTCTCCTTTGGGAAAACCACAGTGACATTTTTTTACATTTGCATACACAAATTGAAATTTTAATTACTCTAACTTCACTTTCCACAACAAAACTTACTGGAACATGTTTCCGTCCCTCCGCCATCAGCATAGATTCACTGTCGCATTTTCTCCTGTGGCAAGCTACATGGCACAGTTGGACACATGCTGAAGATGGGAACAAGTCCTATGTCCAAAACGTCTTCAAGTAAGTGATGTTAATGTCTCAATCCACTGATTCTTCAATTTAAATTGACCAACACATCACTGTTTCTGTACTCAATGCAGCCCAAGAAAGGGTCCTGGTGTACACAAATGCATGTGACTTTGCACAGTACACCTTTCAAGCAAATAAAAATGGTTACTGCACTAGATGTATCATCATCCTTTTTGTATTTCAAATAATAAAGATGGTGAATAAGTATAGTATTTTAATAATCATTTCATTTAATCATAAATAATTAGCTGCTATTTATTACTATTATTGTTATTATTATTGCCATGCAGCCACCAATATTCCTGCATTGTTTACTGGAGTAAAACAACAGTCCTGCTAATGCAGTATTGTTTGTCACGGTCAGGGCTGAGTGCAGGTCAAAGCAGTGTAACTAAACATAAAAGTGGTGAAGTCCTTAAAAGCAGTGAAAAACAATAGTTTTTAATGTATTCAACTATTTTGTTTGAGCATTATGATACCCTTGCTGTTTCCAATGTGAGGAAGCAGGAACAGTGAAAATTCTGAGAAAGAAAAGGAATCAATATGCTATGTTTTAGACAAAATGGATGACTTTGTGAAAAGTGCCGTAGACTTCAAGATGCATAGCTTTTTCTTAAACAATGAGCCCCCTATCATAGATAAGGTGCTGTTTGTAGCAAACAGTAATAAAATATATTTCATAACATTTCTTCGGTCACCTCCTTAGCGCAGTGGTAGTGCTGCTGCTTGGCAAGCAGAAGCTGGGTTCAATTCCCGGTACCGGCGTGGGGATTTTCTCCCTGTGGGAGACCTGGCCCGGAGTCACTCAGCCTCATTAGGTCCCTGAGGGGCCAATTGAGGAGCTATTTGATTGAAAAGTAGCGGCTCAGGTTAAAGAGGTCACATATACTGACTGGGAGGGACCACATCCTACCTTATAGTACTGCAACCCACTCATGACACCTGTTGTGGGTAGAGGTGGGAGATCCAGTGGCAAGCCTTGGCTTGGCAACGGTTGTTGCACCACAGAGTTTAGTTTTTTAGTTTGGTTAACATTTCTTCATTCATTCTTGAATTAGTACATTAATAAAGCAGATGCACTCCCATAGTCCCTAGTGAAGGTAGCATTCTACACCGAGCGAGCCTCTTTTGCCTTCTGTGTCAACCTATATATGCAAAAATCGTGCGTTTCCTCTTCTGATTCAGCAACGCAGCAGAAGCTAATATATGGACATAGATAGCTTTAAAGAACTTGGCCAATCACCTTAAAATATCCTCAACCTCACGCCTATCAGTAGTGAGAGTCCCTCCTAAGGTAAGATACATATTAGTCCAGCAACTTTACAGAAGTAATCTAACTCTACAGTTAGTTTCTTTATCTCAGCTGCAGATACATGTATTTCCTTAGCACTCAATGTGGGTACAGCAAAAGATTGCACATGGTTAATACAAAATTGGAAGGTAATGATGCCACTTTCTTGAGCTGAGAGAAGAGAGGAAACTGCTTCACACGCTCACAAGATGTCAAGTGCAGAGTGATACTATGGCATTGTTTATATGCGGACCCGTTCTCAGGCTGGAAAGACTGTAACTTTTTTACTATCTAAATTAAAATCTAAACTAGTGTAATCTGGAGACATACTTGTACTTTGGATGCTGACAAAGAAGTGGAGAGAGAACAATGATCTCATATTCGCAGGTGGAGGTCTCCTTTAATGAATATATCTCGTGCTTCCCATGACTGTAGCAAACATAGAGGACTTTGGTGAGACGTGGCTTGGTGTTCAGATCGCACAGAGTACCATCGCTCATGTTCACCTGTAAATAGGGCATGTTCAGCCCATCTATCTTCTTCATGGGTACTTCCAACGCTTTGGTACTGCTCTGATCTTCTTGAGTTAGCTGTTCATCTAAAAGAGAAAATACATTACAAAACGTTATACAATATATAAATACAAGGTCAGTAATTATCAAAATTTGGATACGGCTTCCTTATCCTATTAGCACTACATATTTTTTCGTTTCTCTACTACCCACTTACAGTAAGTAGAGGAAGTATTGTATTCTAACCATAAATTTAATGTCAAGATTTCACTGTGAGTACCTGTATTAAGAAAATGGTATGCGTGTGTTTGTCTGTATGTGAACAGCATAACTCAAAAATGAAAACTCAGATAAATATAAATCTTGGAATTTAAGCTCAGCATCTTCCAGGATGCAACAATAAGATTTTAAAGAAAATTCCCCACCCCAAACTACCCTTTACTTGGAAAAGTTTCCAATCTTTTTATTTTCTCAGAAATGACCTGTGATTAAAATATCATACATTTACGATATTTACACAACAAATAAAATGTGCATCTTGGCTTTTCTGGAAATTGTCCATAAAGTTCTCATTTGGACAGAAGTTTGTATAATTGGTAAATGTTAAGACACAAACAAAACCATACTACCCGCCAAAAATGTAGATCTCATTAAAGCACACTGTTTGTGCCAAATAAAATTTGTTGTGGTGTTAACCATTTCCACGATATTCTTTGAATTTGGTTTAAATTTTCACATACTTAAACTTTTTTCAAGTGGTAAGTCGCTATTCGCCCCCCTCCCCCCTCATGGAATTTCAAAGCCAACACATGGCGATCTGCTTCTTAAACATCTGACAATCGCTTTAACCTACTGTATATCTACCTATAAACAATATGTTGCCATTTCTAACACTCCCCATGAGCTTCAGGGATACCTCATTTCACCAAGCAATGATTGGACCCATTTCTGAGGCAGAGGCACCAAGCAGACAGAATCCACTGCCTCCGATGGTAGGGTGATGATGAAGATGGTGGTGGAATGAGAGGACCTACAGCTTTTACCGTGGACTCCGAACCACGTTGGGCCTTTGGAACACTTCACATGAGAAGTCTGAGGTGAAGGCATGGATAGGGCCGAGTTAAAATAACCGCTGTGCTATCCCAGCGTTCTCTGTAATAAAATGTGTAATGACAGTTAAACCTAATTAACAAGAAGTAGATAGAAGAAGTTTGTAGAAGATAAGTTGCAAAAGTCATGTGAATGCAACACACAAAATTAGTATCTGTTGTTATATCAGTGTTAAGTTATATAGTTTTAAATTGTTAAGTTTTTTATTGTGTAATCCTTTGCATGAAAATTTAGTTAATGGAGTACAATCTACATTTCCAAGATAAATTATTAATATTTTCTATCAGAAAATTGAATGAATTTGTAGCAGATGAAGCTGTGAGAAGCAGCTAGTTTAATAAACAGCAAATTAAGCAATTATTACATTGTTGTAGCACTGTACTATAATGAAGGGAGCAATCACTCTTATTCACAAGGGTTACTTACTGAGTTTAGCGAACTGTGTCTTGTCCCACTTTCCTAGATAGTATTCTTGCAGTCTTACTTTCTTCCCTTCCCTTTCTTCATGATATTGTCGTACATAACGGCCATGACACAATTCGTATGTCCAGTAAGTCTCCAGCTAGAAATGAAATAAAACACTGTAACTTCTTAGAGCACACATATCCTTATTGCTAGATTCAGTTATACTTGTCTATTTCTGCATTGTGCTAACTTCAATGATTCATGCATATTGCATATAAAGTGCCTCCTTCATCACACATAAGACTGCAGACTAGGGATGGGCACAAAATAATGTAACGGTTACAGAAGTACTGGAGACAGCTATCGAGTCTGGGTGACATCATTCACTGTATGTGCATTGGTATCACTTAACGCTGGTTTACAATTACCCGAGAGCGGTAAACAGAACGGAAACAAGGACAGGAAGCAATACACCATTCAAGATATTGGTTCACAACAGCCCGGTAACAAGAACAGGAATGCATATCGATGACCATCACAAAGTGAAACTCGATTTTGTGCATTGGAATTTCATTTTTTTTTAACTAACCAATGATATTTTGTCACCTACTTCTAATTTAGCCAAGCCAACATCAAAATTTGATAGAGTAAACATTATCTAAATGCATATCCATTACATTTCCGATCACTCTAGTTGTGCCAAGCTTTCATTCCTTTATTTAATAGCATATGTTTATGGTTCTTTTTTAATTTCCACCAATTTTTGTTGTTCTTTGTAGCTTTAGCCATTGTTTTTGAGGTAATAGTCAGTTTTGAGTTGCATATAAACAAACTACAAATGACCCTTTCACCAGAGGAACCAACATTCATTGAATTTGCGAGTGTCGGGATGAGGTTAGGAAGCACGTTTACTACTAATTTTTTCCAGTTTCATGTTTCCAGCTTGCTACTATAGAGAGCACTAGCAGCTGTTTCATGTCACGGCCGCCTAGAATAATCTCTAGAATGAAGAGTCTAATATGTACAATATGGATCTAATATGCCATGCCCGGAAATGAGAACGAGAAAGTTAAAAGTTGGGCAACTCTTCTTTCCCGTTCCCAGGGCCTGAGAAGGCTTCCCATCGATTGTGAACACTCACATTTGAATACATGTATTTCAACTTTCTCGTTCTCGTTCTGGTTACCATTCTCATTGGTTGTGAACCAGCCTTTATCAGGAACTAGTTACCTCAACTCGTTACGCAGTATTAACTCCCCCACAAGACGTCATAAGTTGCACTATCTAATACACCATCTGGTGAGAAAAATGCCTACCAATTTTCCACTTTGCTACATAATATGTAACCAATTACTGAAATGTTATAAGGATTTTGGAAGTAATGATGCGAAAGAGATGTACACTGCCGGTCAAAGGTTCCCGGGCACCCAGTGAAAGTAATGAAATTCAGCATTCAGCTTGAATTATTATTTACTCCACGTAAGTACTAGCAACCCAAAAATCACTGTTTAGAATACAATATTAGTTAAAAAACCAAGTATAGTAATACATTTTGAAAATTTAAAAAACAGGTCTCACATCTGCGTGCATCTACCTGTCCTGTCATCTTCCAGGCATGCCATAGCATTTAACCCACCCCATCCTAATCCAGAGGCAAGTAGAGCAACCAGCAGGTCTAGTCGCACTCCACCAACAGCATATTTCCAGCTGTGAAATAAGAGACTGTCTCAATGGCAGAAGGCACTTCTACTCATGACTTGCAGTTTTCAGCCAGTATATTGTATGGCTGAGGAGCAAAATCATTCTGGAGAGCCATCAGTTATAATCAAATTAAAAATTTTCTGATATTAGCATATAATAATATAATTACAAATTTTGATGCGAGAAAACCAGGTGCTAAAGTTACATAAAAAAAAAAAATTAATCGAAACACTAACTCTGTCATTTAGGTGTTAAAATTACAGAACAAAACTACAAAGAAATAGCAGCAGCACCTTTAACAAATTACAAAGTATTTAAAAACTTCAACAAATAATGATGCTTATCTCAGAAATGGCTCATCCAAAAAAGGAAAGGCATAACTTGGTCATTTAATTTCTAGAATAAATAAAATGTAACAATAGCGCATGTCAAGATTTTTGCTTCTTTATGTTTACTATCCTATTAGTTTCTTTAAATTATCTCTGTATTACACTTACTATCTTAAGTGTCTGGAAACTTTTGGCCAGCAGTGTACATAGAGGGATGCAATAGGGATCAAACAGAAGGTATTGTATGGTTTAAACAGGGAGTTTGCACATTAAAAGGTTACAAGAGAGAACAGAAGGAGGAATTTCCCTGTATGCAGGGATAGAGAAGATGCAATCCACATTTTATTATAATGCAGAGGCACAGATACCTGGAGGAAAATAAATCCAAAATAAATGGTTAAGGATGGAAAAATACTAGTAATTCAAAAAGTTTCTGTACACAATCTCAGATTATTAATTTAGGGGAGGTCTTACTCAAGAGTTAGAAGAAATGGATCTGGTTTGGTAAATTAAACAAGTATGTAGCACAAATTAGATTTTTAAAATTATAAAGTATAATCATAGTCTGGTAACAGCAATGTTTGAGCTAATAGTTGTAGAAGGTAGTGTTATTAATTACCTTGTACGGCTTGTAATAGAACCTGGGTTAGCTGCAGGTCATATGAACACTGTAATTAGCTTAGTAAAAATAAACAAAAACAAATGTAACCAAATGAGATAATCTGGATAATTTGTGCTGTTAGTGTGTGTTTGGGTGTTAATGTTTCTCTTCTCTAGCAACACAGTCTTTCAAAATGTCATCACAATGTCTTATCTAATGTCTTACAAGAATAGTTATTATATGCTTAATTTCAGTCATGTTGATGTTGGCAATACTGATGTACATATTTCCTTTGCTATGTTTGCACCAAGTGATGTTTATACACTGCCATTTGTGAAAATTGCACCAAGAAGGAAACGCATGAATTCAATGAATTTAATAGCACAGGTTAGATACATGACACATGATAAACTTTTCAAATCTATACATGACCTTTGAGCCCTAATATTCCGTATTTGGTGTGGCCTCCATGTGCTGCAATTAGAGCTGCTATACGCCGTGGCATTGAATAAAAAAGGTTCTGAATAAGTTCTTGAGGGATTTCCCTCCATGCACTTTGTATTCGAGCCCACAAATCCGTGACATGGTTACTGGAGGACCGTGACACACCAGGTGCCGACCAACCATATCCCAGACATGTTCAATGGGCGACATGTCAGGCAAACATGCAGGCCAGGGAAGCAAAGGTACCCGTCGCTCTTCGAAGAATGCTTGTACATTCCTCGCAATATGTGGCCGGACATTGTATTGAAATGTGGCCTGTGGAGATGCCTGAAGCAGGGGGAGTACCGCAGGCTCTACAACCACCATTAGGTACTGGTTGCTGTTCAAAGTGCTCTCAATTTATAAGAGGCAAGATCGGTTGTTGTAACCAATAGCATCCCAAACCATTACACCTGGTGTTTGTCTGCTATGCCGCTCAACAATGCAGCCCCCAGGTTGCGCTCACCACGGTACCGCCGGGCACGTATGCGGCCATCACTGTAGGACACGTTGAAGCAGGACTCATCCGAAAAGACTACATTTTGCCACACAGCACCCCAGTGACGGTGTTCACGTGCCCATGTAGTCGGAGCTTGTGGTTTCTGGACAATGGAAGCCGGCACAACGGCATGCATGCATGCATGCAACCAGTCCAAACTGCAGCAGACTGCGATGAACCGTTGATGCAGACAAGTTCACACCTGTTGCAGTGCTCCAGCGTCGAGCCAACATTGTGGATGAAGCTGTACGGTCCACTATGGCCATGCGGACAAGATGACAGTCATCTTGTGCTGTGGTCCAGTACCCGTTCTTCACTGCATACGACCTTCATCTATCCACTGCTTCCACACACACATCACTGTTGTAGCAGTATGCCCTGTACAAACCGAAATGTCACGGTATGACAAACCCGCTTCCCGGAGACTGATCATTCTGCCCTGTTCGAACACACTCACATGCCAATATGGCTCCCTTTGACATCAATGTGGCATACTGGCACTCACTTTATTGTTTCCACCTTGTTTGATAGCTCTGCACTGACTACACTGGATGCAACACTGACCTTGTCGGACCAACACAAGAGTGTTCTACCTGTACCCCATCTCTCTGCAAACCTAATCACTTATTGCTTGCACACTCTTCTACACTTCCACCAAGTTTGGAGTTATTCAGGAAATTCTTTTTTGTTGCCTCAATTTTCACAAACGGCAGTATATTTAGGATCCCATAAAGCTCAGTTCACCTGTACAATCCAACTGTCTAGTATGATCATTACTGGTAATCATTTGTGTAAATATAACTGCAAATGTGATAACCATGAAAACACATAATTTAATCGTTACTAGTAACTGTTAATGCACTGTAACTGCAACAGTTATAACTGTTACCCAGAAATAACTGTTTGTCACTTCCCTACTGCAGACTAATACAGTAAAATTGCTTTCATTCCAAGAAAAACTATTCCTGATTGTCCCAAAAGCAAAACTATAGTTCCATGGTTCAAATCCCAGCTCTGACATTGAATTTTTCAGTCAGATTCTGCTTTTCCATGTGTGGAAGAACAATTAAACTGATTGGTCTAAAGTGATAATTTATAAATCCCGGGACTTAGAGGTTGTCCTCTGTGGTGTAATGGTTACCATGCTAGCCTCTAGTTCCAGAGGTCGCGGGTTCAAACCCGGAAGAGGGTGATGGATTTTTTTGGGCATATAAATCCTTAGCATGGCTTCCTTCGAAAGGGAAGTAAAGCTGGTGGTCCCGTGTTGTAGATGTACGGCACATAAAAGAACCTAAAGCCCGATAAAGAGGTCTCTGAGCAAAATTTCCGGTCTTTCACGCCCAATATAGAATGGGACGCTAAGGACCACAGAGTTAAAGAGCGTCCAAAAATAAAATTGAAGTTAATTTTTGGGACTTGAAGCACCTATGAGATTGTAAGTTGCCATTGGGTAATAGGTAACTACAAAGCCAAATGGGCCAGAGCCTTCCATGCTTAATGCCCACCTGAACCAAGGATTCACAATCCCCAGGACATATGACAATGCCTCGGGCAGACACCTGACAGGGGGGCAGTGAGTGAGACCAGGATGGTGATCAGCCACACGCCTGGATGAGAGATGAATGATAGGAAAGGCGATGACGGAGCACCAGTGGAATGAAACATGGCGGAGGAAACCTGCCCAGATGCCGCTTTGTCCACCACAAATCCCACATGCGGGTCCCTGGGATTGAACCCTTGGTGAGACAGGCAAGCGGTCTAACCACTTGGCCATGGGCCATTGGGATATGTTACCTCAAAATGAATTTGAGAAAGACTTGTGGTTTACCAGGAAAAATGCAAGTCAGTTGGGAAATTTAATGTTGTGCTGGCATGTTGCCATGGTATCTCAATTGGCCAGAACAGCAGCACAATAAGCAAGATCAATGTTCAAATCTCAGCTATGGCATTGAATTTTTCAGTCTGATTCTATCCTTCTAACTATTGTTCTTTATTTTAGCTCAGTCATTACTATGACCTGGAAGAATGAGCATAATGAGTTTGGATTTTGTAACCAATTAAAAGTACTTGAAATTTGTTTTCCGTCGACAAAAGAGCAAAAAAGATCCTGCAAACATAATTTTTTGAACAAAGCCATGAGAGTACAAAGTGGAAAATAGCTTAGATCATCAAAAACACTGCAGTGCTCAGGTTTTTCCTCAATATTCACAGGTTTAAAAAGTAAATTTCACATAACTGCTGAAAACTTTGTTTATTTCCAAGACAAAGAATGCCTGTATAGAATCTCTAAATCACTCTGAGTGTTGTTAGAATTGGAAAGAATTCCTACGCCCCAGCTGAGACTGGAACCACAGAACTTCATCTCTCTGTGCTCACATTCTTATCCCTGAGCTGCAACAGAGAGGTGCCCAAGTATCAGACATTCTCATCTAATTCAATATTCCAGTAAAACTTCACAGTGATGTCAAATACTCGACATATCACACCTAAAAGGTAACCTGTAATGTTGCTAACACTTTTAATTTCCAGACCATATAATTAACCTCTATTAAGGCCATTTTATGTAACTAAATACACATTTTACTAGCTGCTTACCCAACAGGTAGCTTTTTAAACTTGAATGAAGTAATTAATTTCATTTATCTCCCCCATTCTTTATAAAATTGCTGTACAATGATGTAGGGATTTGTATGGTTTATCTTCCCCTTTATCCCTTATAATTTTAATTTTGCACAGTCCCAAACTATTCCTAATCACGGATGAAAAATCTCATGATATTCACACAAAGGATGTAAAACATCGAAAGAACATCTGAGTTCCTTAACCTTCCCCGACAGTCTTCAAAGTTCTGGAAATGCTTCATAGCCTATACATAACCTTTGGGATTGGAACAATCATCGGTTTGAAAAATTGAGGCAATTTGTTAGAAGATTACAGTAGGTGAAATTTTAAACCCTTGCAGTTTCTCTTTGGTCCCATAGTTATTTAATAACATAAAAGCTACACACTTTTCACATCATGCAGAAACCCTTAACATATATAACAAAATAGAGATGAAGCTGTGAATAAGAGCTAATAAGAAAGTAATAGCTTAATACTGAGCAAACAGCAACATTTATCTATGTTTAAGATAATCATAAATCACACTTACTCGATACGAACATGATGACTGGGTAAAAAGAGGTGCAAGAAGTTCCAATGGGTTGGGACCATTATATGTCTCTATTGTATCCTAAAACACAATACCAATATAAGTAAATAAGCAAAATAAATAAGATAATAAATTATATAAATCATGTATCAAAACTTTCATATGTTTTGGGAACAATAGGATGACTTTAAGAACATTGACTTCAATAAATTTATGCTTACCTTCTCCTTTTCTTGAAATTGTGGAAGTAAACATTTGTATTTTTCATTGTTTGTTGTTGTAACAAACACACGTTCTACTCCCGATGTGTCCTAAAAATAAAGAAAAAAAGTATAGCATTTGCAGGCACCACCAAACAGAAAAGGAAATACAGTAATGTCTTGTTTATCCAACATTTCATATATTTAAATAAAAAAATAAACATATAAAATTTATTATTCGGCAACAAGAACTGTTCAAGATGGTGGCATTAATGCAATGTTTCTGCCCCCAATGTAACTGTCATATGCCAACCTACGGATCAGGTCATGGAAACGATAAAAAGGAACCATCACAGGAAGCTACTGTCCACAGTGATAGAAGAAACTGAAGAAGCACAAGACATGAATGAAAAATTGAAACATATCAATGTAAGGGACATTGCTTATTGGATTGCAAGAACATAGGCTGACATAAGGACTCCAACAATTGCGAAATAGTGGAAGAAGCTGTGATGAAAGCGAAATTGAAGATCAGACCATGCACCAACTGTTGAGCCTTGCAAAATTTCATATAACGATGGAGTTAAAGCTCTAGAAATTGCTGAACAGCAAGAGAAAGCTACAGGGATCAACATACTGATGCTGCAAAGATGGCTAGACTTGATGCGAAGAAGCAGCATTTGTCTGGAAAGCAAACCACAATCAAAATAGGCTTTATATCATTACAAGACTGAACTTTTTAAGTTAATGTATTTAACTTCAGAAAAGTCTGTAAGTTCACATTTTTTTCCCCTAAATTTTTCTGTGCTTTGTTGTAAAAAATGGTTATTAGGACCGTAATGTGTAAAATTGTAATGTGGTTTAATGTTTAATAGGCTTTTTCTTAATACATCCCTATTATCTGACACTGTCCCTTATCCCACATTCTGCCAGTCCATTTAGGTTAGACAAGTGAGACTGTACTGTATATTAAATAATTTGCAACATTTTCATAAAGTGAGCAATTCCAGGAAAATAGGGACATTTTAATGAAATAATGTTTATTGACAGATAATTTGCTTATAATGTCAAAATAAGGACAAAAGACCATACTTTATTATGCAATATTTTAATTTGCTAAAATTGTATATTCTAAAGGAGGTAAATTTTACCATGAGGGATTCCCTCTATATTCTTGAAATGAGCACTGGAAGAATGTATTGTTGCCATTATTCTGTAATAAGTCATATTTGAGAGCACATGTCTAAGAGAATTAGAAAGTGAATTAAAAAGAAGTAGATTTGCACATTGGAAATTCAATTTAGGTAACTGCTGTTTTACAATTACATCCTTTCTATTTCAGTATCAAATTTGAAGAAGTATTTGTTCTTCAATTTGCAATTTGTATTTTAAGCCCCACGCTTTGGAGACCAATTTGCGGAAGTAAATGTTGATGGTTCCACGTTGTGGCGCCAATTTGCGGGAGTTATGATGATAGTAGTAGAGAACACAATTTTACCATCCGTACTTTACATCTTACCCGTGACTTTCACGTCTGCTCTTTACAACATCCTGCCAGCAACTGACTGAATTCAATGGTAAAAATCTTATAGCTTCGGTAATGCCAGTCTCTTATTGGCTAATTCTAGTCCAATAGAATTTAAGTATTCAAACTAAAACTTTTCTTTACTGTTGATTGGCTAATTCCAAACTGTAAGCGAAATTACGTTATTACCGATCTTTTCATAACCAGTATGTTTTTAAATTTCACACACATTATTGTCACCAAAATTACATTATTACCTCATTATTAATATCCTAAAACGTATTATTCTCACAGTTTTTGCACTATTAGAGTATATAAACATTTACATATCACTAATAACTGTGTTTACAATAAAAAATAAGTATTTACAATGACTTTACATACAATATAAATAATAATTATATACATATTGTTTTCAAGTAGGCTGTTATTGAATTTAATTATAATAAAAATACAATAAATATCATTTAGGCATTAAAATACTGCCTCAAATTGTACCACCCATAACTCTAAAACATCATTAAGTTTTCTTTACCAGAAGTAGTTTGTATAATTGAAATGAAAATACTGTGAATTTAAGTTGTTTCACATGTAAGACACAGCTATTATATTTAAGGAAAGGTTGTATTATGTTGAGTATGAGATTTGTGTGTTACGGGTGGGACATTACACACTGTAGTCATTATCCATAATAGTGTTTGAGGTTATGCCAGAAAATTAGTACAGAGGAATGGTATTTACAATGAAGAATCATATATTTGGCATTTCATTTAATAGCAAGTCACAGAAAATGTCAGTCTTTTATTTCAGGTTCCAATTGTTGACGTCTTGAAAGATTACAGTTCAAAAAATTTAGAGAAAAGTTGAAGAACCATGAATTATTAAGACTGTTTGGTAACGCAAGTGAGAATTAAGTGGAAAGAAACATGGACATATAAAATCCAAAATATCCTAGAGGAAGCTGGCTTGGGAGCAAGTGGTTTGACAGGGAAAGAATGGAAAAGGGATTTTGCAAAAAGATAAAAACCAGAATAGAGGATATTGAAAAACAGGGATTATGGGCTAATCTTATCAACAAATATCTTTGAAACTATACAGATCATTGAAAATTGATTGGAGAAGAGAAAAACACATTGAAATTTGAGACAAAGCAGGAAGGGAAGGGTTGGCATGGTTCAGAACAGGGGTAATGTACTTAATTGGGATAAGGAATGGATATATCAAGAGAAAATGTCCAATGTGTGAAGAAGCAGATAACACATGGCATTGTATTCTGGAATGTAAACAAACTAAAATGTGGAGGGATGAGTTCCTTTTACAAAAGTGGGAAGACTTACAAATGAAATAAGAGGAAAAAGAATTTTAAATTTATGATCAGAGAAAAACATAAACAAAAAAAAAACTGGGAAAGTATGAGGACTGTCCCAGAAGTACCCGACCTAACAAAGAAAACCAAAAATTTTGGGAAAAAACATCTTTATTTCTCTACATAATCTCCTTTCAGCTCGATACACTTTTCTCAGTAATGTGCAATAGCTTCGATACCCTGCTTATAGTGAGAACCGTCGAGTTCTGCAAAATAGCCATCAACTGCAAACTCCACCTCTTCATTGTTGGCAAATCTTTTACCACCAAGCCATTTCTTCAACTTTAGAAACAGAAAATAATCAGAGGGGCCTAAATCTGGTGAATAGGGTGCATGAGGAAGCAATTCAAACTTTAACTCATTGATTTTGGCCATGGCGATAATGGATGTGTGAACTGGTGCATTGTCTTGATGAAATAGAACTTTCTTTTTCACTAAATGCAGCCATTTTTCCTTGATTTCATCATTCAAATGCTGCAATAAGTTTGCATAATACTCGCCATTGACTGCTTTTCCTTTTTGAAGATAATCAATGAAAATTGTGCCATGTGCATCCCAAAATCCTGACCCATGACCTTGCCTGCAGATGGAACTGTCTTCACCTTCTTTGGAGCCGATTCTCCCCTTTCAATCCATTGTTTTGACTGTTCCTTCGTCTCAGGTGGGAAGTGATGGACCCATGTTTCATCCATGGTTATGAATCGGCGCAAAAGCTTTGCTTTATTGCAGCGAAACATTGCCAAACACTCGACTGAAACATCCTCACGACGCTGCTTTTGTTCCATTGTGAGTAAATGCGGTAACCATCTTGCACATAGCTTTCTCATGTCTAAATTTTCAGTTAGTGTGCGATGTACACCACTTTTTGAAATGCCTGTGATGTCTGCTAGCTCGCACACTTTCAATCGACGGTCATCCAATACCATTTTGTGGATTTTGTTCAAAATTTCTGGCGTGGTCACCTCATTTGGTCGACCACTGCGATGTTCGTCTTGGCAGCTCATACGGCCTCGCTTAAACTCTGCCACCCAATATTTTACTGTTGTAAACGAAGGAGCACACTCTCCCAGAGTAGAATCTAGCTCAGCTTTAATATTAGTTGGATTAAGACCTTTCAAATGAAAGTATTGTATCACATAACGATGGCCGTTTTATCCATATTTACAAATTTGCTGAGAGAGTTCACTATTAATGGCTGCCAAACAATTGCTAAACAATGGAGCATTTTCAAACTTAAGCTTTATAAGAGTGGTACTTTCTACCATAGTCATTTGTTTGAAACAACCACCACTATATGTATGTCAAGTATTCCTGGGACTGCCCTTGTACAAGGTAAAGTGAGACAAAAATGGCTATGGAAGATAGGTAACATTAAGGGAAAGGACAATAGAGATAATCTTGATTGAGGTATACAAGAAAATTCTAACTTTTCGCATGACTGATATAACACATAATCTCATTATATAGATAACCTGGTGTTATGTATAATGGGGGAAAGGAGGCAATGTAACTCCATAAATCAAAGATTTCTAAAATTACAAATATAATTGTAATTATAGTAATAAGTGTATAGTAATATTGTACTAATGAAAACAAACAATTTATGTGCAGAAAGTCTGTGAATCAACTCATTCATTCATTCAAGAACAATGAGGAATCACACACATTACGTTTAGAAAAAGAGAAAGGAAGCATGATAAGAAAAGAAGAGAAATTGTAAGAAAAAATGTGACTGGCAATCAAGCACTTCATAAACTGAAGAAATAGAGAGAGAGAATGAAAACAATGCTACAGATTGAAGAAGAAAGAACAAGATTTGCAAATTGCCAGTTAAAGCTTATAAATCAGCAAGTTCACTTGGGAAAGCTGTTAGCAGAACAAAGAAATCATTGCCTAAGAGTTGAAATAATAGAAAAGCTATAGTGCGGAAGCTGTTGTCAGAATATCCACAAAATGAACTTACTTCTGTCAGAGGGGAGACACTACATGGCAATAAAATTTATACCAGAATGTTGTTACACAAATCAAGAATTTTCACTCAAGAAATGATATCTCTCTGTGTCTTCCAGGGAAGAGATACTGGCTGTTAGAGATACAGTTACCAGAGAAAAGAATACTGTGCAAAAGAGAATAATGTTGACATCAATGAAAGCATATGAACTGTTTAAATCTGACTTGCCACACTTGCAGCTAAGTGAGTAAAAAGTAAATTTTTTGAGCTCCAACCCACTCATGTTTTACCAACATTTAAAATGCAAATAATAACATCTATATCTGCAAGTATCACGAGATTATAGAGTTTCTCATAAAATGCTTCGGTGATGAAATTCCATACTTCCTGAGTATTGCCAAAACACTGGTTTCCAAATTAGTTTGCAATATAGATAGTGAAAAGTGTATGTCACAAAATTGTGATAATTATAAATTGCAAGCCAATAATCGCAGATTATTTGATCTTATCAGGAAGTGTGTTGGCAGCAATAGAAAGAAACAGAGGTGAGAGTTTCAGTTATTTCTGAATCTGGTAGCACAGAAGATGTGCTCCAAGAAATTGCAAATCAGTTGCCAATGTTCACATATCATTGTTTTGTGAAACAGACACAATCAGAGCACTTCCAGTCATAAAATCATCTGTCACACTCTGTCATCTGTCTACAAATTTATTTCTTAGGAAATTATTCCGTAATGTCACAGGATGAAATTCAGAGTGCACATTGGTCCTATGACCAAATTAACTATCCATCACTATCCATGATGGATAGTTTCCTAAAGAGGTGTCAAAAATGTATGGACAACGACGGTGGCCAGTTTCAGCATCTCCTTTCATAAAGTTGGCAAGTAAATTGACTAATTTTGAAGATTTAGAAGCTAGTAACAGTGATGTGTCATAATTTAAAATAAAGAGAGTTGAGGGTTGTTACACTACATCATTATAATATTCTTACTTGAACGCGTTTCGGGAGACGGTTTGTTCCCATTTTGAATGCCATATTACTAAATCTTTCCCACGTCTATTCAAAACTGGTATAGGTATGTAGATGATATTTTTGCTATTGTTCCAAAAAATCTTTCAGAAGATGCTTTGAAATTATTAAATTTACAAAAAATATCTATAAAATTCACAATAGAAAAAGAAGAAAATGGCCAATTACCTTACCTAGACATCAGGATCATCAGAAATAATGCACACAACAAACTAACATTCAGCATTTACAGAAAACCAACGCACACAGAAAATTATATTAAAAACAATAGCTACAATCCTACAAGCCACAAACATGCAATTTTAAATAGTATTACAAACAGGTTAGTACATATACCAATGGAGAAAGAGAAATACCAGAAAGAATACCAACACAATATCAACATAGCCACTATGAATGGATACCAGAAAAAAACAATAGATAAGATAAAAAGGTTTGAAAGACAGAAATACATCCAACAAATGACTACTTTACTCAGACAACAAAAACCACAAGCATATAGAAAATTCACTTATCACCCTTGGACACATCATAAATTTCAAAGGATTTTCAAGAAATACAACATCACCCTGTCTCCACAGAATAACCACAATATACAGAAACTACTATGCAACAGAACAAAAGATCCTATCCCCAACGATAAATCAGCTGATATATATCAAATTGTTTGTAATGACTGTAACCTGGTATACATAGGAAGAACCAAAAGAAATCTTGAAATAAGACTTAAAGAGCATATGAGATGCATTTACCAAAAGCAGCCAGATAAATCAGCAGTAGCACATCATTTCTGGTCTTCAAACCATGATATCACTCCAAACATAAAACTCTTAAAACCGATCAACAGCAGTAATGAATTGGACATCTGGGAAAAAATACATATTGTCAAACACAGGAATCACCTAATGAATTTCGAACTGCCGCCACCCAACAGCCTTTGGAGGTTCATCAGCCCAGCACCAGAGAACACCACTAACCACACACATCTCCCAGACAATGACCGGCAAAATCAGTTGAGGACATGCTGACGATGGGAACAAACCGTCTCCCGAAACGCGTTCAAGTAAGAATATTATAGTGATGTAGTGTAACAACCCTCAACTCTCTTTATTTTAAATTGGCAAGTAAAGTCTTTAAAAGTAGTTTTAAAAATGTTGTATGGTTTCATCCACACCTTTCTATGATAGCAGCAGACAGCAATGAGCGCCGAGGACGTGGACAGGTAAAAACACTGTGCAGGCACTTCGTAGTTTTTGGATCACCGTGTAGTTCAAAAATTTGGCAATTAACTAGTGCGTATAAACAAAACTTTTTGCAATGGAAATGGATTTTTGATGATGTTCTGCTCGAATTTCACAAAAAGAAAATATTGGGATCAATATAAGACAAAAAATGGATGTTACAAAAAATATTTGACATGTCAACTAGTATGTGAGCATTTGACACCAATGAATGAAGAAAGATTACCAAAATTTACATTCAAATGGATTCCAGCAGAAGAAAACAAAGCTGATGTGATACATTCACATGACTTTCTCTACCCCTTATCTTTATTAGTGGGTAAACAAACTATTCTTACTAAAGCTTATTTTTCTATCTATACATTTTAACCCAAATAAACTTTGCAAAAATAGCTACATTACACATTTCATTATAGATACAGAGAGGACAGCGATAGTCAAAATTTAAGAAATGGACACTATACGCTGGCCTAAAATTCTATACTGTTTCCATGCAATCACGAAAAAGAACTGAAAATCAATCAGACTTTAAAAAAATGACAATTCTTCAACAACAGATATCTCAGAAACGGCTTATGCCACAGAAAAACGTGTTTTAAATAAATTGTGTGTTTTAAAGGGATCTACAATTTTTGTAGGGTATATTTTCGTCTGTCACTTAGCGTTTACCAGTTATACAAGATTATACAAAATTCCTTCTGAATGAAGAGGACTTCACAGGCTATTCCCAGAAAATTCGAAGATATGCATTTTATTTGCCATGTAAATATCTTTAATATATGATATTTTAATCAAAATCGTCAGAGCTACTTTTTAAAAAATCAAAATTTTCAAAACATGTTCCATGTAAACGGTAGTTGGGGTAGAGGGATTTTCTTGAAAATCTTCATATCGCATCTTTGGAAGGTACTTAACCTAAATACGAGGTGTGGTATTTATCTAACTTTTCATTTTTGAGTTATGCTGTTCACAGACACACATGTAGACCTTTTTCTAAAAATCTGTGTTGCTCACATGACTTACTCTTCTCTTGTACAAACTATTCTTACAAACCTTATTCTCCATATATTTCATGTTAATCAAGATATCAAGATGTTAATCTTATTGCTAATTTTCTTGTAGGTGCAAAGGGAATATGGTAGGCTTTAAGAGATAGTCAAATCTTTTAAGAGCTGGTTGCTATGTGGAGTATTCCATTCTCTTTGCATGTCCAGGACGACAAAAGAAAAAGAAAAAAAAAAAAAAAAAAAAAAAAAAATGAATTCCCATATGAGAAAAAGTATAAGTATTTGAAAATTCAAACAAATAACAAGGAATATCTCGGAAATGGTTCACTCAGCAAAAAAAAAAAAAAAAAAAAAAAAAAAAAAAAAAAAAAAAAAAAAAGAAGAATGTATACAACATAAATTTTGTGTTTTAACAAGATCCACATTTTTTATGTAAAAAACTTTTATCTGTCTCTTACGCTTTACCAGTTATGCAAAAGCCATTCACAATGAAGAGGGCTTTTGGGGGACCTTTCCAGAAAATTCAAGATATACATTTCATTTATCGTTAAAATATCTTAAGCAGAAGGTTAGCTGGGGTGATGGGCATTTTCTTGAAAAATCTTTGTGTCACATCTTTAAAAGATACTGAACCTAAATACTAAGTTTGGTATTCATCCGACTTTTCATTTTTGAGTTATACTGTTGCGACACACATCGACCTTTTTCTAAAAATGCTTCTTCTTTTTTTTTCAGGGGGCCCCAAAACATGTACAGTAAAATCTTGGCATCAAATTTTTGGGTGGAATGCAATACCCTCTCTACCTACTATGTACATGGTAGAGAAATTAAAAAGAGAACAATCCCAAACAACATTGAAGATGGTAATTATGGAGGCTATGTAAACAAAATATTTACAAGAGCAGCGGATAATAGAACAGAATGGTATTCAGCACTTTGAATTAATTGTGTATTTGAATGTTATTTCAAATTATACATGCACCTATATTATCTGCATTTGACAGTCAAAAAATCTTATATATTCTAAAACTGATTTAATAATAATACATTGGAACATTTAAACGCATTTTTGGAGAACAGAAAACATAAAAGTGAAAAATATACAATGAAAATGTTACAACAGACCTAAATGGGGATATTTGCAATAGTGGAAATTTTCTATGGAATATACTTTATTTATTATTTTAACAAATAAGTTTTGCTTCAACATTCATTATTTTCATTTTGTTTTTCCTTCTAAGTTAATTTACTTATTTTGATGTTAACCTATATGTGATATAATGACTGAGAGAGATAAATACATAAACAGCAAAATAGTAGTGAAAGTGACTTACAAAATTAATGTGTAAAGAAAAACTGAGTACAGATTTAATGGAGTACAATTACTTTTACATATTCCAGAAAATTAGTGAAAATATAAGGTTACAATGTCTGCCAGGAAATTCACACTGCAAATATAGGACAAGGGGAATCCTCCTTTAAGCAAAAACATAACTTACCTATACAAACATGTGCACATGTTTACAAACAGGTACCTTTTATATCGACAATGACTTGACTTTCACTTAGAAGAGATGTTATAGTGAAATACTTAATGGAAGATGCTTAAAACATTTTTAGCAACAAGCTTTCACAGGATACATGGTGAAAATGAAGATCCCTCTAATGAGGGAGAATGTTGTCTAATGCTTGGCATTTGGCAATGAAGCCATTAACGCTCGTGCATTCCAGTATTTTTCTAGATAGATCCAGCAGGTAGCACTTGACAAATTTGAAGATGTTCTTCTCGAGGAGACATCTCATCCTAAAACAAGTCCTAAGGTATTTCTACTCCTTAGGAATTACTTTTTAATACATTTTAAGTACCGTGCACATAAGCAATTTAAGACATTTCTTCTTTTGTTGCACAGAGGGTAATTTGGATTGGTGTAAATTGCTATTTTATTTAAGTGTTTTGCTAAATAGTCAAAAAACAAGTGTTTTTCCCTGAACATTGCACAGCTAAAGTGTAGAAGTGAACAGAAGCTGCATGGACATCACATTAAAATTAGCATGAACTTATAGCTCATGCACTGGTGAGTCGTCATCGTCATGCAAGTACCCTTGTCTAAAATAATAAATTAAACTGGATAGACAAAAGCGGTAACCAACTAAAGGAATTGATGTTATAGATTTTATATTAGCATAACCGCAGAAGAAAACATTAACCTCATTTTAGTGTACGTAATTCTGCGCACATTTTAATATACTGCATAATAAGTGTGGATTATTGTATGCACCTACCAGCAAATCATTCCGTCCAGGCCAGTTTATTTTGAATAGCACAGTATCGTCAAATGCCTTAACATCAACACCTCGAATTGACACAAATTGCTCTACTAGGAAAGTGCATAGGCAGAAACACCAAAAAGGACTTATGCTTGTCATTATTTTATTAGAGTCATTCCCAAACCACAAAAATACCGTACTTTAAAACAAAATCAACTGATCCAAAATCATCCGTATTGTTCGTGCCGTCTGCTCAGGTAAAAGCTGCAAGCCAATTACAAGCGGCCACTTTTGTTATCACCACGTTGCCACATGTAAACCACGTCAACAATCATTCAACCAAAATTGACCACTATCGATAATCATGCACTTATGTTGGATTTCTGCATGCTGAAAGTATAGGATGATATAGAGTAAGAATTGGATACTCTTCTGTCTACATGCTAAGCGTAAAACCATGGGAAATTAAATTGAGTTTTAATTATGGACGCTCTTTAACCGCTATGGTTCTTCGCGTCCCATTCGACATTGGGCGTGACAGACAGGACATTTTGCCAGAGGCCTCTTTATCGGGCTTGAGGTTCTTTTAAGTGCCGTAAATTTATGACACGGACCACTAGCTTTATTTGCCTTCCGAAAGAAGCCATGCTAAGAATTTTTACGACCGAAAAAATCTATAGTCCTCCGCCGGGTTTGAAAACGCGGCCTCGGGAACTAGAGTTCCTCCTAGATCACGAAGGACGACTATAAAACCATGGAGGAATATATTCAGTCACTATATATTAAACAGTACAACCATTTGAGCGCTCTCCGCCATTTTCTATCCAACCACCTAAGTGATTTACATACGGCCTTATGTAGGAATACGGGACAATTAAGAATACTTCGTTTCTTTAAAATTTTTGCGCTGACTGGGCATTGAAATACCTTATTGTTATACCTCAACGCATTTTTTAGCGATTCTAAAAAAAACATATTAATCCTACACAGAAAAGCGCAAATTTATGTTCATAATCTCACGCGAAACGTATAGAGAAACTCGGAGACCGCACTCCATCTCAACTCTTTCCAGTCTGAAACATTAGCCGGTACAACTATGACGGACGACATGCTTAAAACTATTTGGATGTCTCGTCTTCCTTCCTTACAGTTTCTGAGGGTAGCCTAGATGCATTCGCAAAAATCGCCCATAGATATATATCAGGCAACACGCAGCACAAATGACATCTCCAATAACGCAACTATTGCGTCATTACAACTTCAAATCAATGGACGGTGTGAATAAAAATGAGTTTACACTAGGGAGCATATACTCTGAGTCTAAGCATTTTATTTAAGTTTAAACGCTAAAACGTATAAATAAAAGTTATCCGAGTATAAATGCACGCTCGGAGTTTATTACTTTCTAATTAACTAATCAACATAGTTTAAATCCCCCTAGGGATTGTTGCCTTGTTGGTGGCGAAGGGCCTCAGTATCCGATGATCCGGACGACTGGTTGAGTGAGCATAAGCTACCATCCAGCAAGAGGTAAGGGGAAGCGAAAAACAATCCACAACGGACAGATGACGCTCAATAGTCCTGCAATACACCTAACCTAAGAGAAGATGACTCCGAAATAAAACTCCGGAAAGCCGTGAGGAAAGCACGCTCTGCTAGTGATATTTTTAGTATAAAAAGAATTTTAGAAAAACGACGAGAAGTCAACTCAGAAACTCACATAGTATGCGTTGACTTAGAAAAAGCATTTGATGTTAGAATAGAGAACGATTATAGAATATAATGGACAAAACGGGATATCCACCGCATATAGAAGTAATTAAAAGTCTACACTGAGACATACAAATGATTATAAATATAGGCAGTTAAACAGAAGAAACAAAAGTGAATCGAGAAGTAAGGCAGGGATGTAAAAGGTAAAGGTACGTATCATGGAGGGGCCCCCGGAACCGGGGCAGAGCACCGCACGCAGGTCAGTCGGCCCTTTATGCTTCCAACGTGACCCCTGGGGGGAGAATGAGGGGAGAGACCCGAAGGGCGATCAGATCCGGATGCCACGGACGCAAGCATGGACGGGGTCCCTAATGTTTCCAGATAGAACGCATACGACGACGCCCTGTCCCAGCTCACAAGCCACAAATTTCCAGGGTCACCCGGAGCGGAGCCCCACGCTGAGGAGAGACCTAATTGAGCGGTGCCGCAGCAACACCTGGGAAGAAACTTAGTGCAAGCCACCGCCCAGCTGCAACCCTTCAAACACCGTCGTCTAAGGCAGGAATGTAGTATTTCTCCTACGCTATTAACATATACGTGGATGACTTGAATAAGATATGGAAAAAAGAATGAGTGAAGGAACACAACTGAATAGAAATAAAAACTTAAATGTGATTCTCTACGCTGATGACATTGAGGAAAGTGTCCGGTAAGATAAAAAATAAGTATTGAAAATAAATGCCTGGAACAGCTATGGAAATTGAGTCAAGTAAAATGCAGGCAACAGAAATGAATTAAGAAGGGTTACGGAATGCAACAGATAATATTTAATATCTGTTGCCTGCATTTTACTTTTGCCAATTTACTTTAATATACAGGACTCACTTCCATACATGAGCACTGGAACTGCCAGGATTTTATAAAATTTCAATTTCGCTTCTTCCCTTGTTTTATTATTCAAAGTTCTTGCTATGGTTCCGCTTGTCTGTTGAAACTTATTTATCTTGTTTTCTAAATCCTTGACTAAATCAATTTCCAGAGTTGTTCCAGGCATTTATTTTCAATACTTATTTTTTATCTTACCGGACACTTTCCTCAATGTCATCAGCGTAGAGAATCACATTTAAGTTTTTATTTCTCTCTCTCTCTCTCTCTCTCTCTCTCTCTCTCTATATATATATATATATATATATATATATATATATATAAATAAAAGATAACAATAGAAGAAAATAAACAGAATTGGAAAGAATATATGAATAGAACGAGTAACAAACAATAGCACTATTAGTAAGAAGATACAATCCTCGTGGAAGAAGAGATGTAGGGCATCCCAGAAGAAGATGGAATTAGTTGTTGGAAAACGAAGACGTAACAGGCAGAAATACATACTCTCTGAAGTGAAGAAGAAAGACAGTTTAAATTCACATTATAACTAGGAATTATTTTCGGGCTGTTATGCTGTGGTCTGTTGGAGATAGATGCTCCAGACGTGTCGTCCATAACTGTGGTGGACATCCTCGGTGGCGCTTCTCGGAGCAGATTGCGTTGCGTCTGGTGTTGACTGTGCGTGTTGCTATATTATACTGAGAGCGCTCTCCACTGGTCCAGATGCTGGACGACTGGTGGGAGGGGGCTGGCTCCATCCATGCTGTTGCTCCCTTCTGGTAGGTTCGCTTTGTTTTCTCCTGTGATATGACGTTTCTTGCCTTCGATGACTGGATGCCAATTGCTGTTGATCATCCACTCCAGTGAAGTCCAAGGCGCACTCCGGCGTCTCAAACACTAAAAAGGCTTGCGGCAGGATGGGCTGACCATGCTCCTCAACCTTCCTTTTAGAGCTGTGCTTTTCCTTACCAAGGTATTCAATATGTGTGTCACCCTGGGACACTTTCCGCGCGACTGGAAGGTGGCCTGGATGGTGTGCATTCCGAAGCCTGGTAAGGACCCGGTTCTTCCCTCCAGCTACCGTTCCATCAGTCTCCTACCCACCCTCTCTAAAGTTTTCGAGAGGCTAATACTGCACCGCTTGTCACCGCTACTGGTCGACATTCAAAGCATCCCAACCCAAAATTTTGATTATCGTCCTGCATACTCGACCGCCCAGCAGCTGCTGCGAGTGGTGGAGGTTGCTGCCCTGGGTTTCCAGGATAGGGCTTTCACTCCTGCAGTATCTCTGGATGTTGAGAAGGCCCTCTCAACAACCGGCACGAGGGTCTCCTCTATAAACTTATCCAGCTTTGCCACACAGACAGTCAATCCACATTATACACAGCTTCCTACACCAACGCTCCTTCACAGTAATAGTTGCGGGTAAACAACACTAAAACTCCATACGAGATGGAGTCCCCGAATGCTCTGTACTATCTCCCACACTGTTTAGTCTCTACATTGCAGACTTCCCAGTGGTGCGGGACGTCAATATGTCCCAGTTTGCTGATGACGTCCTGCTGTACACAACCAAAGACACGTATTCAGAGTCTTCAACCCTATTCAAATACGCTTTCGCCTCTTCCAGCACTGGTGCAGACAGTGGCGGATCTCCGTGAATCCGGGCAAAAGCAATGCTGTACTATTTACCAGGATACGAATCCCAGCAGCAGACTTGCCAAAATTCCCTATCAGGGCCAAAGGATAGAGTGAAAAAAATTAAATTGAGTTTTATTTATGGACGCTCTTTAACTACGCCATTCTATATTAGGCGTGAAAGTACAGAAATTTGCTCATAGGCCTCTTTATCAGGCTTGAGTTGTTTTACGTACCCCAAGTCTACGACACGGGACCACCGGCTTTACTTCCTTTCCGAAGGAAACCATGCTAAGGATTTCCACGCCCGAAAAAATCCATCGCCCTCCGCCGGGTTTGAACCCGCGACCTCGGGAACTAAAGGCTAGCATGATAACCACTACACCACGGAGGACGACCAGGATAGAGTGGGAAGCGTCTGTTCGCTACTTGGGCGTCACTCTCGATAAAGGTCTAACTTTTCGTGAACACGTGCGTGAAACATTTAACAGGGCTGAGGGGGCGGTAGCCGCCTTATATCCCGTACTGGCTTCCATCATGCCAGTTCACTTAAAGTTACGCCTTTATAAAGCTCTTATACTACCTCTGATGCTCTATGCCTGCGAGGTTTGGGCCATGGCAGCAGATTCCTCGCTTCTATGTTTGCAGAATAGGGGAGTTCGGTCCATCTATTGTCTGCAGTCACTTTCCATTGAGGCTACTACACGAAATCTCGACCCTCACATACGTAGAGATGTAATTAGGCGCCGGGTTCAAAATTTCTATGCCAGACTGGCCCATCATGAGAACACCTTGTCAGATCCCTGGAGGACTAATTACCTAATGAACGTCGCTACCGACACTACCGGGTTCCTCGCATGGCTTGTGGGAATCCCCAGTAACGAAGGCATTAAACCTACCAACAGCACAATGCTGACACTAAGTACTCCCCCTCCCCATGGGAGTGGTCACTCAAAATTCAAACCATAATCCGTTTGGAACAACCGACACCAGCGGAGCAGAGGATGGCGCTGCTCCTGAAATGATAGCCAGCGAGGAGCCTATACACACATAGAGCTACCTCCTATCACACCATCGACCAACAAACCCCTCAACCTACAATAATCCTACCATCCCTGTGATAAAGCCCTTCCAAGGGTAGGTACATAGCAACACTACTTAGGCTCACCACGAGCCTACCAGACCGGAGTTGAGTTACCGTTGAGTTTAAAAGCTTCTTCTTTCCTATTGAAATTGTTTGGTGTCTGTAAAAAATTCCAATAGCTTCGCGTTGTAGTAGGGCATGGTAGTGTGTCACAGATGAAAGGATACTCGTATCCTGGAACTTAATTATGTGTCCGCCTTCCGCTTCAATGGTGTGTTCAGCGACTGCCGACTTTTCTGTTTGGCCCAGGCGGCAGTTTCTTTTCTGATCAATAAGCCTGGTGTTGACGCTGCACTGCGTAGTTCCAATGTAAAACCGAGCCGCAAAAACAGGGAATGCGGTATACCCAGCAGATGACAGAGGCTCCCGAGGATCCTTACCTTAGTGTAGTAAATTGTTTAGTAGGCTCAAAATAGCCTTGACCCAAGATAATGGGGTTATTGTCGACCAGAAACATCCTAACCAGGTGATCATCTTCAAGACGCAGTTCTTCATACCACTATTAATCCCCACGACTACGTGGAGATTTGCTATTTTTATTTACAACTTTAACTCTAATGATCGTCAGTGTCGCTCTCCATGCAAACAAAGAAATAGTTACAGGAGTCATTAGTTTGGCAAATGACCCCCATATCTTCGAATCGCCGTCTTTTCATGACCGACCGATTATCAAAAGTTGCCTTCCTTATAGACATTGATGCCGACGTTTTGCAATTTACCTTCCTCGTCGTACTTTAGAAGAATACCATTTTTTTCGCTGCGAACGGAACAGCCATTAAGACTTAGACTTTTAGTTCTCTCCCGAAAGATTTCTCGTGGCATTTCATTGTCGCAGGACTACTCATTTTATAATCTGAGCTGGTTTCCTTTCATACTCTTCCTGGAGTTCGCCATAAACGTCTCATCGATTCAACTATCAGCTTGACCAGTAATGGACATATCCGCTGCACTACTTCCCCAACAATTCGGACTATAGTCGGTGATTCACCCTGCCACTCCGTGGTTAACAAATTAATTGAGATTACTCAACCATCTTCAGCTCTTACACCAGTCCGACACTCCAGTGTTCTCATATTGATACCACATCAGGCCAACCAGTTTGATCGAGACCACATCGGCTGGCACAAGAAAAGTACGTTACTGCCAAGCGAGAGTTCGAATTCATACTAAACTAAGGAATATGTCCACCATCCACAATTGTTGGTTATCGCCATTGCATATGGTTCCAAAGAAGAGTAATCAATAGCGATCTTGTGGTGACTCTTGTCAGGTAAATGCTAACAACACAATTCCTGATCGCCACCCAGTTTCACATAACTATTTTCCTTCAATCTCCATGGACGTTATGTATTTTCCACCGTCGATTGTTACGTGGTTTTCACCATATACCATCGCAGAATAAAACATCCCCAGATTGCGGTGACAACTCCATTTGTGTCATATGAGTTTACTTCATGCCACTTGGCCTTTGTAATGCTGCTCAGACCTTTCAACTCATCGTGGATGATGTTACTCGTAATCTCGACTTCTGCTACGTAAATATTGACGGTAAAATGGTTGCTTCCCACGACGAAACCGAAAATCTTGAACACTTACAATTATTCACTACACGCCGTGGCTTTGGAGTAGTGATTAACTCCGAAAAATGTGTGCTAGGTTCAGACGAGATGCAGCTCTTGGATACTTGGTGAACTCTGATGGAGTCCACCCACCTCCAAACAGAGTTACAGTAATCATATAATAATCTCACCTTTCCGCGAATAGATAAGTACCTCAAACTACTTACATTTTTAAAATTTGCCCAAATTAATAACCAGACCTAGGACTTTATTGCGCGTTTTCTCAAGTTACCTGCGCTTGGAACCTTAGGTGTATGGCAAGGCTTTGGTTTGGAGGGATTAGGAGATAATGCCTCATTCGCTTCGTTGAATTGGTGCAGTGCGGTGAAGGGCAAAGCTGCAACTTTATTTGCATGAGTAGGCATTTTTGCAATATAATTTGTCCCACATTCTGATACAAAACATTAACGAATATATTAAAACACTTTCTCTTTATGACGCACTGATTTATGTTTCCACGGTTCTATTACAATAAATAACAATAATGTTTTGTAACGTGCCAAAAGAAAAACTTCAGTTGTCACTTAGAAATCCTTTGTATGCAGAAAACATTACAGGCGTTAAACCTCTTAAAACTCTGTACTCTGTACAGAGAATGGCAGATTACTGTACGTGCTGCTGAGTGCCTGTCCCGTTGCCGGACAGCTAGACTGGGAGGATGGATGTGATGTCATGTGCGGGATGAAGTCCATGCATAGATATGTCTCGAGGCAATGAAGTCCACGGACTATTAATAACAGGTAAGTCAGTTTTAATAATAAGTAACTATGGACAAGGAAAAGGAGGTTATACAAAGTAAAAGCTTGAAGGTTGACTGCAGAAAAACAGACAAAAATATTCATTTTAAAACCATTTCTTTTATTTCTTAGCAGTTGCAATGCAATATTTTAAACCAGTAAATAAAATAGCACTTATGAAAAATTACAAACTGCTTTAAACTACAAAATATCACATCAAATATTACTATTCTTAATGCACATTGACTAATTTCTTTAATGTTGAAGTTATATAGTTTAAAATCTGTACACAAGTTTTTTTATATTGTTTAGATAACCTATGTGCAAAATTTTAGTTTGATAATATAACTTCCCAGATACTATTAAATATTTTATAAAAGTTTAATATAAAATATTAATAATAGAACTTTGAATATTGTTTGCAATACACAATTTGAAGTAGAACAGTATATTTTTCCTTGTTTTTTTAAATTTGAAGAATAAGACTATTTATTAGTTTTTAAATAACACGTTACTTACTGAGATACTCATGTTTCTATTTTTTCAGATTTTGTCTATAAAATGCATCAATTTTCTATTAATAAACATTTTTGTTTCTAATGAATAGCAACGCAGATAAAATAATATTTGGAGTTGTGGATTTGCTTATAAACAACAGTCATATATATTTTTGTAATTAAAATTGGACCACAAGAGGTCCCGAGTTCGAATCTCGGTTAGGGTAAGTTACCCGGATAAGGTTTTCCCTTATCCTAAACAATGAATGTAGAGTTACCCTAAGCCCTATGGACCTCCGGCTCATGTCACGCATTTTCATTCATCGTTGATAGGACCTAATCGCTTAAAGGACATTAAACCCTCCCTAAAAAAAAGAACTGATGTGCAATGAATAATTTATATGTATCTTAAAAAAGTGAATGTTGGAGAATGAAGATTTCAATATTATTGGTACAGCTTTATAATGTCAGAATTCTGCGCCTACTGCCCCCAGTTATGATTTGCATTAGTCTTAACTGTATTTATATTTTAAAACGTAGAATTCGATAATGTTGTAACTGTGACCAAAATCTCAGTTCCCAGGCCACTTAAGGGAACCATACCCATGCCAAAGGAATAATTATTATCATAAAATATGTTATATGGTTTGTATTACAGGTGTTTATATCTGCGTCTCAGAGCCAAAACCAAGCAAAGTCAAATTTTGTGGAACCGACATCATGACAAAACATGCATGATTAAACATGCAAATGGCCAGATGTTTTCCTTTACTTTTGGCCATGTTTAAAAGCGGTTACACACATTAATTTGTAATTCACATTATCATTATTATTTGTAACAATAGCAGTCGCTGACCACAGGCTTTGGGTATTGTCAAAAGAATATCAAATAACATTTTTGATAGACATCTAACTTAATGCGCAACAATACCGGTTGACTAAAATGGGGTAAAAGAATTAATGCAAACTTCTCTTCGTTGCATTTTAATATTTTTGATGGAAAATTTGTTCTGCCAATATTTCTAATCCACAGCTTTATCCGGTGCACATTTTCGTTTTCCTTCAGGCAAATGACAGGAGACTTCTGCCTTTTGCAAAGGATTGGTACAATTCACTGCACTACAACCAGGCATTTCGATAAAAATTACTATGTAATTTGCAAGGATTCACATGCTTGTTAACAGCTTTGGGTGGAAAATGGCGAATTTGGTGGCGCAAATGATGGGTGTACCCTACCTATAATTTTACAGTACTGCATCTGAACATTGGCAGCCATTTTCTATCCAAAGCTGTGTGAATAACATGCAGCCTTATGGGGCAATGTGAAAGAATTAAGAAATATTTCGTTTCTTTACAATTTAGTGTAGACTTGACATTGGAGGTTTTTTGTTGATAGAACTCCTAGCATGGAGCTATAGATCAACGCTTTTTGGAGCAATGCTCTGAAATCGTGCATAGAAGAAGCGCAAATTTCAAATGCGAGGATAGGTATTTCCATTCACGTTAGATTTAGGCATCTCATAAACAAAAACACGAGGGGGGGGATATTTTCCCTGATGAAGGTGTCTAAAGACTCTTCTTAGTTTTGGGTACTGCTTTTAATTGAATGGAAAATCTTATTTTCTAGATGTTCATTTGCTTTCAATGAATTTTTTATCCTTATGAATTTCACTAGACCGGGCAGAATGGCTCAGAGGATAACGTCTGTGGCCCGCATTCAGGTGGTCCTGGGTTCAAACTAATTTATTCAAAGTTGGAACCCCCCTTGCTAAAACGTAACATATATGCATTAATTTAAAATCTATGGCATTTAAATGTACCGCATTTCTCCTCTACACTCAATGAGACTTGGCAACAGAGTAGCAAGCACATCTTGACATGTGCATGTTTAGGAGCTTTTGCACATGCATAGCTGGTATGACATAATTACTTTATGAGTGAAATACATACCAGTCATGCACACTTGAAGATGTGCACTGGCCCTTAAAATCCATCTCTCAACAAAAAGTTTATGTCAATCCACTAGGTGGTAGCACACTACTGCAGAAGTTTCATTCATGCGAGAGACCAAGGGCAGGAAGTTGGGAACCCCCATTCGCCTTTCAGTTTGGCATAAATCCTGTTAAATGATAGCATATTGAACAGTTACACCAATTCAATCACTGTACAGTGAAATTTAGATCTGATGTAAGTATATGTTATAGCTACACGGAGAGAAAAACCTATTTTCTATATACAGGATCTGCCAAAAAAATGTATACACACTTTTAGGAATGAAAATTATTTATTTATTATGTGTTTGTTTTACATGCAAATACTGATCACACATGTAGTACTGTCTTCAGTTCGACACATGGTTACTTTAGATGTTACAAATGTTGGCCGTTGGTGGCCAGACACATAGCGGAATGACGAGTGGTTGCCGCAATTATGTCAGTCAATGTTTCAATGGAGAGTGTATACATTTTTTTGGCAGACTCTAAATATATATAACATGGATTTCTAGAGACAGACACATTTGCACAATTGAAAAATAAATGCATGGATTTTCTTTATAAATAGATAGTGTCAGCCACTGTAATCTCCTGGCAAAGTGCCTCCAGCGTGCGCGGCAGCTTACATTGATAGACTTCATCTTTCACAGTACTCCAAAAGTAAAAGTCCATAGGGGTTAGATATGGTGACCGTGGAGGGAACTCAATGGGCCCTCTTTGTCCAATCCAATGTCCCTGCAAATTCTCATCTAGGAACACTCGTATGGCTAGGTGGTGGTGTGGTGGTACCCTGTCCTGTTGGTAGAAGATCTCATCATCAGCTCCATAAAGTGCATGTATACCTGGTAAAATTGATGTGGATAACAGTTCCAGGTACACTTCTCCAGTGACAGTAGCAAGGGGTCCTACTAAGCCTCTAGATGGTAGTCCACACCACACATGAATCCCTGGTAGATTGACTGCCTTATCCACATGAACAGTGGATAACATCTTCTGCTACCATTTGCAAAATTGCATTCGATGATCAGGATCATCATTATTAAGCATGTGCAGTAATCGTGGTATGTCCACTTGGCAGCTTTCAGCACTTGTACTGCTAATCACCACTTCCTGTGCACATTGCGTTGCCAACTTCTGTGGAGAAGTAGCAAAGTTTTCCAACATGACGAAGCAGGACTTGTAGCTTAGTGGTCTTCCTGATCTTCCTTTGTGAACATCACAAATTGTTCCATGCGCCTCAAACTTTGAATAATGCGTTTAATTGCTAGACGGTTTGGGGGTTCTGTTCGAAACTCCTGCCTCCACAGACGCTACACTTCAATGGCATTATCAAACCTTATAAACCACTTCAGAATGGATTTGCGCTCCTCGAAAGTCAAGCGTGCTCTAGCTATTTTGTTTTCTCACTATCATGCTGAAAATACTGACATCTGTTGAGCGAAAGACCATACTAAAACATACTTGTAATTCAAATCAATTGTCAATATTGTCGTAACCTCTACATTTTATAACTCACAAGGTACTGGTTTACAAACACATCACAAATTACACAAGGTCCGAGAGGGGCGAGCTCAACTAAGTTCCCTAAATACCCGAAATTCCTAAAAATATACCTAAATCATGGTGTGAAAGGAAAGAAGGATCAAACTACTTAAAGAATCTACATAGTAAAAGTTTAGAAGGTAAGTATATATATTGAATAAATAGGGATACAGAGTACCTTCCACTGACGGCGGAGCGTCCCTTCCTACATTTGCACTGCTCACTGCATTCCAAGAGACTGACTTAGCGTCAGACGCTACTACTGAAGAACCGGTTTTCAACCCCCACTACTATTACATTATTACCGGTCTGTGTCGCCAACCCAAGAATTAGCATAACCAAATGTTAATACATATATTTCCACAACCAAATGCCACATCATCAGTATCCCAATACAGTCTGACAAAGAGTGTATACAATTTTTTTGGCGGACTCTGTATATGTGTGTGTGTGTGTGTGTGTATATATAAAATAGATTTCTAGACATAGACACATTTGTGCAATTGAAGAACAACTGCATGGATTTTCTTTATAAATAGATAGTGTTTATGCTGCAGAATCATGCCATGATGCAGCATAGTTTTCCCTATTTAATGTGTAACTATAGTGCAGTTTAACATGTATTTATATTGATTAACTTTTCTGTGGACTATATGGAGGGACAGGACATTTTACAAGAAATTGTGCCATTTTCCTACTTCAGAAAATTAGATTTGGTGAGAGTAATAAATTAGTAATACTAATATTTGGCTGACAAAAGAATGCAAATGGAGAGTAGAGAAAGCTTACACATTACTTCATTGTTGCCCTAAACTGTACTTATTTATGTGCAAAACAATAAAAATCCACAAAACCCTTTCTTTGCCAGACAAATTATGATTTTTTATTATGATCATTATTGTTGTCGTGTAGTTGTGAGCGGCTGTAGTTGTATAAATTTGTTCATAATCATAACTATTATGCAGTATATACAATGTCACATTTTCAGGGTTATTTGAATCTAACATGAACACTGTATCTAACATGTATACTCACTAGCTGCCACTGCTTACATTTAAGTGTGGAACTCTTTGAATTTAAACTGCTTCACTGAATAAATTCTTCGTTTTGTTTTGTCAACTGAAACCTTAATATTATTAACTGTCATAGTCTTAATAACAGCAAACTTTCAGTTATTTTATTAAACTTGAATTTAATACAAGTAATATCCACTTTTCATGTTGTTATATTAAAATCATGTTGATGACATTATTGCTGAGTGGTGAAAGAGAGAGAGACACTTTGTCAATTTCACATCAGAGCCACGTTTGTGATGAACCAAGCAGGATCTGTGCCTTCTTCCTTGTTCTGCTAACTGCACCACAATCTTCATTTTCACCAGCCTATCACCACCCTTACTGTCTAACTGGAGATCACTGGAAACAGAAGGATCATTAACCATATCACCCTTCTCACTGACAAAATCTGTATATACATCAAGTTCTAAGCAGTAAGAGAGACAGTAAGACAAAAAAATTTCTGATGTTGCATTCACATCACTTTCTCTATTCACTCTTCTATAAACTATTATTCTCCTATCTACTTCTTAATCAAGATAAACTTTCATTAAACATTTAAACAAACATTGCAGGTATAGGAAGAATACAGTCGGCTAAAGCGATAGTCAGGTTTTTAACAAGTGGTTTACAATGTGATGGCTTTGAAATTCCATGCTCCTTGCATGTCTATGACAAAAAATGAATAGTGGCTTACTGCTAAATATGAATGCCAGAGGATGTTGGATAGACTCTGCAACAGTTGTGCAGTTACACTTCTTTGGGTTCCTGGGCATGCTGGTGTTAGAGGAAATGAGACAGCACTCTTACAAAGAGAGGATTGGGGCTCGATTTCATTGTTCCTGAGTCCTTCTGCAGAGTGTCAGCTAGTAACATCAAGTATGAGATAACCCAGCTCACAACGAGAGCTCATCTTGAGATCTAGAGTAAGCAAACCACTGTTAGGTAAGCCCATGATCTGATATCAGGGCCTGACCAAAAAGTGAACGAGTTTCTCCTAAGCTCAGAGAGTTTATGGACTATCTTATGGGCCACAACACTCTGCGCAGACATCTATACTTAATGGGTCTTACACAAGATCCTTTATGTCGGAAATGTGCAAGGGATTTTGAGACTTTACAGCATATATAATCCAAATGCAAGGCTTCACTCTGCATAGGTGTATCCTTAGGGTCCTTCTTTTTGAAACCTAGGAGATAAGAAGGGCAGATATCAAGGACACGGTCCATTTCATATGGACCATCGAACTTGAGTAATGCCTAAAATATGAGTCACAATGGGCCCTGGAGCCTGTGTGCATGGTCTCTTTAAGAGGCTATTCAGCTATCTTCATTTCTCACTAAATATGTGTCACATTCACAAGACATTCTCTATTCAGTCTCTCTCATCATCCTCTGTGGTGTAGTGGCTAGCCTCTAGTTCCCGAGGTTGGGGGTACAAATCCAGCAGAGGGCAATAGATTTTTTCGGGTATACAAATCCTTAGCATGGCTTCCTTTGGAAGGAAAGTAAAATCGGTGGTCCTGCATAGCACATTTATGCCACATAAAAGAATCTCAAGCCTGATAAAGAGGCCTCTGAGCAAAATTTTCGATCTGTCATGCCCAGTATAGAATGGGACGCTAAGGACCATAGTAGTTAGCGAGTGTCCATAAGTAAAACTCAATTTAATTTTTTTCTGCCCACTCTTCTTATAAAAGCTTTTTCTTCTCCTGCAAGTTAATGGAGATAAACATCTTCAGAAATGGTTTTATTACACATTTTGTTGCTGGTACACGACTTTGCAGTTTTAAACAGTATGACTTACTTGAAAATTCAAACCAGTAATGAAGAGTTTCTTGGAAATGGTTAATGCCACAAAAAACTTATTTTACATAAATTGTGTGTTTTAACGAGATCTACCTTTTTGTGTATACTGTGATGCAGGTTATCGGGAGTTCAACACCAGGCAGAAAAACAAAGATAAGTCAAGCTCATGCCCGGTATAAACACCAGAAGTGCTATTGGCAGATAACTGGAATCTTCTGGAAGTTTCCTTTCACCCTCCTCCAGAACATGTATCCAAACAGTTCTGGAATGTTCTGTGGAAGATTTCACTGACTATATAAGTGAGTGTTCTGGCGAGAGGAGTCAGTTGAGTTGGTCAGTGAGTGAGTAAGCAAGTTGGTGAGTGCGTTTCTGCTGCAACATCAAGTGCAGTTCTCCGAGCAAGTTGGTTATGTGCAGCAAGTGCTACTGCAGAGTGAGAGATTGTAGAAGTCTTGTGTTCCACTCTGCAGTGAGTGATCTGTCCAGAAGAAGAGACATCATCATGAAGAAAGTGAAGTGACAGGGAAATTGAACTACTTCACATTAGTGAAAGCAATGAAAGTTGAACCAGATCAAAACAGTGACAGTGAGAAATGAGAGACGGAACAGTTGAAAAACCGTACAAAGTCACAATATCTTATGGTTTACCAATTATACAAAAGTAATTCAGAATGAAGAGGACTTCACAGGCTATTCCATGTTTACATACGTATTCGCAGTAGTGGCAAGAATGAATATATGAATGCATAAAACACTGTGATAAATATAAATATGCAAAAAAATTCCAGTGTACATAACCATAATTTAAGAAACAATGACGATTATTATAGAATAACATTAAGGGGAACTCTAAATAATCGTGCCATAGAAGTTAGAGGAAGAGAATTATTCAATAAATTACCTAGAGAAATAAAGAACATAAACCAGCCAAATGTAATGATGAAAACAATAAAGAAATACTTAATAGAAAATGAATTTTATAGTATAGATGAATTTAGACATGGTAAAGCAACGTAAAGTGAAATTTAATGTAAAAGAAGTAATGCAAAATTATAAAGCTGTACTTGGTAAATTATTTTATATTTGTAATTGGACATGTCCTTTAAATGTATTTAAAAGATTGAAATAAAAAGAACTGGCAACACTGCCTCTCTCAGTCACTAATGTCATCAGAGTTGGAGACAAAGCAGCTGGACTGTAGATATGCTAGCAGTAACTGATAAAAGCTGCTCAGGTTAGCAGCCTACAACACAACTGTTCTGTTAACAGTGGAGCCACTCCTCCTATATGAGCATTGTTGAAATGTCACAGTTAATGAATGCCAGAGGGTTCTCACAAATGCCTAGAAGGACTAAAATCTTCTTTCTCCCAGTTGCAAGTTTAGCAGAATTGGATCTACTTCCTCACCTACATATGAGCTCTGCTGGTATAATAAGCTTGGGAACCAGGTTAAAAGATGCTATTCTTCATGCAACTCTGTTCCAAAACAACTGTGAGCCTCCACAAAATTTTCAGAGTTTGTTCGGTAGGAGGGTGAGTACTGTGATAGTTAACTAACCTAAATCAAATGAGTACAATGGTTTAATTAAAATATTTATGTATAATTTGTCCTGAGTTATTGATTTTGTTAATAGTACAAAAGGGCAACAAAGCAATTTTTATACATAACGCATGAGTCTTCTCCTCCTGCAGATTGGTAACTAGGCATCCCTGCATTTTACAGACGATGTGAAATGCAGGTGCTGACACCACATTCACCAACCTGCTGATTAGGGCTACAGTGGTGGTCATTGTTAAAGTGCTCTAGTAGCACAATGGTTAACGTGCTGGAAAGTCATGCTGAAGGTCGCAAGTTCAAATCATGCCTGCGAATAAATGAGTTATTCATTTCTGTTCATATTTCGAGAACGTTCTAGCAAATAATGATTTCTTTCCAAATGCACTAGAAAGTGGATTTGCCTATAAATCCGAAGCTCCAACCATTTGTGTTCACTGTGGAACAATGTTTACAAATAGAGAGTATCCGGACATGCTGTTAGTATACGGGGAAATGCAGCAGAATACAACGCAGGCACGTCATCTATACCAACAGAGGTTTCCACAGAGAACACTTCCTACAGATCACACGTTTTTGTGAGTTGCAAACCACCTTCTGGAATCAGGAACAGTGCACAAGACATCGCATCCACGAAGAGATCATCCTGTCTGTGACTAAGCAACAACAGATCGTGTCACTATGTCATTCAGCATCCGCATTGTAGTATGAGGGACATTATTAGCTAACCTTCTGCTTAGAGAATACTACATCATGCAAAGTTTCACCCTTATCACCTTCAACTACACCAGGAGCTACTGCAGCCAGACCATGGACAGAGAGTGATATTTGCTAGGTGGATCATACTGCAAACTGAACAAGATCCACATTTTTTGGCAACTGTGTTATTTACAGACGAAGCAGAGCTCCACAACACAGGCCATGTAAACCGCCACAACATGTATTACTGGAGAACTGTAAACCCACGATGCGAAAGGCAATGGAGTTGCAACGTTTGGGCTGGTATATTCAGTGATCATCTAATAGGCCCGTATTTTTATGATGGCCAATCACTGGGAATTGCTATATCCACTTCCTACAACACAGCTGCCTCCTCTACTGGATAAAGTGCCATTGCAGAACCGACAAACTATGTGGTAACAACATGATGGGGCGCCAGCTCATTCGGCCTGTTGTGTAACAGGTTATCTCAATGCCACCTGCTCTGAGCGATGGATCAGACAGCATGGACCAATAGGGTGGTCAGCACACTCACCAGATCTAACCCCATTACACTTTTTTTTTTTAGGGTTATCTTAAAGATATGTAGCAGGAGCAGCCAATGACCCCTCAACAGCTCAAGGAACACATCATCTTAGTTTGCCGTAACATCACACTGGCCATGTTGTGTTGGGTTATGCTGGCAATGATGGTTCGCAACAATTATAATATGGGCTTGCAACTGTTATCTACTTTGTATGTACATACTGCATTTTGTAAACTCTCAGAACAATTTATTGGCTTTCTTTTGTATGAAAGAGTAGCTTTAAATAGTAAAATGTTATTTAATGGTGCCTTATGTTTGTAAGTTATAATCACAATGTTATATGCATTTATTTATGACGTTCATTAAAGCATATTCTAACAAGTAACAATTTGCTTCACATAACTAAACTAATTAAGTGAAACGACACTTCCATGCCAAACTATCAGATCTTGTTAAATTTATTAAACATAAAAAGCACCTTCAAGTGGCAGTATTTGAACCTGGGACCATTACCACGGAAAGCCAACGCACACACTGTTGTGCTATGAGTGCAAGTCACTGCACTCATGGTGGTACAAAGCAGTCATTTCGGCCAAAATGGATACAATGCGATTCAGTAGATAGTGTTTACGGCATAGCCTGTACAACACCGGGACACTTTTCAATCCGCAGGCTGAGAAGACTCACCTGGTATACATAGTGTGTGTATGAAAAACAATGTGCAGAAATTGTGAGTAGAAAGGCAATACCCAAATAAGCATAGGAAACAGTGGTAAACTTTAGCCCATTTTTTAGGGGAAGATTTGCTTCACAGATTATGGAAGTCAGACCATTACAGGTTATTCTGAAAATAACACAAAAAAGTTAGCAAAATCCGTCCAGACTTTAATGCTGTTCTGTCTTTGGCAGTTTCAAAGAAGTAGTAATGCCGATTCCTGTAAAAGCTATGACAGAGAAAGCGTTGCATGATACTGTTATACATTCAATTAACTGTGTTCAAAATATTGGGTTTAAAGTTCTCTCTGTTATCACTAGGCTTCGGACATGGTTGTTGTTTCGTTGCACTTTGACTGGAAAACAGTTACGTGTGCACAGGGTTTCATTGAGACGTCCCTCTCCCCAAGCACTGCCAGTCATTCACTCTAAGCAAGCTATCAGTATTTATATACAGCCTGTTCTGAAGTTACGAAGTCCAGCCGTTGATAGCTGACAAAACAGGCCGAAAACAATCAGTAAGAAGAGTGTCTTACTTGAAAATGAATATGGATGCGAGTATTTTTTTGTAAGAGGCGAAAATGTATTTTGTAAAATATGCCAGATTAAAATCAAAGGAGGAAGAAGGGTTTTTATTGCAAGACACTATAAATCTAAAAAACACTCACAAAATATTACGTTGCTTCCTAGAAATGAAGGGGTGAGGATATATTATCCACATCAGAAACCATGAACTCATGGAGCCAAACCAAAGCTTACAGGGATTCGTCTGACATGATGGTAAGCACAATTATCCCATTTAATAAGCTGCAAAATTCTGCTTTTAAAACGTTTCTGAAGAAATGTACAGCTCTGAAATTTCCTTGTGAGTCTACTTTACACAAATTTTATTTGTGTTTATTATAGATAGCAATACCAGAGTTCTTGAAACTTGTAGATTATTTCACACAACACCTTACAGAAGTAGACAAATGTTCTGCTGCTGAAATAGCACAGCAGAAACTGAAGAGTAATTTAGATAAAAACCAGCATATGCAATTATGTGCCGTATTAGGCATTAATAATAATAATATTATTAATGTTAAGAATAATATTATTCTAAATAATTAAAATGCATGCGTTTCCCAGAGGCGTGTGATGTTCGTAAGTTTCATTTTGCACTAGTAACATCATGTGATGTGGAATGGAGCTTTTCAAGATATAAACTTTTTTGAGCTTGAGAAGAGGTTTTGCTTTTGATACATTCAGAAAAATATTGAAATCCATTGTAATAGTTGTCCAGGCACGTAAATCACACATGAAACTGATTATTTCATCTGCCACAGTTCAGATTTGTTATTTTGTTCATCTTATTTATACTTTGTAATAAAAACTTAAGTTTACTACAGAATTGTATATTTACTTCTGTGTCTACCTATACCTATAGCATACACAGTACTCAGCACAGCACAGCACAGCACAGACTCGGTAGCACATGAGACTACTGCCTCTCTCCTCTCCGCTCGCTTGTAAACAAAGTAGCAGTATAATAGAAGTTAACTTTACCTAAAGTCATGTCCAAAGCCTAGTTATCACTGATAATAACAGGGTGAATCAGAATTTGATGTTACTCTCTGCTGATAAATAATATTTCAAAAACCCACAGGATGTCATTGAAAATATATTATGTTTGATACTTTCATATATTTAAAAAAATCGTAATTGTTGCTTAAAGTTAAAAGATGAAGAAAAAACATTTGTGTAGCCTTCTCTTGATGGCAATCTATAAAGAGCATGCTTTAGGCATTTATGTGCATTTCACAATAAAGAGGACAATGTCATAAAAAAGGCATTTAAGTTGAACAATACATTACTGTATCCAAACAATTTAGAGAGACCAAATGTTAGCTTAGTATGTAACATTTTCCATGATTCTACTATTGCTGCATTAGGAAGTAGCAATGGTTATAAGGGTACTTGTGAATTTTTACACATAATTACATAATTAGAAATTGGTGGGTTATAACGAATGTAAAAAAACACAACTAAAAGTAAAATAAAAAGGAATGATTTTGCTACACACATAACTGGCATCAATGATAAAAAAGCTGAATATTTGAGGATTTTTGTAGACTGGCGGATACATGGAATTTGCACCCCAAATGTAGGGTACTCAGTAAAGACACTTATTTGGCACTGCATCAAAGTACTCTGACAAGAATTGAATTGGTTCACTGCTCTTTTCAGAATTTTTCAATAGAATGTTTCCTTACAGACAAATTTCAAACTGATTACCTAGAGAAAAGATTCAGCAGATACAGAAGTCTTTCTGGATGTAATTACAATATTTCAAACAAACAAATTGTTGAACCTGAGAAAAAAAATTAGGTTGAAACATCTTTTAAAAGTAGGTGATACACAGAGTGTACAGAACATACATGTGCATGTAGATATTGAATTCAATGTAAGTGATTTTACGTGTATATTAAATACAGATTACCTAAACATATGAGATTGGAGAGTCAGAACTGTGTGTGTGAACAGCATAACTCAAAAACGAAAACTTGGTATTTACATCCAGTATCTTTCAAAGATGCAACGCAAAGATTTTCAAGAAAATCCCTCCACCCCAGACTACTTTTTATGTGGAAAAGTTTTCAAAAATGTTTATTTTCTCGAAAATGGCTCTAACGATTTTGAATAAAATATCATATGTTTAAGATATTTTCATAACAAATGAAATGTATATCTTGAATTTTCTGGGAATGTCCCCAAAAGTCCTCTTCATTCTGAATGACTTTTGCATAACTGGTAAACCATAAGAGAGAGCTAAAATGTTTGTACACAAAAATTGTAGATCTCCTTAAAACACACAATTTATGTCATATACTTTTTTTTGTGGAGTGAACCATTTCCGAGATATTCTTTGTTATTTGTTTCAATTTTCCAATACTTATACTTTTTCTCAAATAGGAATTCTTTATTCAGTTTTTTATGTCTTGGACATGCAAAGAGTACGGAATGCTCCACATAGCAACAAGTTCTTAAAAGATTTGACTGTCGCTTGAAGTCTACCATACTCCCATTGCATCTACAAAAAAATTAGCAATAAGATTAACATCTTGATACTCGATTAACATGAAGTATATGGAGAATAAGCATTTGTAAAAATAGTTTGTACAAGAATAGAGAAAGTCATGTGAGTGCAACACATGAGATTTCTTTTATATACTGTGGACAGCAGTGATTTGCTAGATAAGTTTCTTAAAAAGCATCAACTAAAACAAATACTAAATTCACTGATACTTTTAAAGGTTAAATTCCAATGACTATTCCAGTGACTTTAATGCAGTGTGTCAAAATTGTGGTATGACATCACTTTCAGTTTTCACTATGGTATGTGGAATCCTAAGCAATATTATTTTGAATAATTACACAAAAATTAGAAGCGATTGCCATCCAGATTTAAAGAAAAAATAGCTCCTGAAACAGGGCTATAATAGGTAAAATATTATGTCACATACACTTGCACTCTTTATGTTAAAGATGCCTATTTTTCATCTGTATATTTTATAACTTCAATATTTGGCTATTTGTAACAAATAATTTCTGGATGCTATATACGAGGGCAGATCGAAAAGTAACACACAATAATTTTTTTCTGCCTTGATATTGCAGCTGGAATGTTGCAATTTCACACAGATATAGTTTGAAGTTTTCATTACAGAGTGTATTTTTTGTTTCATGCGCAGCTCTAGCGAGAGAAGCGTAAACTATGCAACAAAGATGGCACGCATGTTACTGTCGTCCACGTGTGAAGAGCAGAGAGGTGTGGTTCGATATTTGTGGGTCAAAGGGCATAAACTGAGTGATATTCACAGGGACATGCGTGGCGTGTATGGGGATAATTGTATGGACCGTAGAAATGTCTCCAGGTGGTATGCATTCTTCCTAGAGGGCCGTGTGAACCTTAGTGATTTGCCACACTCCGGGACGCCGGTAACAACTGGAACCCCGTAGAATGTCAGAGGCATTGAGGTGGCAATTTTGAATGACTGGCAGTGCAACTGCAAACCTTATCGCAACAGTTCAACATTTCCTATGGTGCAGTGTACAATATTCTTCATGACAATGCTTGCCCCCATGTTGCTGCTGCTGTTCATCAGAAAATCACCAAATTTGGTTAGAAGGTGCTCCAGCATCCACCATATAGTCCGGACCTTGCACCGTCGGACTTTCATCTGTTTGGTCCCATGAAGAAATTCCTGGCTGGCCAACGCTTTATGACAGATGCAGAAGTGAAATCAGTAATCCGCAGATGGCTATACTCCAAGGAATCAGACTTCTACTAACAGGGCATATTGAAACTGGTGTCATGATGTGATAAATGTGTTGAGAAACTTGGTGACTATGTCGAAAAGTAGGTAAAAGGAGTAAGTTCATTTGTTATTTTTTGTTTATTTTACTATTAAACTTTTTTTTGTAAAACAATTATTGTGCATTAGTTTTCGATCCGCCCTTGTAATTTGTTATTCTATACTGCAAATTATTTACCTGGAACCATCTGTTCATATTTTATTCACAGCAAGAAACTTATATAAGCTACTGATATCAGCATATATATTACAAACTGTATGTAATCATATTATCTATAAGATGGGATTGGATGTCACATTTTCATTACCAATAGTTGAAACATTTGTTGATATTAATCCTCAAGTAGTCACAGGGTGACAGGTGTAAACCAGTTATTTTGTTTCTGCTCATGTACAACCCCTAGTGAGTTTACAGTGGTGGGGCAGGGGGTTTTTCTACTTTTAGAACATTGTTTATTCTTATAGATCAGTAAGTTTTGGATTTGTCACAGCAGGCATATTGTCGTAATTTAGATAAATCATCTTGGGCTACCACTGTAGCCCATGTGACTACTCGTGCGAGGGCAGAGAAGCAAAAATTGTTCTGTATAGGTAATGCAGAAGAGATAAAATACTGCAACAGTGATTAGAAGAAATGCTAAAGAAAGTCATGAAACTGTCTAAGTTGTTGAAAGTGATGAGGGACAACAGGAACATATCATTGAAAATGAGCATTATATGAACTCAGATGTGGAACTAGTCTTATGATTTTGTAACGTTTGAGTCGTTTTAATTTAAAAACAAAATATTGTTATCTGCCTTTATTCTTTTTGCAAAAAATGCAAGTATATGGTACAAAGAATTACATATAAGCATAGAGCATTAAAAAATATTTAAGAGGGCCAAAAATATAATTATAATTTGGGCTGCATATATAGCGCACGCAAATGCTGCAAAGTTAACAGAACTTTGGGAAATGGTAGTTGTGTGTTCATACTTGCAAAATTTAAAATTTACTAATATCTTTATCTTTGTTTTAAGCTATCAAATGGTGTAAGCCTAAATTTAATTAAAATATATATTTTCAAACTGTTTAGGTGTATCAGAATATAGGCCTAAAAGAAAGTAGGTAAATATTTTTATGATTGCCAATTCTTTCACAGATTTTTGCAACTAGCTATAGTAGTATTTACATTATCCAAAATATTTAAATACTTAAAGGGAAATGCCGCTTTAAAGGTACATGCTTACAAACGTTATTCTAAGCACTACTAGCAAATCTGCTATTAGGAAGCAGCATTTGGAACACCATTAATTTGCAATATCAACACAATTATACCCCCGCCGCTATATCTTTACACTTGACAGTTCGTGTGGCTTTGCGTAAGGTTGGCTACATTGTGGTTGCAATGTTGCCAGAGTGGCTAGTAAACAACAACAGCTGATTGTTCTCATTTCTATCGTGTCTAAGCCGCATACAAAAAGTGTACGTAAGTAGCGAACGTCACTGAATAATAACTATTTCGTATTATTATTGTTAATTGAAAATAAGCGATATAAGCAGCTTTGGTATGGTCGGATACTCCTTTCTATGATAATAGGCATAAATGTGTCTACGTATGGCGTCTAATTGGAAAGCATCAAGATTTGTGACTGGACGAGGCTGCTTTCTTTTCTTCCCTGGAGTTGATAGAAATACCTGCTACGTTACAAATGGTTCAGGAATTTTGTCCTCTTTCTCTTGGAGTTTCACTCCCTTGTGAATAACAGTTCTCGTGCTTAGTCCAAGAGCTGCTGCAGTTCGTTGTACGGCTTTATCAGCAGGAATAGAGGGATTGCCATGAAGCTTCACGTACTCCTTTTCCTGTTCAAAGAATTCCCGGGTTCTCCTTAATAGTTCCAATGCCTGACTATTAAGTGGCACACCTCGACGCAAAGGATTTTCACTTCGTGAATCATCACTCGGTGATCGGCGTCGTTTTTCAGACATTGTCGTACTTAAGTTTTGTTTAAATAAATAATATGAATGAAATATATATATATATATATATATATATATATATATATATATATATATGTGTATAAATGAACAATAACAAAACTATCAAACAATAACCACAAATATAAATAACAATGAACAATATGTAGCTTGCAAAGAACAACTCGACGCTTGTGCTAGAGATTCACAAACTGAAGCACGTGGTTGGGAATAGTTACATCCGGCAACAGAATTGATTCTAGTTCCGGTTCCACTTTGTCATCGACCATTCGGAATGCTGCCTTGTGATTGGCTTAGGAAGTCAAACGGTTGAAGGTTTTCATCTGTTTTTTTGCGAGTGTACCAACTTAAATGCTAGCTGTCAAGTGCAATGTTACAGCAGCGAAGGTATAAATGAGAGGCAGGAAATCAAGGCTTTTAGTATGCTGACACGCAATAAAACATTTAACCTTCAAAAGAAACGTTGCTTTCATTCAAATTGTCTAAAGAAAAATGACAAAACAGGACTTGAAAGCCGGACTATAGGAGCCGATCTACCAATGACAGGAAAAAGCAACATTACTTCAGTGTTTGTGGCTAGGAAGTAAAGAAGGCTGTGGCTTTGTACAACAAAGACAATTACTCCAAATATTACAAAGATAATTAGGGGAAAAGGCACAAAAAGCTCAACATCTGAGTCAGGAATGAATACAATTGTAAATATTAAATGTAGTACCAGTATATAAGTGGCAGAGGAGCCAAGAAATGAGATGTTAATTTGCTCTTTTAAGCACCCAGTTGAATGTAATATGAAATATTATTTCTATTCCTCCTTGTATACACAGTCAATACTGTCAATAAAAGCTAAAACCTTCTGATATTGTAAATCGTACAATTGCGCCATCACTGCCTTTCTTTCTGCTCACTTCTAAAAGGAGCGACGTCGCAGTGCATTGAGTTGGAGCAGTCTTGATATAAAGAGTAGTTTGGGGTGGTGGATTTTCTTGAAAATCTTTGTATTGCATCTTTAAAAGGTACTGTACTTAAATACAAAGTTTGGTATTTGCCCGAAGTTTTGTTTCTGGATTATGCTGTGAAGAAGGTTGTTTGTTGCTTCACGTATTTTTATTTTAACTTGAAGAAGGTTAGGTTGTGCTGCTTTTGTTTTGTTTGGTTACGTAATATTAACTGCCCCACATATGGGAGCCAACTTGAGATTGTATTTAGTTCACGTAAATATTAAGTGCTTTAGTAGTTTGTAACACGCTTTGGGCGTCGGTTTCAATTTTGTTGATTATGTAATAGTTACTGCTATTACGCAATATGCTGCTACGTACGAGAAGCTGATTTTACGATGTAATTTTGTTGTTACACTTCAAGTTTTACACTATAATATTTAACTTTGTTATTAAAACTGCTTCTATATATATTATTTATGTTTGAATTTGCCTCGGCTGCATCAGTAATGTTTGTAGAGTCATTTCTTAGTCAAGGCGTGGTGCAACAAGAATGTAGACATCACAGAATTTAACTTTTTTAATTCACTTCTTTTATTAATCTTTACATTTTTATAAAGCACTACACTTTTTAAGAACTGTGAGAATCTATAATACTTTCACTTAGCGCGTATACATATTTTACGATTTACACGTAATATTTCTGTAGAGAACACATCTTCCATCTGTTTACTACCGAGGTTTGCCAGCAACTGAGTAACTTTCAACGGTCAAAACCCGTAAGCTTCGGTATTTCAAGTCTCTGATTGGCTAATTCTAGTCCAATAGAATATCTGCATTTTACTTAAAACTTTTCTTTGCTGTTGATTGGCTAATTTTAAACTGTTAGAGAAATTACATTAACGTTGCTTTAATCATGACTAGTAATTTTCAAACTGTAAAACACATTATTGCTACAAGGTTACCTCATTATTACCTCATTGTTAGCAACTTAAAACTTATTATTCTCACAGCACTTGCATTATTAAAGTATGTAATGTATTCACATAACATTAATAAAATATGTTTACAATAAAAATAAGCATTTGCAATGACTGTTACATACAATTCCAATAATTATTACAAGGCGGGCTGTTATTGAATTTACTTATTATAAAATACAATTGAAATTATTCAGGTATTAAAATACTGCCTCAGCTGTTCCCTCTCCCTCATGCATGCACACATAGACATTTTTCTAAAAATAATTTTTTTAGATTCAGGGGCCTTGAAACATGTATTTTTCGGTGAAATCTCGATATCAAATTTTTGGGTGGAATGCAATACCTCTTCTACCTACTATGTATGTGGTAAAGAAAGTAAAAACATAATTGCAAATAAAGTTTAGTTAAAAGATGTTATAATTAAGAAAATAATCCCATCTTCTTTAATAAACAAACTTATTACATAAAAGTAGATCAGCGAACTTAGGAGGCATTCATCTACATCCTGTAAAAATTTTATGGCGGGTTTCACCAACCTTCGTCAAGGCATTTGAAGGTTGGCAAGCTGTTGACAGCTCAACAAAAGCGGAAGTTCCGTTTCACCAGTGTGCATAAATTTTTGACAGCTGAAATTCCCGTCTCAGCTTTTGAGGCACCATTTTCCTTCCTTGAAATCACTGATGGTCCATCAATTCTAGTTTAAAGTTTACGTGCACACTCAAGCTCCTGAGAAACTGCATCATATTTACTTTCATTTCAGTAACTGAACACAGATACGATATTGAAATATTGTTCAACGTACTTATTGAAAATATGGGCCCAGAACGCATTATTTGGGATAGAAATAACTATTTTTACAAAATATATTACATAAAATTTGTGACTCACTACAGAATATCAAAAGAAGTTGAACATGTTGGAAGAAATTGAACTGAGAATGAAATATCCTACGAACAGAAATCGGTCACATTTATCAATTCAACAGTTATTGGTAACACTCAGATATTTCTCCATAGGATATTCAGTACTATTAATGATGACTGCAATGGACTTTCAAAATCCATGGTGTGCAGACACATGGAGAAAGTACCAGAGCAATCGCTGCCTTATGGCCACAGTGATCCAAGAACTTTATGGAATTGCAAATGTGTTATAGACACCGTTGACAATTCAACTGTCCATTTTGTCACCTGGTGGGCATAATGCAGAAGTATGTAGTATATTCAGACAGCTTTCAAAGCAAGTTGATTGATTACCAGTGTTGTGGTATGCTGGCCAGGTTCTATTCATGACAGCTTTGTATTTGAGAACAGTCAGTTGAGAATGCTGTTTGGGGTGGGGAGATGGCATTTTGTACTTGGTAACAATGGTTACCAGAGATGTTCTGCAAGGCAATCGTGGACAGTTGCCATCCTAAATAAGACCACTGCAGTCTTCCTTGGCATGTTTTGTATATCAACTCTACCTTTAATTTTCTTATAATCTTTCTTTATCTTTTAATTTATCTTCTTCATCAAGTCTGTGCTGTCTTTTGAAATGTTGTTTAATGTTATTTAATTGTTTATTTATTTCTATTTGCTCTACAGGTTTTATTTGTTGTATTGCACCTTTCTTTGCTAATTGATCCGCATGTTCATTGCCCAAAACTCCAACATGAGCTAGGATCCATTGTAAAGTGACATGATTTCTAGTTTCAACTGCTTTAATTAGGCTTCTTATTTCTTTAATATTTCTTGTTGTTTTATTATTGTAATTTACTATCCCATCTATGGCCGATTTTGAGTCTGATAAGATGAGTGTTTTTTGTTTTATGTATGGTCTATATAAAATGTTCTGTAATGCTGCTTTTATAGCTGTTAATTCTTCATCACAGTGGTTTGACGTTTCATCTAATGTTAGATACTGTGTAAAATGTTTACAGCATACTCCTGCACCGGCATTTTTTTTATTGATGAGGGATCCATCTGTATATATTCGGAGCCATTCTTTTGCTGAGTATCTTTCATTTTCTGTAGCTATTGCTATGGCTCTCATTTCATCTGGTATATTGTTTTGTTTGTGTATTGTATATATCAGGTCATTCTGATATCGTATATCAATATATTCTATTGAACTCATTACCTCTGTTACAATTATATTTGTTGTAATTATATTCTTGTATTTTAAGTTATTAATATATGTTCTGAAGCTTATTTGACTTTTTAAATTACTTACAGTATCTGTTGTGTGGTACCATTTGTATCTGTTTCTATTGACTTGCAGTTTTTGTGCTAGAATTATTGCTTTCAACTCGTGTTCCAATTCTAAAGCCATGTTGTTTGTGAAGCTTTGTAGTACTGTAATTGGTGTTGTTTTTACAGCTCCTGTTATTATTCTTAGTGAATTACTTTGTAAAATTTCTAGTTTACTTTTAAGTCTCTTGTTTACTGTTGCTAGTAGCTCTCCTCCAAACAATAGGTTAAGTTTTATGTATGTTTTATATGTATTATTAAGGAGGTCCATGTTTCCACCCCATTTTCCACCACATGTCATCCTGAACAAACAATATCTCGCCAAAGGCAAAGGTCTTAAAAGTGATAACTTACGGACTTTATATTGGGAAGCCAGAGGGAAAATGATGCAGATCAATTAATCCCCAGTGCCATTGGTGAACAACAACAATGGTTACCAAGGTGTGGTATGCTTTAAACATATGTGTTGTGCTTATGTTTTGTTTTCAAAGCCAATGAAAAGGAGCGTAGCAAACATTACTGTTGCCAATCTTCATATACTTATGTAACAAGTTGTCATAATTAACTAACCATCATTTGGATGTCATTGTCATTGACGATATAGGAAAAACTGACGAAGCATTTGTTTGACATCCCAGAAGCTAAACTTACTGATGGTTGGTGAAATCTGGCATTATCTGATATCTTAAATAGTTCCTGAAATAATGGGTCAAGAATGTAGCAAATTTAACATTGGCAGAATTGGACATTTGTCCTTAAAATACTTACCTAAAACCCTTTAACGTGCAGCTTTCACTTCAAAAATTGCACTTGGAAACTGGTTAGCATAACGAAGTTTACTGCGCCTTTTATTTTCCTCACTAAAAGGAGAGAAAAAATATTCCACAATAATACAACATACTTCACATTTGCAACATATTCTGCATGTTAAAAGTTTAAATTTGACAAACAGCTGATTACTTGCTTTGGCATGATTAAGAAATTATAACAGGGATTTACAGTTAGTGTGAGTAGCAAATGTCTACTGCATTTTATAGGGGTTAAACTTGCATTAAGTAGCATAATACAATGTGATCTTTTAGCTCCTCCACAGTACCGCAGATATACTCTCAAAAAGGTTGGTAGCAAGTTATTGTTTAGTACCTGTTAAGGACAAAGTGGTCGCAAAGCACTATCCCTCTGTAACAAGGGTTGTCAGCGTCAATGTGTGTCTGTCAATGTCAAGTGTGTTTCACTTAAGTTGAAACGCTTTTTATTGAAAAGCCTGTTGTTTTTAGTGGACAATGCTTTTTAAAAAGGTGGTAAATATACACAAAAATCTTATGTAAATTCACATGACTTTCTCTACCCTTCATCTTTTATTAGTGGGTATACAATAGCTACGTTATACATTTCGTTATAGATACAAAGAGAACAGGAATAGTCAAATGTTTAACAACTGGATGCTATATGCTGGCCTTAACATTCCATACTGTTTCCATGACATCGCGAGAAACAACTGAATGTCTACGAGATATTAAAGAATGACAGAGTACTGAACAATTCGAACCATTAATAATGGATATTTTGAAAATGCCTTATGCTACAAAAAAAGTTACTTTAAATAAACTGTGTGTTTTAAACATATCTACATTTTTTGTTTAGTACATTTTCATTGCTAAACATTTACCAATTATACAAGATTATATAAAATTCCTTCCAAACAGCACTTCACAGACTATTCTCAAAAAATTCGACATATACATTTTATTTGTCATGTAAATATCTTTAATATACTGTGAGGCAGTATTTTAATACATGAATAATTTCAATTGTAATTTATAATAGGTAAATTCAATTAACAGCCCGCCTTGAAACAATATGTATGTAATAATTATTTTAATTGTATGTAACAGTCATTGCAAATGCTTATTTTTATTGCAAACATACTTTATTAATGTTATGTGAATACTTTACATACTCTAATAATGCAAGAACTGTGAGAATAGTAAGTTTTACGTTGCTATCAATGAGTAATAATGAGGTAATTGTGGCAATAATGTGTTTGGAATTTAAAATGTACTGGTCATGATTAGAACGACGATGATGTAGTTTCAGTGACAGTTTTAAAATTAGCCAATCAACAGCAAAGAAAAGTTTTAAGTTGAATGCAGAAATTCTATTGGACTAAAATTAGCCAATCAGAGACTTGCATTACCGAAGCTTAAGGTTTTGACCGTTGAGGTTATTCAGTTCCTGGCAAGATGTGGTAGTGTAAAGATGCAAAAAATGTGTTCTCTACGGGTGGTTAGTAAAAACAGATATACATGCTAAGTGAGTGCATAAAAGTTTCTCACAGTTCTTATAAAAGCGTAGTGGTTTATAAATATGTGCAAGAAGTTAAAATAAAAGTGAAAATTTAAAAGTTTAATTCTGTTACATCTACAATAATTGTCATTACCACACCCTGCATAAGAATCCTGACTCTAAAATTAAGACTGACGCAGCCGAGGCAAATTCAACAGTAATATTATGTAAACATCAAATTCAAACCGACGCTCAAAACAACTATTAATACATAACAACTCTTCAAGTTACATATGTATTACACAACCAGCATCACTTCGTCAAATTGGCGCAACTACCAGCTAACCAACCCACTACTTCAAATTGGCTCCCATACGTGGGGCAGTTAAATATAAAGCAGTTGAAAACCAACCTTCTTCAACTGTAATTTAATCAATATCAATAGAGCCATTTTTGAAAAATAAAAAATTTGTAAAAAATGTTCCATTTAAAGGGTAATTGGATGCGGGAGGGATTTTCTTAAAGATCCTTATGTCGCATCTTTGAAACATACTGAACTTAACCCTTTAATGCATGAATTATTTTACTACATATGTCACTCTTGTTCTGATTCGTAAACTGGTTTAGATATTCCCATCAAAGGCATCTTAATGTAAGTAATTCAAACAGCCATGATCATTAAGGCAATATCAAATGGAACTGGTCAGCTATTCAAAGCCAAACGTCATGAGTTCAAGTGCCAGCGACTGCAGCCAACTGCACCTGCAGTAAAGGATGGGGAGGGCCCACATAAAATAACTGGTGTGATGGCATGCATGGATGATAGCATTACATTTAACTGCAATTACATGAATTTTGCTGTTCGTTCTTAAAAAAATAAAAACCACCACAATAATATTGAAATAAATTTATATATATAAAGTAGCTAAAATATTTTTATTTTATTGCTAAATGCCAGCATAATTTAGAAAATAAAAAATAACCACTTAATAATTCTAAAACTTTACTAAACATCTTTGTTGCCAAATGGCAAAGCTATGGATTAGGTATTTATCTGATATTTTGTTTTTGAGTTATGCTGTTCACAAACAGAAGACAGACAGACACACACATACAGACCTCTTTCTATACATGCTTTTTATGGATTCAGGGGGCCTCAAAACTTGATATTGAGTTTTTAGGTGGAATGCATTACCTTCTCTACCTGTAATGTACATGGTGGAGAAAGTAAAAAGGAAACTAAAAATTTACTCCAAATTGCACCAAATTCATTCCAACCAATCCACCATTGTAGTATCACAAATGCATGGAGTCAGTTTTAACATCAAATTCCCTTATTCCATCACTGGGGAAGGATTAAAGATCACACTGTATTAAAAGTTGCAACAACTGCCTGCTTAGTCAAATCCAAAGAATGAATGAACTCAGCTGTTCCTCATCAGATTTCTTCTGTAAGCTCATACTTGCCACACCAATTGTTACACACATTTGTTCATAAACGGAATATCGATTATTATTAGTCTTAAGCTATGTAACAGATTTATGCTGATATTATGTATAGCATAGACCTTAAAGAAATACTGAAGCCTATGAATGAGTAATATCAAATTATCCACTAATTTTGAAGATTTAGAAGCTAGTAACAGTGATGTGTCATAATTTAAAATAAAGAGAGTTGAGGGTTGTTACACTACATCACTATAATATTCTTACTTGAACGCGTTTCGGGAGATGGTTTGTTCCCATCGTCAGCATGTCCTCAACTGATTTTGCCGGTCATTGTCTGGGGGATGTGTGTGGTTAGTGGTGTTCTCTGGTGCTGGGCTGATGAACCTCCAAAGGCTGTTGGGTGGCGGCAGTTCGAAATTCATTAGGTGATTCCTGTGTTTGACAATATGTTTTTTTTCCCAGATGTCCAATTCATTACTGCTGTTGATTGGTTTTAAGAGTTTTATGTTTGGAGTGATATCATGGTTTGAAGACCAGAAATGATGTGCTACTGCTGATTTATCTGGCTGCTTTTGGTAAATGCATCTCATATGCTCTTTAAGTCTTATTTCAAGATTTCTTTTTGTTCTTCCTATATATACCAGGTTACAATCATTACAATCAATTTGATATATACCAGCTGATTTATCGTTGGGGATAGGATCTTTTGTTCTGTTGCATAGTAGTTTCTGTATATTGTGGTTATTCTGTGGAGACAGGGTGATGTTGTATTTTTTGAAAATCCTTTGAAATTTATGATGTGTCCAAGGGTGATAACAAATGACTACGTTACTCAGACAACAAAAACCACAAGCATATAGAAAATTCACTTATCACCCTTGGACACATCATAAATTTCAAAGGATTTTCAAAAAATACAACATCACCCTGTCTCCACAGAATAACCACAACATACAGAAACTACTATGCAACAGAACTAAAGATCCTATCCCCAACGATAAAGCAGCTGGTATATATCAAATTGATTGTAATGAATGTAACCTGGTATATATAGGAAGAACAAAAAGAAATCTTGAAATAAGACTTAAAGAGCATATGAGATGCATTTACCAAAAGCAGCCAGATAAATCAGCAGTAGCACATCATTTCTGGTATTCAAACCATGATATCACTCCAAACATAAAACTCTTAAAACCGATCAACAGCAGTAATGAATTGGACATCTGGGAAAAAATACATATTGTCAAACACAGAAATCACCTAATGAATTTCAAACTGCCGCCACCCAACAGCCTTTGGAGGTTCATCAGCCCAGCACCAGAGAACACCACTAACCACACACATCCCCCAGACAATGACCGGCAAAATCAGTTGAGGACATGCTGACAATGGAAAACAAACAGTCTCCCGAAACACATTCAAGTAAGAATATTATAGTGATGTAGTGTAACAACCCTCAACTCTCTTTATTTTAAATCAAATTATCCATTTCAATATTTTAAGAATACATTGAAGAAGTAAATAAAACACTTACCTTTGTGTTTTGTTCTGTATTGTTGGCATAGATAACACATTCAAACATGCTTCTGTGAGTTCCACAGGACGTAGGGAACCAAAGAAATCAGTGATTAATACTTTATGTGGATCACGAGGGAATAAGTCTTTTCTCACACCCACTGTTGATATACAGACTCGTTTTGGACAAACAGCAAGCTGAAAAGTAAAGATAAAAGGATGTATTTAAGAAAAATGAAGTTGTGAACAATGTAACAAATATAAAGTTGTGGTAACCATCTCATGGCCTTTCCATCCTTTGCTCTTCCCTCACTATCTAGTGACTGCCAATTCTCACTCAAAGGTGGATTTGCATCAAGTTTGTTATTGTTGCTGCATTGGGTCCAGTCAGTCAGGTGTGCAAACATGGTGTGCCACTTATCTGTGGAAGGACACGTGTTTATTTTCAAAGTTTACTTTAAACATGAATCTGCTAATTGTGTGCACATGGAGTTTGTTGACAGGCTTCCAAACTCTGTACAACCTACAGTAAAAACTATACATGTGATTGCCAATAAATTTAAGCTTCGGGTTTGTGTTAGACAAACGTTCTAGGAGAAGATCAGTTTTAACAGAAAATAAACTAGATGAAATCGGTGCCAGTTTAGAGTGATTGCTTTGAAAACTGCTAAACAAATTAGTTCAACAAAAGGTGTACCTCCATTTTATGTGAGAAATGCTACACATCTGTTAGAACTATCCATCACTATCCACGATGGATAGTTTCCTAACGAGGTGCCAAAAATGTATGGACGACGACGGTGGCCAGTTTCAGCATTCCCTTTCATAAAGTTGGTAAGTAAAGTTTTTAAAAGTAGTTTTAAAAATGTTGCATGGTTTCATCCGCGCCTTTCTATGATAGCAGAAGACGGCAACGAGCGCCGAGGATGCAGACAGGGAAAACACTGCACAGGCAGTTTGTAGTTTTTTGGCTCACCCTGTATATGGAAATGGCCCTTATCAAAAACAAACCATTTTGTATACTGAAGAAATCAGTTTACATACCATACAAATGAGCTTTCAATATAGTGACTCTTTAATAACACAGAGGGCCACTGACTTAATAAATTAAATGTTGTTTTTCTCCAATGGCACTGGGGATTAATTGATCTGCATCATTTTCCCTCTGGCTTCCCAATATAAAGTCGGTTTGGGAAGCATGCCTGTGTTGTAGTCCATTTAGCGTTACCCAGGGAACACCACATGGAGGCGGACTAAATTAATTGTTTTAACTTATATTTCCTGCAAAATGTTACAAAATAAAATGGAATAGTACCCCTGGCTCCAATTAGTAGGCCAACAATGTCAATCGAAGCAAGAAGATATTTATTGCAGAAGTAGGATATTGTTGGCTTGGAAATGGCACATAATTTTCTGTGAACTTCTGATGGCTGGTTTTCGCCTGTTTCCCATCTGACAGTAGGATCTATGTTGGTTTTCATATATGAGTCAGGTTGAATGGCTATGATATCAACTTTTCTATTTGGTCCATTCTCTATAATACTATGGACCTCCTCGTAACACCTGGTACTTTTGGAGTTTGAAGGCTCCTGCAATCATTGAGTGCACTTGATGGTGACTAATATTTCTGAACACATTTCCATATGGACAGGGCCCAAGAACATGTGCAAGCAGCAACAACAGTGGTTGCTCTCCTGGGACCTGCCTGGTTTAACTGCACACATTTGCTGTCATTTTCAGCACTTCCTTCCATTCACCAATACTCTGTCCCTCTGCTCTGCGTATCCAGTTATTTGCGGATGGAATTGCTTATAAAGAACTAAGCCCTTTCCTTTTGGAGAGTTAGAACGCAAGTTTAAAACTCTTTCTCCCTTAGCAAACTTCTTGAGCTGTGAACAGTGGCACTTTTTCCACAGTAAGGCCAAGCTTATTAAAACAAATATCAATTTCGCCAGTGATATTATAATTTGTTGTTACCTGAACATTCCTGGAAATTTTCAGTTTTCTACAAGCATTCAAATATTGTAAGAATGCTTCCTACCAAAATAGCCCAAGTAAATCATGCTGTCAGGGAGATCCACTAGTATTGTAATGTCTTTGAAATACTATTTGAGTGCCAAGGGACTGAACTGTGGAGGAAGGAGTTATTAAAGTAAAAATGGTTTAAATTAGACATAAAAATGGCCGTAACCAAAATTTTCAGAATGTATAGTACAGACATAGGACAGTTCTTAAGTAAAGTTAAAAAAAAAGTGGAAATGGTCTGTGAAAAGAGAAGTAGCTTAAATATTACTGCATATTAACTCTAAATATTTTGAAATTTTTAAGAAGTAATTATAAATTGTACATAGAAATTAAAATGTATACTGAATGACTGGCTAAGAGCCTGGGCTCAATGTCTAGTCATATTCATAAGTTGTATTTGCTTGGTACAAATAAATAATAAATGTGTCTTTGAGGATGTTTCTAATCATATCAGTATCTTTAAGATACTTTCCAGGTATTCTATTACATGGTATAGTTTGCAATGAATAAATCAATGTTGGACAAATGAAGTTGGATAGCTGTAAATTTTTGATAGGGTTGTACTTGAAGTTTGAACCTATTTATTTTATAATTCTTCCTAATACATCCTTAGCAAAACAATGAGTAACAAAATGACCATACCTGTTTACATCTATGTCCAGTACAAAGAACACAACGTGCACAAAAATTCCTAAATCTGCAGAACATAAGCTGAAAACAAAACCTATATGCTACTTACTAATACTGCTCACCCTTTCTTTGTTTTACTTCTTTATCATAATCAAAAGGAAAGATCATTTTTAAGTAAACTACACCACTGTTCTTGTTTTGATTATATTCAATTAAGTATTTCAAAATAATTTAATTTAAGCAGTAGAAGAAATAGTTTAAACACAAAACCAAACCATATTTATGTGATTCATGCAGTTACACATCATAACATTGACTAAAACACAAAAAGAGATATTTATAGCATGCTATAAAGGAAAGTTTTCTTTAAAACAAATTACTTAAATATCTTAAACAATTACTTACAAACTCTCCCATTGTCTTGGAACTATCAGGCTCCACTCGCTCAAGAAAATCAAGTGCATAATATGTGTATCTGTCAATAATATACACACCAATGGCAGGATCTACGTGATGCTGGAATGAGAAACAATGCATAAAATAAAACAAGAAGCTAACAAAAGTGAAGTATGTATAAAAAAATGCACGCACGCACGCACACACACACACACCAAAAAAAAAGGGAGAAACAAATACAAACATGTATGACATGAAACTATTAACAAACTACATTTTCAGAACTTCAAAATTACTAGAAAGATAAGTGTAATGTTAGATGTTAGTTCTTAATAGTTTTTGAAGAACCATTTCCAAATATTTTGAATTAAAAAAATGTTATTAGTGAGTATACAAATTATTTTCCTGTTTACTTCATTTTAATTGAAATACATCTTTCCGGAATTAGGTGCATTACACATTTCGTTGTAGTTAAAGGGAATAGCAATAATGAAATGTTTTAGAACTGGACGCTACACACTGGCCTCTTTCCATGACATCGCAAGAAACAACTGAAAATTGACAGGACTTTAACAATTCAAACTATTAATAACAGATATCTCAGAAATGGCTGATGGCAAAAAAAAAAAAAAAAAACTTAATGAAGATGAATTATGTTCTCCAAAGAGATCTGCATTTTTATGTAGTACGTTTTTGTATATTGCTAAATGTTTACCAGTTATAAAAGATTATACAAAATTCCTTCTGAATGAAGAGGACTTCTCAGACTATTCCCAGAAAATTCAAGATATGCATTTTATTTGTCATGTAATTGTCTTTAATATACAGTAATTTAAAAAAATCATTAAAGCCATTTTTTAGAAAATAAAAATTTTCAAAAAATGTGCCATGTAGTTTGGGATGTGGTGATTATCTTAAAAATCTTTGTGTCACATCTTTGAAGGGTACTGAACCTAAACACCAAGTTTGGTATTTATCTGACTTTTCATTTTTGAGTTATGCTGCTCACATATACACATGGACCTTTTTCTAAAAATGCTTTTTTTGGTATCAACTACTAACTACTATGTACATGGTAGAAAAAGTAAAACAACAACAATAAATGCATTTAGTATGTTTATTTGATGTAGGGATTTAGCAATAACAAAGTATTAGTACCACTCCTACAAATTCAGATTTTTACAATATCATTTGAGGAGATGAGCTCAAGCTTCCAAGCCCAAATTCTGAGGTGACAACTGAGAGGTCCACTGCAAGAGGGACTATGCCACTTCAATTATGAAAGAAGTATAATAGGCTTTTGGGACATGTATCATCACATAAATATTTTAATTACAAACATGCCATTATTATAATTTGTATACAGAAGTTAGAAATTGTGATGCGTTTTGAATTAGATAATCATTTCTGAGTTGCAATCTGTAAGACTAAAACATCACTAAACAGTAATTTTACCTGGACATGTTTCAAGGCTTGTTGACCTCACTGTCAGCATTCTCCAACTGCACATATGGAGTTAAAATTTTAAAAGTTGGAACAAAATTTGCTGACACACTTGCCAACTTTTATAATTTGTCCATAAAATGCATGGGAGCGGAGGCTGCCTTCTGATAACTTTACAGTAAAGGAGACATTTTTACAGCTTTGTGGGCAGATTGAAAGTGTAACAGATTTTCACCACAGACATGACAAACCATTAAATTCTATTGCATCATATTGTAACTTTAGATTACAGATTGAATGTGCTGTGCATATTGGTATACAGTGCTATGATAGACCAGAGCTTATCTGTGTGTCTATCCTTCATCACAATCATGATCCCCCTTCACTGGGCTGCAACAAAATATATAGCATGCGGATTTAAAATTTGATTGCACCACTTTATCTCTAGTAACCAGCAGTAAATGTCTGTGAATATTCACCAATGGAACTGTAAGGTCAACTTCCTCACATAAACTGTTTATCTTATTCACATTCTATGGCTGAGGGATATAAGTTCCCCATTTTTTATGAGTTTTTGTTTATAGTTCATGTTATAAAGCAAAAATATAGATTAAAAATATGTGTATATCACAGGAAGTGGTGTTCGTTGTTTTATACGTGTTTATTGTGGCACCAGGAAGAATTTCAGCATGTATGACAGAAAGAAGCAGTGCTACCAGGTCTTCAAGGAGCTTTATAAAATGAATTCCTATTTGTTTTACATGCAATTTTCGTACATTTTACACATTTTAAATTTCAGTCACTGCAAAATTATTACACTTTGCTCGATGAGGGTAAGTTTTACAGGTTTCAATTTCAGGAAATTGGCAAGTATGCATTTCAGACTTAATTGAAATTTATTTATATAAGAATATTAGCATACTAAATTCCTAAATCATGTTCTGTCTCCCAAGCAGAGGCCTATATGAGAATGGGGTGAATTGGTGACTGATTGTAGCTGAGGATGAAAGTAAACATTTATGAAATGTGCCCTAAAACTTGGGGTTTTTCTTGCATAACTTAGTGAGGTTGTGAATAACCTTAGTCAAGTGATATGAATTCATTTCACTGTATTTTCATATCAATTACTTATAATTGAAACAATGTTTATTGCTACACATAAAGGTGTGTAGTGGTGTGCTACTGAAACCCAGGATGCTGGTACGAGGTTTACTGCTTCTCTTCTTCTTTTTCTTCTTGCCCTAAATTGTATATATTTGCCTAGCTACTCTTATCTCGGGGTGGGTAACGAGAATTGAATAAAGCCATGTTTTACTGCTTGTCTGGATTTATTCTAATTAAATGAACAACAGTAATGATGTGCACGCCCGTTACATATTACACTTGTGTGGACCACTTTGCAATTCCTCGAATTACATGTTATTTCCCATTAGCTTTCCCTACTTTGTCAAGATCTAAGTTGAATCTACATCTGAGTTCATACGCTTCCCACCCACACAAACTGACATGATGTTGACCTCCTTAAGATCAGAAATAGAAGAACGTTTCTCAGAATTGTCCAACTTTTATGTTCTGCCAGACAGATGTTAATTTTTCTGCTATAATATATAACATGTTTTCCAATTCGCTAGTATATTTAGCATCATTCATATATTTTTTTTCTGGAAAACTTGACTACTTTAGGAATACAGTTATCTAGTCTCTTTCTAATAATAGCTATATCCTTCAATCCAGTCATGTCCTTAGCCCTTCTCCTCTTCAGTCACTTATTTAGCTTAATCCCTGCGATGGATTTTCCCAGCTATCCTGTGTGGTCGTCGTCATCATCATCATCATCATCATCATCATCATCATCATCATCATCATCATCATCTTTCATGGTCTAAGCCCTTTGGCTTGTTTTGGTCTCATCATTTAAACTGTTCCGTCCTCTTATGAGACTTTTAGTAATTTGATTTCCCCTGAGCACGTAACTAGCGCTCTGCAGGGTAAGATGTAAGTTGGGGCTGCCAGCTTTAGGTTATACATCATAGCCTTCCTTTGTATTCCTCCAAAGGAAGGGTTGCCTCCTCCGCTCTCTGATTGGACCGTTGAAGACTTTATCCTTGTTACCCCAGATATAGGCCTGCTTATTATTTTCCCAGCAGAAAGGGCACCTCTTCCGCACATTAACATATCTGTTGAGGTCTTCACATGTAACCCTGTGTAAGGGACCCTGAACCAGGCACTTCATACTGGACCAGTGTGACCTGGAGCTAGCGAGGGAAGGGACGCTATCCCCTTTGGAGAGACTACCTAAGAAGGGTTCTCCCCCGCTACCCTAACCTGTCTACCCTGTCCTGTGTGATCTGGTCACTAACTATCTTTCTTTGTTAATCAGCTTCCTATACAAATTTTACTGTTTAAAATGTTTAGTTCTGCATGCATACATAATATTCTCATACTATATTAATTATTTACATGCTTTTCAAGGACAATAGGTCCTCGAAACATGCCCTGCCAGTAATTTGGTTAAGTGGAGCAATATGAGTGCTTAACATTGATTAATTTTTCATAATTTAATTTAATTTACATACTTATTTACTATACTTGTTTTCTCATTCTCTATTTTTACTTTCTCTACCACGTACTACATAGATAAAGAATGTGATATCGAGATTTCACCGGAAATACGTGTTTTGAGGCCTCTGAATAAAAAGGAAGGCATTTTTAGAAAAAGTCTGTATATGTATCTGTGTGCCTCTCTGTGCACAGCATAACTCAAAAACAAAATGTCAGATAAATAACAAACTTGGTATTTAAGTTCAATATCAACAACAACAGTTCAATATCTTCCAAAGATGCGACACAAAGATTTTCAAGAAAATTCCCATATCCCCAACTACGCTTTACATGGAAGATTTTTCAAATTTTTTTATTTTCTGAAAAATGGTTCTAACAATTTTGATTAAAACACCATATATTAAACTTATTTACATGAAAAATAAAATGCACATCCTGAACTTTCTAGGAGCAGCCTGTGAAATCCTCTTCATTTGGAAGTAATTTTATATAATCTTGTGTTACTGGTAAACATTGAGCGACAGATAAAAAAGTACTGCACGGAAAATGTAGATCCCTTAAAACACAACTTATTTCAAATAGCTTTTTTTATGGCATCAACCATTCTGAGATACCTTTATTAATGGTTCGTATTGTTCAATACTTTGCCGCTCTTTTAAAGTCCCGCCAACATTCAGTTGTTTCTCGCGATTGCATGAAAACAGTATGGAATTTTAGGGCCAGCATGTAGCGTCCAGATCTTAAAACATTTGACTATCACTGTTCCCTTTGTATCTATAAGGAAATTTGTAACTTAGCTTTTTCTGAAAGGTTTATCTCTATTAAAATGAAGTAAATGGAAAAATAAGCTTTCTTAAGAGTAATTTGTATACCTACTAATAAACAATAGAAGGTGAGGAAAGTCAAGTGAATATAACACCAGATTTTACTTAATTAGTCTCTCTTTTATTCTATCATTATTTCATAGTTTTTTCCTAGAATTATTCTTATTTCCTCTTAATAGATTTTGTTTTATATAATTTCTTTATATTTAACGTGAGGTATGTGTTCCCCCACACAAATGGAAACTTATCTATATAAAAGTATGAAAACTTGCAAACACAGTATTGAAGTCCAGTTTAAAATTATGAGGTTAAAGTGGATACAATTTAAACGCTAGAATTCTGGAAGGAAAAAGAAACTTACTGAAAGAGAGTCTTCTCCCACAAGACTGCTTGCCACAGAGAGAATATTGGGAGAGTAAAATTTCTCATACAGAGAAGCAGCCTGGCATGTATCAATCATAAAAAAAATCTCATGGTACCTTGAAATAGAAACAAAATCAATTAGTTATCAATAGAGCTGTTGATTTAATTGATTAATCAAACCAATTAATCTAAATCTCCAATTAACTGACCAATATGCTTTAATCAATTAATCCAACCAATTAAAATTATAGTGTGGTGAAGGAAAAATAACTGGTCTGCATGGTACAAAACCTGTGTGTTGCATTGCATTATTATTTTCCATTTGGTTTACTAGCTTAGCTAGTTTGTGTGTGACAGGTCCATAAAGTAAGCAGATGTTCGTGTCTTATAACCATTACCTGTTTTACAAACTATAAGAAAGGAAATACCGGACAGCCTATTGTTAGCGAACGTTTACAAAACGTAGTCAGGCGGCATAATGGCTAAGGGTGGGGAAGGTTCTTAAGGGATTGTCTTAAGAAATTTCCAAGTATTGTATGAATAGACAGCTGCCAATTGCTAGAAATACACAGTGGAACAAGTGACAACTTAACCTCAGTTCATGTGAGGTTGTTATTCATATTTAGTTTTTGTGAAATTCATTACAAATATAGCTTATGAACCGATGTGAGGAAAATTATGTGAAAGTTTCAGATGTAAACTAAATGGTGGTGGTAAGGTGACAGACACAAAAACTGCGTTTCGTAAGAAACATGGAAAGTCGTTCAGTTATACTGGAAGTACGAGGGGCACTATTTATATTATGAGCCTAATAATTAAAACAAAGTAATTTCTGATTGAAAACTGCTTTATTGTTTTTCAAAATATTCTCCTTTATGATCAATACACTTTTGCATCTGTTTGAACCATTTGTTAAAGCATTTATTCCAGTCTTCTTGAGACATCTCCAAAACATGGTTTTTGAAGGCATCAACGGCTTCTTCTGCCAACAAAAATCGTTGTCCACGCAATTTATTCTTGATGTTCAAGAACAAAAAGAAGTCTTTGGGTGCCAAATCAAGACTGGCGGATGACCCATCAATTTGATTTTTTGAGCCTTCAAATACTCTATTGTTAGACGAGATGTGTGTGCGCTCGCATTGTCTTGATGAAGAACAATCCTACGGTTCTTGTTGGTTTTCCTTACTTCACCGAAGACTTCCAGCAAACAAATGGTTGTGTACCATTCGGCATTGACGTTTTACGTCCCTCTAAAGGCACTGTTGCCACATGGCCAGTTTTGCTGAGAAAGCAGGCGACCATTTGCTTCGAAGTGCTTCGAGTGCGAACAACTTTTGTTGGATTTGCTTCATCTTGAAACACCCATACAGTTGACTGCTGTTTACGTTCCGGCTCATACACATAGATCCATGATTCGTCACCTGTTACAATCTTATATACGTCTTTTGAGGCACCGCCATTGTATTTCTTGAGCATTTTTGTACACCAATCGACACAAGCATCTTTTTGAGATTGTGTCAAATTATGTGGGATCCAACGAAAGCAAACCTTTTTCACGGCTAAATAATCATGCAATATTTTATATATGCTGGTGGAACTAATGCCTAGGGTTGCCTCAATCTCACAATATGTCGCATGACGATATTTCATTATTAGTTTTTGCACAGCATCAATGTTTCTGGCACAACAAATGATTTTGGACGAGCTTCACAAACTTCATCATTGAGCAAACAGCGGCCACAATTAAATTCGTTATACCAGCATTTCATAGTGGCAAAGGATGGAGCTTCGTCGCCAAATGTGGAAGTTAGTTGATCGATGCACTCTTGTCTTGATAATCCATGTCAAAAGTCATAATAAATCATTGCACAAACATTTTCACGGGTTAATTCCATGTTTTTGTTAACATACAATTTTCAAGTTAGTGTAAACAAAACAAATGATGCTCTATTGACAAAATGTTTGAAGTAGATTATGGTAAAAAATGTCAAACTTTCCATTGGAAACGTCAGATGGCACCTACAACATTCAGGGTTGCCAAGGCTCAAAATATAAATAGTGCCCCTCGTACAAGTTCCTTTCCAAAGTGTCCCTACTAGTTGATCTTCTCAGTCAACATTGGAGCACTTAATAAAGAAGCCTGTGTCCTGTATTCATGAAACTGATATTACGAGGGTCATGCAGAAACTAAGTCCTGATCGCATCCAAAGAGGCATCACTAGTTGGATAGGAATGCGCAGGAGTAGAGAGGAAGTATGTGGGAATAATGAAGTACAGTTTCAGTCTTGTGACGCCAGTGATTATCGCACAGTGCTCGGAGAAAATGGCCGCTCCAACTGCGAGGTTTGTGCAGTCATCCGATTTTTGCACGCTCAAAAGCAATCTCCAGCAGAGATCCATCACCAATTGTGCGCATGTATGGACATGACATAATGTGTGACAGTATGATAAGACGATGGTGCAGGCAATTCGCTGAAGGACGAACCTATATTCACGATGAAGACCGTAGTGGCTGACGTCCCTGGTGATGCCAGAATTGATTGAAAGTGTGTGGTAAACAATTGTGCAGAACCAGCGCTTCACAATTTCAGAACTCTCTTGTCAATTCCCCCAGATGTCTCACTCGCTTTTGCACGAAACTGTCTCCCGGTGGCTTGGTTTTCACAAAGTGTGTGCAAGGTGGGTGCCAAGGTAACTGACATGAACACAAAATGAAACCTCTGGCCGCAGCATTAACATTCCTACAGTGATATACAGAGAAAGGGGACGAGTTTCTTGACAATATTGTCACTGGGGATGAAGCATGGGTATTGCATGCCACACCAGAGACAAAGCAACAATCAATGCATTGGCGGCATAGTGGCTCACCTGTGAAGACCAAATTCAAGCAGACAATCTCTGTCAAAAAAAATCATGTGCACTGTCTTCTGGGATCGATGTGGTGTCCTCATGTTTGAGCTTTTACTGCGAGGGGAGACTGTAAATGCTGATCGGACTTTGCATAAACTGAGGAGGGCAATCCAGAACAAGAGACATGAGATGTTGACAAGAGGCATTACACTATTGCATGACAATGCAAGGTCCCATACAGCCAACGCCACACGAAATGTGTTGAATCGGGTTTGGATGGGAGATCTTTGACCTCCACCCTACAGCCCTGACCTCGCTCCAAGTGATTTTATAACTTCCATCTCATTAAGCATTTTCTGGCAGGAAAACGTTTCCACAATGACGCTGAGATGCAGAATGAAGTGACTTCATGGCTCCAGACATTGGCGGCAGACTTCTATGACTTGGACATACAATCAATGGTGCACCATTACGATAAATGCCTCAACAATGGTGGTGACTATGTTGAAAAGCAGTCAGTGAATCTATGTAATTATTCCAATAAATATCCGTTACTTAGTGATGATTTTGTTCTTTATCACTGATCGGGACTTAGTTTCTGAATGACCCTCGTACAAATAAACTAGTGCAGGAAGTAGAGCAGTCAATATTGTCTCTGATCATGGCCTTGAAGAGGTTTTACGGGAAGCTCTCAATTCTCGCACTTACCATCTTCCCTCTAGAGACAGATAACAAAACAAATTGACAGTTGTATGAGGCAGAAAAGTCAAAGTTATTAGATGAACTCAAACAAGCAGAATTTGTTAGCCTTATGGGAAATTTTTGATCTTCCGTATCTAAATGCAGCTACTTGGGGGTTACTGCTCACTGGATTGATTCAAATTGGAAATATGGTAATTCAACATTACAAGTGAAACATGTTACAGTAAAGCACAATACAGCTAACTGCGCAGAAGAGTTTGAAGATATAGTTCATGAATGGGGGTTAGAGACGAAGTTGTCACTATTTGCACTGAATACAAGAAATATCATTTTAGGAGTTGCAAGAGCAAAGTATGACAATTTTCGGTGTGCTGCCCACACTCTACAATTAATTTGAAATAAAGCTGTCAAAGATGCTTCTACTGACAGATTACTTTCAAAGTGCAGGAAAATAGTGGGACATTTTAAACACAGCCCTTATCTAGAAAAACAGCTTGATAAAAAACTTAAAAGAACAATGCCTTGCTGTATGTAAATTAAAACACGACATAGTTAATTGATGGAATAGCATATACTTCACGTTCGAGAGCCTTATGAAAGCTAAAAGGGGTATTATAGACGTCCTATTGACCCATTCTTCTGATATCAGACCTCTAACAACATTGAATGGGAGATGATAGAAAAAATGATTGTATGTCTTAAACCTGTTTAGAAATATCAGGTGGCAGCACATACGAGGGCTGTTCAAAAAATTCCAGAACTTTGTCCACAACATTTTTCTATGCTTAGCTTTTACTTATTGTGCATGGTCTCCTTCAAAATATTCTCCTCTAATTGATACACTGCTCCCAACGCTGTTTCCACTTCTGGAAGCAGTCTTGGTACAGCTCTTTCTGAATTGCACAAAGTGCCGTCTGCGAATTTGCTTTTATCTCATCTATAGGTGCAAATCTTCCTTTCAACGAGGTTTTCAACTTTGGAAATAAAAAAAGTCTGCAGGAGCCAGGTCTGGAGAGTATGGAGGATGAGGTAGCACAGTGATATCGTTTTTCGTGCAACCAATAGGGATGAATGTGCAGGTGCTTTATCGTGATGCAAGAGCCATTAACTGTCTCGCCAGATTTCAGGCCGTTTCCTTCTCACATTTTCTCGCAGGCGTTGCAACATGTCCCGATAGTCAGTCTTCGATTGGCACACACAATTTCGTTGACATTCCAGACATGAGCGTCATCAGTAGACGTCGAAGGGCGTCCTGAACAAGGGTCATCTTTAACTTCCATTCAGCCATTTTTAAACTGTGTGAACCATTCATAACACCAAGTACGGCTTAAGCACTTATCACCGTAGGCTTGCTGCAACATTTGGTGTGTCTCTGTAAAGGTTTTCTTGAGTTTCACACAAAATTTAATAGACACGTTGCTCCTCTAACTCTGTCATCTCGAAATTCACAAACTGTGCAACACAACGTTCTACTCAATACAGCACTCAACAATGAAACTTCCAGGAGTTACACATTAAACACAGGCGTGTGCAGGGATTCCAACTGCATTTTGCTCCAACACTCCATTGGCATGAAATTACAAATGCTCCAGAATTTTTTTAACAGACCTCGTATGTGACAGGTAGTGTTGTATTGCCTGCAATAAAACACTTGAAATTATCTTTACACTGCTCCGTGTCGATCCTGGATATATAGCTAGATTTAAAAGGACTCTTGTAGAAGATTTAATGGCTAGGACAAATGATTGGTGTAATTTGAAAACATACCAGGAAACTACTGCTGTCGATCCTAGATTTAAATATCTAAGATGTATTGAAAAAAAGGATCGGGAATCTGTGGACAAGAATTTCGGGGAGAGACGTGGGTGGAGTACAAGTTCCAGTAGAACCATGCAACAGGAAGAGGAGACTGAACTTTGAAACTGACGAAGACAAACAGCATCCTGGTCATACCATTTCACTTTCGAGTTCAGCGCCATTTATGATAATGACTGCAGCATTCAAATCGTTGGTGGAACTAGAAGATGACTTCTCAGACCCTCTGCAATGTTGAAAAATACACTCAGTCCAGCTACCATATTTCGTATGCATAGCGAAAAAGCTGCTTTACATTCCAGCTACTTAGTTCCTTGTGAGGGAGTGTTCAGTGATGCTGGAAACATTGGTACTATGAGAAGGCCTGCCCTTAGTTCAGAGCATGTAAATGTACTAACATATCTGAAGTCCTGGAGCAGAGAGGTGTGACTGTAACTGTCAACTTCACATTTTCAAACTTTCGTGTCATTTAATTGTTAATATTGAAGAATATTAAAAATATGAACTTAACTACTTTTTATTTATTTGTTATTACTTGCAAGAATGAAACACAATTGTAAGTTAAACAATTTATATTATAAACATTTCTTATTTATAACATATGGAATTATAAAAATATATAATGCCAGGAGTTTTTCTTGCAATTATACTGTGTGAACACAATTAATCAAATAAAGGCATTTGGTGTTTTTAATCAATTGACAGCACTAGTTATAAATGCAACTGCATCTTAACACTTAGCATTTGCTGTTTCTTCACTTAAATACTTTCGTTGAGGCTTGGCTAATGGATTTTCAACATGTAACAATATTTAAAAATGATAAAGAACATTTTTCTCATTCCTTTCTCGTAAAAAAACATCTGAATAATTTTATTGTCATACAGCTCAATGTCTTAAGAAAAATGTTCAGATTTAACTTTAAAGCATTAACTATTAAGCTATTATTACTATTAATACTAACAATAAATGTATGATTTCCATTATATTTATGCTATTCTAAATTTGAATGTCTAATTCCCTAAGTAAATATCATACTCTACTGATGTTAATTTGAGCTAGGAAACTACCTGTATAACTCCCTTAACATTTGTCATGTTTTACAGGGTTTTTCCAATAAGTATCAGGACTAATTTTTTCTGGCCAATGGGAGGAGGTGGAGGGAGGTCTTTTTAGGAGATATCATCCTCCATGGTCTAGTGGTACCATGCTAGCCTCTGGTTCCCAAGATCGTGGGTTGAAACCCAGCAGAGGGTGATGGATTTTTTCGGGCATAAAAATCCTTAGCCTGGCTTCCTTTGGAAGGAAAGTAAAGCTGGTGATCCTTTTACGGCACGTAAAAGAACCTCAAGCCTGGTAGAGGCCTCTAAGCAAACTTCCCAGTGTTTCACGCCCAATATAGAATGGGATGCTAAGAACCATAGCAGTTAAAGAACGCCCATAAATATAACTCAATTTAATTTTTTGCGGGGAGATCGATGGCTAGGGTGCCATATAAGCTAGGCTACCCGGCTCAGCTGCCTCTGAGCCTCTGGAGTGTGTAGATTGTGCCTGAAGTTTAAGTGTGTTTAGTGTACATGTCAAGAATCAAGATACAGCGAATCATCAAACAGTGCTAAGCCTTCAAATTTTGTGTTAAACTGAGCAAATCTGCTGTGGAGATTTTTTATATGGATCATTATGGTTACAAGAGCCTCCATGTCTAGAACGTGTGTTTCTGTGTGGCATAAAAAATTCAAAAACGGTGGGAAGATGTTAAAGATGAATATGGTGAATGTCCAACATCGACGTGAACCTATGAAAATGTGGCTTAGGTTCCGTCGCTTGAAGGGAGATTGCTGATTCCTGGATCCTTCATCGCGACAATGAGCCTGGTAACATGTTGCTAATGGCAAGGGAAGCACTGGCCAAAACAGAAAGTGGCAATGCCACCCCAACCAACTAAAGTCCAGCTATGCCTCCCCCCGACCTCTTGATCAAAAGGAACCTGAAAGGACATCATTTCAAGATACTGAGGCACTTAAATTGGCTTTGACGGAGTACCTGAATAGCTTTGCTGTTCCTGATTTCCAGGAGGCGTACAACAGTAAATTGATGCAGGAGGTCATATTTTGAAGAATATTAAGTCACTGTACATAATATCCTCAATGAATTTAGTTTTATGATTTCAGTCCCAAACCTTATTGGACAAACCCTGTATTCCTGTTAGGAAATATAAATTTCACAATAAATAATAAACAACTTTTCTTCCCACTACCACATGTTCGTACCTAAACAGATCTTAATGTAAAACAACAATAAGTGTACATCAATAATTACTTGGGAAAATATTTTTATTGTGAAGAATGAAGGCAGTATTATGAAATCTCTGCAGGGAAGTTGTCCACAGACTCACTGGTAAGAAAACAGAGGGCAGCACACCACCAAAGAATGAAAAACTAGCATTGTGAGCAACAGTCGACCACACAACCCATGATAAGGAAATTGCTTCCTCAAAACATGTCTTTTAAATAATGAAGTGGTGCAAAAAGTGTTTTTATCTAACCGATGACCTTTAAAGTGTACTCACAATTGTTAAAGACCCCATTTTAATCACATATCCCAGTAAACCTTCAAGATGGTCTTAAATACCCCAGACACAATACCTACAGATGAACCCACTTTGGCTGGATAATTCACTATAAATGTAAAAAGCACACTTATGTTAGTGTTTCAGAAATCCCAAGTTTCTATACAGCATTTCAGCTCAAAAAATATCTTTGGATGATATAAGATATTAGCAGTATGACTTAGCTGCAAAGGTTACTAACACTCTTACCGTCTCTTTTGCCACATTTGTTCAACTGCATCAGCCAGCTCCTGACTTGTGACTTCTTCTGAATCCTGAAATTTGAGGAAGCCATCACCACCATGCCCAGTTAAGTAGACAAGAATGTTGCTGCCTTCATCTGTCAGCAACTGTTTTGATCGCGGGGTGCCTGGTGGCAACCGACCAGTCAAAAGTCGCACAAAGTTTTCAACTGTAACCTGCAAAATAATTGTTTTATCGTTTAAAATGATAACATAAAACATTTATCTTTTTCCAGTTTTGAAAATAAACACAACCGTTTTACTTTCTGCTTCTTTAGCATTAAGATGTCAACAGACCTTCAGGGTTGTCAAATGCATGCACTCAAAATAATTGACAAATCTGCTGTCAAGGAAATCTAAAGTACTTGTGTTCTGCAAGTTGTAAAGTTTGTTTTACAATACTAAAATTATTATAATACTGGCATCATAGTAATATTTATTAATGACTGAACTATGATTTATGCATATAATGAAATTGGCATTTTATTTCATTTCTCACAACAGTTGATTCAGTTTCAATATAGTTTTATTCTTCTGAACAGCTTTTAACACTTCTTTGTATAATTTTAGCAATTTCATTAAAATTGTTGCATGAAATTAAAAGGAAATTGACAAAAAACAACTTAAATCAAGAGAATAATTCACACATCTGACCACTTCACATCCATATGTAAGACTGACTTCTCAACAAAAGCACTTGAGGCAGACATAAGGTTGGTTCAAAATAACCAAAGACCAGAAACCAGAACAAAAATTGGCAGCAAAACAGCATACGACATTTGGGTTCACAATACCCTAAGAATATCTGTCAATAGAAAAATGCAAAATTGGTTTTGCGCATTAGGATGCCATTTGCAACTACCAATGAAATTTTTTCACCTGCTTTCAATTCAGCCAACATAATGCAAGTTATCCAATGTCAAAATTCAACAGAGTAAACATTTTCTAAATGCAGATCCATTACTGTTTCTGATTCCTCCTGTTGTATTAAGCTTCATTCCTGTATTAATAACGTATATTATGTTGCTAGTTGTTTTGTATTGTTCTCTGTTAATTTCTACCAATTCTTACATTCTTTGTAGTTTTTGCTGTTACTTTTTGAAGCAATAGGCAGTTATGAGTTGTAAATAAACAAACTACAAGTGATGCTTTTGCCAGAAGAACCAATACTCAATGCATCTGAGGAAGTCATGATGCACATTTTCTAGAATTTCTTTCAGTTGCATTTTCCCAGCTTTTAACTACGAGCGTTATAGTGGCTGTTCCATGTCATGGCCGCCTTAAATAATTCCCATATTGAAGCCTAATATTCATAACATGGATCTAATTAATTGACACATTTTTGGCCATAGTACCTACAAAACTCACATGTGATAATCTAAAACTCCTCAACCTACAAGACAGTTCTATACAGTTCACACTTGAAATAGAGAAAGACGGGTTCCTCTCAATTTGAATTTAAAGATCCTCAAGAAACAAAACCACCTCTCATTTAGCATATATTAGAAAACCCACACATACAAATGATTATATGCAGAGTACTAATTTCAATACAAAATCTCATCAATACTCCATTTTCAACAGCCTTGCCCACAGACTTTTCAACCTTCCCCTCAGCAAAGAGGGACATGAACATGAATACAACTACATCCTCTGCATAGCAGAGGTAAATGGCTACAACACCAATGTAGTCCACAGAAAAGTAAAGAAGTTGTACTTCTTGTTGTTCACCAATGGCACTGGGGATTAATTGATCTGCATCATTTTCCCTCTGGCTTCCCAATATAAAGTCTGTAAATTATCACTTTTAAGGCCTTTGCATTTGGCGAGATGTTGTTTGTTCAGTATGACATCTTCTTCACAGAGAGTGCACTTGGGTGTAGGTAGGAATCGTATCTTGTAGAGATGTTCTGCGAGGCAATCGTGGACAGTTGCCATCCTAAATAAGGCCACTGCAGTCTTCCTTGGCATTTTTTGTATATCAACTCTATCTTTAATATTCTTATAATCTTTATCTTTTAATTTACCTTCCTCATCCAGTCTGTGCTGTCTTTTGAAATGTTCATTAATGTTATTTAATTGTTTATTTATTTTTATTTGTCCTGCAGGTTTTATTTGTTGTATTGCACCTTTCTTTGCTAATTGATCTGCATGTTCATTGCCTAAAAGTCCAACATGAGCTGGGACCCATTGTAGAGTGACATGATTTCTAGTTTCAACTGCTTTAATTAGGCTTCTTATTTCTTTAATATTTCTTGTTGTTTTATTATTGCAATTTACTATATCCATCTATGGCTGATTTTGTAGTCTGATAAGATGACTATTTTTTGTTTTATGTATGGTCTATATAAAATGTTCTGTAATGCAGCTTTTATAGCTGTTAATTCTCCATCATAGTGGTCTGACATTTCATCTAATGTTAGATACTGTGCAAAATGTTTACAGCATACTCCTGCACCGGCATTTTTACTTTCTCTACTACGTATAGTAAGTAGGGGAAGTATTGTATTCCACCCAAAAATTCTATACCGAGATTTCACCAGAAATATATGTTTTGAGACCCCCTGAATCCAAAAAAAGCATTTTTGGAAACATGTCCGTGTGTGTGTCTGTCTGTGAACAGCATAACTCAGAAACGAACAGTCGGATAATCACCAAACTTGGTATTTAGGTTCAGTATCTTCCAGAGATGCCACACGAAGGTTTTCAAGAAAATCCCCCCACCCCAGATTACCCTTTACATGGAACATTTTTTGAAAATTTTAATTTTCTCAAAAATGGCTCTAACGATTTTGATTAAAATATCATATGTTTAAGATATTTTTATGAAAAATAAAATGTATATTTTGAATTTTCTGGGAATGTCTCCAAAAATATTCTTAATTGTGAACGACTTTTGCATAACTGGTAAACCATAAGAGATAGACAAAATTTTACTACACAAAAAAATGTAGATCGCGTTAAAATACACAATTTATGTCATATACATTTTTTTTTGTTGAGTGAACCATTTTCGAGGTATTGCTTGTTATTCCCTTAAATTTTTCAATACCTATTTTCTCAAATGGGAATTTATTATTCATTTTTTTTGTCTTGGATATGCAAAGAGTATTAATCTGTGGCAAAGGGAATGGTGCTGCACCTAGCAACCAGCTATTAAGAGATATGTATATGCTTAAAGGCTACTGTATTTCTATTTTGGCCTTGTAAATATATATTCCCCTTACATCTACAAGAAAATTAGCAATAAGATAGAGTCTGCAAATGTTTATCTCAATTAACATGAAGTAGATGGAGAATAAGCGTTTGTAAAAATAGTTTGTACAAGAGTAGAGAAAGTCATGTGAGTGTAACACATCAGATTTTTTTTATTGATAAGGAATCCATCTGTATATATTCGGAGCCATTCTTTTTCTGGGTATCTTTAATTTTCCATAGCTATTGCTATGGCTCTCATTTCATCTGGTATATTGCTTTGTTTGTGTATTGTATATATCAGGTCATTCTGATATTGTATATCAATATATTCTATTGGACTCGTTACCTCTGATGCTATCATATTTGTTGTAATTATATTCTTGTATTTTAAGTTATTAATATATGTTCTGAAGCTTATTTGACTTTTTAAATTACTTATAGTATCTGTTGTGTGGTACAACTTGAATCTGTTTCTATTGACTTGCAGTTTTTGTGCTAGAGTAATTGCTTTCAACTCATGTTCCAATTCTATAGCCAGTTTTTTGTGAAGCTTTGTAGTACTGTGATTGGTGTTGTTTTTACAGCACCTGTTATTATTCTTAGTGAATTATTTTGTGAAATTTCTAGTTTACTTTTAAGTCTCTTGTTTACTGTTGCAGTAGTTCTCCTCCATACAATAGGTTAAGTTTTATGTATGTTTTATATGTATTATTAAGGAGGTCCACATTTCCACCCCATTTTATTCCTGGTAAACGTTTTAAAATGTTCTTTTTGTTGATTTTATTCATTACATTGTTTACATGTTCTTTCATTGATAGCTTTTTATCTAATTCTATCCCTAGATACATTGTTGTAATTGCTTCTTGTAGTTTTTTGTTGTTGATTTGCAGGCATATATTTTCTGTTTTATGCTGCATTGTGAATAGTTGATATTGAGTTTTTTTCTGTATTTATTTCCATATTGTTATTATTAGTCCGCTGTTCTAGGGTTATGATTGTATTCTCCATTGTTGTTTGTAGTTTTTTGTAAAGTTTCCCAGATCTTATGTTCTTTTCTGAAGTTCAAAGTTAGTTAGCACAACTCAAATCAAAACGAGATAAAACTAGAGAAAAAGCAGAAAGGACACAAGACAAAGCAAATGTTACAGAATGCTAAAAGCAAACGCACAGTTAAAACAGGCTATACAACTGTCAAAAAAACAGAGCTTTGAAGAATTTATAAACAAACTAGACTATAGAACAAATAGTACTAAGGTACATAATTCTTTTAAAAAAAAATATTTCATTTTTGTGTCAATTACAACACTAGCATTTTGTTTAAAACTTTGAAGTTCTTTAAAATATGATGATCAAGTTATTGAATAGTGTAATCTATTAAATAAATGGGTTTTTTAATTGCCTTTTATTGCCTGTTTTAGTATTTATAATGCCTTTTTTCCTGCCTACTTTAATGATTTATAATGCCTAAACTTCCAGTCTCTGGTCATAATCGTAACATATTTAATAACCAATATTTGGTTTAAAAATTTTAAATTTTTATTGTTATATATTACCACAAGGTATTGCTGTAAATGTTCTTGTGTTGACTTTGTCAGTATCAACTATTGATTTAAACAAATCTAATGAAAACTGTGACTGTTTGCTAGATGTGGCAACAGCTGTTAGAGTGAGTCTTAGTTTCTCGTCACCACTCTTTGAAGGCAGAGCAGATGTTCTTAATGTGTTGATTGGTAAAATACTTTTTTTTTTCATGATTAACTGTCTTTTCACAAACCTTACACAAATAAACTGTTCCATCAGTTGAAAACCCATGGACACCAAATGCACAAACATAACTGTGAAGTTTACTTTTCAATTGCTGACTGAATTTAGGCACCGTAACTAAATAATGTCATGTCTGCTTTTATACGATGGAACTCATTTTCAAAGAGGAATGCTGAACCCTTAGCAGATAAAAAATATTACAATACAAAAGATGGTCAAATTCCAACATAAAGGATGTCCAAGTGGCATCCAACATTTAGAGTTCCCTGAATATAATGGAAAAATTGAAAAGATTTAAGTTGACTTTAAAAAGGCAAAAATTGGCATTTATAATCCAAATAGGCAGTTAAACATTAAAGTGGCAAAATAAAAACTGGTTCTATCCCTTTCAAATACTTCAAAACACTATCTGCAGAACTTTTGATTTATTATCACCCAGTAAAAAAGGCTTTTCGCCCAACATCTGGGCTCTAGTTATAACCATTACAATAGGTTTCCTCTGCTGTAAAAACACAGACCATGCTATTGCTCTCTAATTCATTATTATGGCAGTTTCTCTCAGTCCAATCTCTCTCTTCTGCCTAAACAATTCAGAGAACAGATTTAGGTTTTAGTGGTGTACTCTTCTAATTAGAGCAGTCAGAGTAGCTATTCTCTCTCAGCATGTCAACACACACTGTAGAGCTTCCCTAATACTAAATTGTCACCTTGTAAATGCAGCATGTCTAGACAAATTACAAGCCTCTGATATGTAAAAAACTATGGAGAATAGTCTATACAATTATTTTTTCTCCCAGCTATATTTTACCCTCTGTTACTTAGCTCTGCCTTAAATAAACAAAGATGTTTACTCAAGGTTTTAGAATATTTAATAGTGTTACTTTTATATTATACCAGCCTTAAACAATAAAATATAAGTATTTGTAGCTATGTTATATTATAAAAATATGAATTCATTCCATGCAACTGCAATCAAATGTAATCCCATCATCATTCATACCATCACACCAGTTATTTTACATGAGCCCTCCCCATCCTTTACAACAGGCAGATTTGACAGAAGTTGCTGGGATTTGAACTTGCAGCAATTGGCTTTGAATGCACGGCCAGTCCATTTCATCTTTCCTTAACAATCATGGCTATTTGAATTGCTTCCATTAAGGTGCCAGTGACAAGGATAGAAAAATGGTTTACAAACAGCAGCATATGTAAAAACACAATTCATGCAATAGAGGGTTAACATCTATGCTCATGTTGATAGTTCTGACTCTGGGAAAAACAATGAAGTTTACTCAACATGAGATAGTCTCACAGGCAAAGCTGAACTCTAATTTCAAATGGTTGTTAAAATGCTTTAAATCTTGGTGAATGAGGTATGTTCAAAAAGTATCGAACCTTTGGTAGGCAAAACCACATTTATTGATTTGGAGGTCCGAAACACTAATCTCCTTCAAAGAGTCTCCTTGGTGATACACACGCTTCTCCCAGGACTCCCGCCATGGTTGAACATACTTCTGCAATGCAGACATCGCATTCCACATGATGTCTTTTCTTGACTCAAATCGGGTCCTTTTCAATGGCATTTTCAGCTTAGGAAATAGCCAAGAGTCACACAGCGCCATGTTGAGTGAGTAGGGACCTGACAAACCACAGGAATGTTGTGTTTCGTGAAGAAAGCCTGAATCAAATGCGCAGAATGGGCAGGTATGTTATCATGATGGAGCTGTCAAGTTTTTGCTGCCGACAGATCTGGTCATCTGCACTGCATAGCATCACGAAGGTGGCGAAGGGCCTCCTGGTAGTAATACTTTGTGATGGTTTGGCCTGTGGTGAGTACTTATGATGCACCATACCATGGGAGTCAGAGAAAATGGTGAACATGACCTTGACATTGCTGCAGACCTGCCGTGTTTATTTTGGACTTGGGGAAGACGCATATTGCCACTGTGACAACTGCATCTTGGTTTCTAGGTCGTAGCCATAAACCCGTGTCTCATTGCCTATGATTAGGATGCTCAGAAAGTTGGTCTGGTTGTCCTGTGCAATGTTCAGACGTTACTGCTTCTGCTCTATTGTTAGCAGCTTCAGTATGAGTTTCGCAGACACTCTTCTCATGCCGAATTCCTCAGTCAAAATTGAATGTACTGATCGAGTGCTTACCCCTATCCCATTAGCAAGTTCTTGGACTGTGATATGATGGTCCTGAAAGATCAGAGTCCACACTTGCTCAATGACATTGTCATTTCGGCTTGTTGAAGGCCTTCCTGAATGTGGATCGCTGTCCACCGATGTGCCAACATCTTTGAAGCGGTTGTACCACTCCTCAATCTGTCATCCTCCATGGTTACCGTGCTAGCCTCTAGTTCCCGAGGTTGCAGATTCAAACCCAGCGGAGGGGATTTTTTCAGGCGTAAAAATCCTTAGCATGACTTCCTTTGGAAGGGAAGTAAAGTCGGTGGTCTGTGTTGTAGCTATACAGAACGTAAAAGAACCTCAAGCCTGATAAAGAGGCCTCTGAGCAAAATTACCGGTCGTTCATGCCCAATATAGAATGGGATGTAAGGACCACAGCAGTTAAAGTGCGTTCATAAATAAAACTCAATTTAATTTAATTTTCACTTCTCTGTCTCTAAGATGCTCATGGCCTTGTCCCCGAAAGCCTACTGAATCTTGCGAATGGTTTCCACTTGGGTATCGCCAAGCTTTTGGCAAAATCTGATGCAATATTGCTGCTAGTATTGTTCCTCACTTTTACAAAAAGTGAAACCAGATCACTGCTCACTACATATCTTAACTCGTAGGCAAACTGCCAGCAACTGACACTTTCTGTAGGCAGGAAAAAATTCACAATTGCACATGAATGTCCCCTCCACATGTCCACCGAAGGAAGTGTCCTGTACTTCATTGGTTTATGCAGAAAAAAATATTATTCAATACTTTTTGAACACACCTCGTAAATATTGACCAACAGTAATAATCAAGGCTTAATATCAGAGTACACAGAATGCAGAAATATCAGTAATGAATACATTGTTACCTCATAGCCTCTGTAATCCACTTCTACATCATCTCCATAGACATTAATATGCTGGTTTGCATTATTGAATACAGTAGCAGGTCTTGGATTTCTGGGATTGCAGGCCATGTCATCAGCCACCATTAAAATAATTTGACTGAAAATTACCCATATTTGATTACTTTAAACACTTAAGAAAACAACTTATTAAAAGCTGCTAAAATTGTTTACAATGAGCAAAACCTCGAAGTTTAGGCATTATAAGCCATTCAAAGCAGCGGACAAAGGCATTATAAATAAAATAACTAAAGCAGGCAATAAAAAGGTAATAAAGAAAGAATGTTTATGAGGCCTATTTATTTTTACACTATTCAATCGCTCAATCAGAAAATTTATGTAAGCACTGTGTCATATTTTTACTTTCTCTAGCACATATGTAGTAGAGGGAGAAGGCATTGTATGCCTCTCAAAAATTTGATATCAAGATTTCACTGGAGATACAAGTTTTGAGGCCTCTGAATCCAAAAAAGGTACTTTTAAGAAAATGTATGTGCATGTGTGTGTGTTTTTTGTTCTACCTTTTGTTTGATAACTTTATTACCAGCATGTTCTATTACTATTAATAATACTGAAGCAAGAAAATATTATATTTGCATATTTTTGCCCCACGTTGGGCGCCAAATGAAGTGTATGATTCATACCCTGCTAGTGTCAATCTCAACCGTTCCAAAGCTTTGTTTTTCAGACTCTACTTCACCATCATAATTTTTAACTCGTTGGGAATTCTCTCTACCCTAAAGTACTCCTCAATTTCTTTTATGAATAACTTTGGACCACCCCCCTTCTCTTCATCGAAAATCAGTGGTGTAATCTCCTGTAACATGTATTATGCATAGCTGGTGTGGTATGCGTGAGTTTGCATTCTTATACATAGCATTTTGAAAATTCACATCAACATCATAAGTATCAAAATCATGATTATTCAGCTCTGAAATAACATCTTTCTGCACTTGCAAGGGAATCACAACTTTGTTTATGTCATTGATATTTTCTTTTTCCTTTTGCAAACTCTCACTTAATAAAGAGTAAAGAAGAATTTTTAAAAGTACAACAACATATAGAAAAAATAGCAGTAACTAATGGATTCAACTCAGATCTCATAAGCAACATGATATAAAGAAGGAAAAACTCAAGGCAATTTCACATTCCATCACTCTAACGCCTCTCTCAAACACAAATTGGAAATACAAGAAATTCACATACCACCCTCGGGCCTTTAGAAAATTTGAACGAATCTTCAACAAATTTAACATTAGACTAGCTCCACAGAACAAATTCAGCTTGAAGAACTTACTAAACACACCTCTCAAAAATACCATCCCAAACACACTAAAATCCGGAATTTACCAGGTCAGTTGTGAGGATTGTGAGAAATACTACATAGGAAAAACTAAAAGAAACTTGGAAACCAGACTTAAGGAACACCAAAGAAACATAAAACTAAAACAAATAGAGACATCCGCTGTATCACACCATTTTTGGACTGAAAACCACAACATTGGCCAAAGTATAAAGTTGTTAAAGCCCCTCACCACACCAATAGAATTGAACATCTGGGAAAAAACACACATCGTCAAAAACAGCAACAACGTCATTAATTTTGAAATCCCACCTGTAAGCAATGTGTTAAAACTTTGTGCCCCCAACACCAGATGGCAACAGGGTCAGAATTCGCAGGATGAGGAAGAAGAGGACATGGGAGAAAGCGACCCTTAGTCACCCAGTCGCTGAAGATGAGGACGAATGCCCTCGAAAACGTTTCCTGTTTCATGTAACTTTAATTAGTGAAGGTGAGTGTAAAAAGTGTGACTCAATCTAAATCATAAATCTCACTTAATACTTTGATTTCACCTTCTATCTCAATTCTTACCTCAACTTGGCTTTGCTTTACTTCCTCCACTATTTGCTGTCATGATTGCATCACATTTGCAACATCTTTCAATTCTGAAACAATTAGTTTTTTCACACTTTCCTCACTGTTTCCAACTTCTGTTCTAAAATTTTCTTTACTCCCTCCCTCGGCTTTCTTTCTGTGTTTTGCTGATGCAACTTTAAGTTTTCTACTGTTTCAGCTACTTCTACTCTTATCTTACTAACTTCATTTTCTATACTACACTTACATTCTCTCATTTTATTTTTAAATTTCACTATCTCATCTTCTAGCATTTTATTCTCTTTCATTTCTAATTCTAAACCATTCATTTTATTTCCAAAGTCCTCTATTTTGTTTCCAGCATACTTTTGATTTCTTTAAGGCTGTTATTTATTGCCTCCATGTTCCTCTTACATTCTTCTCTACCCTGATCTATTCTCTGCTCTATTTCTTTTCTACTCTGATCTAATTTCTGACCTAATTCTGTTCTTCCTAGCTCTATTCACTGCCCTATGACTTGTTTCATCTCAGCTATGAATTTGTATAGGTCTACCAAAGATAATTCCCCTCTAGCTACTTCTCCTACTTGCTCTCTCCTTTCTGCTACCCTTTCACTTTTACCTACAATTTCCTCTCTCATTTCTATGTCTACTTTGTCTGAACTCATTTTAGATCTTCCTACTTTCTTTCCACACCTGAGGAGCATAAAAATAATTACATTTGAATTCACTAATGTTCGCTGCCTTCTTTCTTCACAAGTTATCAGTCCTCTCACTGTCTTCTTTCCTCACTTGGATAGGACTGGAATCTGGCGTCCTGTCCTGTGTGTGTGTCCTACTCTCGACTAGCGCACCGTAATTCCGACGCTGAGCTGTCGTCTGCATCTCAGAAATTTCTTCTGTTCCCATGTAGCTGTCTTCTTCTCAGTTCTACCTTAAAGTTATTTTTGTTTTTTCTCCACAAGTTCTTTCTCTTTATTCGTGTCCCATGTTGGGTGCCAAAATAAGTAAGAAAAGATTTTACTCATTTATTTTCACCCCACGGTTCAGGAGCCATGTAAAAGGGAGTTTCTTATTATGCAGCTGCCCTGGTGACTGTTTCTGGCGGTACACTTCAAACTACGGTACTCACCAGACTCAAAGATCTCAATGATGATATACCTCTCGTGGATCTGTATTATTTTTACGTCAATTCTTGCACTGTGTTGTTGTTTCTGAAATGCCTGAGCTATGAGAACTCTATTTGCTAATCTCAGATCGTAGTACAGGAAGGAAATCTTAATAAAAATTATGTGTTCTCATAATTTCTGAATTTATTGTGGATTTGTCAGTAACTCTCATTTCACACTGTTTTACAATGTTTCTTGAACTTTAATGCTAAAAATGAGCATCCGGAATATGGATGTTACTGATTTCTATTCGCAATCGACTCTGCAACTTGCGCAAAGATGGACTTCAAAGCAAAGTGATGCTACCAAGTGACTCCCCTCCCTTTAGAACGTCTTTATGTAGTTTTTCTGATGTTGCCATAGTAACCAAGCCAATAAGTATTGTTGATGGACCTTTCTAGAAATTAATCCAACCAATACAAGATTTTCCACAATGATGAGTTACATTATGGTTGGTTATGGAACCTAAAAAATACTTAATATTTTTTTTTTTACTTAATGTTCTGGACATTTTTAATTATTCCAATACTATAAAAATATTACTTAAAATAAACAAAGAAAACTTACAATTTTTTATGAATTATTATTTTAACATAAACCTACAAATAATTAAAAATATTTAATTATTCCCTAAAAATGACTCCATCTTGAAATATTCCCTTTCTTTCTTACTTTATAAACAATTTTTCATTATTTAAAATATTTGACCCCATAATATCTGTCTCAATACTACACGCCCTTTAATACACATAACAACCATTTACAACAACTTAATGTTAATATCTACCGTTTTATGGTTTATAGTTTATCACTCTAATTATCTTATTGATTATTAAAATTTCACTGTAGTTTATTCAAAGTTTATTCTCTTAACGAACTTTAGAAATTTATTTATGTAGATTGTAGCCAAAGTCGGGATTACAATGAATTTAACATAACATAACTTAATGTGACATAAGAGCTGAAGCTTTCCTGATGGCATAATAACTCTAAATTATCTCAATGGTTTCAAACCATCTACTTACATGGCTAGAAGCCCAGTAAAATTTAGCGGAAACCTGCATTACGTTGGTCTTCAAAAGCGATGAAAGTGGTGTCTTACATCTCCTACAGATGTCACCCTATGTCATCCTCTAGCTCCAACAAATGCTGGCAACATATGAATAGCACATACTGCCAACGCTCTCAGCATGCATTCATAATTACTTTTTATTTTAGGTTTATTAATTTTTTAGGTTTCCAATTCACGGGAGGTTAGGTTAGGTTTAATTTTTTTTTATGTATATAAGCTTAGGTTTTTGATTTACGGAAGGTTAGGTACCAGTAACTCCTGCAGTAACTAAGTTTTCAACACCTAATTGTTCTCTCACTATCATGTATATTGTGTTTTCACATCTTCCGCAAGTCATTTTGTTTCATATAATGCACTGTTAAAACAATGCAGTGGCAAAACAAAATGAAGAAGAACACACCGCTTATTCTGCGGATTTCATGTCTCATTTAGGTTGGCAGTTTTCATTGTGCATGTGCGATAGCAACAAGATGGCCATGTTTGTTGTCTTCACACCATAATTTTGCTATAAAAGTAGAACACCTAAAACAGGCGAGCTGGTGGGAATCAGCTATAGAACAGATAACAACTGCTCCTAAGCCCACTCCTAAGGTAATTTATTCACTTTCTTTTAGCTTTTATTAAAGTTTTCAAAGAAGACCAAAGTAATGCAACATAGCCAAATTTAGAATTAACATAACGTGAAAGTCTGACACATTATATTAAATGGATTCTATTTAGAGTTGACTAATGTGACGACTTAACTTAACAAGATGTAACTTAACAGTTTGTCATTAAAATCTTTTTCTTTCTGTTACGTTCAGTTTGAATCATGTAATAAATTGAGCCAATCAGGGTGAGACCTTAGGTTTAGCACCATTTCTTAACTTCACATTACATCCCATTACATTAAGTTCATGTAATTTGGGCTTATTCTTTTTTTTTTTTGCAGTGGCCATATTTCCCCTTCTTTGGATTAAGAATTTCTATGTCCATCACCTTATTTTTTGCATGCGTGCGTGTGTGTGAGAGAGAGAAAGAGATATTACAGTAGCCTTTTCTTACCTATCTGGAATTCCCAATCGTTTTACGCTTCGATAAATTGACAGTACATTAGCTACATGCCTATAGTTGAACCAGAATCTTGATGTATCAACTAGAACTGCCCAGTTGTTCGTATGACCTGATTGCTGAAAATGTTCAGAATGCTGCTGAAACAAATGCAATAAAAATAACAAACAGGTCACCTTTATATATTTTCTTCCAGTTCTGCATCAGATGACAAATTATAAACTAAATTTATCACTACTCATATAACAACTCCTTTTGGGATTGTTACTTGTGCCTTCAATGTTCCATCAGAAATAATATTATTTATGAATCATTGGTTCGGAGCATTGGGGAACAAGAAGTTACGATGTTGACTCATCACTAAAATTTGAATTTTGCCACTGTGATAAAATTCTATCTGCTCTCGTTACTGATACAACATGGCAACATAAATAAGCAAATGTCATAGCTACACTACTAGCCAATCTTCATGTGTTTCTAAAAGTAAGGATAACGAACACTCAGGTAAAAAGCAAAAAGTAATACTACTTGGTTGATGCACTATAGTATTAGTGTTGTTACAAAACGATTGTTGTAAGATGCATTTGTTTACTGCAACTATGAATTTTTTTAAATTTTTTTTTTCTTTTTCTACTGCTTATCTATAGACAGTACAGAGAAAGTATCGTATTCAGCGAAAAATTTGATGCCAAGATTTCGCTAGAAATAAGCTCATGTTTTGAGTCTCCCTGAATCCACAGGAAGCAATTTTAGAACAAGATCTGTGAATGTGTGTCTATAAGCAGCATAACTTAATTAATATCAAAAGTGATTTTAATGGGTTTTGTGCAATTTTCTTCTATATGCTTCGTGAATGTTTTCCCCATGACTTGGAATGTTAATCTCACGCATTTACAAGAACTTACCAACTCTAAAAGATAATTTATCATAACAAGTAGATTTCAAATCACCTTAGATTGTTGGCACCAGTGTTAAAAATTATGCTTCCACTTCCCTGCTCAAGTCTACTCCTGAAGTAACAGGATAATCTTTGATTGCTTTCTATGCATGTGAGTTTAAAAGTTTTTTGGATGATTTGTAAACGAATAGTGCCACAAATAATTGTCTTTAATACATTTACATGCAATGAATAGAGAATATAATTTTTGCTGTGTGCTTGCAGGCAAATAAATATCTTAAGTTTAATTTTCTTATAACACAAGGGATGTGGTTCCTCAAAATAATTGTCGAAAAACATTTTTTGTGTAATATGTAACACAGACATCGAACAACGTGCACATAAGTATGTACTATCAACACCACTGTTGCTGTACACTAATTTAACATAATATTATTTATAAAGAGAACTGGCATTCCTGGTTCTATTTCTACAGGAGTATTGCCAACTATGCAAACATGTGCTTATGCTTATTCACTCTCCTAAGCAATTCAGATTAAGGACATTATTCCGTATGCGGGTAGGAGGTGTGAGATGTTAAGAAACTTATGGAATTAGGGTTTTTTAATACATAGACTTGATTGTGTAGCATCCTGGATTCTCATGCGAGTTTAGATGCGCAGATCCTTCGGCTACCCCCTGTCGTCGCTTCGCAGGCCGCAACTGCTACACTCCTCTCCTTCTAAAAAGCATCCCTCGGCTACGCTTTGAGGCTAAGGATCCTCAATCCTTCGGCTACGCCTTGCGGCTTAGGGCCCTTGATGTTTCAATGTTGAAACACCGATTCCGTAGGTTTCTTAACATTTCATACCTCCTACCCGCATACGGAATAATGTCCCAGATTAATTCAGATGCGTGAAATACTGCCTACAGCGGGCCTGGCTTATTTGACACATATGGGAAAATAACGGTCGGGGGTCCCGTTTCATAGATTTACGGCATGTAAAAGAACCTCAAACCTGATAAACAGGCCTCTGAGCAAAATTTCCGGTCTTTCACACCCAGTATAAAATGGGACGCTAAGAACCATAATAGTTAAAGAACGTCTATAAATAATTGCCGGAATCAACATAACCTCTTTAATATTTTGTCACTCACCATGCCAGGTATAGCGGCTACAGTACAGCATTTCCAGCTAAAAATACCAACAATTAATAACAAACAAAAATTCATTGTAACTTTAATTTCCGCTTCAACAAACCATAGAAACCGAAATCTTATCTTTTAATGTGTCTTTACAAACCAAATCCAAATTGTTCATTTATTTACAGCGCCTTGTTTTGTTAATATCACATCCAGGACAGCCAAGCATGTAAATAAAATTACCCGAAGAACATTAAAAATTAGCAAACTATATCCAAAATACATTCCTTCCTTCATTTGAACAAGTTTTCCTTGCATAATACATGTTATGTTTTAAAGAAAGTAAAGTAATTGATTTTGACTGTTGTGTCATCACTCAAAACCTCATATAAAAAGGGGTCAGAGTCCGAGGTAGGGCACTATAGACCAGTGTCACTACTATGAGCTTTTTATTTTGTTCCCCCCCCCAAATAATCGAGAAAGCAATGCATACAAGACTTATATCATTACTTACAAAACATAGTACAACAGACGAACAACGTGGTTTTCGCAGACAAATTCAAAAACACGGCAATGGCATTTTGTTGAACGTGTACATGAGTCTATCGATAAAATTTTGTGTATTTTTATATTAAATATTTTTTCGGAGATGTTTCACTTAGTAGAACACAGTATTCTGCTGGAAAAACTAGTAGTTATTGGCTTGCGAGGTGCCGTGAATAAGTGATTTAAAGAATATTTAACTTCCCAGCACACATGGTAGAAATCCCATATGTGCATGGAAACACAAGTGAAATTACGATATACCTCTAGGCAGATGTACAACATGGGATACCAAAAGGGCCAATTCTTAATCCTGCTTTGTTTTACATAATGATTTAGAGTTTTGTTTAAAAAGTAGTTACCCAACATTATTTGTTGATAACACCAGTGTATATATTTCTGGTTGTAACTTATGGTCCCTGCTATGTAAGGCGGAAAAAGCAACTTGCGAAATGCTAAACGAGTTTCATGCAAATACATTTCTAATAAATTCAGAAAAGAAAACAATAGCAATTTTGTTTGTTCATTTGGTCCCATTGTGAGCAACGCTCAGGGACATTGAACACGTCATACAATTATGAAATATGCAGCATAACTAATAAACATACCCAGCACCAAGAACTTAACTAATAACTTACCCAACAACAAGAACATTTCTCTCTCTCTTTCTTTCTCTCTCTCTCTCTCTCTCTCTCTCTCTCTCCACACCATGCATTATCTAAGAAATGAAAATTTGCAAACCATCATCATTCCAGAGTAAACATCTCAACATGCATTACAGTAGCACAATAACAAATAAGTGTAAGTCACCATCATATGCCATCTGCCCTACGTATTGAGATTTATATGTTACACGGCATATTAAAAAATTCCTCCATAGTATATGGAGAGTGAGTCCATAAGAAATACTTTAGTTCTTTCTTATAGTTATGTTCATTAGCCTTGCCTAATAGCTTTAAGTAGCATGGAAGGTTATTATAAATTGTTATTGCAGAATAGTAATATCTTTTTTGGAACAGTTTTAAGCTATTTGCTGGTCTATGCAAATCACCTGCATGCCTTGTATTGTAGTCATGCACAACAAGGTTCATTGTGAAGTTATCACAATTGTCTGTAAGGTAGCTCAAGAGAGAATAAACGTATTCACCAGTGAGAGTAAAAACTTTTTGGGCTTTTGAACAAAGGTCTACAGGAATGACGGGACCCAACACCACAGATTTTATTTGTAATCGGCAAAATATACATAATAATTAATTCAACATAATCTTAGAGAAATATATTATATTTACAGATAGCACAAACTTCCTGGGAGTATGGGTGAAGTGAGAATCTAAAATATATTGTTTATATTCAAAAGTTATCAGAAAAACTCAGTAAAATAAGCTATGGAAGTAATTACACCCATTTCAAAAAGTATTAATTTAAAACCACTTTTTTCATTCCAACATGCATTCTTTCAATCTGCTCTTTCCGTTTGAATAGTAATTTTGGGAAATTCAACAGGAGCAAAATATACTTTTAGAATAAAAAAAAGGTAATTCGGATAATGCTACATGTCCGTATATAAACAGCTGTGGACAGTTAAGTATATTACCCTTACCTTGCATTTATATCTGCTGTGACGCAGCGGGTATGGCTCAAGGTGGAAGTCGGTGCCGGCACTTCGAAAATAAACAAGAGTTAAGTACATACGGGAACACTCTTGCTCAGCGTAAACACCAGAAGTGCTATCGACAGATAACCAGAATCTTCTGGAAGCTTCCCTTCACCCCCGTATCCTGAGCATTCTAGAATGTTCTGTTGAAATTTCCAGCGGCTATATAAGCGAGAGCTCGCGGGTCAGAAAGTGATTTGAGCGCTTTTCTGGTGCGACAAAAAGTGCTATTGTCCAGGCGAGTTTTTGATCACTGTGGTGACATGCAGCGAGTGTTGCTTCCGCGAGAGATTAAAGAAGTCTTGTGTTCAACTTCCCAGCGGGTGAACCGTCCGTAAGAAGAGGCTACTTCGCGCTAATTCCATTACGTAGTTACGTCACGAAGACAAGTGAAATCCCAGTGAAGATTGAACGAGATCACACATATAATATATGCCTATTTGAAAAAAAACTCTTTTGTATACAGACCTCTAGCTTTATAATAGACTACCTAATTATCTGAAGCAAATACCTGCACTATATAAATTCAGAAATTGGTTAAAAAGTTTCTGCTGCAAACTGATTTTTACAGCACACTAATTTTTATGAACATGTTCAAAAGTATATGTTCAAATTATCAATAAATGCACATAATATTTATATAATGGATGTATGTAACCGCTTAACGTTTTAATCTATAAGTTATTCAGAGTGAATCACATCAGTAAATATTTTAATAATATTCCTTAAATAGTTGTACAATTTTAGACGTGTTCTTTATCATGCATGTGATCTGCAGAACAAATAAACCATCTACCACTACTACTTTTACTCTAAGAGTATGAGAACATAAGGTGCGGTTAACCTTGAAAAAATAGCACGTGCTTATGACCCATATTTTTTTACAGTACGCATTTTTTTAATGTTATTTTGAATTTAATCTCAAGTTCTATCTATTGTCAGAAGCAGTATTATATACTTATGATTAGTAAACCAATTATGTTACGTACAACTAAACGTTGCTTTGTTCTTCCGATAAGGGGTTCACTATTAATATATAATCCGTACAAAACGTCAGATGGAGCAAATGTAAATTCTAATGCAGCTTGTACGCTACAGCATGCAGAACTCTCCATAGTATTTACTAAAGTAGCTTTCATATACGCAATGACAATGGTAACGCACAATGGGAATCTTCCGGCCAATCAGTATTATTCTATGATTTTAATCATGCTGTTGAGTTCGTGCGATACGTTTATCCCCATCTTAGGTATTTTGAAGTACCCTTTTTGTTGTTTTAGTTAAGCTTACAAAATTTTGTATTTTGTAGCATAAACAGTCGATGACAATTGAAGTGACTTTCTTAAGCGAGTTACGTAAGCATTAATTTTAGAAGCAACGTGTATGTATCACTGGAAACAACATGTTAGGAATTCACACGAACCTAGTTGATTGTTGGTGGAGGAAGGGAGGGGAGCATACATCTACCTCTTTCTTTATCCGTTCTATCGGCCTTCCTAAAAGAAAATCACAATGTTTTTCCCATGTTTTCTGTAGAGCCATGTCGTTTGCTATATATCGCTTTTTCACTCCTGCCATTCGTATACAATAAGCATGTACGCGTTGTAGTCATCTCTTCCCGCCGCTATGGCGCTGAAAACGTGTAGCTACCGCTCATAGCAATTAATGAAATATGTGCAGTCTTAGCGAGAAAAAGGCATTCTTTTTTTCATTTCTAGTATTAACTTTTCTTTCCATAGCCTTCTGGTGATTAGTGAGAAAATGTATGTCTTTATAATAATTATTTAAGACAAGGTTAGTGTTTAATAGCTTTAAGTTGGTAAACTAATGGGAGATGCTTGTTTTCACGAGAATGTTAGCACTGTAATTATGAGCAACTTAAAGATTATATTAATGTAAATCGCAATTTCCACACCACGAATATCTGAGGGTTATATTTACAGTTAACTGTTATCTCCAGGACAAAATAAATAAATAAATAAATAAATAAAATGTGTTGTGTTTCTTGAGCTGAATGAATTTTTACTTTTCGAAATTTCATTGTACCTTCTCATTTAGTTAGTGCTTCCACATTAAATATATGTTTATCTACAGGCCAAGTACATAGCTCATCAATGGTTCTTTTACTAAAAAATATTCCGCTTATTATTGAAGTGAAGATAAAATTGGTCTAAAGTCAGTGCTCTACAGTCAGAGTTCTATTAAGTGTGTAGTCAGAAGTCATTCGTTCACTGGTCAGTGTTGAAATTAAATTGTACCATGTATGTACCTACGAATTCTTAGAGAAACCAATAGCCGGCTTTAATTCCGCCTAAAGTCAAATTTTAACACATTGAGGATTGAGTATTTAAGTTATTTAAATCCATGTGCACAGGGATTTTGGGTGCATTAGGCAGTCTGTCACACTGTTAAGTTCAACAGCTCTTATGGATATGATCCGCTATTTTAGGAGCTAACATTTTGAGAATATATTTACTATTAACAGTAATTTTCTTTCAGGGAATGACATCAAACAGAACTTCTATTTAATAGTTTTATTCATTTTTATGTGAATAACATGACATGACATCTCTTATTTCAAGAATGTTCACTTTTTACTTATTTTCGCGAATTATCCAAGTATCAGCAAAAGAGAGGGGAGTTTCTTTGTCGCATATGAGCTGATGGCCCAGAGTACACTGCGATTTTGGAAGATTATATCTTCCACTCACTACTACGTGTATTTTAAAGACACTGCTCCCTAAAAAAATATTTAGTGACTTCCAGTGGAGTCACAAGTTGGGTAAAAGCAAATTTTTCTCTATTATTCCCCTCCCATCATCTTCTTCTTCATCATCCAGACAAGTGTTAGGTCATATGGCTGTTTACTATCACATATAATAAGAGTTATCTTTCCACTTCTTGTAGGGACGACCCAAATATTTCTTCCCATGAGTTTGGTAATGGAGCATGGTTTTAGCCATTCCAGTTGTTCTGATAGGTGTGTATAAAATGAAGAACAGGTCCAGACTAAGTTATTCCACTATAACTACAGTTCATATACGGCCTCATCTCGTATATCCTGTTATAGACCTTACAAAACGCATTTCATTTGCTGTTATTCTGTTTTCTTCCATCCGTCTTAATGTCCATGCTTCACTAGCATAACACAGTACTGGCCTTGCTCGTGTTTTATATAGGCGTAATCTTGTACTTTTCTGGACTAGAGAAGATTTCATTCGGTATTTTGTTTATTTTTTTCCATAGTTTTGGAATACGTTATAATTTTATTCTACACATCGTCTATATCTCCATTGTCTTCAAGTATTAAATTATAGTTCTAAATATGTAAAATCATTCACTCTCTCTAAAATCTTTTAATCCAAACATTTTTACTAGGGACAGGGCATTTCCCATAAAAAGCCATACTTTTTGTTTTGGTCTTATTTATTTCCATGTTATATCTTTTCCCAAGGATGTTTAGATTTTGAACAGAGTATTAAAAATAGTTTTCACTAGGTGCTAATAATACTAAATCATCTGCAAATTCCATTAAATCTATTTTTAAAATTCCATTGATTTGGAAGTAACCGTGCTGTTTTTGTCCCCATTCTTGAATCATTTAGTATATACTTGTATATAATGAACAGGAAGGGTAAATCCAAAACCTTGTTTTACTTCTGTATTAATTTGTAGCCAGTCCGACTTTTTGTTATTAATTTTAACTGAAAATAAACTAAATTGCTTTCGAATCTCATAGCAAGCCTCGGATTATTCTGCTGCCCCTTTTCAGTTTATTAAATTACGCGTTTTTTACCCAGTTGTCACCAGATTTGGTTATATTAATTTTCGTGGACTTTTCTGTTTAAAAACGCGCTTTTAACACCATCGCCAACATTATCCGCTGTAATAACTTTCAAGGGAAGAAACCTGCAAGAAATTCCACAGTAAAAATATATTTACTCCGTAACTACCACGTATCTGAATGCTCGTCAAAATATTGAGTGTTGACAAAGAGCATATTTGCGAAGAAACATAATATACTCTTAAACTTACTGTTAATTTCAAAGTCAACTCAACATTCAGGGAAGCAAATATTGGAGATCTATTTATTGCAAAAAAAAATTGCACCTGCTACATGTAGGAGTAATCAACAGGACTTGGAAGTAAAACAAGTATTACGACCCAGTTTGTATAAACAGCTATGAATGTGTTAAACGAATTACGAATCTGCAACAAGTGAACAATACATATAATGCACCGGCTATCAACCGTGCCATTGATGTTACCATTGTAGGTCGCATTACAAGCTATTGGTTTATTATTGTGTGTGTGCCTTTCTGCTCTATTACGAACGGGAAAGTGAAAGGAATGTTCTTTAATGAGTTTCAAAGCCAGAATGTGACAACTTAAAGGATTTTCCAGAGAAGAATTAGTTATTACCACAAATACATATATAACATAAATTGTTATAAGGAGATCTATACTCTTATATTTTATGGTTTATCACTTGTCAGTATTACAAAATTATGCATGATTCATTCAGAATAAAGAGGATTTCAGGCGCAGAAAATTCAACATATACGTTTATTAATCATTCAAATATTTTTAAACAAATGACATTTTAATCAACACGTTTACGTCACTTTTGAGAAAAAAATAGCGAAAAATTCTCCATTCAAAGAACAGTTCGGGGACGGGGGAAAATTTCCTATAAATCCTCGTGTTACGTCCGCATCTTTGGAGGATACTGAACTTAAATACCAAGTTTGATATTCCCCTACGCTTCGTTTTTGAGCTATGCTGTTCACAGATAGACAAACACATACGCACAGTCGCCCGCGTACACACACATGGACCTTTCTCTAAAAATGCATTTTGATGTCTTCAAAACATGTATTACTCGTGTAATTTCGATATCGAATTTTAGGTTACAATAGAATACTTCCTCTATCTGCAGTAGTTAAGTGGTTGAGAAAGTAAAATATCGATGTGAATGTTTATGTCATTGCGTTTGTCAACAAATGTGTAATCTAACTTAAATTGCATGTTTGTAAGAACGATCTTGTGATGTTTTGCAATGTCAGAAATTTTGTTACGATTGGGCTCATGTGAAACCTATTTCTAGTATTTGTTTATAGCACTTCCAAAGAGGATAAAGAGGCAAAAGCAATTTTAATTCGTCATAACCTCAAATTTTCGGGTAATGATACTGAATAGTAATTTTATGTTATCTGATATTTTTATTGCTAAAATTCGGCAGAATTGGATTATCTACGTCGGTGAATTCAGTTCTTTAACATAAACTGCACCTGCGGAATACTGGTTAAGACAGCGAGTAAGAAATAAATGTGAGGCTATCCTCAACAACTTTGTTGATGAAACAAAATACAAAAATACTTTTCTGTTTTTTCGCTTACTTCTAAAATATGCAAAGGAAGGTCAGAATCGTCATCGTCGCTGGAAAATGCTGAGAGCTAGAAGACCGTTCCTGAAGTTAAACATAATATACCAATTTGGAGTTATCATTAGATAGACAGTCATTTATTCACGTTCACCATGAATGCTTTCATTCCGATATTGTTAAATTCAGACTGAAGGTAGCAAAATACAAACATTTGATTCACGTTGTACACACAAATCTCTCAGGAGTAGTGGCAAAGCGTTTCCAGTTATGCCATTGCCTTGCCATTGTGTGGATATCAGGAGATACGATTTCAGAGGAGGTAATTTTAAAATTACTAATATAACATATAATCAAAAGGTGAATTTTATGAGCACATTTCCTGTAGCAATAAAACTTGCGGCAGAAAATATTAAGTTGAAGCGAATACGTTGAAAAGCTAAAATCAGCCTTCAGTGCTATTGTCTAAAGCATTTCTAACAAGAAAGGTAGGAAAAACACCGAGGTGATAAATCTTTTTAAAATAATTTTGAATTTCAGATTATAGTACGGACAAGCAGCTAAAACGAACCATTGACATCTTAGTGGGCGACACATTAGTTGCAGCAGCAGCAGAGGATGTAACAGAGAGAATTCTCCACGAAGCTGTGCTTAAAGCTAAAGGCGGTACGTAGAAGTGGTCCTTTTAAGGACGCGTCTTTAAAAATGTTATAAATATAATTTCTTTACATTGCCTTACTTAATGGCAACTTTCCACAATAAATAACGAATTATACGTAATTAATCTAAATTTCGCATTTAAATCATGAAACAATCTGTCATATAAAAAGCTCGATGGATGCCTTTACTCATTAGTACATTATTACAGAGACAAACTAACATTGCTACATTTTCTGATTAGTTTACGGTTCGGCCAATAATGGGCGTTATCTTAGTTATCGAATTTCATCCTGAAGAGCCACCAACATTTGAGCGAAAAATACCGCGAGATTGAAATAATTAGCGATGGCGATAAGTGATTACATCAAAGCACCACTGATTGCATTTATTAGCACCAACTCATTTACAATGCTTATATGCTTAGAGCGTTTAAGGTTCGCTTCTTAGGATATTTTAACTTATACAGGATTATACTAAATGAATATTATTAATATCCAAGAGTGTCACTAAACAAAGCAAAATAGAAAGAAACTAGTATGAGATGAGCGTAGGCCGTTTAGTAGTAGGGAGCAGCACTGAGGGTCCTGTGGTTTCAGGTTTAGCTCGAGGTTAGGTGTGTGTTTTTTATTTATTTACTTATTTATTTATGAACACTCTTTAAATACTATGGTCCTTAACGTCCCGTTCTATATTGGGCGTGAAAGATCGGAAATTTTGCTCAGAGGCCTCTTTTAGTCTTGAGGTTTTTTTTGCGTGCCGTAAATCTACGACACGGGATCACCGCTTTCCTTCCCTTCGGAAGGTAGCCATGCTAAGGATTTTTACACCCTATATAATCCATTGCCCTCCGCCGGGTTTGAATTCGGGACCTCGGGAACTAGAGGCTATCATCTATGTGTGTGTATGTATATATAAATGCGTCTGCGTGTATATATAAATGTGTGTGTAAACTGGATTCAAATAACGTGTATGATATCAGAAAGTGGGCAGTAAATGATCCGAGAGCGAACTTTAGAGACTCGCATTAATTTTGTAGTAAATGTCACACACACACACACACACACACACACACACACACACACACACACACACACACACAAATTCTCAGCACGTGTCCTTAGAAGAAGAAGAAGAAGAAGAAGGAATATAGTTAATCTCGCGGATTACAATAATAGAGTTGGGTTGGCAGTTTCTTCTGCGCATGCGCAGTATTAACAAAATTAAGTACTCTGTTGATATCGCGATGATTGTGCTATAACTGAAAGTGTCTTTAAAAAGGAATGGTGGTTGGGTTGCAACAGTTCAAAGTGTTCACAATCATTCCTAAAGCCATTGCTATATGCATTTCATTCTTTAATCACTATTTGCTACCATTTTAATAAGAATGCAAATATAGTAGTTTTACCGTACTACAGTAATAGTTCTTCCGTTCTATCTTGTACTCCGTTACCCAATTCTCTGCATTATTGTAATTACAGTGTCTAAGCTGGAGTACAAAAAGTTTCATTTTGAAAAGTGATGTTTTCTGACTAAAATGAAATGATCTCTGGACTTGAAATGTTAGGTTAGGTTAGGCTTCGTGTTGTATCAAAGTTCACATTAAACCAAGCTGTGTGAATAACCGATGGAATTACAACAAGGAAGCAACATTCTTTAAACGGAAAGGGCGTGTTGCAAATCATAACTCTAAGAAGCACGGCGTACAAACAGTTTCAATGGCTGTTTTCTAAATAGGCTAATGCATTGGCCATTTGTTCACCTTTGACGAAGCTGAACTTAAAGCAAGGGCGAGTGATCAAATTCGTAGGTTTCGTAAGATAAGTTCAAGAGATCCCTTGTTGGTTAGGAAATCTTAATGCTCTTACTATCGCATTTTTATTTTCATTACCTCAAAGAATTTAAATTGAGTTTTATTTATGGACGCTCTTTAGCTGCTGTGAGTCCCATTGTATATTGCGCGTGAAAGATGCAATTTTGTTCAGAGGCCTCTTTCTCAGGTTTGAGGTTCTTTTACCTGCCGTAAATCCACGACACGAGACCACCGGCTTTACTTCGCTTCCGAAGGAAGTCATGCTAAAGATTTTTGCGCCCGGAAAAATTCATCGCCCTCCGCCGGGTTTGAGCCCGCGACCTCGGAAATTAGAGGCTAAGCATAATAACCACCACACTACGGACGACTCCATTACCTCCGCATCACATGCTTAGCTACATGGGTGGTGTTCTCACTTTTCTCTGCCTACTATCATTTATCTAGAAACTTCTCACAAACGCTTATTTTTCTATATACTTCAAGTTAATCAAGGTAAACGTTTACAGAAACGTTTCAATATACATTTCGTTATAGGTACACGTGGTATACAAGAGGCTAAATCGATTATAAATGCTTTTAAAAATTGGGGTACTTCGCTTTAAAATTTCATACTTCACATCTTGGGAAACAAAGTAATGGTTCCTTAGAATTTAAGAAAACGTAAAAGTCTTGGAAAATTTAATCCAATAGTAACGATGAATACCTTGAAAATGCTAAATGCCACAAATATTCGTTTGACATAAATTGTGTAGTAAATTTTGTCTATTACTTATGGCTTAACACTTACACAACATCAAAGGGGAAAAATCAGAAATGTAGGCTTCGCAGGCTATTCATAGATAATCCAAGTCGCGCATTTATTAGTCGTACATATATTTTAAAAATATAGGACTTTTATCAATAATGTTTGGCCATTTTTGAGACAATAAGGCATTACGTAGACTGCCTCTATGGTCGAGCGGTTATCACACTGGCTTCTTAACTGAGTATTCCCCGATTCGATTCCCGTATAGGGCGGGGAATTTTTCTTTAAACAGAATCATTCACTATCGTCCCCAAGAGTCTTTCTGTATGAATGTGGGAGCGTATGTGAGTGTGATTCATATTTAACAACTGAGAAAACCAATGTTAATAAACCTTATAGTTCAAGGAGCATTAACCTCTTCAATACCTTATCAATTCAACCCACCTCCCAGTATGACCAAACAAAATAGGGGAGCTATAGAAATGAAACAATTACAAAAACTGATATGTTACATTCACATGACTTTCTCTATCGATTATTAGCGGGTATACAAATTATTCTTAAGAAAGTTTATTTTCCTATTTCATTTTAATCGAGATAAACTTATTCGGAAATAGCTGCATTACACATTTCGTTATAGATACAAACGGAATAGCGATAGTCAATTTTCTTAGAACTGGATGCTATAAGCTGGCCTACTCTTTCTATGATAGAGAAACATCTGAAAATCACAGGACTTTAAAATAATGGCGTATTGAACTTTTCGAATCATTAATAAAGGCTATCTCGTAAATCGCTGATGCCATAAAAAAAGTTATTTGAAATAAATTGTGTGGTTTAACGAAAATTCCTTCTTTTTTTTGCGAAGGACGTTTCATATATCGCTTAACGTTCCAGTTATACAAGATTATGTAAAAATTCCTTCAAAATGAAAAGGACCTCAGGCTATTCCCAGATAATATAGATAAACATTCTATTTTTAATATATGGTAGTTTAATCAAAATTGTTAGAGCCATTTTTTACAAAACAAAAAACTTCGAAAAATATTCAATGTAAAACGTGGTTGATGCAGGGGGACAATCTACAAAACCTTCATGTCGGATGTTTGAAAGATACTGAACTTAAATAACAAGTTTGATATTCATCTGACTGTACATTTTTGAGTTATGGTATTCACACACACACACACACACACACACACACGCAGCGGGACATTTTTCTAAAAGTGCTATATTTTTTTTGTTTCAACGGGCCTCAAAATATATATTTCCAGTGAAATCTCGACATGGAATTTTTTGGCGGAATACAATACTTGTCCTGCTTACTGCACACAGTAGAGAAAGTAATATACAAAAATGCTCCATATAATGGGTAGTTTAAGGAGAGAATATTTTCTTGAAAATGTTTATCTTGCATTTTGAGGAGTTGCTCTTAAATGCTAAGCTTGCTATTTGTGCTATTTTTCGTTTTTTAATTATACCGCTCTCTTTCTGTTTGCCCGTCTCTCTCTCTCTCTCTCTCTCTCTCTCTTACACGCGCGCGCACACACACACACACACACACACACACACACATGGAACTTGTTCTAAACATGCTTTTTTATTATACGGAGGCCTCAAATCACATGTTTCCGGTGAAATCTCAATTTTGAATATTTGGGTGGAATATAATACCTTCACTACGTATTGTAGAACAGGTGTTAGAGAAGTAAAATGCTTTATTTATCTTAGAGTATCCGATTGTTAACTCAGATTTGTATTTAAACTTTCAAAATGTCAATTGAGTTATATTCATACATATAATTTTATAGATAGAAATGCCCTGATTATGTCCGACAATTCGTTTTGCTGATTTGTTTTAACTGATCTATAATTATATGTTGTGTATTTCTCAAACACTGATAGTTACTGTATGTGTTTTTCATTTCCGGTACTTAACATTGTTGTTTTATCATTCCTATAGGCTCATACATCAGAAGATTTACCATGACCTCAAAGAAGCCGCCAGAAACAAAATCTGATGATGAAACAGATAACGAAACAGATGCAACACCACAAGGTGACACACCGCTCTCACCAGAAGTTATGAAAATGGTCAGCAGTTTACACGCTAAGGACGAAGAAAATCCTGCCATTAGCGGTGAAAAGGAGTCCTTAGAGGAGGAAATAAAAAAGCTGATTTGTAAAATATCTGCATTCGAATTTGAAACCTCCTCTGGAAAAATTGTAACAGAAGGACAGGGAGACGCAGAGGTTGTGGAGGCAGTGCCTGGAGCCAGGGGAGAAATGTTTGAAAGTCACGCCGCACCCGATTTGCTGCTCCAGAGACCCTGTTCTAAGGAATGGGTATTCCAAGAGAACAAGGAGGATGTTGCAGCTTGGGAAGAAGCAGTAGAACTGGAGGTCCAGGTGAGTTGAGTTCTGCTATAGTGATTTCAGTCTGCCCAGTCCAGTCAAGGTCACGCATGGTAATCCCTACTTTCGCTCCCCCCCTCTCTCTCTCTCTCTCTCTCTCTCTCTCTCTATATATATATATATATATATAGAGAGAGAGAGAGAGTGTGTGTATCTCTGTAATCTCTGTAATCAGTGTATATACATATACACGGAGAAACCAAAAACTACGACCCGCCTGCGCGGTGTTTTTCCTGTCCGCGTCCTCGGCGCTCGTTGCCGCCTGCCGCTATCATAGAAAGGCGCGGATGAAACAACATTTTTAAAATTACTTTTAAAGGCTTTACTTGCCAACTTTATGAAAGATGCCGAAACTAGCCACTGTCGTTGTCCAAACATTTTTTGGCAGTCTTTAGGAAACTATTAGCAATGCGGTAGTTTCTGCAAATTTGTATATGGATTAACATGAAGTAGATGGAGAATAAGCTTTTGCAAATATAGTTTTACAAGAGTATAGAAAGTCATGTGAGTGAAACACACCAGATTTTTTTTTTAAAAAAAAAACAGGTCACTAACTGAAAGCTTTGAAATTCTTTACCCTCTGCATGTCTATTTTATATATATATATATATATATATATATATATATATATAATAGTGACCTAATACATGAAAAAGTGTAAGTATTTGAAATTCAAGCCAATAACAAAGAATATCTCGGAAATGGTTAATGGTATAAAAATTGTATTTGACATAAATCGTTTGCTTTAACCAGGTACAACATTTTGTGTAGGAAGATTTTGTCTTCGTCTAACGGTTTTCCCAGTATCTATACAAAAGTAATTCAGACTGAAAGTGACTTGAAAATCTGTTAGTAGAATATTCAGAATGTACATTTTTTGTTATAGAAGTATTTTAAACATATGCTACTTTAATCAAACTCATTACAACTATTCTTGAGAAATTAAAAAATAATAAAAGCTTTTCGGAATTAAGTGTAGATTAGTGTGAGGAAATCGCATCCTTGAAAATGCTGAACTTAAATATAAGGTGGTATTTATCCGACTTTTCGATTTTGAGTATGCTGTTCACACGCATATACAGACACATATCTGCATGGGCGGAAAAGTTAAATTAAGTTTTTCATTTATGGACGCTCTTCAACTGCTATGGTCCTTAGCGTCCCATTCAATATTGGGCGTGCTGGACCGGAAATTTTGCTCAGGTTTGAGGTTCTTTTTTTCGTGCCGTAAATCCATTGCACGGGACCACCGGCTTCACATATGCGGGGATTCACACCATATATAATTGTGTTTTTGGGATTTATGAGACCTCAATATGTGTTTCGGTGAAATTCGATATGGATTTTTTTTCTGTGGAATACAAAACCTCCTCCATCTACTATAAATAGGTGCTAAGGTAGTAACAAATTATCACGGTAATTCGCCCGAACCGGAATTCGAACCTTGGACCCTTTAAATAATATGGAAGGTACATAACTACCACTCTACGAAGACGGAATTAATATGATATTGAGGTAAACGGTGCTGTTTGGCCAATAACAAGGCCTCAAAACATTTGTAAGCACTGAACATATTTCTTGTTTCTAGCGGAAATGGATTTCCTTTAGAATGGGACTTTTTTCTTCGATCAAGGGTATGTAACATTTCTGAATACAACCAAAATTTGCGACTACTATTCTTGGTTCCTAATGGATATCAATGATGGAATGATAGAATGCTATATTCTTAGAAGGGTACACTAATTGTTCAGCACAGCTTTAAATCCACTACAGGCATAGATTTTCATATTTACCTAAAAAAATCCCATTTTCCTAAGACAATTTGTGTAATGATTTGATAATGAAAAATCCAGCATTGTTTGTGATTTCTTTTTACGGTGTGGTTTGAAAATATACTGTAATATTCTGAGACTACTTTGCTGTTTACTAGCCACTGTGCAAGTAATTAACTTACTAGGTAATTATAGCATTATACGTAAACCTAATACTCATAAACAGTAAAATCTTGTTTACTTTTAATTTAGTATAATGTATACGTATTAATACATGTAACATACAAGCAATATAGAGTTAATCAACTGGAAAGAGGAAATTGATATTATAGCCTACAGAGTAAAAACAGTGTAGTCTCTTATTGCGATGTCCATACAGTCTCTTTCTGACCCTGTTCCTGTTAAACGTGTATTAAGGTAAAGTTTAGAAAATCAATTATATCGAAAATAGAAAAACAAAGGTTATATAAGATGCTGTATTACATACCAGCATGACCATAGAGCATTATCCAGTATCAACGAATAGCATTGCTTCTGACAAACATTTACCTTAAAGGGAGTTATGCGCATTTATTGCGATTTATATCTTATGTTTGAATTGAAAATGTAGCATATCTGATCCAAGTGATTTAACAATAATTCCTAAATTAATATAATTAAATAATTTTTATATCATTGGTAATAAAATGAAACCTTTTAGGTTATAGATCCGGCCTATGATGATGAGTTTACTCCTGATTACTACATGGAAGAAGATTCATCTTCCACAAACAGCATAGAGAGCTACAGTGATACAAGTCTTATGAAAGAGTATAGCTGCTGTCATTTTCCTGCTGAATCCGGAGAGGTTGGACCAAATGAACTACAGCACCGAAGGCATGCAGATAGTTTCTCAACCAGGACAGCATCAGATGAATTGGAACTTGAAGCACTGGCTATTTGCACCAGCATGGTAGTCGATATAATGTCAAGAGTAGAAGAAAGTATTATTGCAAATGAAACAAATATATATCATATGGAAGCGAATGTGTCAAAACCGATTAGCACATCCCAAAATATTGAAAGTAATAAGCCTGATGAAGTGAACCGAGAGATATTAGCAAGCAAAGAAGCTCCAATAGAATTAAAGAAAGAGCAGGTCACTACTCCAATAACAAACACTGCAAAACCTTCGGCGGCAGAATCCATTTATGGACAAACATCTAAAGATAAGTCAGAAGACGAAGATATGTACGATATTGAATCAATTAATGTACATTCGGAGGATATTCTTAAGCTTAATGCACAGTATATATCAGCAGCCTATAATACTCAAACGAATTCCCAAAGAGTTCTCTCATCTGGTTTTCAAAAAGGAAGACTGGAAACACACAAAAATATAGAGGAGACCAATATTAACCCACATATATTCAAGAACACTGTGGGAGTCACTGCACCCTTTCTCACTTTTCAATCCTTAGGCGTATTAACCGAACAGACAATAGCAATGACCACCACTACTGCGGGTCATGAAATTTGTTCGGCTGATACTAAACTTAACAAATCAATATCCGTGAAAGAAAAGGAATGGTTTAAAGTATGTGATCTCACTGTCATTAAAAGTAAAGATGACTCTGTGATGGATCCTAATTCTCTGCCAGAAAACAATGAACATCATAAAACAGGACATTTAGATTCCTTCACAGCCCTCACCAATACCGATTATAAAATGGGAAGCAAAGTGCAGAGCTGTGATGATATTTTGGAAAGGACTGCCGAACAGTCAGATACCACTATCTTGCTTGATAATACTTTTGGGAGAACAGAAATGCCCCCTGCAGTATCTGTAAGATCTTTGGATTCGTTCCCCGAAGTTCATTATAAAAACACCGGATCAGAGGAAATAAAATATCAATCAGTGCAAAGAGAAAAACTGGCCGTTCCAATAAAGATGTACAGAAAAGTTTCACCAATTCTGACACATAAAGCTTCAGAAGAAAATGCACTTTTCATTCATAACGAAATAGGAGAAGAAATGCCGTCTGCTGACGAACAGTCAGATAGCACTATCTTACTTGATAATAAAATTGGGAGAACAGAAATGCCTTCTAGAAAATCTGTAGGTTCTTTGAATTCGCTCTCTGAAGTTCATTATAAGAACACCGAATCAGAGCAAACAAAATCTAAATCAGGACAAAGAGAAAAACTGGCCGTCCCAATAAATATGTATAGAAAAGTTTCACCTACTCTAAAACACAACGATTCAGAGGAAAATGCGCTTGCCATTCATAATGAAATAATAGATGATAAACGATCTGCTCATGAACAGTCAGATAGCACTACAGAAGTGCCCAATACGGGATCTATAAAATCTTCGGATTCGTACTCTGAAGCAGAGGAAATAAAATCTAAATTAGGACAAAATGAAAAGCTGGCCGTCCCAATAAACATGTACAGAAAAGTTTCACCAATTTTAAAACACGAAGATTCAGACGAAAATGCAGTTGCCATTCATAACGACATAACAGAATATAAACCTTCTACTTCTACAAGTTCAGCGGCTGATCAGCCACCTTTACTACTTGGAAAGAAAGAAATTAACATTGGTGATGTCAATACATTAGAAGCGAACGACGCTGTGGATTTATTCACTTCCATAAGCACAATTATAAAAACTGGCTTCGAACCATCAGAAAAAGCAAAGACGGAGGAATTTATTATTACAAGAACACAGAGCAGCCAAAATCTAATGCAAACTGCTTCACGTAATATGGATGAAGATAAACAAAAATATGAGAGGTCAGGAAAGTATTTAGAGGCAGCATTTAGATCCCCCACAAAACATAAGCCAGTTCGACGAAGTCCACGTGACACTTTAAATAAACCGCATCATATTTCAGAACGCAAAACAAAAACAAATAGCCTACAGAAGCCTAGTTCCAGTAAGGACGAAAAGGATGCAAGGCAAAAGAACGATATTGACTGTAATGCATATAGCCAGAAGAAAGTTATTGTTGGTGAGACACCTAACACGAAAGTATGCAAAAGATCGAAGTTTGGAAATAAAATGAAGAAACTTATTTTATCCATAAAGCGTAAGCTATAAAATAATGTATAAAAGTATTTGGCAAAAGGCATTTCTAGGCTTAGAAGAAAAATAGAATTGCAATCTCAGGCATTTTAAAATATGTTTTTATTTTGGCATAAAATTAGGAATCTCAAAAAATTGTACCTGTCAAAATTTATTGTTCACAACTGTCATAGATCGAAATTTAAATTGGCCATAACAACAGAAAAATGAACACTGTTTATTGAATTACTGTATTAAATATATAATTAAATGAAATGCAAATTCCTATTACGACAGCAAAAAACCAGAAAACTGGTTTAAAACAGAACATGTCATGATAATAATTAGCTCCAAAACCTTTTTGTTTTCACTCTAAACATCATTTTCACCACTGTTGTTATCCTCAGTGTTAGTGAGCTTCAGAATTCTTAACTATAAGTATGGAGTGGGGAACTCGTATTGAATCAACCAATCTAAGGTGTTAATACCCTAGACAACTTCTACACTGGAAAAAGGAACGCAAGTCACGCTGAATTATTTACTCAGGATTCGTCATGTATACAATAAAAATGTTCCGTATCCGTTTATGTTTGCTTTTAGATCTAGAATTCTTTATTTAACATGGATGAAAATGAAGCGATTAAATGGAGATAATCAAACCTCGGAATAACACCGCTAAAACTGCCAACCAATGGGATAGCATGAAACAATATGAAACGTGTTCCGAAATTTTATGAGTTAAAAATAAATATCATGGTATTCGGAAAGTTTTCATACAGCAAAGTTTATACTTACGTGGGAGCTTTTCATGTAAGTTTTGTTTTGAAATCGCCTATACCAGTAAATATCACAAATAATTTTTTTCTGTCTGGATGTAATTCGAATGACGGTGTAGGCTTACAACGTTGCTTAGTTTGTGCTTACCACCTTCGAGCGTATATACGGATAGATAGCACATGACGTCACACATTTGAAACCAACATCTCGATCAGCTGACGAAGATATAAGGAGTAAATGCAGAATGAGTTTAGCGCTGGATTTATCCTATAGTTGGATTAAATTCACCGCGCGGGATGGCTCAGGCCGTAATGTCTGTGGCCCGCATTCGGGATTTCCCGGGTTCAAATTGCCGGTGCCGGTTAATCTTATGGAAGGTTTTTTCGCAGTTTTCCTCGGTCGCTAGGCGAATGCTTGGTTGGATGATTTGATCCGCCAATTTTCCTATCATCTCTTTCATCACCACATTTCATTTCCTTTTTCTTGACTGCCATAATAGGTATTGGGCTGATCACTCATCTTGGATATACTATGATCCAAAGTTTGCTTGCTCCTCAACAGGCTAATGATCCAAGGCGCTTGCTTGTAAGTTCTTGGGGGTTTGTCCTACAAAGAGGAAGGTATCAAAAGAAGAAATGGTAGAGAGCGTTTTGTGAATGTATCACAGAGTTTATCATTTGTGTTTGTTGAATTTGTTGAAACTTTGGCCTAAAGAGAAATCTGTATGAAGTTTTAGAAATTTCCTTAGGTTATAAAAAAGAAGTGATTTGACATCACTTCTGAACATTTCCTTTTCACAGATACGTACACATGTTTGAAGAGCACAGTATGAAAGCAATGTTGGTCCATTTTATGCCAAAATTAAAGTGCCAAATTTGTTTAGTCTATTACCTTAAAAAATATTGCGCGGGTACAGTTTGACATTAATATTTAAGACAACTGTACAAGGAAAGAATGTGGTGAAATTAAAAAGATTTAAGAGTCTAGAAAAACACGCTTGTTTGGATTGCTTTGTGTTGTTAACAACTTATGACAGCCTGCATCCATATCTCAGCCTAAATACGATAGTATACACAACCTGGGGTAAACTGTTGCACCGATCCCCTCTACTCTTTCTGATTCAGGAAATTAATGCTGTCAACCCTTGAGAGGAATAAAATTTAATAAGCCCCTCTTTAGGTCATTTTTACAGAATAGAGTAGTATTTGAGTTGACAAAAACTGTTCTCAAGAAGATGCAGAGTTTTTTGGTCGCTTTGCTCTATGAACTTAATGCAGATATCTTATGGAATAGCATGTGATGGCAGGACCATAGTATATTATAAACTTTAACTGCTTTATCTGAAGCTCCCTAAATTGTTTCGTAATAAAAAATGTCATAAATACCATAAATATTAATGAAATCAAGACAGCCTTTCTGAATATAAGTAGGAACTATAAATAAAGTTATCACCGTGCAGTCGACAAAAAACGAACTTTTCCAAACACACTCGTATGTGTCGAAGGATATTTCAACACATAATAACATAAACACAGACTTTAGCACGTTAACAAGCTGAGTTTTAATATCCTTTTATGGTTAAATACTAACAGCTTGTTTATTACTGTGTATATTTCTTCACTAAAACATCTAACCTTGTGATTTCTACTACATAACCTATCTTCTATCTTATTAGGGTTTTAGGTCAAGTTCCAGTTTTAAACATGGAGTGTGCACGCCATTTAGTGCTTTATATTAATCCTTTACTGGCGAAGTGAGAAAATTATAACATTACTGGTGACGTGGTGTTTGACAGACAAACCATTTTAACGCTTATAGCCGATAGTTGTTGTATCAGAATATTAAACATCTACTTCAGGAATATTTTAATACATTATGTCATTCTCACTGAGACTAAACGTTCATTACAAATAAAGTATTCGGTATATGCAAATTTAAATACGAAAAATGCGCACTTCTAGGAAAAGTCCTATATCATTCGTTATATGCATAAGTTGAACTGAAGAATTTTTTTCAAGATACAAGAAACTACAATAAAAATTTTGAACTTTGAAAATATACGCAAAGTTGCACTGTCAATATATTTTTTAATTACCATGAATTCAAATAACACTGTACGTTCATCTCTGAGTGCAAATAAACAACACGAAGAAACATAGCATAAGCTTCCAAACTAATTTAACCCCTCATAAATGTCACTATTCTCTTCAACATCATATGGCAGAAAACAATCTACACCTTGTGCTTTTGACTCATATAGGCAGTTTGAAATTAACCCAGTGAACGATGAGCTAAACTATTCTCTACTAAAATATAAAGTCCCACACTGTTTTGTTATCAATTTTATTTCCTAGTATTTTTTTGAAGTCTTAATGGAGTGAAGTAAATGATATTGTGCCTATATTTACGCAAATTTCGTGTAGGCACTGTAGAGGTCCATTTTTGACGATTCTTCTACTCCATAAAAATACGGTTATTCTGCAGATTCTTGACTTTAATCTTCACCATCAGTTCTTTCTTCTTCTTTATCAGTGCTATGAGAACTTTCAATTTCAAAGCCACTATTTACCAAGCTTGAAACACCACTACTAACTTCATCTAAGCACTGTAATATTTGATCTTCGTAGTCAGGATCACCTGGTATGATAGATCGAGATGAATTACTACTATTGTTCGAATTCAAAAAAATAGAATTATTATTTTTCTCAACGTGTATTTTCTATGACAACTATAAACAGTTACAGAACTGGTGACGTGGTATCTCTGGAACTAAAAAAAACAGTAACACCGAGGGAAAAGATTTGAGGGCGAGATGATGTCCAGATACAGATATGAAGGTGCTGTTGACATATGGCCTCAGTGAAGAAAGTATGCTCAGGGGTATACATTTTTGTGCTTAGAAGAGTCGTTTCATACACCACATTACCTGTTAAGTGTTAATAAGGTATTATTGGGAACTCTTACATAATTGCTTATCGATACGAAAATTCAGCTTTATTTTTACATTTTCGGCATCCCTTTACATTACCACTCATGGGCGACATCATTGCACTTTTCTACCTTTGTCACGTGACTTTAATGTTGGTTTCAAGTCTCAGCATGCGAGAAGGTCGGGCCATTAGCTCTCTTCTGTATACATGCTTGAAGCTTTCCACTAACAATAACTCGAGTGACAGGTGAGCATCAGCAACAGTGATAGGTTTATCCTGTACATTTATCAAAAACCAGTGTTTAAAATCATCAGAATATCTTAGTCAACGGATTAGACTAGCCAATTTCTGGTTCCTGAGTTTCCTGTTATCATAGCAATTAGTTAATGTATTGCGAACGGAAATTTCCGTAGCGATTCATAAAACAAATTAATGCGCTCTTAAATACTGCGATGAACACTTGCAATGTGGCTTTATATGGCGTGGAGATTAACATAACTACAATCCTGCTTTCCGTGTCTGCGGAAATGTTTTTAAATGTACTAGGTGGTTTTGATATAATAATAATAATAATAATAATAATAATAATAATAATAATAATAATTAGATTTCATTAATATAGCTTAAAAAGGAACTATTTTAAAAGCCGTTTGAAACACAGAATACATACACTGATATGTTAATAAAGAATGTCGTATGTTGCTCAAAAGTGCAGCGATCCTATTTGATGGTTTTATTAGGTAAACAGGAGGAAAACATTCTGATGTGTCGCACTCTCATGACCTTCTCTACAAAGTCTTGTATAAACTACTATTACTAACGCTTATCCTATCCATGAGGAGAGAGAGACAGAGAGAGGACAAACGAATAACGACTTCCCATATGAGAGAAGTACAAGTATTTGAAAATGCAAACCAGTAACAAGGAATATCTCGGAAATGGTTTAACCCGCACACAAATTTGAATTTGCATAAAATGAATGCCTTTAAAGAGATGTACACTTTTTGTAGTAAGCCATTGTCTATCTCTTTGGATTTAGCAGTTATAAAAAAGTCGTTCAGAATGAAGGGCACTTCACAGACTATTTCTAGAAGATTCAAGACAAACGTTTCATTTGTTATGAAAATATCTTAAATATATGGTGTTTTAATAAAAATCTATTAATAGCCATTTTTGAGAAAATCAAATTTTTCAGTAAACGCTCCATTTAAAGGATAATTTAGAGTAAGGGGATTTTCTCGAAAATCCTCATTTTCGGATCCTTAAAATATACTGAACTCGAATACCAAGTTTGGTATTTAGCCGACTTTCCATTCACCAATTCGAGGGCATTCCTTATATAATGCAATTCAAAATTATGTTTCTTTTATACAGTTTACGTTATAATAAATGTTTACAAAAATGGTTTAAAACTAGTTGATACAGACTTGCTTTCGTCTAAGAATATGAACACCCTTAAGTTGTTTATAGCGAAATTTTAGTTCTCAGATGATGAACTTGCGCTTAAGCAAAGAAGAAAAGCATATTTTGTACTGTTCATATCAAGCTCCAATCTGGAAAGGCTTAATATAAAAGCAATTAGTTTGCAAATGGTTAATCGTACCCAAGAATTTATTTTATATAAGGTGTATAAATTGAAATTAGCTTTACATTATTTCTGTGGTAAGGTTCTTTTGTAAGGTTGTGCATTAAGCCATGTGCACAGCTTACTAAGATCGCCACAGTGCACTGGAGAGAATTTCAGAAATCTGGCACTTTCTTCCTGCGGCATCAAAGGCTGTCGTTGGTAAGTAAATATTTAAGGACTGCAGAAATGCCATAGGTTCCCACGTTACCATACAATAAGAAAAACAAACATTTCTGGATACTAAATTATTTTACTTTTCCGAGAAACGATAACATGCGTGCTTGTAGGCAAAGAAGCAATATTAAATTCAACATAGATGAGTTAAATTGTATCCAGTAAATTTCCTTCACAGTGACCGTTTGTTACCCTGGAATCTTGAACCAGGCTTAAAATTTTGTTTCCGCAGCCAGGTCATCGAATCACGCCTTTTATGATTCTTTGCCAATTCTCTTCCCAGGACGTTAAAGAACTCTTCACCGTATTTCAACAATTGGCTAATTGATTAGTTTCCTTTAGCCTTTTTTCAGTATTAGTGACAGTTTCCGTTGTGAGTTCCCGAAAGCGTGCGCTGGAACAGTGTCCACCTTTATGTTTGCACCAAAGGACTCTGTTTAATTATTATATATAATTGATATAACTTCGTTTTACTTTTTTAGAGGCCTTAGTCTGGTCTTGGCAACTTTTTAATATAGAACCAATTGAAAAATTCAACGTCGCCGGGATTTGAACACGGTTCTCTGCTCTCCGTGCGGTTACTCTAGCCAATGAGCTACTGTGACAACTGTGGGACCATGAATTCCCCAACTGAATCAAATTGTTTCCCAGATAGTCTGTTGGGGACCTTCTTCTGGGAATTCCAGACCGATGACTGTCGTTTAGTTTCTGGAATACTGGTAAATCCAGCTTTCGCTGCCTGTTACAATGTTAAACATGCTTTTTGATCTTCCATCACTGAATATTTCAACCATTTCCTAGCACTATTGTACACGTGCTTGTTTATGCTCATTTGTGAGGTGGTGGGTGATCCAGTAAATGCAGAGCTTGCTTACGTCAAGTGTTTCTTTCAGGATTGTTTTTACTGTTGGCGATCCAATATTTAGGGTTTCTTGAATCTGACCATATGAGCAACGATGATCTACCCGCAACACGCGCTCTGCTTTCACCACATTTTCATCCATGTTCATGCTCGATCTTCATCTTAGCGGGAATCTCTTTCTATTCTAAACTGTGCATACCATCGATAAGAGGTGGATTTCAACGGGGAAATTTCCCTAATCTCACTATGCAGTGCGTCGAGGCATTCTCCCTCCCTAAACCGACTTTAAAGTCATAGAAAATCATAGCACGGAAATGCTCTCGCTTGAGTTCCGTCATAGCGAATGGCCTGGCAACACCTGCTTATACATACACATGCAGTGCTGTCGATGCACATTGTTGAAGCGCGCCCAGACTTGCGCATGTTGCTATCTGAGCTTCAATCTGAAGTTAGTAAAACTGCTTTGGTTTACCAATATTCATTGTTGCCCATTCTCAAAACTTTCACATACATTTATCTCTCTGTAGGGCCAAGACAGACTATGGCCTTATAGTCTTTACACATTTGCGGAAGGTGTGGTAGCGGAAAATAGATGCTATCCTATATCAAATAGGGAAAACCATCCTTGGAATGCGTGGATAGGCAACGGTAGGTTAAACTATTCGTTTTATTGTTAAATTATTCCAATTTCGAGAAACTCCGTAATACTGCAAGGTCTTGCTTGGGGAGCCACTCTGTAGCGTCCGTCGCTTCAGTTCGCTTTGCTTTGATTGACTTATTTGTTTTCCAGTAGTTCCGTGCCTTGGCCGGCATTCCCAGTTTTTCTAGGTTGACTCTATATTTGGTTGATTATCCTGTACATCAACAGTGTGGGGATGCTGTGCTAAAAAGTACACTAACCGAGTATTCCTTCTCCAAAAAAAAGAGCAATAAGGATAATTCTGAGAATGAAACAAACAGATTCGTGTAGGCAAGCCTTCAAAGATCTAAAAATCTTAACTCTATACTCTCTATTTATGTATGAAGTAATAGTACAATTGTTCAACAGGCAAGATGCCGGTCTAACAAACAAACAAATACATGAGCATTATACCAGAGGAAATACAAACTTTCACGTTTAGTCACATAGCCTAGAAATGCATAAAAATAAACCTACTACTGCAGCCCATGAACGATATAATAAACTCCCTGCATATCTGAAAAATATTAACAACTTTAATGTATTTAAGAAAGAGTTAAAGAATTTTTGCATAGAAGGTTGCTACTACTCAAGTGATGAATATCTTAGATAATATGTGCCAAATAAATTAGTATTGATATAATATTAAATTGTAATAGTGTATAATATGTACTTTTATTGTAAATATGTAACTATAAATCCTATCTACGCATATATAAAACTGTAGGATTTTTGTACATAATTCCTTGACGATGCTTTGAATATGTATGTATTCCTTTAAGCAAATAATAAATGAAATGAAATGAAAGCAGTCTTCTGACCTCCGATTTGGAACGTGGGGACCCTTTCACGCCACAACCATTTGCACAATTTCTGGATACCAGTAGCGGGGACCAGCTCTCTTTTCGTCTTGTTACCGACGATATTCGCGCGCCTACTAGAGTGGGTGCAGCATTTTTAATTGGAGGCGAAAAAGCAGGCACTGTATTCAATACCTATGGAATTCTCTAATTATTTAGCGAAGGTTTTTTCTCTTTACCAAGCGTTGCGCACTCATAAATTTACCTTCAACTCCATTTTCCTACTTTATTAGGACTCCTTAAGTGCCTTTAAGAGTTACGGCTCCCCTAGTCATCGCCCCGGGGCGGACTGGTGTAAGGTTATGTGTAATAATCTCACGGTTTGGCATATCATCCATCTTTTATGGGTTCCGGGACATGCTGACATTTCGGATAACGACACAGTCAACCGACGGTTAAATAAGCTGCATTGATCGCCATCCCTCCAGAACCTATAATCTTCCCGTGGAGGGATGCCTCTCGCATGTGTACGAACGGGTGTATCCTCATCTATTGGACGTGAAATCGCCGTGGTTTACGATTACCGCTCGTTTTAGAGCTGCCGTTTCTTTAATTTCGAAACTCCAACTCGGAGTCGCTGTGGCACCGGTGTATTTATTTAAAATACGTCAAAAGGAATTACCTCTCTGTGCTTGTCGTTTCTATGGATATATATACACCATTTATTTTTTGCTGTTCTCTTTAAAAATCACATTTTGATGCTCTCTGTGTGACTTTCTCGGAACAATATGGCCATGGCCCTTGAAATATTCTGTACCTGATTTATAATAACGAGCTACACCTGTTTCGAGTATTATTTCAGCATCTCATTAATTGTAAGATGAAAATTTGTACCCATTCTCCGTAACATCCGTCATTGCTCCTGGTATTATACATTCATACTCTTTGTACGACACAGTCATGGATTGGTCCGTTACGGATCTTGATTTGATAGTGCGTCCAGAAATAAATAAAAACAAGTTAAAACAATTGAGTTTCAGCAACAAGAGAGACCAAAACGAATTTTTTCACATATTTAATGGTTGAGAATTTTTTAAAAATAATATTTAGATACGTATAATGCATAGTAACCCAGTTACTGTTAAATGTTTCCGAATATCGACATGGATAAATGAATGAAATGACCTGAAAGTATCAGGTTTGCCTCTTAAGAAACCTTCACACATTTATATCAGTAAAACCCAAAGGCAACCATTAAAAATAATAATTAAAGCTTAGGGAACCGCATAACGGTAAAGCCTGACACAAGTAGTGGACATGGAACATGCATACTCGTGTATGTAATTATGTTAGATTGTTTCGAACAGATCAACCGAGTTATTTTCTAAGTCCGAGGAAAGCCTCATGCTCATGCGCGGTAATGTGGGCTATCATGTCAGCTGTACAAGAAGATGCCATCAACTTAAAGAACTCTAAAAGCAACTATGAAACAAACTCACCTAAATGTTGATATTCAAATGAGCGATTCAAGTGTTAACGTTAATGCGGCACATAAAAGTTGTGCATATAAAATACTTAAGGAAAAAAAGGCCTAAACTAGTCCTAAAATTATATAACAACGGACTTTTCTGCCCTAAACCTTATATAAAGCACACTTAAAAAATTTCACTACAGGGTACACAGTCCTAATATCCTCAGATTTCTTAAAAGGGGTCTGCCTTGAGTTCTAGTGCCACAAACATTCGGACAGGTGTTCATCCACCTTGTCACGTCGAGTGTCACAACTACAACCGATGCCATAGACTTCGCCAGTGCGATTCTATATTGTTGGTGTGCGCATTGGACACCGGATTCACGAAGTTAACAGAATGGTTTACTGTTAAATGCCCAGCAAATCCATCATTCGGCAAACCATAATAATCTCTCCAGCATGGCGCTGCTGTACTCAACATGTTGAGATATCAGGTGGTAAAGGGTTGTAGCACCTCTTCTATTATTTGGACAAATTTCCGTCCGCACCTCGTTTGTGGTCACATCAGTTATACTAAGAATCCAATTTCTTTCCACAACTCTGCCACGATTGAATTTTCTTCGGTCGACCTTACATTTATCTATCTGCACGGCGTGACCAGGACCTCCTATTTTGCCCCTGTTGCGAAATTTTGTGTCATTGGAGATTATGCAAACCTCACGGCAACAACTGAACCAATCAGCTACTGTCCTATGACTATTTACTGATCTCCATAAATGAACATTCTGTCAGTGTGAGTTCATAGGTTTATTTGTGCGCGAAACATTGGGTAATTGGAAGTACTTGGGCAGGCATTATAGGTATTTTGCATTTAGACAAACCATATACCACTGCCACGGATTGCGTAAATTGTTCATACCCAATTTACAGTAGAAACGAGGGTCCCTGCCAACCACGAGATAAAGAACGGCATCGCATTCGCTACAAAGCATTCCTCTTCGTAGAAGGCTCTCGTCGAACAAAATTTGCATACATCTTCGTTACTGCACAGCGGACAAGGTCAGCTTCACTCGTGATAGGTTCATTTTTAACTTCCTTAGCCAAAATCTCTCTACAAAATGAGGTGGATAGGCCAAGAAAGTCATTTTTGGGTGATCAAATTTCGAAAATATCTTCGTAAGAATGAAACATGTTGCACAGGTTGTACAACGCGTTCTGTTGTACTCGTGTGTCTGGGGTAATTATGTTTTGTTTACGTCTATGTTGGCAGCATCGAAAAGGCTGGTAATGGTTGTGTTTGTGCATGTGCATTTCACACTAGCGCTTACAGAAAGCCAACCGAAGTTGCCCGACGAAGTTCGAACGAATGCCGAAAATGAACGAAAGGGAACGATCTTACAGGAAGGGGGAAGGTGTCGCGACCTCTGCCATGCTGATTGCTGACTTGCTGAGGCTTGAAACTAAACTAAGATGGAAGTCAGCTGATAAAATAGCAATGCCGAAAATATAAAAATAAACCAGAATTTTCGTATCAACGAGCAATTGTGTAAATGTAGGAGTTTATAGTGATACCTTATTTAATATTGAGTACCAAATAACGCGCATTCGATGTTTAAAACTGGAACATGACCTGAAAACCTAGTAAGGTAGAAGACAGGTTATGAATCGAAAGTTTAGTTGGTTTTAATGAGGAATTGAAATATATATAGCGAAAACAAGCTAACCTTAAATATAAACTATAACTTAGTATGTTAAGGTGTTAAAATGTGTTCGAATTAGGGACTGTATTTCGAAAAGTTTATTTTTATGGATTGCACACTAATATCGTAAAACGAACAAGAGAACTCGTGCTCAAAGGTTATGTCTGATACCTATTTCAATTTTGAATGTGATGTAATGATAATAGTTTGTGATCCATAGTTTGATTTTGGATGTGTATTAGTGTTGTGCTCAAACACTATTTCCTGCTGTTATACCAAATAAATAAATTAGGACATAATGGTTTTTTCATTGCAAAATAACTTAAAAGCATTTCATAAACAGAAAATTCTCCATATGTACTGTGTATCTTTGGGAATTTTTTGTCAATCTGCGTAACTCGGTTAAGCGCTGGCCTTGGAAGCACAAATAGTTACATAAAACTTGTGTATTACCACATTATTGCTGAATGATTTCTACAAATCGAAATGTCAGCTACCATATTTATGACAAAACACCCAACTTAAATTATATAAATGTGTAATATGTATTGCATGGCAAAATATCTGCTGAAATAGTTATTCTTTTTTAAGTATCTACTTTATTTACATACACCTCATTTGTGAAGTCATAGTGGGAGCTGGCTTGTAAAACAACTTCTTGGTTTCATTACTTGATAGTATTGAGTAATGCTTTCTCTGTTTTAAATGTTGTCTCATATTCACACTTCTAATTGGGCAGCACTATGGCCTCTCACAAAAAAACCTGGATTCAATCCTAGGGATCAGAGGTGGGATTTTGTGGTAGATAAAATGGCACTTAGAATGAATGTTCTCTCGTTTTCCCCACCATAATTCCATCAATTGCACCATCTTCATCCCCCCTCCCACCAGTCTCCAATCTCTGTAAACCTGTGAAGTTAAAAGGGACATTAAAATTAAAAATACTATGGAGGACAGAGAGCAATACTAATGAACGAGTGTCTCATCCAGCCCCCAAATTTATAAACCAGCTTGTGCTGTTACATTCTTTCTGCAGTCAACATATGAAAAAACAATTAATACTGGCACACTAAACGACATGTTAAAGTGATTGACAATTATGAAGGGTGGGTGTGATATGGCTAAACACAAAGAGACATTGTTATTATTTAGAGACATTGCATTCACATTCATATTTAATAATACTGTATAACACATTTGTATGGTATTTTAAGGAACATGTGCCTACATTAATATACATTTGAATGGCCTACCCAATTAAAATGTTCATTAAATTGTAACCTCTTGAATGTCTGTTATTACAATCTATTGGAATGATCTTATAGGTAATTGCACTTAAGTCACTTATGCATACACAAAGCCAGTTCTAGTTAATAAAACTTACAGTTATTGAATAGAAAATACACTTTGATTCCTTTTCCTGGGAAAGGTTCTATATATAACATTTGATATAACACAGTGGAGGTCCTACAGCACATGGGAACCTTAAATTTATTGACAGGTCGTATGGGAAAAAAGCAAATTGAGCCCATACAGTGATGTTTGTTTGTTTGTGTTTGTTCATTTGGTTCCACTGTGAGAAATGCTCAAGGGAAATTGAACACATCATACAATTATGAAGTATGCAGAGTAAGTAGGAATATACCCAATGCCAAGAACAGCCTTTGGGGGGGATGTTCCCCTCTCCATCATGTCTTATCTAAGAGAGAAAAATTTGTAAACCATCACCATTTCAACAGTAAACTTCTCGACACGCATTACAGTAGGACAACAATAGCAAATAAGTGTTAATCACCATCACATGCAATCTGCCCTACATAAAGTGCTTACATGAGGTTGATACTATTATGATGATTAATTCACTTTGAATAAGCTCGAAATTATAACTTTATACTTTGTTATGCTTAAATTTCAATTTCCCATGTAATTTCTATTACCTTGAAGATATGTTTGAGAAAGACATCACTTGAAACGAGAAATTCTCATTATTACTGCATGGGTATTATTTGGGAGGACAGTATACAGGGTGGAAGGTACTGCTTGAACCGTATGTTAATCATGGATTCTATATAATGAGTAGTGCAAATATGTCCAATACAATTTTTGTCATTAAACCTACAAAAATGAAACACAGTGTTTTATGTTCCTTGTCCTGTGTCTATTAGCCATTTTATTACAGTTCAAGCAATATCTTTCACCCTGTATAAGAAAACATTTAGAAGATGGTGGAGTTTGCATATACATAAAACATTATAACATATAAAACTGGGATGCAACAGATCCATCTATCCCATTGACATTTTTTGTGTAGCCCATTTTCCTCTGTTGCTTAAATTTACCAGTTACACAAGAGTATACAAAATTCCTTCCGAATGAAGAGGACTTCACAAGCTGTTCCCAGAAAATTAAAAATAAACATTTTATTTTTCATGTAAATATCTTGAATACAATGGCATTTTAATCAAAATCGTTTGAGTCATTTTTCAGAAAAAAAAATCGTGAATTCTTCCGTGTAAAGGGTTATTTTGGGTGGGGAATTTTCTTGAAAATCTTTGTGTCACATCTTTGGAAGGTACTGAACTTAAACCGATTTGTACTATGTATGTACAAATTCCTGCTTTGAAACGCATGGCTTTATGTATTCACTTTCAATTGCCAGTCGAAATGCGCGCGCCAACGTTCCACGTTACGTATTTGACCACAGCCAATGGGAGCAAAATGTGCCGGAATGGACTACCTTCCCCCTTGCTGGAAGATCGTTCCCTTTCGTTTATTTTCGGCATTCGCTCGAACTTCGTCGGGCAACTTCGGTTGGCTTTCTGCAAGCGCTAGTGCATTTCACTATTAGGAGCATTCGCTCTTCCGCTTTCGTCTGAGGAGCACGTTGTTTTAGTTCGTCATGGTCATGTCTTTTTGTAATTACTAAGCTTTGATGTGTTTGTTATATGTCTAGTTTCATTGCGTGATGTATCGACTATTATCAATGCCATCTTTGAATTATATTGATATTTTTACTCGTGTTTGTGAATTACTACAGTGATATATATATGTCTATGTGAACTTTGAATTATACTGATACCATAGTTTTTCGTGTTCTATCGTTATATTCTGCATGTGGCTTTCTTTGCTACTATGCAGTAGATTACTACAGTTATATTCGTATACTACAGTTTTATTGAGACGCAGTAGCCAACCTTACTGGTGGGGCAGTAGCGTCTATAAATTATACCATACCATACCATACCTATTAGGAGCTGGTTGACATATTGGAAAGAAGAGCCAGTTACGTTATTTTTTTAATAGAAAATAAGTAGTGTGTTAACGTTATCGATTGCCACGTTAACTAATGCTAAGAAAATAATTAGAGATGTAGTTAATTGGAAATTGATAGAAATGATATATTTTAGGTTAGTTTAGGAGACAACATTTTGTAAACTGTCCTGAAATAAAATGCTACACCTACATTTCAAATCCCTTTGTTTATGTAGGCCAGGTTAAGTTTTCTAACATCAGTTTTTCTACATTCTACCAAGGCATTTTAGCCTAGCCTTTTAGTTCCTTTGCGTTAATACCTATGAAATGATTATGCATATAATTTATAAGAGGATGGACACACTTTTACTTTCTCTGCCGCATAACTACAGGAGATAAGAGAAAGCGTATTCCACCAGAAATTCGGTACCGAGGAGATTTCACCGAAAATACATGTTTTGAGGCCCTCTCAACCGCAAAAAAAAAAACCATTTTTTTAAAAAAAGGTCGGTGTGTCTATGAACAGTATAATTAAAAAACAAAGAGACCGGTAAATACCAAACTTTGGAAATGCGATCGGAGCTTTTCAAGAAAATTCCCCCAAACCAAACTACTCTTTACATCGAAAATGGCTCTAATGACTGATTAAAATACCAAGTGTTTAAGTTAATTTCATGAGTAAAATGCATATCTTGAATTTTCTGGGAATAGCCTGTTATGTGTGCTTCATTCTGAATGACTTGTACATATAATTGGTAAACCATAAAATAGAGACAAAATCTTACTATACAAAAAATGTAGATATCGTTAAAGCACACAATTTATGTCAAAATGTTTTGTGGCATTCACCTTTAAGAGATTCTTTGTTATTGGTTTGAATTTTCAGATACTTATACTTTTCTCAGGAAAAAATTAGTAATTTTTTTTCCTCCTTTCTTTCTTTCTTTGTTCTTTGTGGTCATGCAAAGAGAATGGAATTTCTAAGCCGTCACATAGCAACCTGCTCTTGGAAGATTTGAAGGCAAATCTGCTCTTAGAGCGTCGTTGAAAATGCTTATAAAAGAAAAAGAAAAGTGAATAAATTACTTTAAAAGTGAGTTTAGAAGTAGATGTGATCTCTCCAATAGCTGGTGCCCACCTCTTTATGTTGCCAGCATTGCATTAGAGCTAGCATTGACTTAGAGTGACATCTGTTGGACATATAACACATTTTTATCACTAAGGAAGAGGACTAAGAGCAGAATGTTGAATTTGAATATTGCTTAAGCTTACCATATTCCCTTGATCCCCTAGTACCTTCGAGGAAATGTGCAATAAAATAATTTCTGCAAATGTTTCTCTGGATTAATATGAAGTAGATAGAAGAATAAGCTTCTGTAATAATAGTTTATTGAAGAATAGGTAGAAAAAGTCATGTGAATATGACATCAGATTTTTAGAAAAAGATCCATGTATGTGTGTGAACAGTGTAACTCAAAAACAGAAAAAGTAAATACCATACTTGGTATTCAAGTTCAGTATCTTCCAAAGACATGACAAAGATTTTCAAGATAATCCCCATCCCAAACCACCGTTTATATGAACATTTTTTAGTTATTTTTTATTTTCTCAAAAATTGCTCCACAATTTTTATTAAATAGCATATATATTCTAAGCTATTGAGATGAAAAATGTATATTTTGAATTTTCTGGGAACAGCCTTTAAAGTCCTGTTCATTTGGAAGAAATTTTGTGCAATTTGGTATAAAGGGTAAACTATAATAAATAATAATTTAGACCACTTAAAAAAACACAATTTGTTTAAAATAACCTTTTAGTGGCATCAGCTGTTTCCAAGATACAATCCTTGTTATTGATTTGAATTCTTCAATTCTGTTATTTTTTTAAAGCACTATTGTTACTCAGTTGATTCTCGCATGTTATGGAAAGCGTATAGAACTTCAAAGCCAACTTTAACAGACTAGCTTTCGAACATGTGACTGTCAACTTGGTTTGCTATATCCGCATTGCATGTATGTACAACGTAATGTATAATGCAACTGCTTCTGCAAAGGTTTATTTTTTATCAACATAAAGTACGAGGGTGTCCCAGAAGTACCCGACCTAACAAAGAAAACACAAAACTTTTGGGAAAAAACATCTTTATTTCTCTGCAGAGTCTCCTTTCAGCTCCATAAACTTTACCCAGCGATGTTCAATAGCTTCGATACCCTGTTTATAGTGAGAACCATCGAGTTTTGCAAAATAGCCATCAATTGCAAACCTCTTCATTGTTGGCAAATCTTTTACCACCAAGCCATTTCTTCAACTTTGGAAACAGAAAATAATCAGAGGGGGCTAAGTCTGGCGAATAGGGTGCATTAGAAAGCAATTCAAACTTTAACTCATTGATTTTGGCCATGGCGATAATGGATATGTGAACTAGTGCATTGTCTTGATGAAATAGAACTTTATTTTTCGCTAAATGCGGCCGTTTTTGCTTGATTTTATCATTCAAATGCTGCAATAAGTTTGCATAATATCGCCATTGATTGCTTTTCCTTTTTGATGATAATCAATGAAAATTATCCCACTCACTTCCCAAAAAACTGACGCCGTGACCTTGCCTGCAAATGGAACTGTCTTCGCCTTCTTTGTAGCAGATTCCCCCTGTCAATCCACTGTTTTGACTGTTCCTTAGTCTCAGGTGTGAATTGATGGACCCATGTTTCATCCATGGTTATGAATCGATGCAAAAACTTGGCTTTATTGCAGTGAAACATCGCCAAACACTCAACTGAAACATCCTCACAATGCTGCTTTTGGTCCATTGTGAGTAAACGTGGCACCCATCTTGCACACAGCTTTCTCGTGTCTAAATTTTCAGTCAGTATGCTATGTACAGCACTTTTTGAAATGCCTACGATATTCGCTAGCTCGTGCACTTTCAGCCGGCGATCATCCAGTACCATTTTGTGGATTTTCTTCACAATTTCTGGCGTGGTCACCTCATTTGGTCGACCACTGCGATGTTCGTCTTGGCAGCTCGTACGGCCTCGCTTAAACTCTGCCACCCAATATTTTACTGTTGTAAATGAAGGAGCAGACTCCCCCAGAGTAGAATCTAGCTCAGCTTTAATATTAGTTGGACTAAGACCTTTCAAATGAAAGTATTGTATCACATAGCAATGGCCAGTTTTATTCATGTTTACAAATTCACTGAGAGAGTTCACTATTGATGGCTGCCAAACAATTACTAAACAACGTAGCATCATCAAACTTAGGCTTTATAAGGGTGATACTTTCTACCATAGTCATTTGTTTGAAACAACTGCTATGTATACGTCAGGTTGGGTACTTCTGGGACTGCCCTCGTAGATACAAGATGACACTTTCCTTTGGTCTTGTGCTTATAATGAAGTGTATAATGTATTTCATATTTGGAAAACAGGCATTTTGATGGAAATTAAAAGTCCTCAGCTTAAGCAAATGACTCATTGTGGAATAAATCCACAGAAAATGAAGTTCTAAACAGTCTATGTATAATTTTATGAGAAAATAAACTTGATTCTTTTGAAAGCCATTTTTTTTTTGTGAGTTTGTTTATGGTGAAGTTGTACAAATTCTCGATGGAATTTAGTTACACCATTGTAGGACATTGAAAGGTTTAGTTTCTACATATTGTACTTCAGAACGTACATGAACATAATAAAAAGACACAAAAGAGCATGGTATGAGGAACACATTTCTTTAAAAAATAGAATGGAATGATTTGCTGCAGTTCACCATTACTTTGTTCATGTAGGTAATACTTTTCAAATCATTAATTTAAATTATTGGTACTCTTTCCTCTTTTTATCTTTTAAAAATCGAGTTCTGCTTAAGCGCATTTCACCAAACAATTTGATATTGAGATTTCATTGGATATACATGCTATGAGGTTCCCTGTATCCAAAAACAAGAAGCATTTTTACTTTCTCTATAATGATGGTAAGTAGAAGTATTTATTCCACCCAAATTTTGTTATTAGATTTCACCAGAAAATATATGTTTTGAGCCCCACACAAAAGAAAAAGCATTTTCAGGAAAAGATTCATGTATGTGTCTGTGAACAGCATAACTCAGGAATAAAAGTCGGTTAGCAACAAACTTGGATATTTAAGTTCAGCATCTTCTAAGGATGCGACATGATTTTCAACAAACCCCCCCCCCCCATCCCAAACTATCCTTTACATGAAATATTTTCTGCATTTTTTTATTTCCTCAAAAATGTCTCTTAATGATTTTGATTAAAATACCATATATTAAAGATATTTACATGATAAATAAACTGTATATCTTGAATTTTTTGCGAATAGTCTGTGAAGTCCTCTTCATTTGAGAGGAATTTTGCATAACTGTTAAATATTAAATGAGAGATGAAAATGTACTACACAAAAAATGTAGATATCTTTAATACACACAATTTATTTCAAATAACTTTTTTGTGGCATCAGCCATTTCTGATATATTGACTATTAATGGTTCATATTGTTGAATACTTTGTCATTCTTTAAAAGTCCTGTTGAATTTAGTTGTTTCTCATGATTGTATGGAAAGGGTATGAAATTTAAGGCCAGCATATAGCATCCATATGACTCGCTCTTCCCTTTGTATCTATAATGAAATGTAGCTATTTCTGCAAAGGTTTATCTCAATTAAAATGAAGTGAATAGAAGAATAGAGATTTCTAAGAATCAAATTTGCTAAAGAACATAGTCAACCTTTAAAATACTTTTGCTCCACTTACTTGTCACTTATGTTTCAAAGAGAACATCCTCCTCATCATCAGCTAATCGCTTGACTGGCTCTCATCTGATGTCTGCTTTCACCTTCCCCCATAGACCCGTTAGTTCATGATGAGAAGGATGTTCTCGAAACATGTTCTGCCATAAGTGACAAAATTAAATTAAATTGAGTTTTATTTATGGACGCTCTTTAACCACTATGGTCTGTAGCGTCCCATTCTATATTGGGTGTGATAGATCAGTAATTTTGCTCAGAGACCTCTTTATCAGGCCTGAGGTACTTTTACGTGCCGTAAATCTACGATATGGGACCACTGGCTTTACTTCCCTTCTGAAGGAAGCCATGCTAAGGATTTTTACGCCCGAAAAAATCCATTGCCCTCCACTGGGTTTCAACCCGCAACCTCAGGGCTGGCATGGTAACCACGGAGGACGACAAACCATAAATGACAAGTGGAGCGACAGTATTTTAGAGGTTGACCAAGTTCTTACAAATTAGATTGCATTCTCCACTGTTTCAAATGCTTCATTATTTTAAATTTTATTTTGTAAGAATATTAGTTGTATAATACAAACTAGCAAACAATAGAGGATAAAGAAATCATGTGAATGTAACATAAGACTTTTATAAGAAAGGCCCATGCAGATGTGTGTGTCTGTATGTTGGACAGCAATTAAAGGGCGTACTTCGGTATACGGAAAAATTCAAATCAATATTAAGGGGTAACTTGGAATAGGCTGTTGGATAAAAAAATTATTTGAAATAAGTTGTGTATTTAAAAGAAATCTACAATTCTTTTTAGAGTACATATGTGTCTATCTCTTAACGTTTACCACTTATATAAAATTGCACAAAATTCTTTCGGAATGAAGAGGATTTACAGGCTATTCCCCAAAAATAAAAGACAGATTTTATTTGTAAATATCTCTTATGTATGACATTTTAATCAAAATTATAAGAGGCATTTTTGAGAAAATCCATTATTTTGACAAATTTTTCATGTAAAGGTTTTGGATGGGGAGGATTTTCTTGAAAATCTTTGTCTTGCATCCTTGGAAGATGCTGAACTTAAATACCAGGTTCTGTATGAACCAAGTTTTCGTTTTTGAGTTATGCTGTTCACAGACACACAAACACATGGACGTTCTTAAAGTGCTTTGTTTTCAATTCAGGAGACCTTAAAACATGTCTTTCAGTGAAATCTCCCCATCAGATTGTTGGATGGAATGCAGTACTTCCTATACCTACTATACCCCTGCCGCTGTAACGTTGCACTTGACGGCTAGCGTTTAAGTTGGTACACTCGCAAAAAACAGATGAAAAGCTTCAACCGTTTGACTTCCTAAGCCAATCACAAGGCAGTATTCCGGATGGTCGATGACAAAGCAGAACCGGAACTAGAATCGGCTCTGTTGCCGGATGTAACTATTCCCAACCTCGTGCTTCAGTTTGTGAATCTTTAGCGCAAGCGTCAAGTTGTTCTTTGCAAGCTACATATTGTTCATTGTTATTTATATTTGTGGTTATTGTTTGATAGTTTTGTTATTGTTCGTTTATACATATATATTTATTTATCTATTATATATATATATATATATATATATATTTAATTCATATTACATATTTAAACAAAACTTAAGTGCGACAATGCCGATCGCTGAGTGATGATTCACGAAGTGAAAATCCTTTGCGCCGAGGTGTGCCACTTAGTCGGGCATTGGAACTATTAAGGAGAACCCGGGAATTCTTTGAACAGAAAAAGGAGTACGTGAAGCTTCATGGCAATCCCTCTATTCCTGCTGATAAAGCCGTACAACGAACTGCAGCAGCTCTTGGACTAAGCACAAGAACTGTTATTCACAAGGCTACGGTGGACGCGGCTTCGTGGAAGAAGAAAGTAGATCATGTGAATAAGCTAATATGAAAAGCACAAGAAATAGACGGAATTATTAGTGACTGTGAAACATTGATGATATGCCTTGGTGCAGATGATGATGACAATGATGCTTCCGAGGATGATGACGACAACAGGGATTTGGATGGAATTGAGCCATTGCAGTTTTAAGTGGGTGGGTGAAAATAACTTTGTTATGGCATGCTTATAATTTGTTTTATTTCTCCTCATTGTAGCAGGAAGTTTGTATTATTTTGTTTCTATATTGTCAAAAGTGCGTAATTTATTCTACATACGCTGCAATGTTTATGCAGAGTTATTTTCAATTAACAATAATAATACGAAATAGTTATTATTCATTGACATTCGCTACTTACGTACACTTTTTGTATGCGGCTTAGACATGATAGAGAGAACAATCAGCTGTTGTTTAATACCTACTCTGGCAACGTCGCAACCACAATGTAGCCAACCTTACGCAAAGCCACACAAACTGTCAAGTGCAAAGATACAGCGGCTGGGGTATAGGTACATGGTAGAAAAAGTAAGAATGAATGTGAGTGGTGTATGGAATTCAGAGTGACCAAAACTAAAAGAAAATGTACTTCTACAGTTAATATACTATGTTTCCTTAACACCTTGGGAATCTGCAAAAGTAAATGTTAAAAGTAGAAAATTAATTATTCTAACAAATGTCTAATTTTAACAGTTTTTTTCTTTCTTCTGCAGATTTTGTAGTGAGGATAAACAACACCGCAATATACAGCCATGTGAAATGGATACCAAAATAGAAGTCAAAGAAGAGGATCTTTATTCAGAGGTCAACCTGCAAAATGAGGAACACTTGCCTCCTTTAGAAGGTGTAATGAAGATCATGAAAAATTTTTCTGTATATAGCAATGATAGTGAAATGGACACAAAAATAGAAATTAAAGAGGAGCCTTGGTGGCTGGAAAGAACATCAACAGGAATGAAATGTGAGCCCAAAGCACATTCTGTTTCAGACCTTCAAAGGCAGAATGAAATTATAGTAAGTTGAGCAAGAAACCTACCGAATTATTTTTAGATTTATTTTTTTGACAAGCTGAATATTTCATGACAAAAATTATTATTTTTCCTTTTGTCTACAGTCTAACATCATCCAGCCATACAAACGTTTTTTTTTTTTTTTTTTTTTTTTTTTTTTTTTTTTTTTTTTTTTTTTTTTTTTTTAGGGGGCCAATGTTTTTTAGCTGGCATTGTGCTAGCATTTCTTTAGTGAATGGACTGGCAGCATTATCTAGCAATTCTAGTTTAAAATTTTTTTCTTGAAGTAATTACAGATTCATTATTGGCTTATATGAGGGCTAGCTTTAAGTGTTTACAAATGACCACTGGGTGACTCTGTTAAGATGTCATTGCCATTTCCCCAAAATTTGACATTTGTTATTGTGGAAACAGAGGCAGTTTAGAGTTAACCTAGTAGTTTGTTTACAGTGAAAAGCACTGTTGTGAAAAAATGGGAATTTCATGTGAAGGTTTTTTCATTCTGTGCCTTTGTTATGTGCAATGATTGTTATTTATAGCTTTCTGGATGGATGCTTTAAGTGCTAATACTGTGCCATTTGTCAGGAAAGTATGGACATTTGCATGACTGAATGATGATAGACTGTACTTTTGCCTATTGGTGGAGTACAAAATCTCACAGCATACTTGGATTTGTTGAAAGCAATTACTCTAGCACAAAAACTGCAAGTCAATAGAAACAGATACAAATGGTACCACACAGCGGATGCTATAAATAATTTAAAAACTCAAATAAGCTTCAGAACATATATTAATAACTTAAAATACAAGAATATAATTACAACAAATATAATTGCAACAGAGGTAATGAGTCCAATAGAATTGATATACAATATCAGAATGACCTGATATATACAATACACAAACAAAACAATATACCAGATGAAATGAGAGCCATAGCAATAGCTACGGAAAATGAAAGATACCCAGAAAAAGAATGGCTCCGAATATATACAGATGGATTGCTCATCAATAACAAAAATGCTGGTGCAGGAGTATACTGTAAACATTTTGCACAGTATCTAACATTACATGAAACGTCAAACCACTATGATGGAGAATTAACAGCTATAAAAGCAGCATTACAGAACATTTTATATAGATCATACATAAAACAAAAAATAGTCATCTTATCAGGCTCAAAATCAGCCATAGATGGAATAGTAAATTACAATAATAAAACAACAAGAAATATTAAAGAAATAAGCCTAATTAAAGCAGTTGAAACTAGAAATCATGTCACTCTGCAATGGATCCCAGTTCATGTTGGACTTTTGGGCAATGAACATGCGGATCAATTAGCAAAGAAAGATGCAATACAACAAATAAAACCTGTAGGACAATTAGAAATAAATAAACAATTAAATAACATTAAACAACATTTCAAAAGACAGCAGAGACTTGATGAAGAAGATAAATTAAAGGATAAAGATTATAAGAATATTAAAGATAGAGTTGATATACAAAAAATGCCAAGGAAGACTGCAGTGGGCTTGTTTAGGATGGCAACTGGCCACGATTGCCTTGCAGAACACCTCTACAAGTGCACTGTCTGTGAAGAAGATGTCATCCTGAACAAACAACATCTCGCCAAATGCAAGACTTTATATTGGGAAGCCAGAGGGAAAATGATGCAGATCAATTAATCTCCAGTGCCATTGGTGAACAAAAACAACTTAGATTTGCCAACAATGTGTCAGGTGTTTGCTTGATGATACATTCACTGTACACCGTCAATGTGTAAAGAGAGGAATGAATGCTATTCGTTATGATACAATAATAAGAAATGGTGGTACATTGTACTTATGCATTTTTCCTTTGCATGTTCACATATGTTTTTGTTTCTTTTTACATACAGTATAACGTGGTAGCAATTGCATCTCTTCTCACACAATCACATATGCAAGATTCTTCAGACTCTTGGAATGCCTTGTTGGTGCAGGTTCTGTGACTGCCATTCTGGTCACTAATTGTCGCAGCTTGTAGTTCACCATCATCCGGTTGCTACGGCCTCTGTGACATAGAACTCTTCCCAGATCTCATCTTGCTTCCTCTTCCTGTTGTATAAAACTTTCATTGCTGCTTCTGGCTAACATAACAAGTATCTCTGCATCAGGTCTTGTAGTAAGAATGTTTCTCCAGCCATCACGTATGTCAGCCGGGATGGAGTGTTTGAGAACCCAATTACTAAGTATCTGGCATTCACATTTTCCAGTTGGCATTGTGTTAGACATTCCCATAGTATTTGCCGCTGGTAGTATCTTACTCAAATGGCCTCATTGCCATTTTGAGGGACAGAGCCTGTATGTTTTTTATATCATTTATGGCTCTCACTGCTTCTATCAGTCTCTTTTTCATGTGCACTGTGAATGATTTCCCGTATGTTTGAATTGTAACGCCTAATTATTTAAAAGTGCTGACTTTCCTCAGTGGCTGCCCTATGTAGTAGATTTCCATGTGTGCTTCTTGTCTACCCCCTTTTTGGAGAGTATTGCTTGCTAAGGTGACCACACTCACCTTTTGCAGCAGTGTCCAAAGCAATATATTGTGACATTTTCCACTTTTCACTGTCACCTCACTAAGTTCTCACTGTCACTTAATAACTTGATTTACTTCCAGTTTTCACTGTGACTTCACTTAGTTCACACTGTCACTTCACTAATGTGAAATAGCTAAATTTTTCCTGTTACTTCACTTTCTGTGCAATGTAGCAGTATAATGAAATATGCATGACGTAGCCTCTTCTTCGGTCTATTTCACTCACTAGGGAGTCGAACACAGGGCGTCTCTAATCTCTTGCAGTAGCAGCATTCACTACCCGCTACAACAGTTGTCACAAACTCGCTCGGAGAAGAGCTTTTTTTGCCACACCAGAAATACTCGGTCTACTTTACTCACTGGGGAGTTGAACACACATCTCTAATCTCTTGCAGTAGCAGCACTCACTACTCACCACAACATTGTCACAAACTGCTCGGAGAAGAGCACTTTTTGCCACACCAGAAACACACTAACTACTCACTGACTATATCAAACCTACCAGCTTATATTGTGATGCAGCAGCTGACTCAAGATTTTCGGGAGGTTGGCGCAGAGCGATCTGAGTAAACAACGATAATGTTTATTTAAAGGTTGCTTGCCAGTGTAATCACTAGGTGTGCTATCGGGAGATAACTAAACTTCCTGGAAGCTTTATCTTTCCCCCTTCTCCAGAAAGTGTATTGAAATAGCTCTAGAACATTTGACAACCTTCTGTAGAAGATTCCACTGCCTATATAAGCAAACACTCTCATGGGCAATCGGTCAGTCGTGAGTCAAGTGCAACAGAGTGGAGTTGAGCCTGTCAATGAGCGAGCGAGCAAGGGGGTTAGCAACTGTGCTTCTGGTTCGATATCAAGAGCAATTCTATGAATGAGTTGATGACTGCTTCTGATGTGCAGCAAGTGCTACACGGAGCGAAGGTTGTGGAGGACTTGTGTTCGACTCCCAAATTAAGTGAACTGTCCAGCGTGGAAAGGCTGCATCAGAAGGAAATGAAGTGACAGAATTGAACTAGTTTGCCTTAGTGAAGTGACATTAAAAAAATAAAACAGTAACGGTTGAAAAACTGGACAGAGTCACAATATCTGGTGGAAGTTTCCACAGAACATTCTAGAATGTTCTGGAGGTGGGGGAAGAGAAACTTCCAGAAGATTCTGGCTATCTGTGGGCTAGTGCTTCTGGCATTTATGCTGGACGAGAGCGCTACCACTTCATTTATCTTTGTTTCTCTCTCAACTGCCTGGCACCGACCTCCTAATAAGCTTGGCCATTGCTGCTGTGTGACAATATGTTTTGTGTTTAATGTACATAAAAAATTGTTTTCTTACAGGTTTGGATGAATGATGACTTTCCTTCGGCAGAATCAGCAAGGTAAGTCTCCTAGATGGGAGCGGCTATATTACAGCCTAGTTTGCACCTCTTACAGCACAGTGTCTGTCCTGGCTGAGTTTTTGGCTGTAAAACCTTTAACTCTTTCTCGAACATGTATGTCAAGAGCAATTTATTTTTTTCTTTCTTCACAGAAATACTGCTGCATTATCTACAAACATTTGCAAAGGATAATATTTAAATGCATTACCAAAATTCTGAATCCAACTAATCCTAGTTGGTAATCATTTTCAGCCTCTTCGTCAAGAATATTTTTTATGCCAATGGTACTGCAACATTTGTTGTAATATGCAGGCAGTGCATCAATCTTTATATTCACAAGCACATTTTGCTTCATAAGACCAACATGAAACATATTTATGAAGTTACATACAAAAACTATTTCTTATTTTGAGCCACTACAGCCCTAGCCGAGGCCAAGGAAACCAGTATAACAATAATGGATATAACTTCCCATCTCCCTGCTTCTTTGTCTCCTCCTCCTCCTCCTCCTCCTCCTCCTCCTCTCATTCTTCTTCTCCCTTTCCTAATCCTCCTCTTATTATTCTCCACCTTCTGCTCATCCTCCTCCTTTTTCTTCTTTAGTTAAACCTTTTGCTTCATTCTTGTCTCTTAGGAACCTCAGTCATCCTTCCATCTCATTCTCATACACCCGTCTTGTGGGTTTGTAAAGAATTGGTTGTTGTATTTAACATCCTTTTTTAGATCGTTTTCCTTCTGATTCTCTTGTGTGTTATTGCTTTATATTAAAACTTTGCAGTTCATTTCAGATTTTGAGGTTATCAATTTCATCCCTCTTAGTAAACCCAACCATTTATTTTAAAAAGTTCAATTTTTGCATTTTCTAGCTCTCTTTTCTGCATTCTATTGTGTTCCCAGGTTTCACTTCCATATAATAATATTGGCATGGCCATTGCTTTATAGAATTTAGAGCTGAGTGTCTTTTAATTCTGTTTTTCAAACCTTGTTTGGATGTTACACACGTATTGAAATTTGTAGATCATTATCATAGTTGCATAAATTGTCACACTCCAGGTAATTAAAATGACTGGCTTGTCTGTAATGTTTCCATTGATTACAATTTTTATATTTTTGATTATTTCCTATGTTTCTTGCTGGCTTTATATTATATTTAGTAGGTATGCAGCCTTTAGGTAATTCATCTTCTGATTCCACTAAAATTCAATTATGTAAATTAAAATCTATCTTGGGCTGATTCTTGTTTGCTGGAACAGCATTTTCTGTATGTCTTAATAACATTGTGTAATATTATACACCTATGCCTTACCCCTTGAATTTGTGCTTTCAAAAGTTCCATTTAAGTTTTTTTATAGGTTTCTTTCAAAACTTGTATAAACTGCAGAAGGTGAGTTGTGTTTTCCATCATGTCCCACAGTTTGTTTCTTAAATTTACCAAAAGCTTTTATATACAGTAGATTGTTGATTATTTGTCTAATAGAGCAGAATACTTCTGCGGATATAGCAAAGCATCATAACCCCTATAGTATGTTCTAATGTGAGGTATATTTATATATGAGTCGCCAAGCCTGAGGGGCTTTTTTTTTCTCTCTTTTCCCTTCAGAAATGAGGAAATGCTCTCACTCCTTTATCCTATAAGAGAGATAGTTTACTTTAAATTTTGTATGAGTTCCCTTTGAAATCGATGCTTTTGAAATTAAATTAAATGACGTTGATATTGTAATGAAAAGAAGCTAGAAACAGTGATGTGTATTGAATTTATTTAAAGGTGAGTCGGAATTGTTACACTAACATCACATGGGCAACCCACTTTCACCCTTCTTGGCAGATTTATTTATGAGCTACTTAGAAACACACATAACAACTTCCTTTCCATACATGTTTAAAGTTTGGCACAGATATGTTGACGACATCTTCGCTGTTGTCCCTAATAGGTTCATACAAGACTCCTTAGCCTTACTAAACCTACAGAACCAATCAATAAAATTCACCATAGAAATAGAAAAAGAAGGCATGCTACCATTTTTACCTTTGGCATATACAGGAAGCCAACACACTCTACTAATTACATAAAAAATAAGAGTTTCAATCCAACCACACACAAACATGCAGTACTAAACAGCCTAACACATAGACTGGTATATACCCCCTTAAATAAAAAAGAATACCAGCATATAGTAGACACAGCAATACATAATGGGTACAACAAAGCAACTATTGACAAAAAAATTGCAAAATTCAAACGACAGATGCACATCAGAAACACAACAAATCTCAGCCAGCAAGATAAAGAGCTAAAGTTCAAGAAATTCACATACCACCCAGGAACATTTCACAAATTTAAGAAGATTTTCATGAAACATAACATCAGCCTAGCTCCACAGAACAAATTTAACATAGAGAAATTACTTTGTAACAAGTTAAAAGACCCCATTCCACAAGACAAAAAAGCTGGAATCTATAAAATCAATTGTTCAGATTGCAATAAAGTATACATAGGTAAGACAAAAAGAAACTTAGAAACTAGGCTAAAGGAGCACATGAGATGTATTAAATACAAACAAATGGACAAATCTGCAGTTTCACACCATTTTTGGATCACTAATCACAACATCAAACCCAATATTACATTAGTCAAACCAGCCAAATTTGCAGCCGAATTAGATGCATGGGAGAAGATCACCATTCTAAAACACAACACACATCTAATGAATTTTGATTTGCCGCCACCAAATCCTCTCTGGAAGTACATTTCTCCACCACAAGATGCCACCACAGTATCCAGTCCAAAAAACGGAAACACCAACAACACGGGCCAGTCGAATTAACCTTCTGAGGATGGGAACAACGGTTTCCCGAAACATGTTAAGTGAGTAAACTTAAGTGATGTTAGTGTAACAATTCCGACTCACCTTTAAATAAAATAAATTAAATGAGTTTTATTTGACAGGAAATTTTGCTCAGAGATCTCTTTTTCAGGCTGTGAGGTTCTTTCATATGCCATAAATCTATGACATGGGACTATCAGCTTTACTTCCCTTGAAGAAAGTCATGCTAAGGATTTTTATGCCCACCCCAAAAATCCATTGCTCTCCACCGGGTCTGAACCGGTGATCTTGGAAACTAGAGGCTAGCTAGAGATCTCTGAACTTGACGGAGTTTGGAGCAGCATTTGTTTAAAGATACAGGATACGTATTGGACATAATTTATTTCATTATAGTGTGAACAAAATGAGATTTGTTTCATGATGGTTGATGGACTTAGTGACTTTTGGAAAAGTACTCAAGCTTCAAACCTCTTTTATGATGGTAAGTACTGGCTTTTGTAACAGTGCTGCATTGTTAAAATGTGCAGTTTAATGTCTACAACAAGATGGCTGCAAAATCCCGATTTTGAAATTTTGTAACTGGACAACTCATATGCAGAGTGAGCCAAAAGACTCCGAACCGGCTGCGCAGTGTTTTTCTTGTCCGCGTCCTCGGCACTCGTTGCTGTCTGCCGCTATCATAGAAAGGCGCGGATGAAACCATACAACATTTTTTAAAGGCTTTACTTACAAATTTTATGAAAGGAGATACTGAAACTGGCCACCGTCGTCTATATATTTTTGGCACCTCTTTAGGAAACTAACCATCACTCACTGTAGTTCATGCTGAGAAATTTCCTGGCGGATATTTTGTTTTAATTCTTCCAGGGTGTGTGGGTTTGTCTTGTACACTTTATGCTTTAAGTTACCCCGGCGGGGTATTTTATGAACAATATTACTGGCTGCACAGTGTTTTTCCGCTGGGCGTGTGGAAATATGATAAAAACATGATAATGCACTGCTGCTATAAACAAAGTTTATATTATACACATGGCGTGTATTTATTTATGATTCATATGTGTTAACTCGGTCAGCTTGCAAAGTGAAAGTACAATTTGCAGAAAGATTTCCAGGTGTAAAAGTTCCAAGCCATGCAACAATCCATGAACTTTACAGTAAATTTCATGACACAGATAGTATTCAGGCTAAGAAATCTAAAAGACGGCATTTGGTTCTTACCGAAGAAACATTAGACGACATCGGTCATGATGGATAGTTTCCTAAAGAGGTGCCAAAAATGTATGGACGACGGTGGCCAGTTTCAGCATCTCCTTTCATAAAGTTGGTAAGTAAAGCCTTTAAAAGTAGTTTTAAAAATGTTGTAAGGTTTCATCTGCGCCTTTCTATGATAGCGGCAGACGGTAATGAGTGCCGAGGACGCGGACAGGAAAAACACTGCGCATCCGCTTTGGAGCCTCTTGGCTCACTCTGTATTAAGATAGTTACAAAGCATAAATTAATATTTAACTTGTCACCTTGTAGAAGATGTCTCTGTTGGCACAATCTATCACACCCATGTTCCATTTTGCATTTCAAATGTTTAAAAATATTGTAGTACTTTCTTACCAAAAGTAAGCTATTTACATTTCATAAAAGCTATATCTACTTGTATTCTGCTCACCCACAAACACACAATAAGATCTTTCAAATTCTTCTGAAAAAAAGTCCTTTAATTGAGTTTTGTTTTAGAGAAGCACATTCTTTTATTTGTATCACAATTCTTAATTTAGAAAGCATTAATTTGTCAGATAGCAAGGAATCCTCTTCAGGATTCCAGACAGCAAGTTTGAGGTAATCTAACAAATTGTTTATCCATTCAAGAACTGCTCAATGAGAGATATACTTTTCTGAGATGATTGGATCATCACCATTATTGGACTCGTATAAACCATTCTTCTTACCCAGGTAAGCATAAAAGTTTTTTCTTCACTCAACACTACATGATGTGGCAGTGTCCAGTCAACAACAAACAATTCTTCAGTATTCTCAGTGTCCCATGTTTTCGCAGCTTTTAATGCAGGAGCTGAGGTTACATATTTACGTAACCTTTCTATTCCGAGTGGGGCAAGGAATTTCCCTTTGAAAGGTGAATGGACAGAGAACAATAACAGCAATAGCTACTCTACAGTCCTAAGCAAATCATAGGCCACTGAAACATTTTGAGATACATAGTAATACGAAATGCTTTGAAATGCAAACTCTACAAGCTGGTAATGGAATTGAGACAGATATAGAGAGAAGAAAGAAAAATGAGACTCTAAAATAGCCATAGTAATCCACCTGCAGATAAGAGAGTGTATTGCAGTCAGTTAAATAAATTTTGAGTTTCTAAGCTGTACTCCCATGCTTTTTTGAATTATCCTCTTAAATGAGAATACACAGTCAATACACAAGCAGCTTTTTCTGAATATTTGCTGTTCTTTCTAACATGCTGCATCTCTAATTATGTTTAACCGCTAAGTAATTATTTTAGCATCAGTTTATCAATTTTATATGCCAAGTGTCAGGTTGTGGCATGAATATTTTTCAGGATTTTAAATTCAGCTGTTTTAAAACTCATTTATAGATTTCAGGCTACATATTTTTTTTTTAATGCTAGTGGCTATACAGTACAGTTACAGCCATCTGACCTTTGCTAATTTGACCTTCGGTTTAATCCGACCTGGTCACTACATAAATGCTTGTACACTGCCGCTTGCCAGGCCATTATTAGATGCAACTGGCCACTAATCGATAATTATAAAAATGAAACAGCTTAACATTCTTTGGTTTACAGTACAGTACATAGTTGTACATATGTAATTTTTTAAATAATACATGTTGTCAGATTAAATGTCGTATTTGTTACTTTTCAAGTCTCAATAATCCTGCCACTGCTTGTGTAAGTCAGATAATCAGAACTCTACTATACTGTGAGGGAGGGAGGGAAAACTGAAAGCTATGGTAATGAATATGTGAAAAGTCTTAATAAACTTAAAGAAAATGTATATTTTAAAATACAGAGAAAGTAATATTATGGAAGTGTTAATGAATTATTTAAGACATATGCTTGAGGTGCACTTCTAAATTGTAAGTGACCAAAAGTGCCTTATAAGTATATTTGGGAAGGGTAACCCAGATTCTTGGCTGTTTTGCATTGAGAGAAGGAAAACAAAACACTCTTCAATGAGATGGTATAGATAAGGTTAAAGTAGTGCCAACAGTTCAAATATGTGTGAAAAAGGAAAGCTAACATGGATAGAGTTGTTAGTATTCTAAACAGGATGGATAACGAGTAGGTAATTTATGTTTATAAGGTGGCAACCATAGCACTATGTTGATAAATGTACTTATATGTTCAGATTTGTGAATAAAGGGTAGGCATACATAATGGATATCTAAGTAATGAACTAAATGATTTTATTAGTTGTCCATTTCAGTCAAGTAAATAGAGAACCACAGTAATCAAAATTCGCCATTAGAAGCGTTTGAATTAGAATCTTTTTCAATAGAAAGGGTAAGGAATTAGTAACATGTTTCAGAGAATATGCTACTGCAAAAAGTTTTTAGCACATGTGTGGTTTGCAAATCCCCATCTTAGACTTTTGAGCATGTAAACTATCAGGATTGTTTTCGCAAATCACTGTAAAGTATAATGCAATTATTTAATCTAATTGGGTGTACAGCGTTTTAACTGCAGTGCTGATCAATCTTTTAACAACTCTAGACAATTCTCTTGTGATTTTCCAGCATTCAAACTGAGTTCATATTTTCATGACCAAGTCAACAGCAAGCTCAGATTGTCATTCATATCTTCGGTGGCATCATGTATGGCCCAAGAGTTGAATGGATATATGTCAAATCACCTGCATAGAGCTAATTATCTCCAGTATTTTATATAGTTCATTGCATCATTTATGTATGTTTTGGCAAGCAGAGGACCTACCACTGCTCCTTGTGGGACTCCAGCTTTAATTTCATTTCAAGGGAATAGATTGAGTAGACCTAACACAATGTTGACAGTATCACTTCATAGTAATGTTCGCCTCAGTCATACTGGAGAGCATGCACTGCGGTAATCCTTTACACAACTAAGCTGTGTTGACTCTTCATTGTTCAGTTTGATGATTTTGTTTTATTATTTATTTATGGACACTCTTTTAACTGCTCTGGTTCTTAACGTCCCATCCTATATTGGGAGTGAAAGAGTGGAAATTTTACTCAGAGGCCTCTTTATTAAGCTTGAGGTTCTTTTATGCACTGTAAATCTACAACACGGCACCACCAGCTTTACTTCCTTTCTGAAGGAAGCCATGCTAAGGATATTTACGCCTGAAAAAAATCTGACGCCCTCCATCGGGTTTGAACCCATGACCAGAGCTTAATGTTTTCATTTGGTGTGCTGAAACATGTAATGAACTCCTAACCATCCCTCAATTGTCTGATATGACCTCATACAGGGTGAGCGGAAAGTCCCTTTACCTTTGAAACTATATAGTTATGCACAGCTTACCTCTTATGGGTCCAAAACATCTGTGTGGGTTCCTCCATGTTCGATAGTTCATCTGCAGCAGTAGATTAGGGGGTGATGGTTTGAAATGCCACACTAACTGCATTTTTCGGTTGCTCATCGTTTACGTATCAGCGTTTTCTCACATCTTCTTTCATAATACCCCACAATGCATTATCAGGTGTGGTGAGGTCAGGACTTCTTGGAGGCCAAGGTAATGGAGCCGGAGATTGTTTTGAACTACGTCCAATCCAACGATTTGGAAAAATTTGTCCAGGTGTTGGTGGACAGCAAAATGTCCTGGTGCCTGGTCATGTTGAAAGAAGACAGTGTTGGCAATTCCTCGTGTCATCAATTCTGGAAGTAACCACTCTTCGATCATTTTCAAATAATTGATGCTTCCACAGCAGCACAAGTTTCAACTTGAGTGCTCGGTCACCCACTGTGTTGCGCATCAAGAACACTTCCCATGGCAAAAGTCTATTTCTCCTACTGCAATAACGTTGGACGTGATGGCGGTGCTTTGCCAAAACACACCATGAAGTTCTGGATATCCTGCATTGTTTGTCCAGTGTTTCAGCGTTCGTGGACCCACACAGAAGCCACCAAACACACTTCCACACCAAAAGGACTTGTATCAGCCAAAACTTTACAAGCCATTTTGAGCGAGTATTGTTGTGTATTGCTTCCAGTATCATTATTGACGTCAGATCTACCGGTGTTATCGATAATCAATTACACATTCGATAATTCGTATTACACATTTCCTTCCTTCTTTGCTAAATAGAACCGGGTTAAGGCAGTGTAAAGGTACTCTCCGCTCACCCTGTAGAAGGCTAACTGCAAAAAACGTTTAACCATTGAAGTTATTTGAATTCTAATTTAATGTTTTTAACCCTCAGCTACAAGTTGAGCATTCTAAAACTATTCAAAAGAAAAAGTAAAGAGAAGTATCTAATGGCACCTAATGAGGCCTAAAATGTTTACTCTTGCACTGCTCATATTGTAACTGAGGATAATATGCTTTTGAAACTTAATAATATTTCACACTTCTGATTACTAATCCCTTCTGCAATATTTCAGGTTACATACTGAAGCAGTTTCAAGCACTAAAAATGGCAGCTCAGCTTTGTTTGCCCATGAAGAATTAAAACCACAGTGCAATTTAAAAACAAAGAAGGGCAGTCTTGGGTTAGGAAAGGACAGTGCTTATGAGGTTTGTGGAAGTGATGCCTTGGAAACATCATGTGCATCACAAAGCATATATAACAACAATAGTAAAAATCTAATTGTAAGTGAAACTTGTGGGAGGACTTTTACTGAAAAGAAACACTTTAATACTCACAATTTGATTCACGAGGACAAAACTCAGTATGATTGTGAAATTTGTGAGAAGAGTTTTACTAGTAGAAGAACTTTAAAAACTCACATTTTGATTCATGAGGGTAAAAGGCCATATAAGTGTGAAATTTGCCAGAAGTGTTTTACTCGAAGGGATAATTTGAAAATTCACAGTTTGATTCATGAGGGCAAAAGGCCATACAGTTGTGAAACTTGTGGCAAAGACTTTACACGGAAGGATCACATGAAAACTCATATTCTGATTCATGAAGGCAAAAGACCACACAAGTGTGAAATTTGTGAAAAGAGATTTGGTTCTAGGGGAACCTTGGAAACTCATGTTTTGACTCATGAGGGGAGGAAACCATACAAGTGTGAAATATGCGGAAAGAGCTTTACTCGAAAGGAAAACTTGAAAACTCACATTTTAATTCATGAAGGCAAAAGACCATACAGGTGTGAAATTTGTGAGAAGAGCTTTACTCAGAGGGGACACTTAAATACTCATAGTTTTATTCATGAGGGCAAAAGTCCATACAAGTGTGACATTTGTGAGAAGCGTTTTACTTGCAAGGGATCCTTGAAAACCCACATTTTGGTTCATGAAGGCAAAAGTCCATATAAGTGTGAAATTTGTGAGAAGAGCTTTACTCGTAGGGTATACTTGAAGACTCATATTTTGATTCATGAGGGCATAAGACCATACAAGTGTGAAATTTGTGAAAGGAGATTTACTCACAGGGGTCACCTGAATTCTCATAACTTCATACATGAGAGCAAAAGCCCATACAAGTGTTCCGTTTGTGAGAAGAGTTTTACATGCAGAGGATCTTTGAAAAAACACATTTTGATGCATGAAGGTCAAATGGCACCAAAGTTATGAAATTTCCTAGAACAGCTGCTTTGCTCAGAAGGAGAACTTGAAAATCTCATTGTGATTAGTGAGGACAAAAGGCCATGCAAGACGTGTAAACTTTGTGACAAGAGAACTTGTTAATTTCATTCATGGACAGACTGGATCTTTAAGTTAAAACCTTACAAGTTTTTTTCCTGAGTTTCTAGTTGCAAATAAAATTGACCTTATGCATTTCATGATTAATTAAACTAGAAACTTAATTTTATAGCACCTAAAACAGCGTGTTTCGACGTTAGCACCTATTTTACCTTTAAAATCCTAAAAAGTGCCTATTTTGTATGATATAATAAAATTCACAGTTTTATTTAAAAGCTAACTCTGTATTTTCAAAATATTACAATTCTTCCAAGAATCTAGAACATTTCTTTACTGGAGAAGGTTAGAAAGATAATGGGGCACCAGCTGAAGCAGGAGAAAAAGTGCGCACAAAATTGCAAAGGGTTTTACAGAAAACCAACAGCTTGAAGGACTTCTGCGCACATTCTTATGGAAAAATCCAGCTCACCTGATTGCAGTATTTCTGTCCAACATATGCCAAAAGCGAAGTATGTCTTGTTGATGTAAAACATTCTTTTTATTGACTGAGAAGTGCCATAGTTTTCGTTTAAACTTAGAATAGGTTTTGGTGATTTGTTGTAAAGCCAACTAGGGACTAAATGTTTGGAATTGCTATTTATTCCAACATTTGTAAATTTAATATTACGTATTTCAGATACTTATATGTGGTTTATATGGTATTTTTAGAATGGGAAAAGTAGAATGTTTTCAGGAACAGATTGAACATTAAAGTAGCTTAGTGTTTGCCATGTTGTGTACCTGTATAATTGTATATATTGTCAGATACTGAAATTTCACCATAAATACATGTTTCGAGGCCCCTGAATCTCAAAAAAAATTAGAAAAAAGGTGTGTGTGTATGCGTGTGTGTGTGTGAACAGCATAACTCAAGAACAAAAAGTTGGATAAATACCAAACTTGGTATTTAGCTTCAGTACGTCACAAAAATGCAACACGATTTTAAAAAATCCCCCCAACCCAGTCTACCCTTTATATGGAACATTTTTCTAATTTTTTTATGTTTTAACAAATGGCTTTAACAATTTTTATTAAAATATCACATTAAAGATATTTACATGACAAAATGTATATCTTGAATTTTCTGGGAATAGCCTGTGAAGTCCTGTTCATTTGAAAGGAATTTTGTATAATCTTGCATAACTAAGGGTTAAGCAATAGATGAAGACATGCTACACAAGAAATGTAGATCTCTTTAAAAGACACAATTTATTTCAAATAACTTTTTTGTGGCAGCAGCCATTTCTGAGAAATCCATTATTACTGGTTAGAATTCTTCAGTACTTAATTATTCTCTTGAAGCCCATTAATTTTTAGTTGTTTCTCATGATTGTATGGAAAGAGTACAGCATCTATTTCTTGAACATATGACTATTGCTATTACCTTTGTATCTGTAGCAAACTGTGTAATGTAGGTTATTTCCGAAAAGGCTTATCTCAATTAAGATAAAGTAGATAGGAAAATAAACTTTCGTAAGAATAATCTGTATAACCACTAATAAACGATAGAGGATAGAGAAAGTCATGTGAATGTAACACATCAAGATTTTTTTACTATGTATACTCGTTTACTCCATACGTTTTATGCCTATTTTAGGCACCTAAATGCACTTTTTATGAGCTAAAAGTGTGCAGTCTATTCATAGCATAGAAAGCCATGTAAGTGTAAAGCTTGTGATAGAAGGAAAGGTTTAATGCCAGCTTGTGATTCAGGAAGGCAAATAAACGTGAAATTTGAAGAGCGTTTTGCAATGACACTTCTTCCTAAGCTATATTATGATTTATGACAGCATTCAATAGCAGTGTAATATGAGAAGAAGTATACACAGCTCTCAAATTTGAAAGCACCTTGGTGTTATTAGCTCCCAAAATAACTTTAGCATATAAAAAATGTAAGCACCAACCTAAATAAGCCCATCCCAGAACACCAAAATTCTGGCATTTACAAAATAGACTGTGCTGACTGCAACAAACTCTACAAGGGAAAAATCAAATTTGGAAACAAGACTGAAAAAACACTAAGAGCAATTAAATACAAACAGACAAATCCACCATTGCACACCACTTCTGGTCAACCAATCATGAAATAGTTTAAAATATAATGCTCATAAAATCCCCAAGACAGCAGAATTAGATGTTGAGAAAAAAATCCACATCTTAAGAAACCAAAACAACCTCCTAAATTTTGATTTGCCGCCACACAGTACCCTCTGAAAATTCATAACACCACAAGCACCAATCACGTCAAAGCCAACCCCTTTCAAAACCACTGGTAAAAATACCACACCAGTTGGAGAATGCTGATGATATGAACAAGCCTCGAAACATGTCCAGGTAAAATTATATTTTAGTGTCTTTATCAATAACTTTAGCTCCTTCAAAGTTATGACAAAGAAAACTCCACCACGAAAGTCTGCTGGTGATAGGACTTTGAATGGCATTCAGGGTGCACACTATATTTTTCTGATTATATATATTTTGGTCATTTATGCATTGAATAATAGCATAATTTTTGTTTCAAAAACAGAAGACTGTTCACTAATGGGGAAAGACGTATGCCATACACTCCAGATGCAGTTCCTGAGCCATCTGTGAACCACAACAAAGTCTTCTCAGGAGTTGCCAGAGTTTTATTATTCCAGTGTTTAGCATCATTATTGATTCTGAAGTTCTTTATAAAATGATTAATTGAAGTTATACAGGGTGATTTATGAAGAACTGACACATTTGTTTCAAAACGAGTTATGCTAGCGACAACTTATTATACCTGAAATGCAGAGGAATTTTGGGAGATTATTTACCTCTAGCAAATGTTGAAAATGTCCTCCATCCTGCATAAGGCACAACTCAACATGTTCTATGTTACTGGCCACTTGTTGGAGGACTCTGTTGTCAGTAGCTTGAATCTCCTGCATAATGTGCTTCAGATCGTCCAATGTTTGGGGACGTGTGGCATAAGCCCTGTCTTTTTATTAACCCCATAGAAAGAAGTCCGGCGATGTCAAATCCAGAGATCTAGGTGGCCACAGATTCTTGGTAATTTGATGTATGTATGTAGTGCTGTCCTGCTGAAAATATCCTTGAGTCAGCTCTACATTGTCTAGTTGCTCAGTAAACTCCATGAAAATCCATCGGTACTCTACAGTGTTCACATTGTTTTCAAACAAAATTGGTCCTACTATTCTCTGTGCAGATTATTGCGCACCAAACTCCAATTTTAACTGGATGCATATGTGAGTTCACATAGTCGGATAAATGGAACCATTCTTCATCTGTGAACCATGTGATGGATAATATGGCAGGATTTTGCACAATGAATACCTGAAACCAACGACAATAATTCAGTCATCTGCCCTTATCTGGTTCCTGTAACTGATGGACAACCGTAATCCTATACGGCTTTAGGCCTGCACTTTTCACAGCTCTCTGACACATTGAGTAACTATACCCTGTCTCCTGCGATAAACTCTTAATGATTTTTTGGGTGACTGATCCTGTCATGCTATTACATCAACAACAACCGTGGGAAGCCTAGATGAACGAGTTTTGCCTTTTTCAATCACCAGAGATCCAGTTGTTTCCAATTTGTTTACCAGTCCCAGTATTGTATTTCTTTGGGGAGGATTCCAAACACCAAATTCTCTCTGGCATGCCCTTTGAGTAGCTGTAATTGAATTCGTAATCTAGTATTGCTTTACAAGGAAGAGTTGTTCATTTAATGTGTACTCCATTTTCACGTTGACTAGAACAAAATGTCAAAAACAGTTGCCGACAATAAAACTAACAATTATGAATAAAACATGAACATCCACGCATCTAGTGGCAGGCAATCGAAACTCCAGAACATTCTGCTTAATTTGGGGCTAAAATTGGGACATTAAGTGAATTTCGAACAGAATAATTAAAGAAAGAAATTTGTCAGTTCTTCATAAATCACTCTGTATAACCTGACTCTTAAATTTCATCTCTCATATATTTCCTAATTCCTAGCAAACCTGAGTGTGTTTCAGGAATTCTTGGTTACTTAGCATGCATGTTGCAGACTATGGAACACCATTCTTATTTTAAATAATACTGTAGGATTATAAAGATTATAATTGGCAAAAAATGATGTTTATGGAGTCAAAACAGAAATCATGGGATTTCCTTTTATATACTGTAGTTTGACTGTAGTTCATTGGTGGTCATGAAGTAAGATAAATATCATTGTGTAGTTCCTTCCCTCCCTACTCTACTCAAATAATACATTTCAGCATGGTTGTAACAACAATGTATTAGTTTTATAACTTGTGTAATTATTATATTGGTCTGTTAACACATTACATCCCAAATCATTGACTTAGGTATGTTTTTGGAAGAAGATGGAAAACAAAACATCTGATTGGGTCAAAGAATTTGAGTGGACATTATTACCACTTCATTTTGCATTCAAGATAATTGGCAGACTGAAAAGCACTTTGACTACTGCTTCCATCATAATCTTATTTTGTCTCAATTTATGTAAAAACCACAATTTTAAAACAAGTTGCCATATCCTTTTTTTATCGTGCTAAATTCCTATTTGAGACTCTTGCATTTAAAGAAATACAGTATGCACATTAAAAGTGTTTTTACACAGACCAACACATTGCTAATTAATACCAATTTGATAATGCTATACTGATATTGGAGTACCTCATATGCATAGAATAAATAGTGAAATTGTTGGGACCCTGCGCTTACCCACCATATCCATTTTCTGATTACCTTCTGAACAAGAAGTTTCCCCACCACTGTTTCGTCTCCTACCACGTGACTACGTAATTATCCCCACCGCTATATAATTTCTTTCACATGCAAACTATCCTTTCCTTCCCCAATCCTTTAAAATAAAATAAACTATTCTTTTCACAATAACTATCCTTTCCTTCTCCCATTCCTTTAAAATAAAATAAACTGTATTCCTCCCAAATGCAAACTATCCTTCCTGTGTCCCATTACTTTAAAATAAAAATAAACTATATTCCTCCCAAATGCAAACTATCCTTCCTGTGTCCCATTACTTTAAAATAAAAATAAACTGTATTCCTCCCAAATGCAAACTATCCTTCCTGTGTCCCATTACTTTAAAATAAAAATAAACTTGTAACGGTTTTCTTTATAATGTTGATGCTTGTGATGTTTGTGTATGTGTGTTTACTTCATGTGAAGCCATCTTGTGACGTCATTCATTTGTTCGGTTTGTAGCTCCATCTAGTGTTAGCAATTTGTGGTAGTATTAGTGTTTGAAAGAATTTTAAGTTTTGTTTACTGTCCTCCGGCTAGCTATTATTTCTCAGTCGAACATGTCTCTTGATCAGAGTGTGTAAACGGAAAGGAATCTTTTATCCAAATATAACACTGATGAAGAAATTTGTTTTACACATTTATTGTCAAACACGTTAACTATCACATTTATACATTGATCTTAACACTCGCCAAACTGAAACTGTTATAATAACTTCTTACTGATCACTTTTAATCCACGTACTTCAACCTTTTTGTATAATTAACCTTACAACACTAGATTATTCATAATTCTGCTGCGCGTAACTTGTGAATCGATACCCGACGTTTGCCGTACAAATACTTTCGACGAATTGACTGACTGAAGACGACGTGTAGTGTACACAGATTTTTGATGAACTGAACGACTGAAGGCGACGTGTAATGTATTGAGATTTTCGATGAACTGCCCGTGATCTACCTCTGACTTGGCTTTTTATACACCCACTGCCCGATATGCCTAAAGATTATAACTGAGTTACTATTGGCTAATAAAACGCGCCAACATTAGCGTCTATTTTAATATCCAATGAAAATTATGAATACATATACTCTAGGGAAATATTCCAGAAGATTCTCAACGGAAAAACGCGCCAACATTAGGTAACTTCCTCGTTTCCAATAATGATAAACAGCTCACCACCTCGCTGCATTATTGCGCGCTATTATTGACAGTTTCAGTAAGGCATTAAAAACTTACTTCTCAACAATAATTACAATAAACAAATATCTCAAATCAATGTCACATCAAAATGCATATTCATATTACAATCATTATTTACATTTAAGTAATTTGTGATACAAATTACTGCATCAAACTATATTCCTCCGAAATGCAATCTATCCTTCCTGTGTCCCATTACTTTAAAATAAAATAAACTATATTCCTCCCAAATGCAAACTATCCTTCCTGTGTCCCATTACTTTAAAATAAAAATAAACTATATTCCTCCCAAATGCAAACTATCCTTCCTGTGTCCCATTACTTTAAAATAAAATAAACTATATTCCTCCCAAATGCAAACTATCCTTCCTGTGTCCCATTACTTTAAAATAAAAATAAACTGTATTCCTCCCAAATGCAAACTATCCTTCCTGTGTCCCATTACTTTAAAATAAAAATAAACTGTATTCCTTCAAATTGCAAACTATCCTTCCCTCGCACCGTTGCTTTAAAATAAATTACAAGGGATTCCTTCTGCTTTCAAGGATTAGGTGATATCACCTGTTGCAGTCTCTAGCCATCTCTTGCATGGTCTTCCTAAATTTCTTCCTGTTGGTTGGTAGTTCATTATCTTTTCTGGTATTTTATCATCTGCCATTCTATCAACATGTTTCCAATTTCTTTTATTTTCATCAATCTTATCGTTTACAGATACAATATTCAAATGTGATATAAAAAAGGTATTCCTTTCACCTGTAAACTTTTTTTTCTTTCCTTGACCCTTTTCTTTAAAACAATGCATTGTTTAACAAAAGGGAAGTTCAAACAATGTGAACAATAATAAATCCATCATATTGTGAATTTAGATGCCAACTTTTTCTCCCTCCACTCACTCCAGCACCTCTGACCAGTGGCCTACCCCACACCATGCCAATTGCTTCGGGGGGGGGGATTAGAAAACTTTTGGATATGGCATGTAAGTTCAGGATCCCGACAATTTCACTATTAAGTATTAACAAAAAAACAGTAATTTACATAATGATTACTATTCAGAGTTGCTGTTCTAGATTTAGAGAGAAACTTTGCACCTTGTGTTTGAACGTTAAATCAGCCCGCTAATGACCTAGCAGTTGAACGCCCTTAAGCACAAAGTTAAATCAGCCCTCTATTATAGCCATGAATACGACTTGAGATTAACTCTGTAATACCGCTTATTCAACAATTACCAAAATAATTGTTTCCCACTACGTGAATACCATATTAAACTCGCTGATACAAATCGCATCTTATTTGATTACCTATTCAATATTCATGTCACTGTCGTTTTTAACAATGAGGAAAGTTGCATGTAGATCATCAGGCCTCGAATTGTAACCGTCGTCTGCGACTACTACAAAGCCTACTATCTCTTGAGGGTTTCCAATTTTCCCTTCGAACAACTTTAACTCACTTATCTAAGACGTCAGTTAAATATTAAAATCAACGAAAACTGCTAAGTAGGCACACATTATCATGAAGGTAGAATCAGCCGGGATTTGAACACGGATCTCCCGCTTTTCGTGCGGTTGCTCTAACCACTGGGCAACATGGCGGTACGACATTAAATTCACCGACTGGAATTTTCCCGGTAGACCATCAAACGTCTCAGTTCAGAAATACCTACCTCAGTGGTGACAGATTAGTATGTGCTTTAATTTCCGGGCACATATAGTTAAGTTAAACAGCTATAAGTTCAATTAGTGCATATTAATTGTTCTTTCAGGATAAACCCAAACCGTCCTAAGGACTTTTGAAGGTAGAATCCGACTGAAAAATTCAATGCCATAGCCCGGATTTGAGCCTGATTCCACCTTCAAAAATCCTTAGACCGGGTTGTGCATTTGCTGAAAGAACAACATGTAGTAGTTGTTTGACTATTGTGCCCGGGAATTAAAGTACTTACTAATTTGTAAGTCGCCATTGAGATATGTTAGCTCTGAATTGAGATGCTTAGTGATCTACCGGGAAAATGCCAGTCAGTTGGGTAATGTAATGACGTACTGGCATGTTGTCATGGTAGCTTAGTGGTCAGAGAGCAACCGCACGGAAAGCGTGAGATCCGTGTTCAAATCCCGATTATGCTGTACTGAAGTTTTCAGTCTTATTCCACCTTCAAAAATCCTTAGACCGGATTGGACCTTTAATGAAAGAACTAATATAATATGCTCATCATTTTTGGCATCTTAAATCAATTACCAAGTTACGTTGACACTTGAAGTGTATTGCAATCATTTAAAGATGCAGCTTCTATGGCGTTACGTATCTGTGACAGTCTAAACTTTTGTCCCCAGACTTTTGGGTGTCATTACAACCTTACGCAACGCAGTCCCATGATATGACCGCAAATCCAATTAAAACGCACTATAAGCATACGCTCAATAATGAATCTATACGTTCAGTATGGTATCTTCTCTGCAGATGACGTCTCGATTTCATTCGTAACAAGTCCGTTTAGCGCTCTCAGTTGCCTCCATGTGATACAATTCCTCTTAAAAGGATCTGGGGCACAATTCGAAAGAATGAATCGCGTACGCGTTTGTTCATCCCTAGCCGACGAGGTCAGGGCGCTTATCTACAAGTATCAGGCGACCGAGCGGATTTTTACTTCTATGTTCCATATATTTTAACGCCATCACTCTATAAAAATTAAATTGAGTTTTATTTATGGACGCTCTTTAATTGATGTGGTCCTTAGCGTCCCATTCTATACTGGGCGTGAAAGACTGGTAATTTTGCACAAAGGCCTCTATCAGGATTGAAGTTCTTTTGCGTACCGTAAATCTACGACACAGGACCACCGGCTTTATTTCCCTTCGGAAGGAAATCGTGCTAAGGCTTTTTACGCCCGAAAAAAATTCATCGCCCTCCGTCGAGTTTGAACCCGCGACCTCAGGAACTAGAGGCTAGCATGGTAACCACTACACCATGGAAGACGACGCCATTGCTCTATTGGATACTAGTCTGCGCTGATAGAAAAATTTAAGAACGATGTCCTTCTATAAGTAATTACTTGTTTTTATAATTGAAGGGGGCTCTTGGAAGATGGAACTGTGCACTTTTAGCACAGGGCATTTACGCAATTGAAATATGTCAGACGATACGTTTGCCAATTTAATTAAGGATAATAATTGCTGTAAATTCTATTTAAATACGTCTAACATTAAATTACATAATGGTCATAATGACCTTTTGCTCTTGATAAACAAATGAAATCAACAAAGCCTATGACAGTGGTGGCGGTAGTAATGTAAGTAGTTTAAGAGCACCCTAACAGGTTAATAACATAATTTTTTAATTTCTAAGCTTGCATCTGTGGGAATAATATGAAGGATACGAGAGTCGTAGAAGCAATGTTTTGCTTACATTTGGATATAATCAGCTGTTCAAATGCAAATTAGTATTTGGTTTATGCCAGTAAAATGAGAGAGCTTCAGTTAGCTAAACAATTCTTTCGTATACCTTTCGAATGTTATAAAACACTGAAGATCTGAAACAAGCCTCATTTGGGTAGAATCTGGAAGGAAAGAAAAAAACGAAACATCTGTCGGTATTTGAACCTCGTACTTCAGTTTTAGAAGCCGGCGCTCTACCACAGATTTACTGTAATAATACTTTGACGCTCAGGAGACTTGCTTTTAGGCTGCTACCTCGGGTGTTCAAAATTCATAAGGAGCGCTAGAAACATTCGAGTGTTTCCTTTCCAGAACTAAATCCATCTACAAGAAAGGTCGAAAATCCATGAATCGAGTATTTGGGATGTTCCCAAACTATCCCCCTTCTTTGCTTCTTGTACAGTAAGAGTTTAGAAACAATATCACCAAATTGATATCAGTCAAATTAAGGAAACAACATGCTTTACTCTTTCGTTCAACAAAATGACTTATGCTTGCCTTTAATTCTTCCTTACTCTTCGGAGAGTTTGAAATAAACATAATTAAAGGTCATAAAAATCCTCCTCTAGCCAAGAATTGAATCTATTCCTAATTTCTAAGCCAATACTAACCGCTACTCCAAAGAAGTAACTACACTATTCTAAATGCCTTATGGTTTCTTTTAAACTGGTAGGATGAAATCAGAGGACCTTGATATCATATAATATTGTCATCACTTGGCATTGCTCTATGAGCTAGCAATCACCCAATGAGGAATAGGGCATGTTAAGCGATATATACGGACAGTATTGGAAGCCCACACTCTACCAAAATACCTTACACCATGTCATACATAAGCGAGGTAGCCAGGAGCCGCATTGCACAGTGGCCCAAATATGCTAAGCAGTGGGGCATGTAGAAGAGACTGCGGTTATGGGTGAAAATGTTTCAGGAGAGTGAAGAGGTCTTAAGACAAAGCAAAAGTAAGGAATGCCAAAGAAGAGCACGTCAGAGCTATTCTATCCGTGCACAATGAGAATCCCTCCCTTCCAGCGACAAGAATAACAAGAAGTCTAAATCTTCCAGTGGGTGCTGAGACGGTCCGCCGACGACTTCATGCTGCAGGCATCCGACATCGCAGGCCTGCGAGAAAGGGTGCCCTTAAGCAAGAACACAGGGAAGGTCGCGTGACCTTCTGCCTCCAGCATTACCCGCAAGTCAAGATTTCTGGGAGATGGACTTTTTCGGCAGGCGAGGATGGTAAACTTTCTTTGTGGCGACCCCACAACACCCGCTTCGACCATAAACACGTTATTGCCGCTGCACGGAGTGGCAGGTTCAACTTAGCTGTATGAGTGCCGATGGAGTAGGAGAGCTTGTTGAAGTCTCCTATAACATGGACTCCCAGAAATATGTTGCAGTTCTAGAAGAATGCGTGCTCCCAACAGTGCAATCTATCCATCCAGAAGAAATTCCTGTGATGCATTTCATGCACTACAACAGTGTGCACACATCCCGAACCACAGAGGCTTGGCTTCAGCGACAAAGACATTTCGGTTTTGGAATGGCCTGCGAAATCTTCGGACCTTAATCCAATTGAGAACTTCTGGACAGTAATGGTTCCGGACTGGGAACAACCCAAAAACGCATCAAGGGGACGCTGGGAGAACGTCTAGCAAATTGGTAGAGTAAGATGAGACGACCTCAAATCTGCAACTCTTTAGTTTTTACTTTCTCTACTACGTATAGTAAGTAGGGGAAGTATTGTATTTCACTCAAAAATTGGATACCAAGATTTCACCGGAAATACACGTTTTGAGATCCCCTGAATAAAAAAAAGCATTTTTGGAAACATGTCCGTGTGTGTGTCTGTCTGTGAACAGCATAACTCAGAAACGAACAGTCGGATAAACACCAAACTTGGTATTTAGGTTCAGTATCTTCCAGAGATGCGACACGAAGGTTTCAAGAAAATCCCCCATCCCAGATTACCCTTTACATGGAACTTTTTCGAAAATTTTAATTTTCTCAAAAATGGCTCTTACGATTTTGATTAAAATATCATATGTTTAAGATATTTTCATGACAAATAATATGTATATCTTGAATTTTCTGGGAATGTCTCCAAAAGTATTCTTCATTGTGAACAACTTTTGCATAACTGGTAAACCATAAGAGATAGACAAAAGTTTACTACACAAGCAATGTGGATCGCGTTAAAATACACAATTTATGTCATACATTTTTGTTGTTGAGTGAACCATTTTCGAGATATTGCTTGTTATTCCCTTAAATTTTTCAATACTTATTTTCTCAAATGGGAATTCGTTATTCATTTTTTTGTCTTGGATATGCAAAGAGTATTAATCTGTGGCAAAGGGAATGGTGCTGCACCTAGCAACCAGCTATTAAGAGATATGCATGTGCTTAACGGCTACTGTATTTCTATATTGCCCTTGTAAATATATATTCCCCTTACATCTACAAGAAAATTAGCATTAAGATAGAGTCTGCAAATGTTTATCTCGATTAACATGGAGAATATGTTGATGGTAGATGGAGAATAAGCGTTTGTAAAAATAGTTTGTACAAGAGTAGAGAAAGTCATGTGAGTGTAACACATCAGATGTTTTCATGAGGTGATGGTCTTACTATTAAAGAAACAAAACAAAAAAACGAAGTCACCCAAAAAGATTTTGCTGTATTATTATTAATAGAAACACTAACTAGTATATTATTTGTAAACTATAATAATAATAATAACAATGATGATAAGATATTGATATATCAAATTACTTGCATAACAAAAGCAGCTCATTAAGCCGAAAAGAGAATATAAATCCTGTTCCTGATCTTGAATACGCGACCTCTGCAAGGCCAAGTCATAATGCACACCTTTACACGATACCGGACAGCAACTGTGCTAAATTAAATTAAATTGAGTTTTATTTATGGACGCTCTTTAACTACTATGGTCCTTAGCGTCTCATTCTATATTGGGCGTGAAATATTGGTACTTTTGCTCAGAGGCCTCTTTATCAGGCTTGAGGTTCTTTTACGTGCCGTAAACCTACAACACGGGACCACCGGCTTCACTTCCCTTCCGAAGGAAGCCATGCTAAGGATTTTTACGCCCGAAAAAATCCATCGCCCTCCGACGGGTTTTAACCCGCGACCTTAGGAACTAGAGGCTAGCACGGTACCACTAGTCTACGGAGGACGACAGCAATTGTGCTTATTTTTGCGTTTGATGTTTGTGGCACCTCCTTTCTCCACTCCCATACTTCCGTCGAAAGGATCAACAAAGGACATGGACCAGTTTTGCGTGTTACATTTGAGAGACAGCGTACAGTCAGTTGAGTATAATAAACAATGATCACTATATCGATAAAAAGAAATAAAATGTATAAAACAGGTTTTGTTAGGTAAGGTTGATACTTCGTCAAGGTAATTCATTTCTTTGCGCTGGCCATGCTGTATATTGATGTACAGTCAATTAAGTTACAGTTGTAATTACCATTACAGTGGTTGTGTCGATAAAGAAGGATAAAATCAGGGGGGCCTCTTCCCGCTTCCCGCGCATTCACTGCTTGTCGAGCTGTCTGCTAGTGACGTCACGTGGAAGGTAGCAGGCATTGCTATTCCCATGTGGAAGCTCAGAGTTTACGATATAATTCAAATCCTGACATGCTTTCCGACATGATATGGTCACCTCAAGCAAATTTATTTGAAACAAAACTCTCATTCCGTAACATATAAAATAGAAAAATAATACAGAGGAAGAAACAAAACTATCCATATACTCTATCTAACAGCTTGTCTTGTTAAACAATACATTTTTTTTGCTTTAAATTTTTCAACATTTAAGTTATAATTGCAATGCATTTCTTGCAAAAGATAGCAAGTATTATTGCCTTTTAAACATGTAATAAGCGAATAGAGGGAGGGAGAGAGAGACAAGGGTGAAGAAAAACTATATTATATTAAAATAAAATAGAACCTTCAGGCTATGCATTATTTCTGCAATTTTACTTTCCCTCCTATTTACTTATAGTAAGTAGGGGAAGTATTGTATTCCACCCAAAATTTCGATACAGAGATTTCACTGGAAACACATGTTTTGAGACTCTTGAATCTAAAAACCACGTTTTTAGAAAAAGGTTGTGCGTGCGTGTGAACAGCATAACTCAAAACGAAAAGTCGGTTAAATACCAAACTTGGAATTTAACTCTAGCATCTTCCAAGGATGCGACATGATTTTTTTTTAAGAAGATTCCGTATCACGAACTACTCTTTACATGGGAAATTATCCATTACTTTTCTGTTCTCAAAAATGACTAATACCATTTGATTAAAGTGCGTATGTTTACAACATTTGCATGACAAATAAAATGTATATTTCGAATTTCCTGTAATTAACCTGTGAAAACTTCATTTGAATGGTTTGTATAATTTGGTAAAGGTTAAAAGATTAAAAAATTACTTTAAAAAGAAATAGATCTCGTTAAAGCACACACTTTATGCCAAATAAATAATGTTATGGCGTTAACCATGTACAAGGTATTCTGTGTTATTTGTCTGAATGTTCAAATACTTAAAACTTTTTTAAGTGGTAAGTCGCTATTCGGCTTTTTTCCCTCGTGGTCATGCAAAGAGCATGGAATTTCAAAGCCATCACATAACGACACGCTTTATAATTTGACCATTGGTTTAGCTTTCTAAATCCTTCTTACGCATACAACTAAATATGTAATTACAGTTCATCTCTCTTTAACAAGTTAGATAGAAGAATAAACTTCTTTATGAATATTTTGTAAAAGAGTGTGCAAAGAAAGTCATGTGAATGTAGAAAATCCGAGTTTTATAATTACAGTATATATTGTGCATATTTTCACACTTTAAACAGCTATAAATAATTTTAGTTATATATGTTACGCGTTTTCAGAGATGACCACAGAGATAAAAGTAAGCTATAGAAACTCCTTATTTGAGGTTGTAAAATAATGTAATTTTATCGCAGATTACACTTTCTAGTTGAATACCATCACAATGTTATATCATTGCAGTGATATTCCTCGGCATGGACCGAGTGTATATTTCCCTTAAAATGGCAAAGAAAAGGTTTTTCTTATTTCGGATTTTAAAAGAGCACTTGCATAGGCATGCAAAAGTGTCATCAGCCTTTTGTTCACGTTATACCTGAGTTTCCGCATGATTTGGTATTTAAGGTGGTATATTACCCTAAGGCAAAGCGAAAATTATTAGATTTCGCCTTCTGTTATCTTTCTGTTGAACTTCTTGAAAGTTTTGGAGACGTTGTGTCCAAGTGCTTGTGCATTTGAAACAGCGCGAACAGGTGTCATAAAGCGTGCCAAATTACCCTATAAGGTGCATTTAATTGCACGTATTCACGCACTAATTTCTAAAATAGCATATTCCCTATTTTCTGGGGAAAAACCATTCTTAAATAACGCCTATATAATTATTTGGAGGAATCGCAGAACAACTCTTTAAATGATATTTTTCTGTAATGCGTTGTACTGACCAATCATGAGCAATAATTTTGTAACCCACAGCTGCAACGTTGTTTGGTAAGCATTGTTGCTCACTAAATAAGAATGCTCTTTCCGATTACTTAGAAGTTAGTTCTAGTTGTGGATGGATTTGGAAATACAAGTGTGGTGTGCATTCGTGTTCAAAATGAATGTTAAAAAAAAAGTTCACTGTGCTGTTGCGTAATGTTCTAATATAGGAACAAAAACCGCTGGAATTATGTATCATAGATTTCCTAAAATAATAAAGTAAGGCGCATGTGGGTGTCTCGCTGTAAACGGAGTGATAAATTCAACATTGATAATGCTCGAGTCTGCTCAGTATATTTTCGGCCTGAGGACTATGAATGGGACTTAAAAATGAATTACTTGGTTTACCTCTACTGAAAAGTTTACGTGGTGTGCAGTGCCGTGTCTGTCTCCCGATGATATGATTCTATGTCTTTCATATTTCAAATGTGTTAAGAGTGATGAAAACACTTAGCGACATAATTTGCTCTAAATTCCCTGATTTAGACAAAACAATTGTTTATATATACGTCAGGACCTGCACATTTATTAGGATACGACATTTGAATACAAAATTAAAAGCTGCAACCGTGGAAAAAAGAAATACAAGGAAATGTCAGCAGTGGATGGCATCTATTTCTTCTACAACAGCAGCATGACCAACCACTTCTAAATTTAAATATACTTTTAAGATTAAACAAATAATTTGTTACTTTTTATTTTAGTAATAGTTTGGATGGTGGTGTTGATAAAATTGGTCTGTAAATAGTAGAATGAGTTGAGAAAAGTTTCCTATGCATTTTCAGTTAAAGTATCTTTCATAACATATGCCATTGGATTATGTTACACTTCCTTGATTACTGCTTAACCATTTACACAATGGGTATACCAATCCGCGCCTTAAATTGTACTATTAAAACGGTTTAAACCGTTCTCTTTCAATTACTATCCAAAGAGCGCGCGTGCTCAACCTTCCAGATGACGTCACAGGCGCGCATCCAATGAGAGCGAAATGGCCGGAGTGGCCTACCTTCCCTATACTCAAGTTACCTTGGGATAAAATAATGTATACGTAATTTTATTAGTACATATAGCTTTGGTAGTAGGGCCAGTTAAGTTATAGTTGTAATGATCACTAGTTTTGTTATCAAACAGTGGTTATATGATAAGAAGAATGTTTTGTTAGATAATGTTGAAACTTAGTTGAGGTAATTCATTTCTTTGCGCTGGCCATCCTGTTTATAGTAGTACAGTCAGTTAAGTTATAGTTGTTATCACAGTTGTGATGATCACTGCAGTGGTTATATTAATATAGAAGAATAAAAGAATGTAAATATAGTTTTGTTAGGTAATGTTGAAAAGGTGTGGAGGTAATTCATTTCTTTGCGCTGGTTATCCTGTCTGTTATGGTACAGTCAGTTGTTACAGACCTGCAGACGTTGGTTGTCACTAAAAAGAAGACGGAAAGCAGTGAAATAGAAATGGGGCATGTATTGTATTTTAGAATGTGCACCTATTTTCATAAGTATAGTGCTCTTAAAATCCACTATTTTTAGTTGTATATGAATCATGGTTCCAAATCAGCCAGAGTTTAGTGTCCCATGCGTATTAAAAAGAAAGAAACCATTTGTTTACATATATGGTTTAACTAATATAATAAATTTGAACTACTTGCCCATACAATCATAAAATTACTAATTGGTGGCAGGTGTACACATCAGCAATTTTACATATGAATACAGTACAACTAAGAAAAACTCAGTCAAAAAATAAGTGAAAGATCAGGAAGAAAAACACGTTCAATCCATTCATCAAAAAGTTTCAGGAAACTAAAAGAAAGTTTTGGTTTAAAAATATGGCTTAATTACACTGTTAAAATCTGCACTTAGAGTACTGTTGTTGAAAATGCTTATAAAAGCAAAAGGAAAGTGAATAAATTACCCTAAGAGTGAGTTTAGAAGTAGATGTGATCTCTTCAATAGCTGGTGCCCACCCCCTTTTAGGTGTTTTACTTGTGTACGGAAATTGCGTTATGAACACAACAAACATAGCCATTTTTTCGCTAAAGCACATGCAAAATGGGAACTGCCAACCTAAATAAAAAGTGAAATCTGCTAAATATGCGATGTGTCGTTTCTGCGAAAGGGCGCAACTGCTACACTCCTCTCCTTCTAAAAAACATCCCTCGCCTATGCTTTGAGGCTGAGGGCCCTCAATCTCTCGGATACACCTTGAGGCTGAGTATCTTACCGACTTTGTGGCATTAGTTATTCATATGTTGCCAGCATTGCGTTAGAGCTAGCGTAGAACTTAGTGATATCTGTAGGACATATAAGACATCATTTCCATTGACTAATTTTGAAGATTTAGAAGCTAGTAACAGTGATGTGTCATAATTTAAAATAAAGAGAGTTGAGGGTTGTTACACTACATCACTATAATATTCTTACTAGAGGACATGCTGACGATGGGAACACACCATCTCCCGAAACGCGTTCAAGTAAGAATATTATAGTGATGTAGTGTAACAACCCTCAACTCTCTTTATTTTAAATCATTTCCATTGCTGTGGAAGATACACTAAGAGCAGAAAGCCGGAAATCTGATTTTAGTATTACATCATGGTAAAGTATATAGAACTAAACACAAACTATTTTGAAGTAATAATAAAAATGGGTGTGAAAAAAATTTCTCTTGACCTCCTCCTTGTCGTTTGAGGACGATTCTGAAACAAAACACAGATTTAGTGTATAAGTTGCAGTGTATAAAATGTATATAATGCTGATATTTAATTATTGTGTATGGTGAAATCAGGTAAAAGTCTGTAACATTGGTTGTAGTGCAGAAAAATAATCACCTTTGGTCATCATTGTCACTAATGAAGTCCAAGTATATGTCATCTCTATGCTTGTTGCTCTTGCGTCCATCCTACATCAAATTATTGTAAAAGCTCTGAGCTGTAATGAGAAACATTGTTAAAGATTGCAGGGCCTCGTATATCATACAAGAGATTGGGTTTGGGGTCTCATACAAAATGTTCAGTTCATCGATAGGTACGTTCTCTTGTTGATGGCTCTTTTTTACCTTTTTGTCCATGGTGTGTCTTGTGGTTGAAACTGACACTACTGAGCTATACAAAAGTGTCAAAACATAAATTGATTTCTTGTGGACTGAAAGTATTTTTTCTCCTGATGCTTGAAGTGTTTTAATTGCGATGTATGTAATACTTTATTTGTGTATTTAGGTTATTACAAAGAGTTAGCTTGATAAACACTTAAGCACAATCCAAAAAGGTTTTACTAAGACTGTGGTACTGTATGTGAACTTTGTAGCATAATGAGCCTAATAATTGAACTTCAATTATTTGCACACTTAAGATCTGAGAACACTTAACATGTAAATACTTCAATGCTTGTACATTTTTAATATATGTGGAGTTACTAACAGTAAGGCCTAGTATTTTATATTATGGCAATTAACATAATACCAGTTTTATGGCAGAGTGCCCTTTTTTTTCTTTTCTTTCTTTCTTTCTTTCTTTTTTTGTAATAAATCAGAAAATTATTAAATGTGCAGATCTAATCGTGATCTGGTAAACGTGGGAAGGTTTTATTTTTGTCTTGTATGTGCTTTGCTGGTAATTTCACACTATTCTACATTTTTGTGCCATTTTTATTTTCTCTATTATGTACTTACAGTAAGTATTGTATTCCAAAACGTTGATGTCAAGATTTCACTTTGCACTTCGAAAAATACTCTTGGTCTATTTAAATTTCATGAATGATAATTTATTTTTGTCTGGCTTAATAATTTTGAACATTATTCAGTAACATGTTTGTTGAACATTAAGCTCTTGTGGTGACTGCATTTTTTACCAGAAGTTTTAATTAATCACTTTGTAAAATAAAGTGCCATATTGAATATAAGTTGCTTATATTAATTTTAATTGTATTGGAACATCAGGTTGACACTCTGAGATACAGAGTGTTTTAATGAGAGAAACACCATTTGCAAATTAATGGAACAGTTTGCTCAAATTACTTTTCAGTGTATGTAACACTTAATTAATTGTTCTTCCACACAAGCAGTGTGTTGGACAGCATTGGAAACGTAGAATCAGACGACTGAAAAATTCAATGCCATAGTCGGGATTTAAATTTTTCAGTCATCTGATTCTACCTTTCCAATTACTTTTTTTGATGATAGTGGTTTTTATCCTTTTATGCTTTCATGGAATTTGCATTTTAACTGCAGATGTTAATTTAAATGCACTTAATCCTCCATATATTGATATGTATATTTATTGCTGGAGACATGCAATATAATCACATTTGATTGTTGAATTTTACCATTTAAATCTTACTGTCTTTACTTCGCTTTATTTATTCACATTTACTTGCGATTTAATTCCTGCAGCATTTAAAGATACTCTTTAACTCTAATAAATCTTTTGACACAAGCAGCCATGTCACCTTCAGCTGTTGACTACCAGGCACGACTAATTGATCACCAGTTCACAGAGGCTAGTGTGTTCGACCTTGATACTGCTTTTGAACAGCTGACAGTGGATTAATTTTATTTTTGCATAAGCATTTCTATAATTCATTATTGTTGAAAAAATAGTATGCAATACATGTGCATTAAGTGTTCTGCAGAATGGAAGTGAAAATATGTGACTATCTCATATTTTCAAATTCAAACTTCTTCCTTATTCTGCAAAGGTGCACTTATCACAATATACTATTGTTGCACTTCCATCCAATTTTTCAAGTGTTTTTTTTTCTCCTTCTGCAGATATTATAATGAAGATTAACAACTTTGCAGTATACATCAATTGCGAAATGGATACAGAAATAGAAATCAAAGAAGAGGCTCTTGGTTAAGACTTTGGGTGGTGTGAATAAAAATGAGTATTTTATTTTACATGCATTTTTGGAATTTAAACATATTCTATACTGCAATATGTTAAAGTGTGTAAGTCAAACATTAACTGTTAGTCAGTTAAACACATAATCTCAATGCTTATCAAAGTTACAGAACAATTTGATTGCTAACTTTCTGCATATACAGGAGGTTTTGATTTCATAATCAACTGATGTATGCTTCTAGCATGTATACAGATAGAGAGCAATGGCCCAACCTCTCTTATGCTGAGACATGAAATCAACATCAAATTACCAGGACAAAGGTATAAAAATGCAATGTTGCCCATAAGTAGTAATGGAAGCATGTGAGGAAAGCGTTAAAATAAAGTGAAGTTATTTGATATTGAAATATTCTTCGACATTGTGAATGTGCTTTCAAAATTCGTGTTTCTTTGTTCCACAGTGATAAATTTCAAGTTGAGAACTTTCATGACACAATATTGTATACTGTCTTGCTTCCCGTTTTCATTTCTGTTTTGTTTTCCATTATTAGGTTATTGTGAACCGCCTTTGTACTTTAGTCAGCTGATTGAGATGTTGGTTTCAAGTGTGTGACATCATTAGCTCTATCTGTGTACATGCTCGAAGGATGTATGCAACATCATCTTGGTCAGTTGTTTATTCTCAGCTAAAGTCTCAGTAGCATACACGGTGAGAATCAGTAATAAGCTTCTCTTTTCATGTGCAGGTTGCAGCACTAAAGCTAATCATGGCAGGAAAACTGTTTGAGATGAGGATTTTTCAGCTTACAGACTAAGTTGGTATGTTACACAAGTACAGAGAGATCTTTAAGTCCCTCCACAGTGGTGGAATAAGCTAGATATAGGAATGTGGTGGTAACCCTGGTAGCATTTGTGATGCTACAGGGTGGACTGGTTGAAATGGATTTGGTGACAGCAGTAGAAAGAGAAAACAAATAGATAAAAATTATTGTGAACTTACCCAATTACAAGATGTTGAAAATGTCCCCCATTCTATTGAGGCACAGATTCATACATTTAATTTTAGTGTTAAACACTTTGATTAAAGTTTCTTTTGTCACTGAATTAGTGTAATTTAATTTTGACAATTTCAGTTCATGTTATTGTTTTCGGATTATCTTTTATACACTGTTGGCTTTGCAGCACCCCAAAAGAAACAGTCAGGGTTTATCACTTCTTGCAACATCACAAATGGAACCAGCCTCACAAAATTTATTTATTAAATTGTAAATAATATCTCAAAACTACAATCTGGATTTTGGAAACTGCTCTGTAAATTTTTGTATCACTTTTTATGTATTCTCACCACCTTCTCCAAAACAACATTCTCCACTAAAAATGCACACTGTTTAATCGAAAAAAAATTTTAAACTTAAATGAAAATACACTTGTACACTGGCAGGGATAGTCTGATACTGACAACCTTTGTTATAATAAGGATGGAGCTTGACACGCAGCAAACAATAGCTTGCCACCTACAATTTTGGGAATATAGTGAAGGCTGTTGATCTGCAATACTGTGGAAGGACTAAAAGATCACGTAGTATATATGCACAGAGAAAACTGAGGTGATAAATTAAACTTCTGTTTTGGGTACATGTTGCAGCATTTCTATGCGTCTCTGCAGATACTGGTTTCTTTCAAATTTATCTTTTTAGAGGGTTTTAGGAACTGGGTTTTATACATAAGCATTTGTGCACAGAAAACTGTGTCATTCACTGATTGGCCCTTGAATTTAATGTTGCTGTACATGACTGGAACTGAATGCATTAATATCTGTGACTGTAGTGAATAAAATGTTAGTAATTACTTGCATAAGTAATCTCCAGTGGAGTAAACTCTGAAGGACAGATAAATCAAGAACTCTTGAAAGTATTTTTTGAAAACAAATATTTGTCAATGTGCAACTGGACACTTACTTTTCTACAACAGTGGTCAGAAGCAGCATTTTCTCTTTCTAGTCAACTCAGTTTTCCATATCTTGGCTGCACAGTTATATCCATGAGGAAAACCACAACAGGGAAAGGTAAAATATTTGTCTTGGAAACTTCAAGTTGGGGTTTTTTTTTTTTTTTTTCTTTTTTTTGGCACTTTTGCTTTATTACCCACCTGTAGTAGGTAAGAGGAAGTATTGTAATCCACCAAAAAATTCTGTATTTAGATTTCATCAAAGATACCTGTTTTGATATCCCCTGAACCCAAAAAAAGGCAGCTTTATAAGGTTTGTGTGTGTGCGCATTCAAATTCAGTGTCTACCAAGAATGAGACACAAAGATTTTCAAGAAAATCCCTCCATCGCATGCTACGCTTTAGGTATAAAAAGTTTCATTATTTCTCATTTTCTTAAAAACAACTCCTATGGTTTTGATTAAAGTAAATCTTACTGCACAAATAATGTAGGTCTCATTAACACACATGATTCATTGCAACTGGTTGTTTCTCACAGTGGCATTTCAAGGTCAACATGGGTGACCATCTTTTAAACATCTGACCATTGATTGGGTTTGTACCTCTAATGAAACTATTCCTACAAATGTTTATCTCAACATGAAAAGATAGAAAATAAACTTTTAAGTTACAATAGTTTGTAGAGGCTATATATGGCGCATATATGTATTTTGCACACAGATACACATATAAATATATAACTATAACTGTAAAGTTTCTTTCAGTATTAATTTTCATTGTTATTGCTCTTCACTGTGCTTTCCCAGCAAGTGATAATTGCATATAAATGATAACAGTAGCCATAATGATAAACAAATGCCTGAAAGTTACAGTGACATCAGAAGAGGAGGGTTACATAAACGCCATGAAGTAGTTTAGGGTCTTCTCAAATAACATGCATAGCTATTGTTACTTTGAGTTGTTTTTATGCCACTAAATATTTTTTTTAAAACAACTTAATTCAGGTATTAAAAAATGAGTAAATTAACATGCACAAACATATCAATCAGGTAAAAGTACATTACTAGTGTATATTAGTATGTATGAAGTAATTATACAGAAAGATAAAAGTATATTATTATTATTATTATTATTATTATTATTATTATTATTATTATTAAATCTACAGAGATGCTTTCAAAAAATTATATAAAATGCATTATACCCAGATTCCATTTACATTAAAGTAGATTAAAAAATCAGCAACAACCTAATTTTATTCACCTCTCACACGTGAAGTAAATTCTTGAATGAGTTTACTCATTTTTATTCACACCATCCATTGACTTTACAACCTGAGAAACATTCTCCTTCAGAGCATGTAATGAAGATATGATGAATAACATTGCCATATGCAGCAATGACAGTGAAATGGACACAAGGATTGATATTAAACAAGAACCTTGGTGTCTGGAAAGGACCTCGGCAGAAATGAAATGTCAGTCCAAAGCTGCTTCTGTTTCAGACTTTCAGATGCAAAATGAAATATTGGTAAGTTGTGTAAAGAAGACCACTAGAGTTAAAACCTTTTTTGCATGGTTATTTACACTGAGTTGAATCGTGATTTTCCTGACAAACTATTATTGCTGTAAACAACCAAGCTACTATGGCAACATGCCGGCACAGTGTTAAACTTCCCAGCTGACCTGGCACTTAGTAAGTACTTATGAGATTGTAAGTCGCCAACGGAGCATGCTTTCTCAAAATAGATTTAGAGAGCGCCGTCTTTTGCAGGAAAAAATGCAAGTTAGTGAGAATTTAATGTTCCAGCATGTTGCCATATAGTTGTTTAGAGCATGGAAAACCAAAGATACATGGTTCAAATCTTGGCTATAGCATTGAATATTTCATTGTGATTCTATCTTACCAATGATATTATTGTTCATTAAAATTTAAAGAAAAATTGGAAATATTGTTTTCTAACTGCCTTATTTTATACCCAATATCAAAAAATTAGAGAGATAGCATTTGGTTGTAATTAAAAGGTTGAAAATGACAAAGTTTCACAATTTTAAAATACGGGTCCAAAGTGAAGTATACAGTCTTGGGAATATCTCCACAAAATATAGTGTAAATGGGTTAAGTTTAAAGAGCTGCAGCATGCCCCTTTTCACTGCAGTGTTTTCCAGCCACTGTGCATTTAATGTTATTTTTAAAATTTGTGCATTCAAATTGGTTTCTCTTAGTATTAGAAGGCTGTGAGCAGGTATACCAACATTCTTCACGCTGCAAGCATAGCTTTTTTGCCTCTTCTAGAGGTAGAATTAGATGCCCAAATACATATGCTTGCAAACTTTGGAACTCATTTTCTGAAACTTACATTTTGCTACTTTTGGGGAACATTTTCTCAAAAACTATTACAGAGAAAATAATGAAATTGTCCACACTTCTGTATCGTTTAATAATGAAAGTATCGTTACTGACATTTTGCTTCTATATGTAAAGTTATATTTGCCCTGAAGACAGAAGCGATAAGTTTTAAAAATTTATAGTACTCTTTTAAATCAAATATGTCTGCAGAAATTTGCTACATATAATGTAGAGAAACTGTGTGCAAAATATCAATTCCATATCTATAATAGTTTTTGTGAAAATGTTTTGTATGTTCATCGGTCAGGTTAGGATATAACAATTTATAACTTCGCACCATGCAAAGCAAAACTTCTGAAATAATTATGGAACTTGCAGACAGTTATTATAAACCATGCTACTAAATTTCAAATTTTTAGCTAACCAACTCGATTTATTGGTAAATTCAATATTTGCTGTCACTTGGACCTACATCTCCCATTAAAGGGGATTAATAAACTCATAAATGGCAAAAGAATTGTCAGACTGGAAGAGCAGTTTCATAGTTAAATCATGAATGTTAACACTTTTCATCTCCCTCTTATCTCTCTAAAAAATCTCAAACCGAGCAGGATGGCTCAGGCAGTACGGTCTATGGCCCTCATTCAGTAGGTCCCAGGTTTAAAACCCCATAGGGGCGACCAGTCTGACTGAAGGTTTTTTCATGGTTTTCCTTGGTTGCTAAGTGAATAATGGGTTGGATAATTTGGTCTGCAAATGTTCCTATGATCCCTTTCATCACTATATTTCTTTTTCTTTTTCTTCGCCACCATACCAGGCATTGGGCTGATCACCCATCCTGGATATGCTATGATTCAGAGTTTACTTGCTCCTCGACAGGCTACTGGCCCAAGGTGTTGGCTGGTGGTAAGTTCTTGGGGGTATAAGTCTTACAAAGAGGAGTGTAATCCTTTAAAGAAGAAGTAAAAGCTCAACATATTTGTTTTTAGGGACCAAAAATTAACCCTGATTGGTATTCATTAAAACAGAAAGAAAATTTGGGAATGAAGGGTTGTCCATGTAAAGCTCTTAAGAACTCGAATCTTGACATATTCTATAACTTGCAAGAAAACATTAGCTTTTGGTGAAACAAAAGCAGTTTCTGGGATTATCATGAGTAAATAAGCTACAAACAAATTGTTACCGTTTTCTATCTTGTAAGCAAGCATTATTGATATTGTGTGAGTCTGTCCATTGTAAAAAGAGTGTTTGTGTCACAAAGAATATTTTTCATTATAATAGGCACATTTACCTTCAGCGACAGTATCTAAACATGTAAGCAATGAGTTTGATGTTCTTTTGAATTATTTTATTACAGGGTTGGACAGATGAGGACTTCCCTCCAGCAGAATCACCAAGGTATTACTCCTAGCTCAGTTTGCAACCCTAAAGTACCCACTTGCTGTTGATTAATGTTTCATGGCTTTATGACCCTTCTTCCCTGCCACATATTGTCCCTGTAACTGTTAACAGTACTCAATCTGTGGAATTGTCTTTCTGAAGAACAGGTACAGAGCTTTTGTTTTGAATGTGGCCATATTACAGGGAATTGCTTGCCCTGCACTGTGCTGTTGCTAGCCAGTTCTGTTCCCTCTCAGCATGCTGGCTCATTAGTTCACGTGAAGTCTGTACTGTGCAGAAGTTGATATGTTGTGAGGCCATATGTTTCAATGTTATGGTGCTGTTACAATGCCAAAAAGTCTGTATGCATTAGCACACAGAATTTTTGTGTGATTCCTTGTGACAACAAACTCTTGTAGAGAAGTGAGATGGCAATTTATAGACAGATTTCCTGCTGTTCATACACCTCATAGAGAAATGGTTTATAATGTTGCGAATGGATTAGGGAATTGGATTATCCTTGATGAGAAAGCAAAATTAAATCACTGTCTTTTACAGAGAAAAACCTTGATGTCATTGGAGAAAAGTTAGAATAAAGTCCTTGCAAAGGAATCAGAAATTTTGCAAACCTCGGTATTTCACAATGCCCTTGAACTTTTAAAATTAAAACCTTATAAGATAATTAGTTCAGGAATTTCAACTATATGATAATGCGAATAGAGTTAACTTCTGCAATTGGATGTTTGATAATGTTAATGATTCGCTCTATTGATGCATGTTTAATATCCTTTATGGATGAAACATGGTTTTATTTATGTGGCCATGGAGAATTAATGAGTGTTAGTGCAAATTATCTTAAAAGGTGTGGCTCCAGAAGAACATTATTTCTAACATCATCTATGACAAAGGTGTATGGTTATTGTAGTTATAATTTGCACGAGAAATCTGTGTGCTTGAATTTAAGGGGCTATGAATATCTTACACTGCTGGCAAACAGTGTGCTTCCCGGTGCTAAGAAAATTCCCCTTAGGCTGGCCACGAATGCTATGTACATTAGAAGCAAGACTTTTTCTTTTCTGTATACACAGAATCATATTACGTTATCTAAGAGGTTTTCTAAAAATAATATCTACAAATATCACCAACCTTGCAAATCTCCAAGAAAATGACACTATTTCCTGTTAATTTCTCAGAGTAGTAACTAAGCGTATTTTCTGTACTAAACAATTGCATTTGCTTTGAATGAGCTTCTTTAACATGCAAATAATGCATCACCTTGCATATTTACAAGCACATTTGTTTTAAGGTCAGTCTGAAAAGGATTTAATGTTTAATTTCTGAAAGGGGGAATACTTCAGTTTTCTCATTTTGAGCCATTGTGGCTGTAGATACCATGTTCTTGGAGAATAACATTTTAGCAGTCTAACCACTATCTGTCACTTAATAATAGCATTAACTTAAACCAAATTGGAGAGCGTATATTGGCAATAATCCACTACCTTTACAAACAAGTAGTGGTAACTGTTCGTTGTTCAGCATGAGAAATTTTGAAACTTCCAATGAACAAAGAATATGAATTTTTTATGTGTTAGTGACTAATGCTGCACTTATTTATATATTTGGATAAGCTATAGCTTTTTCACTATAAGCTGAAAGAAGAAGTAAACAAAACCACGTGACAAGACAGCACCTCATTGGCTGGTGGACAAATTACAACCGTTCCCACTTAGCATCGTCTCTTCCTCTACAAAAAACAGTTCGGTTCATATCGTAACATTTTGTGATTATTCTCGTGCAGAGAATTTTAAAAAAACTCATTATTGTAACAGTTAAATTTATGAAACTAAATGTGTTTGTTCAGATTCACCTATAACTACATGAACCATTATATCAGAGGGTTTAAGAGGCTATGCGCAGGTGCTGCAGTTCATTTCTGGTTTCCGGCTGAGAATCTTCTGCCACTGTAGAAAACGTAAATGCAGGAAATGGAAAGAACACAATTGTGTTAAATGCTTTTAACAAATTCTGTTGACAAGTATCCACCTTTAATCGACAATGAATATGGTTGGCCATTGTTTAGCAATAATTGAACTTCTTTGTTAGTGATGCAGAATTGTTGCTCAGATAGCTTGGGTCACATTTGTTTTCTGTTGTGTTTTAACCTATAGTGCTAATCGTTGTTTAACTTGTCGACTCATAAAAGGTTAAAGCAAAGGTGGTATACTGATATTAGTCATTAAATGAATGATTTCTAAAGCCTGAAGTTAAGAACAGTTTAATCCAGTACCTTTAATCACAGATGCAGAACTGTTCAGGTACAACTTTTATTTGTCTACCTTTAGTATTATGTGTCAGAAGTTTAGGATGTAAAGCAAAATATAGGAATAAGACATACAATGTTTAAAAGGTAATGATTCCCAAACTGTGCAATATACTGTATTCACATTCTGTCTGAAGCAATTTCCTCTCACGTCATCCTCCATGTGGTGCTGCCATGTGCTCGGCGGAGTGATACATTTAAGTTTTGTTGACTTCTCCTTTCAGCTTATAGTGAAAAAGGTATAGTAACAGTGATGTGAATTTAAAATTATAGAAAAACTGAGTCAGAGTTGAAACACTTAACATCACGTACATGTTTTATGTTTTGGTTGATTCAGTTACCCAGAATGTGACCAAATTTACATAGGTAAAACTAAAAGAAATTTAGAAACCAGATTAAAAGAACATATGAGATACATAAAAAATCAAACAGATGGGTAAATATGCAGTTGCACATTGCTTCTGGACGATCGGTCACATACACCAAACATAGCACTCATAAAACCTATAAAATGCACAACAGAGTTGGATACTTGGGAAAAGATTTTAATCACAAAACAAACACTGTGTAATGACGTTGATATTGTAATGAAAAGAAGCTAGAAACAGTGATGTGTGTTGAATTTATTTAAAGGTGAGTCGGAATTGTAACACTAACATCACTTAAGTTTACTCACTTAACATGTTTCGGGAAACCGTTGTTCCCATCCTCAGAAGGTTAATTCGACTGAGTGATGTTAGTGTTACAATTCCGACTCACCTTTAAATAAACTGTGTAATGAATTTGAATTGCCACCACTAAATCTACTGTTGAAATTCATCACTCCACCACAGATGTCACCACACACAAACACACACTGGACAACATCACAGAAACCAGTCGACCACTTCTGACAAGAGCAATAGCTCTTGAAACTAGTCAAGATGATAAACATGTAGGTGTTTAAACTCCAATTCAGTTTTTCTATAGATTCACTTCTTTCTTTTTTTAAATTCAAATTGCAATTACTCAATTGCATCCTCAGCTGCCTTCCACTTAGTGTTAAGGTTATTGTCGTAATGTGATGGATTGTTCACTACATTATTGCATATCCAATGCAAGAGAGTTGCAACCCAGAAAAAAAAAGGAAAACTAAGATATACCCATAATTGGGTTCCTCTTTGTGTACATTAATTAAATAGCAAGAATTTACTTATGCCATTTAACAGTTCTTTAGCATTTATAAATACAACACTAGTTTTTTTTTTTTTCATATTTCTACCTTTGCTGTAATAAGACAAAGCCATAAAATAGCATTGCTTCAAAATAAAATGTGGATTATGTATACACTATTAAAATCTTTTAAGGCATCTCCTACAAAAGTAGAAACCTTTTGAGTTGCTGCTGTTTTCCTTAGGTGCCAAGCTTGATTAGAATCAACTGGCAATATTTCAAAAATCTTTATGCAATCGGTATTCATTATAATATATATTCTCACATCATTAATTTTATAGGCCCATTTAACGTCTTTAATAATTTAACTTCAGGTTTTATTCCATAATTAAATGACGAAAAATGATCTGCCAATATACTGGATAAATTAAGTATATACAGTGCATTCATTATATTGTTGTACCACAGATCATGCATATGCATGCTCTGCGCACTGTCTATTACATTGGAGGATTTTCCATCCTAAAACTTCCGTGTTAGTTACTCACGCGTGATGGTAACATGGGCTATAATGACTACTAACCTTGCTATAAGTTGTGTTGAAAGTGGTATCCATCTGCATTGAGACATTCCTGGCATTTATCAGATGAAATTTCTACTCACACACACAAGTTTTTCGTGTGTAATTTTCATAATTTCTGTTCTTATATTGTCCTTAATTTGTCTGTGGTGTGGGGATTGTTGCTACAAACTTCTGTCATGATTCAGTATTTACATGTGTATCACACATAAAAATTCTGTGTTCAAGTGTGAATGTTTAGGTAGACATTTCACTGGACTAAAAACAAGACAAAAACAGCAACAATAATAAGAATACTCTAAAGCAATTCACACACAACACAGATGTGAAAATGTTTCACTTTTGAGATGCACAATGGACAAACTCTGGTCTTTACAGCTCAACTGAATTCAGCAACTGACACTGTACAACACAGCTGATAAACATAGCTTGAGCAATTCATTCAGCACCAGTGTGTTAGCAGAACATACTGAGGTCGCTGCAAAGCTGCACATACATGCAATCTGTGGCCCAGCTATAAATCAAACACATGGTACTTGTGTATTTGCTTCACTGTTTAGCTTCAATTTGAACTTATTATTACAATGAACTCTTAACCATGGCTGGCTGTTGTAAAGAGAAGGATTATAATGCCAAAAAGATTTGTAATATTACAGTTACTTGGATTCCAAGTCAATGTTTTTAATCTTTAGTTATAAACCGAGTTTTCTGTATAACTGTTCAGAGGAGTAAGTGGCAAGAATTCTGTAATTGCAGTGTCTGGCTTGAGTACTGTTGGTTAAACACTTGTTTTCTGTAAGTTTGATTCAGGCTCAGGATGATGGTATATTGAGTATAAGAGCCTCATATCACTAATCTTGTCAACATGAAAGGAACTTCTGTGAAGAAAATTTTGGCACTCCGGTACTGCTGATATGATTGGCAATTGCTAGCAGTGTTGAGGGGAGATAGGTGGCTGAAATAGGCAAAAGTGTGCCTTTTTAATAAAACACTAATTTCTCTTAAGCTATTGGAGATAGGCTCGCCAAATTCCATATGCATTTATATTAATATGCTACCTCACAATATAAAGTTTATATATCTGATAAGTACCTTTCATGAATCAACTTGTTTTTATCCTGAGGTTATATTTGTTTTTAATAGAACTTTGTTCCATTTTTGCAGAAACTATCAATGATAAACTTTTAAATTTAATACAGAGACTCTCAGCAGTATTTTCTTTAATTTGAACTAGAATGAATCCAATAGCTCAATTACAGCTTTCACAAAAAATTATACCTAAAAACAAATATGCTGAAAGAAAAAATGCATAATTTTTTTTATTAATAATATTTATATGTTGCTGCAAAGTTTCACTATGATTGGCCCACTACTTTCAGAGAAAAAGGTACATAAAACAAAGAAAATGTAACTTTGAGAAAAACCAATTTAAAGTGGAGGTGTGGTAGCATTTAAAGCACACACTACATTATTAAATAGCCATTCAAGGTGTAAATATCCCTTATATCATTCAATAATATGTAAACCCTTATATCATTCTGTTTAGCAAGAGTTGCATAATTTTTTTCAAAAAATAAAAAAAAAATTGAAGCTTTGAGACTTCAGTCACCTATACCCCCCTTAAATAAGCTTAAGAATTACCATTGTCTTAACGATCCAAATGACCAATGTGTGTGTGTGTATATTATATTTGGAACTTTGTGACAGATATATTATAAAGTGTAAGAAAAGACAGAAATCCATCGCAGCCTATAGTAAGGACAAGTAATGTACTTACCACCATGCACGGTGTGTGCGCATTTCATCTTATTATTATTAACATTGTCTTATTACACCTAAAAATACACATCCATTTGAGACCAGAGAGTGAAAGTAACTGACGACAGTTCTCCCAGAAGGTCTGTGCACTTGAGAGTATTTTTTTACCTAGAGAGGAACTTGCAATAATCTCAGAACCAATGCCACAATGCTGCAGTGTAAATGTGCAGCATACATGTTCTGTAAACAAAATGGATGAACAGAGTGCAGCTGTAATTGTAATGTTTTCACTTTTAAGACAAAAGTGTATTCAAAAGAGGAGGAAATGTTAGGTTAATGAACTGTATATAGAAGATCCCAAGCAATAAAAGTATTTTTAAGAATTTTAACTGAACAATTTGAGTGCTTAATAAATATTATTGGGCCCCTAATTATTAAAAAAGATAGTGGAAATGTGAGCTGCAGTTCCTGTCGTTTTTAAGCTTCTAATAAACAAAACTTCTGACTATCTGATCTTGAAGTTTTTGCACTGTGGTTATCCTTTTACAAAATATCATGTATCACAATGCAGACAGAAGTATTTGCAACATTAATGAGGTTAGTGTAAATTAACAAAATTGTTAAGCATTTATCCTTGAGGTTTGGTCTAGATTAAGCAATACTTCAACCAAGTTAGGTTAGGCTTATTGTATGTTAATGTTCCTTGCTATATCATCATAGTAGCTGCTGTTCAACCCATATTTCCCCATAAATCATTCACAGGGCATTTCTCTCCCTTTTGGAAACTCAGAAGTTACATTTTATTGAGAAGAAGAATGCTGAGTACAGGTATAAAGTTTTGCAATAAGCTGGCAATCACCCTGAAACTCACCAGAATGCTAATTTAGCATCATTCCCCCTAATCCCCTGTTGTTTCTATTATTTTCATTGTATGTTTACCACAAAAACATATTCTATTTGTGTAAAGTTATTAAGCTTTTATGTTTCTTTGTCCACCATTTGTGTTCCGTACAATAAAATGGAATATGCAAAATAACTCGCTATGTGTTTTCAAGCAATACTAACAGCATTGGAAATGAGCAAGTTGCTATTGGAGAAAAAAGACTTGTCCGTGTTCACCAGAGAGTACTAAAGTCTTGGCAGTCGTCCTCTGTGGTGTAGTGGTTACCATGCTAGCCGCTAGTTCCTGAGGTCGCGAGTTCAAACCCAGCAGAGGGTGATGGATTTTTTCAGGCTTAAAAATCCTTAGCATGGCTTCCTTCAGAAGGGAAGTAAAACCGGTGGTCCCGTGTCGTAGATTTACGTCACGTAAAAGAACCTCAAGGCTGATAAAGAGGCCTCTGAGCAAAATTACTGGTCTTTCATGTCCAATATAGAATGGGACGCTAAGGACCACAGCAGTTAAAGAGTGTCCATAAATAAAACTCAAAAAAAAAAAAAAAAACTCGGCAGATGCTGACAGCACCTATTTGATAGTTCTCTCTACACTGTGTGCACTATGAGATGATGCATCTCAAGAGTTTCTTGCACTCCCTTGTCCCAAATGGACGCTAGCGCTAATGACAATACAAGCTTAGACTCTAATGTACAGTAATTAAAGAATAATATGCTTTCAAAGCTAATTAGTAATTCATAGTACCTGATTAATAATATATGCTACAATATTTCAGGTTATACACAGAAGCAGCTTCAAGTGCTAGTAGTGGAAGTTCAGCTTTACTCACCACTGAAGATTTAGAAGAAAAAGACAATTTAAAAATGAGAAAGGGCAGCCTCGAGTTTGAAAAAGTCAATATTTATGAAGTTTATGGAAGTGATGGCTTGGAATCATCCTGTGTAGAACAAAGTGTTCATCTACTTAAGTCAAAAAAATCCCATGAATGTAAGCAGAATGGAAAATATCGTAGATTTAATGGCAGTGGTAGTAACTGCTAGTGTGTGAAGTTTATGAGAACACCTTTATTACTCTGAGCAGATATTTGAATGAATGCTCATTATTTGAATCAGGAGAATGGAAACAACATAAATGTGACATTTGTGAGAAGAGCTTTAGTGGACTGGAAAACTTGAAGGCTCATAATTTGATTCATGAGGGTAAAAGGCCATCCAAATGTAAAATTTGTGAGAAGAGCATAGAATATTTGACATTTTTACAAGACCAACTATGAAAGTTATAGATAGGATTAATCTGATAATGCATCTATATTGGCAATCCATCTTATATTTCTGCCAAGCGATGTTGCATACTACAAATATGAAAGTTCATAATTCGTCAATTTATTTATGGTAGTGATATGAATTGGAAGATGTCATCTGTCACTTTGAGACTCGTGCACATTTGTCCAACATAAAGGGGGATTTGTTCTTCCATAGAAACTTAAATGCATAGTTGCAGTTGCTCTCTTCACTACATGTGGATATTAAGTAACGTAGTAATTATTTTACATGTATAAGGAAAACTAAAAATCTGATGTGTTGCATTCAGAGGACTTTCTCTCCTCACCCCTCTAAAGTTATTGTTAGAAAAGCTTATTCTTCTATTTACTTCATTTATAACCTTCTGAAATATGTCCTGTATGTTTAAAAGTAAGTAATGTGCATTGTCACCAAATCTGACTCCTTTTTCATAATTATGCGAAATCGCATCACTGAAAATAGCTTCCATATCATAAGTAATAAGATTTTGTCTATCTCTTATGGTTTACCAATTATACAAAAGTCATTCAGAATGAAATGAAATTGAGTTTTATTTATGGACGCACTCTAACTACTGTAGTTCTTAATGTCCCATTCTATATTAGGTGTAAAAGAGGACTTCACAAGCTAATCCCAGAAAATTCCAGATATACATTTAATTTGATACAAATATCTTAAACATATGGTACTTTAGTTAAAATCAGTGGAGCCATTTTTGAGAAAATAAGAAAATAATGAACATTTTTCCATGTAAAGGGTAGTTTGGGGTGGGAGATTTTCCTTTTGTCACATTATTGGAAGATGCTGAACTTAAATACCAAGTTTAATGTTCAACCAACTTTTGCTTTTCAGTTATGCTATTCACAGACACACACACATAGACATTTTGTATATTTTTTTATTCAGGTATCTCAAAACGTATTTTCAGTGAAAGCTTATAATAGGTAAATTGTAGAGAAAGTAATAAAAAGGAATATGTTCCATTATCTATACCTGTGTCGCTTTAAGTTTAAAGTAGAAGTAAACAAATCTTAATGTATCACTCCACTGAGCACATGACAATCCTACATGGAGGATTATGGGAACAAAGTACCCGTGAGAAGAAATTGTTCACACACAGCATGAGAATAAAGCACATTCCACAGTTTGGGGATCATTAGCCTTTTATACATTTTGTATGTCTTATTTCTATATTTTGCCTTTCATCTTAGACTTCTAACATATAATACTAAGAGTAAGGCAAATAAAAGTGGTCCCTGAATAGTTCGGCAGCTCTACCTAGCTACTACTGTGAAAATACTGGATTATTAAACTCTTCTTAACTTTATGGTTTCATTTAATGAGAAATATCAGTAATACAAAAATCTGATACATCGTACTCACATGACTTTCTCTACTCTTGTACAAACTATTTTTACAAAAGCTTATTCTCCATCTACTTCATGTTAATCAAGATAAACATTTGCAGAAACTACCTTATTGCTAATTTTCTTGTAGACGCAAGGGGAATATGGTAGGCCTTAAGTGATAGTCAAATCTTTTAAGAACTGGTTGCTATGTGGAGCATTCCATTCTCTTTGCATTTCTAGGACATAAAAAAAATGAATAACGAATTCTCTGCCATTTGAGCAAAAGCAAATCTCGGAAATGGGTCACTCGACAAAAAAAAAAAAATTGTATGTGACATAAATTGTGTATATTAACGAGATCTACATTTTTTGTGCAGTAAAAGTTTGTCTATTTCTTACGGTTTTCCTTAGAATGAAGACTTTTGGGTATATTCCCAGAAAATTCAAGATAAAACATTTCATTTGTCATAAAAATACCTTAAACATATGATATTTTAATCAGAATCGTTAGAGCCATTTTTGAGAAAATAAAAATTTTCGAAAAAAGTTCCATGTAAAGGGTAGTCTGGGATGGGGGGATTTTCTTGAAAATCTTTGTGTCTCATCCTTGAAAGATACTAAACTCAAATCTAAGTTTGGTATTTATTCCAACTTTTTGTTTTTGAGTTATGTTCACAGACACAGACACATGGACATGTTTCCAAAAATGCTTTATTTGGGTGGAATGCAATACCTTCCCTACTTACTATATGTATAGAGAAAGTAAAAATGCAAAAATGCTTTAAACTTTTACAAGTCGACAACTTAAAAATGATGAGCACTATAGGTTGGTGAAGATGATGGTGAAGCTTTGAGTGCCCTCAATAGGAGCCTGATGTAGGCTCTTGGAGCCCTTTGAGGCTTTTTACTTAGGCATTAGCACTATAGGTTAGAAAATACAAAACAAAACAACCGAGAAACAAACAATCCCACAATTCTGCATCACTAACACAAAGTTCAATTATAGCTAAAAAAAAATAGGTAACAACATTGTCGATTAAAGGTAGATCCTTTTTATAGAATTTTTTAAAAGACATTTAACACAATTGTCTTCTCTCCAGTTTCCGCATTTGTTTCTCCACAGTGGGAGAGGATCCTCGGCGGTGACTCTCAAAAGTAATACTTTCACAATACATGCAGCCACGTGGCAAGCAGAACTCTGACACTTATCCAGAAACTGGAAATGAACTATAGTGTCTGCACTCAGCCTCATAAACCTTCTGCTGTAACGATTCAGTTAGAATCTGAACGAATGCATTTTGTTCAAAAATTGAACTGTTACAATTATGGATTTTTGGTCGACCACACTATAATGCATTGATTATATGTAACGTAACTGAACAGTTGTGACATCCATAATACTTCAGCAACTCATAATCTTACTCGTAACACCTTCAAAGCAGCAGTCCCATTGGGACCATTCCCCAGATAAAAAATGAAGAATGTATTAAAAAAAAAAAATTGTGTTCATTGTAATTTTAATATTGTAATAAATTCTATTCATTTCTTTTGCTTCAATAAGTGTTGCTTTCATATTACCTGCAAAAAACAACAAATATGGCGAGGACTCATCAATACTGCCATCTGTTGCACTAGTCATGCACACGCTCTAGATCCTGCCATCTGATCAGCATTTAATTACACACAACAGAGTAAGACCTTTTTAATAAGAAATTATAGTGTGGTTGACCAAAAACTTTCATATGCAACTTGACTACAGTGGTAAGTAAGACGCTCATATGAAAATTATGAAACTCGAGTCTTACTTACTACCATTATAGTCTTGTTGCATAATACGAGGATCGGCTGATAAGTCCCAGGCCTCTCAATGAAAACATTAAAAAAAAAAAAATGTTTTTATTTCTCAACATAATCTCCAGAAAGGTTAATACATTTGTCATACCAGTGTTCTAGTTTAATTAAACCATCTCTGTAGTGCAATTTATCAAGGTCCTCAAAATAGCTGTTTACCGCATCAATGGCCTCCTCATTGCTGTGAAATCTTTGTCCTCCAAGAAATTTTTTGAGATTAGGGAACAGGTGGTAATCACTGGGTGCTAGATCTGGCAAATAGGGTGGATGTTCAAGCAATATGAACTTTAATTTGCAAATTTTCCCCATTGCAATGACTGAACGATGGGCGGAGCATTGTTGTAATGAAACAAGATTGTTTATTTTGCCAAATGAGGTCTTTGTCTTTTCACCTCATCACTCAAACGTTACAGTAAGCTTGCGTAGTAGTCACCAGTGATACTTATACCCTTTTCCAAGTAATCAATAAAAATAATTCCCCGTGCATCCCAGAAAACACTTGCCATAACCTTGTTAGCTCACAAAATTGACTTTGCCTTTTTTGGAGTTGGTTCACCTGGCGCAATCCACTGTTTTGACTGTGATTTACGTTCTGGAGTGTAGTGATGTATCGAAGTTTCATCCATGGTAATAAGCTGTTTCAAAAATTTGTTGGGATTTTTATGGTAGAGCTCCACATTCTTAACAGAAACAGTTTTTCTTTGCAACTTTTGATCAGGCGTCAACAAATGTGGCACCCACCTCGCACAGACCTTGTGAAAGCCCAAAACATTACTTAAAATATTACCTGCGCATTCTTTTGGTACATTTACAGCCTCTGCTATCTCAAACAACTTTAATCTGCAGTCTTCCAGTGCTAAATGAACTTTTTCAATCATCTCTGGAGGTGTGGCTTCCACAGGGCGTCCAGAGCGAGGCTCATCACTAGTGCTCGTACATCCCATTTTAAATTCTGCAACCCACCTTTTAATCATTGAATATGAAGGGGCAGAATCTTTCAATGTACTGTCCATTTCCTCCTTGATTTCTTTAGGGTTAAGCGTTTCAAATGGAAGTATTTAATCACGGCTCGTTTTTCCAAATCCTCCATTTTCATGAAAACTCTAAAGCTGTCTTGTTTAAAATGCTGTCATTCAAAAACTATACGATGCTACCATCTAACTGGCCTAGTGGCGCCATCTCTGTGTGAGGCCCGGGACTTATCAGCCGACCCTCGTATACTATTTTTAAATTTCTCTGCACAAGAATAACCACAAAATTATGATCTGAACCAAACTGTTTTGTGTAGAGGTAGAGACAACATGCTAAGTGGAAAAATTTGTAGTTTGCCCTGCAGCCAATGAGGCACTCCCTTGTCTCATAACTTTGTTTACAACTCCTTTGAACTTAAAGTGAAACCACCAAATTATGAGAACTGTAAGTAATTTACCTTGAAGCACTTGCAGCAGATGTAAACATCAATACACTAAACCCTTGATTTAACAGACCTCCAATTAACGGACTTTGGATTTAACAGACTGAATTTGACTAATTTAGCAAACATGGTTGAAAGAAAAAAAAACATTTAGGCAAACAATTTGAAGCGATTGTAATTTGGCAGACAGCAATGGATCTGATGGTTTTCACACAGAACAACAGCGCTTCCCCCACCACAATTTGTTCAGAATTTCAGGTGCATTCATAAAAATTTGTGCACACTTGCAGATTCAAGCATCAGTTCTGATCAGCAAGCCACACATTCATTAACGCATTTGACACTGTTTTCTCTAGCGCATAGCGGTTTTCCGGGGCACTTGTTGCATTTATTACAGGGTTATAAAATATTATTTTAATATGTGAATGTTTCAAACATAAATAAGTTACTGTAGCTACTTTTAATAATGTCTGTAGATAAACGAAAGCATGTGAACTTGAGCATAACACAGAAATTGGAGCTAATTAATAAGTTGGAAAATGGTGCATCTGTTGCTCATGGGTAAGAACTCTGTGATTTGAAGAAACAAATTGTTTCGGATATTCGCAAAAATAAGGAAAAACTTCAACAGTTTTCGCTTAATTACAGTGTCAACAGCTCAAAGAGTGACTTTACAATACAAGATAGTAAGCGCATGAAATTTGCCAAGTGGCTAGAAGAAGCTACTTACAAGTGGTTTATTTAACATATTCTACTGGCATTGTTTTAAGTATGGAGTTATAGGCTGCTACCAATAAATTTTCAAAGCTAATGGGCTTAAAATTTTGTGCATGTAATAGGTGGTTGTGGCGTTTTCTCAAAAGACATGGTATCAGGAATAGAAAAGCATGTGGTGAAGCATTAAGTGCAGATGTTGAGCAAATTGAACCATTTCGTAAGTGCATCAATGAACTGGTTGAATCAAGGACCTCCTTTTTATATGATTCTCAATTTAATGGACTTCTGATTTTACGGATGCCCTTTCATCCCCATTAGTGTGTTAAATCGATGGTTTATTGTACTGCTACACCCAACAGTTGAGTGAAGATGCTCTGTTCTTGGTTTGGCACTACTGTATCCACTACATCCACAGGACATAACAAATTACCCCAGTTCTTATCACTAACGTTTGGCCCTTTCTCTCTGTGTCAAATGTGCCCCTTCAGGTATTTCCTTTGTTTCTGTAAAATGACACCACAGCAACATTGCCATATAGTATGCTGAAGAAGGGGATGTCACAAGTGTATAAAATGGTGAACGATGCACTTGTTTCTTTTCAGTGGTACGTAAGCATTATAGACATGCAACAAGGATGGAGCGAGAAACTGCAGATGTTGTTAGAGCCAAGTTGGATAAGAAACAGTATAGATTACTTAAACGAGATGGCTTAAGCAGTAAAGTTTGGGATAGATTTCACTTGGTAGTGAATGAAGATAACTGTTCTGTTGGTTATGCATCCTGCGCAGACTGTTCAGCGCTGCTGACTTTCACTTCGGGAACGACCCATCTAATCAAGCACGTTTGTAAAGGTTGGAAGGATAAATCATCTAAGGTGTTTATCTTATCGCCTGATGTAAAGCAAATCATTACACAGAAATGTATGGACATGTGCGTAAAAGATTTGCAGCCTTTTAGTATTGTTATGGGCGATGGTTTTAAGCAACTTGGACAGGAATTGATTAAAGTTGGGGCACAATACGGAAACATAAACATTGCAGACATCATGCCACATCCTGCAACAATCAGCAGGTATATTAAGGACCACGCAGAGAAAATACGAAATAAATTAATGCCACAAGTGATAACTGCAGTAGAAAACAATGCATGTGCATGTACTATTGACATGTGGGTTGATTGTTACAATCAGCAGCAATACCTTACATTGACGTCACATATTTTAGATTGTAATTTCAAACTGATTAGTAATGTGCTATTTACTACAAAGTTTCCTTGCGCAGCAACAGGTGAAAATATTCATGCAGAAATAGAAGTTAAATTGACAGAATTGAATATTTTCCCAGAACAGATGCAAAAAATAGTGTTCATTACCGATCAAGGAGCTAAACTTAAGAACGCATTACAAAAGTACGAACATTACCCCTGTACTATACACTGCCTGAGTGCTGTTCTAACACACACATTTAATGAAGACGACTTTCTGAAATGTAACGCACCAGAAGTAATGAAAACGATAGCTGTTGCAAAGGAAACAGTGAGGTATGTAAGAAAAAGTGGCCTGGCATCAAGTTTATCCAACACTTTGAAACAAGAAACAGATACTAGATGGAACAATGTATATACAATGCTAAACTCAGTGCACCAACAATATGAACAGGTTTTAGACATACTGAGTGAAAGTAATATACAAGATAAACTACAAGGTTATGATCATTACCTTGCAGGAAAACTTATTGCATTTTTAAAGCATTTTAAAGAAGCTTCTGAAGATCTGGAAAAAAAAAATGAACCCACAATTCAGACTGTGTTACTGTGGTTCCACAAGCTAAAAGGAGTCTGTCTTTCATCTGAAAGTGACTGTGAGGTAAGTGAGGTTATAAAATTGCAAATGAGAGAGATAGGGATGTGCAAGTGTACACATGCCATGCACTTGCTCTATCTCTCAAGATTCTACAGAGCATTTGTTTGGATGCATGGCCAGCTTAACAAGAATTTTTTAGGCATCAGGAAATATGCCTTTTGCTGGCAGAGTCAGATATAGCCCAATAAATTCATGCACATAGATTTCTCATCAAATTATAACTGCAGTAACTACAAACCTTTGTCATAGATGTTGAAAATTATGCCCTTGTGCTGCCACACATCTCGCACACCTTTTTAGAAATTCTTCATTGCCATGTAAATAAAACAATGCCTTGTCTATAAAAAGAATTAATTGTAGGTTAGTAGTGCAGTCATTAACATTATCCAATGCCCAATTGCAGAGATTAACTTTGTTCATATTAGCGCATGGTTGCAGTTCCTGAGCTGGAGTTATCTTATATGGTTTTAACTCTAAAAGTTTAGTGGCATTCCAATTTGAGGTTTGAAAATTCCAGATTTCTGTGCAAGCTTTCTCAGAGATTTTTTGGGCTTCATTCTAACTTTCTCCCAGTACTATAGAGTATTTTTTCTGTAAGAACACAGTGATTTACTTTCAGCTTCTTATTAAGAATAGATCCCATTCCCCTAAATCTATTCACAAGATTACAAACTGTTTCTCTGTGAGGCACACAAACAGCAGGGAGTCTTGTCTATAAACTGCCATCACACTTCCCTGCAAGAGTTTGTTGTCACATAGAAATAATACATGAAGATTCTGTATATTAAAGTATACAGATGTTTTGGCATTATAACAACACTTAACACTGAAACACATGGTCTCACAGTATACCAACCTCTCTACAGCACAGACTCTGTGTCAACTGATTACTCAAACATGGAGAAGGGGATTAGAAACAGTGCAGTGCAGGGCAGGCAATTCTCTGTAATATGGCTACACGTCCAAACAAAAGCTCTATAAGAACACAGCAACAAAACAGTAAATTATTTTTTGACCTTAATTAATTCCATTTAATTTAAACAGGAACTAAAGAAAATAAAGCAACGAGCACTGGAATTTCTTGTTGAAAAGATGGAGATCACCACTACGTATAAAGTTGCTACCTTTTTATGGCCAACTTTCCGCCATTTGGCTATGCTTACCGATGTTGAAAGAGAACAAGTTTATCAGCACGTGCGACAATTGTGTGGAAATGTTGCAGTAAATTCAGGTATATACTTATTGCCACAATGTATCAAAGCAGTTTATAAATGGGAGATTAAAAGCCCTATCCCATCTATTAAATCTGCTAAATTCAAGAAACTATTTGAGATATCAGACAAACCTTTAAGGATGTAGATGAATGCCTTCTTAGTACACCGGTCTACTTTTATCCATTGAGCTTGTTTATTAACCTCTTAACATAAAGACACAAGTATTTTGTTGCAGTTTTTAATTTTAGCAAAATAATAAAACTCAGGCGGCGCCGTGGCCGAGTGGTTAGACCGCTCGCCTCCCACCGAGGCGGACTGGGTTCAATCCCAGGGACCTGCATGTGGGATTTGTGGTGGACGAAGCGGCGTCTGGGCGGGTTTTCTCCGGGTTCTCCGGTTTCCCCCGCCATTCATTCCACCAACTGCTCCATCATCACCTTTCCTTTCATCCATTTCAGCATCATTTCATTTCATCTACTTCCTTCATCCCATACCAGGCATCGGGCTGATCACCCATCCTGGATGCTCTGTCTGATCCATGAGTGTCTGCTCCTCGACGGGCCTCTGACCCCAGGCACCCGCTTGTAAGTCCTGGGGGGTGTAAGTCCTACATAAGAGGAGGGTAAACAGATAATGAATGAATGAATAATAAAACTCAGAGTATACTAGACATATTATTTCCAAGTGGCATATACTTTAAAAGGCTGAATTTACATATTTTCTCTCTTTATTTACCTAGTTCCTTAGTACTTCCTCTAGATTTTGCTGTAATCTCATTTTCGTTGAGAGGTGTCTGAATTAGCCAGTTCAGTCAAATTTTCTTTTTGCATGTTTTATTATAAGGGCCGTTTTCACCAACAGGTGCTAAATTTTAACACAATGTTAAACTGATTTAACACTGAAGTTAATGCAAATTCTGTTTCATTAATGTTAACTCTTAACAAATTGTGTAATAAATTGAAATATGACAATTTGTATTGTGAACAGATAATGGACCACCATGAGAAATTAGTCATGTAAAAAGACACAATGAAAAGTAAAACCTAATCAAACCAAGTCAAATTAATAAACATGGTGATTGCCATGTAATTAGACTTGAAGCCAAAGTTGGTTCCATTGTAGTGGTATAAAATTTTGTCGTACTAGTATGATAATGTAAAGCTTTTAGTTCGTGTGCACTGTGTTAAAAGTTCTACTTTTAGGCCATGCTGTCTAAAAACTTATATTTATAATGCAAACATTGTGCCTACAATGATAAAACGTATAAAATTAAAGAGGAAATCACAATTAATAAGATTGCACAAAAAGTGTAATTTTTTGGCAATTTCTGTCATTGATTCTCTCCTTAAAGTAATTGATTTTAAGAATATTAACCCATTTGCATCTTACTTAAATACCCTCAAGCTCCCTCAGAAATCTGATTTTAAAACCCTTTACAGCTGTGTTGCGAAGCTTGATGATTCATATAAAATCAACCAATATGATTTCTTTCCTGAATTTTTGCATGCATAATACTGGAAGCGTTGACTCACCGATATTGATGAACTAATATGATTGTTGGGTGCGGTAGATCTGAAAACAGTTCTCCAAATGAAGGCCAACACAACACTTTTTGCACTGCCAAGCATTTTTGTCATTTTTCCCTCATACTGTAGCATATGACATTGTTTCTTTTGTCTTTCTTATCTGTGGGTGGAATGTATATTTATTTGTTCATTTGGTCCCACTGAACACGTCATAGAATTATGAAATATGCAGCATAACTAATAAACATACCCAACTTCAAGAACTTCTTAAATAATAACATACCCAGCATCAAGAACTTGTTAAATAATAGCATACCCAACATCAAGAACTTGTTAAATAATAACATACCCAACATCAAGAACTTGTTAAATAATAACATACCCAACATCAAGAACTTGTTAAATAATAACATACCCAACATCAAGAACTTGTTAAATAATAACATACCCAGCATCAAGAACTTGTTAAATAATAACATACCCAACATCAAGAACTTCTTAAATAATAACATACCCAACATCAACAACTTGTTAAATAATAACATACCCAACATCAAGAACTTGTTAAATAATAACATACCCAACATCAAGAACTTGTTAAATAATAACATACCCAACATCAAGAACTTGTTAAATAATAACATACCCAACATCAAGAACTTCTTAAATAATAACATACCCAGCATCAAGAACTTGTTAAATAATAACATACCCAGCACCAAGAACTTCTTAAATAATAACATACCCAGCACCAAGAACTTCTTAAATAATAACATACCCAGCATCAAGAACTTGTTAAATAATAACATACCCAGCATCAAGAACTTGTTAAATAACATACCCAGCATCAAGAACTTGTTAAATAATAACGTACCCAGCACCAAGAACTTGTTAAATAATAACATACCCAGCACCAAGAACTTCTTAAATAATAACATACCGAGCATCAAGAACTTGTTAAATAATAACATACCCAACACCAAGAATATTTCTCCCTCTCCACAACATGCATTATTTAAGAATTGAAAATTTGCAAAACATCACCATTCTTTTTTTTTTCTCCCCCCAAGAGTAAACATCTCAACATGCATTACAGTAGGACAATAACCAATAAGTGTAAGTCACTATCATATGCCATCTGCCCTAAGTATTGAATATTTATATATTGCACGACATATTACAAAATTCCTTCATAGTATATGGGGAGTGAGTATATAAGAAAGACTTCAGCTCTTTCTTAAAGATGTTATGCTGATTAGGCTTGCCTAATAGTTTTAAGTAGCATGGAAGGTTATTGTAAATTGTTATTGCAGAATAGTAACATCCTTTTTGGAACAGTTTTAAACTATTTGCTGGTCTATGCAAATTACCTGCATGCCTTGTATTGTGGTCATGCACAGCAAGGTTCACTGTGAAGTTATCATAATTATCTGTAAGGTAGCTCAAGAGAGAATATACGTATTCACCAGTGAGAGTAAGATTTTTGGGTTTTGAACAAGGGTCTACAGGAATGATGAGACCCAACACCACAGATAATACGCATGTCCTTTTTTTGTAATAGCAAGGAAAAGGGATGCATTCTTTAGCTTGCAGTCTCAATGGAGTGAAGGCCGACCTCTTAACACTGAGCCACTCTGGTAGCGTTATACTTTGAAGCAGTGATGAGCAACATTGGTTCTAAAGTTTGTGTAATGGTTTTTTTCTTAGCAATCATTTGTAAAACAATTCAATGCACACATGTCTAGCTGTATGTCATATAATAGGAAACAGAGCTGTCACTCGATTTTTACAAATTGACACCTCCCATTCCATTCTGGTACTCAAGGGCACACTTTGGTTTCTTTACCTCCTCTCTGGGTGTCTCCCTTTCCTTCTTCTCAGTTACTGTAACGTCAGTAGCTTTGTGTTTCGATACGAAATAAACATCTTTATTACTGTTCCATTTCACACACAGCACACATTTATTGCGATCATGCTCACCACGTTTCACTTAATTATGAGATATATTAGGTGATATATCCTTCTTATTTGTTCTCATGGTAGCAATAATATTAGTTTTTCTGTTCATTAGTCTTCTAAAGAAATATGGAGATCCGTGAATGTCATCTATTAGTTAAAAATTCAAATATAATTATGTGGTAAATATTAAAACTTAGAAGCTCTATTAACTGTAACATTTTTTCATTTTAATCTTTTAAAAATCTGATGCATGGATGTTCACACTTAAAACTTCACTTATGCGAAGTTGTAAAATCTTGGAATGTTTTCAGACACATTCGTCTCCATTTTTAGCATGGTGGCGACTGATAGTTATTCTCTCCCCTTCTCCTCCTCCTTTCCTCAGCCTTAGTATCCAACTGCTGCCATATGGAGGTAAACTTAATGACGTAGCTTACTGATAGGATCTCAAAAATTAACAGGTTCTTGGAATTTTTAAAAATAAAGATCTTTTTCCACATGTTTGGTTCTAGTGTGGTCATCAAAGTTTTTAATAATTTAATTTCTTTTCCAATATTGTGGCTGTATTCTTCCCAAGAACCGTACCCATGCCAAAATCTGAAACAAGTTCTCCCTTTTGCCAGTGTCTCGCTGAATCTGAGTGGGTGAGGAAAGTACAGGTACTACTGCCATCTTAAGGAGCTCTTTGTTGCTTGCTTGCGATGATAATAGATCTTCGACTTCATTCACCTCTAAATCAGTCCTCCTTTTTAATTTGTAATACAGGAATTAAGTCTAAAGTTAGTTCCATTGCTGTTCCGTCCTGCCAGTGATCCTCTTCCTTAACTTCTGCTTTTATAATGCTAAGCACTCGTGTTTATCCTTACACTTGATTGGGGATTACCAACACTAACTTCTTCTCTTCTTCCTGAACACAAAGTCGAACAATAATTATTGCAAGATACCTCCAAATCCACCATGCTGAGGATGGAGATGAATGTCTCCAAAAGTGCTCCAAGATTTTACATCTTGACGTAAGTGAAGTTTTAAGTGTGAACATCAACTCATTAAGATTTTTAAAGCATTAAAATAATTTGATTTTATCGGCCAGTACACTCCTATGAGCTGTGTTTCTCATGCGATTTAAATGGCATTACTAACTCGAATACAGCTCATCTAATGCAAATGGGTTAATGCCAGTTTCATACACTTAAGAATTTTATTCATTTAAAATGAATAAAATTTAATGTACAATATTTTTACTGTATTACAGATTTTTCAGAAATTATGCCATCCCCACCAAAGAAGAGAGATCGCTTTAAGGAATGGCATGCAGCAGCACCTTCCACACGCAATGAAGTTGATCTGTATCTGCAGATGGATGTTGGTGATGATGAGGATCTTCTGAACTGGTGGCATCTTCAGGAACACAAGTTACCTTCTCTGTTTCGTGTTGCTCAACATGTGTTGTGTATCCCAGCAACGAGTGCCTCAAGCGAGAGGAATCTGAGTAAGGCTGGCCTGCTTCTCGCTAGCAGAAGCAGTCAGCTAGATCCTGATAGGGTAAATGACTTGTTGGTCGTACATAACTATAGAAGCTTCACTACAAATGAGTCAACAGACTGAGAAGACATACTGTTATGTTGTTTTTCTGCTTCCAAAGCATCCAATAGCTACAACCCCAGACCATACAAACAAGCAGTTTTCAACAGTTGGGTTCACAGATTGGTTTCCACCTTGCTTTCAGAAACGGAGTACAAAAAATAAGACAAAAGAATCATAGAAATTGCAGAACTAAACAGTTATAAATGTTGTTTTATTGATAAAAAATAAGCAGAGCTAAAACAATAAACACCTAAAAGAAATTGTCAACTATAGACTAAAGGCAAAATCTGATGTGATACTTTCACTACTATCTTTATTAGTGTGTATACAAACTATTCTTACTAAAGCTTATTTTTTTCTTCTATATTTTAATTCAAATAAACCTTTCCAGAAATAGCTACATTACACATTTCATTATAGATACAAAGAGAACAGCGATAGTAAAATGTTTAACAACTGGACGCTATATGCTGGCCTTAAAGTTCCATACTGTTTCCATGACATCGCGAGAAACAACTGAAAGTTGACAGGACTTTAAAAGAATGACCAAGTAATGAACAATTCGAACCATTAATAATGAATATCTCAGAAATGGCTTATGTAATAAAATAACATATTTGAAATAAATTGTGTGTTTTAAAGAGATCTACATTTTATATGAAGTACATTTTCATCTATCCCTTAACGTTTACCAGTTATGCAAGATTATACAAAATTCCTTGCAAATGAAGAGGACTTCATAGGCTATTCCCAGAAAATTCAAGATACACATTTTATTTGCCATGTAAATATCTTTAATATATGTTATTTTAATCAAGATCATTTTAGCCTTTTTTTAGAAAATAAAAAATTTTGAATAACGTTCCATGTAAAGGGTAGTTTCGGGTGGGGAGATTTTCTTGAAAATGTTCGTGTTGCATCTATGGAAGGTACTAAACTAAATACCAAGTTCGATTTTTTTTTAAGATTCAGGGAACCTCAAAACATGTATTTCTGGTGAAATCTCGGTATCAAATTTGTGGGTGGAATGTAATACCTTCTCCCTACTAAGTACATGGTAGGGAAAGTAAAAGAAGGAATAACAAACACGCCACCATTCAGTGGATTTTCCATGAAAAACATTTTGAATTAAAAAATAAAGGACACCATTCCCCTGATTAAAATGTCTGGTATATATAAAATTGAATGCAACAACTGGAACAACTCTACATAAGGAAAATCAAAGAGGAATCTGAAAATTAGACTACTAAAAATACTTCCGGCAATTTAAATATAAACTATTAGAAAAATCAGCAGTGGCCACTCATCTAAACTGAATTATATAAATCCTATCCCTATACTCTTAAAACAATTAACAAAGCAACAGGAGCTGTCCACTTTGGAATAAATCTACATTTAGAAAAACAAAGATCTTTCACTTTTGAAATTTCATCAAAAGATTTTCTCAGCAAGTTCCTGGAGCTTCCACAAGAGGGCATCAACATCAATGAATCAGCAGTTGAACATTGGTTGAAAATGGAGGTGACAGTTATATAACTATGATATATAATGATCAATAATGAACTCAAATTTTCCCAAATTATAAAATTATACAATTGTCTTTCATCTCTTAAAAAGAAGAAGAAAGCAAATTGTTGATTTATTATGTTTCCTCCTTTCCTTTAGTTGCTGTTATGCCTGAGAACACATATTTTGTTTGTTATGAATTATGATGTACTAATCTTTAGTTCATAATTTGTTAGCACAATGAGAATATAAAAAACTCATTCATTAAACAATTTAGAAAACAATAGATTACTTCATTAAGTATGTAAATTTAATGTTTTGTATATACCTGTGGGCACAATGTACATATTGTATAAGAATCCATACCATGCAAGAACAAAATACAAGCAATTGCACCACATTCTCTACCAGTTACCATTGATTTTCATAAATGGTCTGCAAATTATCCATACAATAGCAAATTTGCATACAAAAGCATTTTTTTTTTTTCAAATTTGCTTTTTATTAATCCTGAAAAACATTTACTAGAAATGGCTTCATTGTTATAAGTAGACCTTGGACTACACCCTGCATATGACATCACGTCCATCCCTCCAGTCTAGCCATAAGGCATGACATGACATGACAGTCACTGTCAACACATACATCAATCTGTCATTCACCCTTAGAGAGCATGGAGTTGTAAGATGTTTAACATTTGTAATGTTTTCTGAATACAAAGGATTTTTAAGTGATAAAGCAGGGAAGTTTTTCTTTTGATACTTTACAAAAATGTATTATTATTTATTGTAATAGAATTGTGGAAACATAAATAGGTGGGACATGAAAGGAAACTGTCTTGTCATTTGTATTCAATTAATATATTCATTAATGTTTTGTATCAGAAAGTGTGACACTGAAATTATATTGCAAAAAATGCTGAATTTGCCCTCCATTGTACTGTACCTATACAATGAAATAAATTAGGCATTGTCTCCCCGTCCCTCCAAACCAATGCCTTGGCATACACCTAATGTTCCTAGCGCAGATAACTTGAGAAAGCGCACAATCAAGTCCGAGGTCTGGTTATAAATATGCAGTTTCTGTATGTATTAATTTCCAGATACAATAGAGCCCTAATTAACCAAACTAGAGGGGCAGAGCCATTTCAAAGTACGCATTTTCCCAGATAATCAATGGTTATGATTTAAGCAGTAAAAGGAAGAAAATAATTGTATTTCAAATGTATATAATAGTGTTTATAAAAACACTGCTATTGTATACAGTATTCAAATATGCATTACAGTATTTACAAAAACAATTTCATGAAATGAGTCATTTTTTTGTAAACTACTTGCGAGCAGCTATATCACATCACTGATAAACATTATATCTGTTAGTGCAGATTCACTGCTTTGCTCCACAAAATGCAAGGCAACCTAAAAACAGAACGTTTAATTAGTGATAGTGCCATAATTCAATATTTCCCATTCAGATCTGAATATGAATTTGTAGTCTTTCTTTCCTTTAATGCTTTGAGTCCTTCTGTCTGATGCACTCTGTTGCTAACAGCTTTGAGTTTCTGTTCATTGCTTATCGCAGTATTCATTCTTATTGCTGACATCTTAAACACAAATAAACCACACTAACCAATACCAACAGTAAAATAACACTGAATGCATATACAAGCAGTTAACACTTTTATAATGGTGCATATTTCTTGGAATATGAAATAGGGGTTGAGGATTAACTGCATACATACCTAGCATCTGAATTGAATTTAGGGTTAGGATAAACGAACATTGCCAATTGTCCAAATGTCGCAGCAACATTTTCAACGTGAATTTGAGCATCTCCTGTTTTTCATTCATTCTTTCTTTTTCCCCCCACCCCTCAGTTAAGCAGAGTTTCACTGTATATAAAATTAAGTAAAATTGAAATTGAGTTTTATTTATAGACGCTCTTTAACTGCTGTGGTTCTTGTTGTCCCATTCTATATTGGACATGAAAGACCGATAATTTTGCTCAGAGGCCTCTTTATCAGGCTTGAGGTTCTTTTGCATGCCGTAAATCTATGACCGGTACCACCAACTTTACTTCCCTTCCGAAAAAATCCATCACCCTCCACCGGGTTTGAACCCGCGACCTCAGGAACCAAAGGCCTAGCATGGTAACCACTACACCATGGAGGACGACATAAAATTAAGTGAAACTTCACAATCTTCATATAGAAAATTTCAGATCTACATTTTATTTCACATTTCTCAATATTTCCAACATAAGCTGTTGTAATAAATGTTTGAAGTATGAAAAGATATTATCCCATGGTGGACTATTCGTGACGGAGAGAATTTCATTAAAAACCTTCACCTTGCATTCTGGAAAACCTACTTAGCTTAAATACCAAGTTGGGTCCTTCTTTATTTGTCTCAGTTTTCTGAGAGGGCTTCAGGGACTTCAAAAACCCTGTGTATCAAATTGTTTGCTGGAATACAATACTTCAGACCTCTTTCTATAGGTAGTAGAAAAAATATACGAATATAAAAACGAATGTGTTACATTCACTTACTTTCTCTACTCACTGTAGTTTACATCTGTTTTACAGACATTCTTGAAAAAACATATTTTTTTATCTACATGATGTTAAGATAAGTATTTGCAGAAATTTTTTCATTTCGGGTTTTGTTAGGTGCAACAGGATACAGGAGATTAATCCAATGATCAGTTCTTAAAATGCGGGTCCCTATATATCGTAATCTTTACACGACATCATGAGAATCAAACAAATAGTGACTTAGTATTTCAAAAAATATGTAAAGTGTTGGAAACTTCAATTCATTAACATGTATCTCAGAAATAGCTAGTGGCACAAACAATTATTTTTATGCATACCCTAAGAAGATTTACATTTTGTTTAATTATCGTCTGAATAGAAAGAGATTTGGGTAGACGTCATAAGAGGTGGATGGTTGATAGAGACTGGATTATACAGGTGATTATAACACCTTATTCTTGAAAAAAAGAAGTTTTTGCCAATCTCTTATGGTATACCAGTTATACAAAATTTATTCTGAATTTATTTACAGAAACTTCAATGTAAACATTCTCCTGCAAAATATCATAAAGGTATGTCATTTTAATCAAAATAATCATTATAAGCAAATAAAAAATGTGAAAATATAAATTTCTTGTTAAGGATAGTTTTCTTCAACATCTAAATGTCGCATGCTTGTAAGATATTGAATTTGAATACCAGGTTAGGTATTTATCCCAGTTTTCATTTTTGAGTTTCATTGTTCACAGACACACACACACATTTTTTATAAAATATTTTTTTTAATGTAATTATAGTAGAACTCCAATTATCCAGATTATTTGGGACCAGACCCAATCTGGATAATCAAATATACGGATAAATCATATAAAAATCAATTGAAAAAAAAATAAATTTGTGTAATGTAATATTAATTTAATGACCATAAAACAGTGTTGTTTACATTTTGTACAGTGTCACTTGTTTTGCTGTCTTAACCCTTTCTGGGCAGAATAATTTTCACAATTTTCCAAGTTTTACAAGTTATTGTCCTCCTGTAGCTGACAAAATGAAAGCAAAAGCACAGAAACATACTTGTGTGAATCTAGCGACCATTTACGTAAACAAAATGCTAGCTATGACAGCTTATTGAACACACAATAAGTATCCAAATGAGCCTGACATGTGGCCATTGATAGCAAATATATATGAATTTCACCTGGAAAGGGTTAAATCGTCTTCATGCATGTAAGTCTCATATCCACTTGACAGTGAGCAGCTGTATATGGTCATACTCAGGCTGGCACTCTATTTATGTTAGTGCAGTGTCAAGACACACAAATGCCTCACCAGGTTACAGTGCCACATCTGTTTCAGTTGCTATGTCGTCTTCCTGGCCATCAGTTTCTTCTCTCTCACATTTAGTAAGTTTGTCACTGAAAGTTATTGTTATTGTTCTCCAATGGCACTGGGGATTAATTGATCTGCATCATTTACCCTCTGGCTTCCCAATATAAAGTCTGTTATCACTTTTAAGGCCTTTGTATTTGGCGAGATGATGTTTGTTCAGGATGACATCTTCACATAGAGTGCACTTGGGTGTAGGTAGGCATCCTATCTTGCAGAGGTGTTTTGCGAGGCAATCACGGCCAGTTGCCATCCTAAATAAGGCCACTGCAGTCTTCCTGTTGTAGTTAATTTTGTGGTAGAAGCATGTTTTTGCTGATCTCCAGGGCACGATACGCAAAGGCTCAACTGGCTAACAAAATAACTGTAGACAACGCAGCATATGAAATTCAAAACACATTTTTCTTTTTTTTTCTGTGTTGTAACAGGAAACGAACAACAAACCTTTCATATTGTATGCTAAACAAGGCACATGGCTACACTTTTGACTTCCATCAGAGCATTACTTAATCACTTGTCTAACAACGTATTAAGAGATTTCTACGTGTTTATTTACTCTCTGTGCAAACTACTTGTCACTTTTAGCACATATTACTTGTGTGGCTATGTTCAAAAACTGTGTTACACTTTTAAATTAATTGTGGCATGAAAATTTTGTCACAAGGAGCACAGGTTCCTTGAGCTTTTGAACTCCAAAAGTTGCAATACATTCTTAAATTAATTTCGGCGCCAAAATCTTGTTGCAAGGATAACAGGTTTCTCCTGCTTTTTTAAGTCCAAAAATTATGTGAAATTATAACGAGCACCTTGTATGTATATACATTCTGAGAGGTGCAAATATGAAGCTTACAAACTAATTCAATTGGTCCTCGAGCTGGTGTAAATTTACCTTACATTTAAACACTAAGAAAGTTTTGTTAACCTGATTGGCCAACTTGGGGTCAATGGTAGAATACAGTGAAAAATCCCATTTGTGAACTATTTCGGAATTTCCCTAGTGTCAGTTATTTGTGTTTTATTTGCACGCCAACTAACAAAGACTTCTATAAACATGTAACACACAGTGCAATAACCTTTACTTACTTACTTTCTTTCCAATGCTTGTCACATTTCTGCTGGTGCAGAAGTGTAATGTTACTTAAGATAAAATATTGGTACAGGCATATTTTCTTATATTACCTACAGAAGTGCATGAACCCTTTCATATAATAAAATGACAAATGAGACTAAACGTACAAACATAATTAAATTGTATAAGAGGTGAAAATCATTGTACATAACTTGATTTACATTTTGAACCACAGTATAACTTCATCATATTGGTATATGTCTAACATATGCTTTCATACTGCTACTCTGCCTCTCATTGCAACAATGAACTTTTCGCATTTAAAATGTTCTGCTGCTCACTACCATTATATCATGTGCATCAGCAAATGCACATTTGGTTTCATAAGCTCAGCAGTTTAACATTGACAAACATCAAACTGCTGTCAATGTTGGATCTTCCCTCTAAGCATCTGTACCCTAGTCCATTTCATGCATAAAAAAACAGATAGCACATCATCATCATCAAGCTGAGATACTGCAGTTAGTTTGGCACTGTAGTGTTTCAGAGGATTGTAGAACTAATGAATTTAAATGAAACATGAAAGAGAAATGACTGACTACAGGAACGTGGCCATTGTTCTTTCCTACATTTTCAATAACCAATAATATACATTAGTATGTCACCTACCTAAAGCAGATAGACATGATCTTTGTTGTGACTGAGCTAGTAAACTAACATTTTATTCTGGCCGCTACTAAGGAATTATCTCACTTTATTCCAATATGAAAACAGTCACTCAGTAGACATTTCTGAATGAATGATTCAGGAAGATGATACTTCGAGGAACATATTTGTCATATCTGAGACTATTGGAAAATTTCCTGCTGTTATTTACATAGCTTTTATATACAGAGTGAATCGGAACTCTGTCGACAAAGTTTCACAATTTGTTCCAAGTGTTTTGATATAAAGAATCCATGATCCCCAGTGGCTCATTACTGAGTAATTTCATTGTTTTCATTTTGAAGTAACTCGGCCACCTCTGTAGCTGTTTACTTTTAATATAGTTTCCAAACAAAACGCAATCTTTGAGTACTGTACAGCATGTTTACATTACAGTTCACCACCAATTAATCCACAACTCATCTGCTGACAACTGCAATTATTTATTTTTAAGGATAGATAAACAGACCTTACAAAAAATGACAAAGCAGCCCAAATTATACTGTTTAAAGTAATTGTTCAAAATGTTGACTGCCATGATCACGACAAACTTCACAGTAATGCTCTAGCATCCCAGAAGATTGGCGCACATCATCAGCGGCTGCTACAGTCTTAGCAACCAGATCCATATTTGTTGCAACAGGAATCAGTAAACTAGGTTCTTCACGTTAACCCTAAAAAAACGTTTGTGGGCTAGCCATGGAACAGAACACTACAACCAATACTTTACTTGAACAGTTCATCAAGGTATTCCCCAACATTCACTGCAAAATATGCTGAAACCACATAGTTATCGGCACATCTTCCAGAAAACGTGGGAAGGCGTGTTGAACATTTTGTAGACTCTTCCATTCAGTCTGTCGGGTAGTACACAAGGCCCACTCAGCTGCAAATGCTGTGCTGCTCTTCCATTGCAGCAAGTGAAATAAGAAGAGGCTTTGATCAGCTAAATCTGCATAAGCAAAGCTATCCATGCTGTATCACTAGCAATGTACTGCTTCAAACAAAAGCTGACACAGAATGAGGATTAGAAGCCTGGTGTTGGACCACACTGAAAAAATACTACTACAGCAGTGAAAGGTTGTGTTTTGTTTGGAAACAATAATATTTGAGTAAACAGATACAAAGAGGGTTAAGTTATTACAAAATGATAACAATGAAATTGCTCGGTAATGAGCCATAAAGCTTTAACTGCTGTGACCCTTAGCGTCCCATTCTATATTGGGCGTGAAAGACCGGTAATTTTGCTCAGAGGCTCTTTATCAGGCTTGAGGTTCTTTTACGTGCCGTAAATCTACGACACTTCCCTTCCAAAGGAAGCCATTCTACTAAGGATTTTTTCGCCCAAAAAAAATTCAACGCCCCTAGCCGGGTTTGAACCCGCGACCTCGGGAACTAGAGGCTAGCATGGTAACCACGGAGGACGACAGCTCTACGGCGAAAAACATAATCTGGCAAGGAGACAGCCTCCAGAGAGGCGAGAAGTTAAGCGCCGAGGGATCAACACACCAAATTGGGAAACGATCCGATACGGTATGCGGGCTCAACATACAAAATTCCTTTTTGGCCTTATCTAAATTCAACGTATGCACATCATGATCTGGATATATATAGTCATAATTATTGTTATGGAATTTAAAGTCTATTTGGTACGTTGCATGTTTAAATTACCAGTTTTAGGTATGCAATAATTTCTAAACGCAAAGGAAAGTCAAAGACTTAACGATTAAATAGTACACAGCAAGTCAAGAGACATAGCGTATGTTGTGTTTCGGCAATTGGCTCTATAAGGTATATCATTTTTAGAATCGGAGAATAATAATACGTAAAAGGACAAAGTAGTATCACAGTCATTAGCAAGTTAGAATTGTAAATAACCTAAAGGTTATTATAACTTACATAAGCAAATTAAATGCATGTATTCACGAAAAGTATTATTTTGTATATGCTTGTTTTATCCTGTATATGTATTTCCCTCCTTTAGGATCCTATCCACGACCTTCTGCTGTGCTCGGTTGAGGTCCTAGGGCTTTCATTTAGTGACCTATAATTACATACATGCACATATACAACTACGTATTGAATGTTAGCCAAAAAAGCTAAAGAATAATTATAATGGTGTTGCACAAAATTCTTTATAATTACATATTACGTCGGTAGAGTTCGGATTCACCCTGTTTATATGCTAAAGCTATTTTACTGCGCTGTATGCTTCAGCATTAAATCCGTCATGTTGGAGTTTCTGATTGTGGAACTTGTTTGTGACATGTCAGATGTTAACACAGACCTACTAGCCACATTTGTGTTGTGAAACCTACTGGATTGTATGGTAATACGGCTTATCCTTTCGGTGCAAAGAGTACAGTGCACGCATGTAATGGTTAGTTTCTCATTATGTATAGTCCCCATTAGTTGAGACACTATAAGCCGTGTGAGTTACATATCATTTGGTAGATGAATATGTTTTGTAAAGTTAGATTTCAATTATGTCCATGTAGTGCTCCCAGCCTCAAAATTTTATACATTGTGACTATTCAGTTTTCAATGACACTTAACTTTTCTAGTGCGACGTAGTTCAGCTTCACTATCACTTCTCTTTACTAGTGTAACTTAGTTCTCTCTTCAGTGTCACTTCACTCACTGAAATATCGAATATACAACCTATCTAATCTCCTGCATTAACAGCTCTCACTGTACGTCAGAACTCGGAGAACAGCACTTTACGTTGCATCAACAAACCCGAACTCACTCATGAGCATACTCATTTAAGTATAACTGTCGCAATGTTTCAGAATGTTCGCGGGAGGTCGGGGGAAAAGAAGCGTTCAGCATTATCTGGTTGCGTCTTAAAGGCGTTCCTGATATTTCTCCCTCGACGACTAATCACCGGCGAGCACAGGACACGTTGTCACCTGCCACTGGGCGGAGACGGCTTAGTCACAATAATATATATGACGTTCTGCTCAATGATGTGACCCATATTTATTATATCCCTCATGGGTCATATCACTGAGCGACTGTCCACTACGAGATTTCCAATCAAAGGAAACAAAACTCTTGGCAACTGTTCTCTTGCCCCTCCTAAGAAGTCTTGCCGTAATTCCTTGCACCTAAGCATGCAGTTCATCCAGTTACAAAAAGTGTCATTGACTCCATATGCAGATGAAGCTATAAGACTCGTAAAGATATTATCAACCGCAACCTCATATGTCCAGAAAAGGCTGTTTCCTTCCTGGTTATTGAATCCTCCGTCCTCTGATAAGACTGCAGCGCTGTTATACAGGACTAGTTGGTAGAAATGTGGGTTTCAATGACAGTTTAGAAAATGCGCCCAGAATGGCATGGAGGAATACAGAAATTATAGAGTAGTTGAAAAAAAAAACTTGTACAAAAGCGTAATGTTGAAATTGATATGCCTTTTTAAAAAGTAGAACTGATGGAGTTGGTGGGAATGTAAACCAAGGGTTTCCACTGTTGTGACAATGAACTGGCGAAGAAATGTTGTCACAAGGTGATATCGCCTACCCTCTTATTTAAGGTGACCATATTTTGTTAAACAAGAAAACGGGACATTTTTAATTTTTCTCAATGAAACGGGACAAAAGAGAATGCGTAAAATTGTTTCGTCATAAATACAAAGTTTTCGAAACTAATAATAAATAATGTGTAACTTATATAGTAGCTCTGAATTCACTCCAGCCAAACAATCCTGTAGAATCATTAATGCAGGAGTCATTCCTCATGCATTGGTTAAGTTTAGAAGTACAGTCCATTGATCTGAAAGATTGGTTGTTGTGGACAGTATGGTAAGCGAACGTTCCTTCAACAGCTACTAATTTCATATCTTTATCACCAAAACTTTCACTTTAAAAAAAAAAATTAGCGATAATCTCCTCTTACAGTGTGCCCCACAGCGATGAAAAGGATGTGTCGTAGTCAAACAGATGTCACTCTATGTCATAGCTTGCTCTAACGTAATGCTGCCAACATATGAATAATGCCACCGAAGCCGGTAAGATACTCAGCCTCAAGGCGTAGCCGAGAGATTGAGGACCCTCAGCCTCAAAACGTAGCCGAGGGAGGTTTTTTAGAAGGAAAGGAGTGTAGTAGCAACTGCGAAGCGACGACGGGGCGTAGCCGAGGGATCTGGCGTCTAAAACTCCAATCATTCACGTTCACAGAAACTAACAGCACATCGCATATGTAGTGCATTTCACTTTTTATTTAGGTTGGTAGTACCAACTTTGCATGTGATTTATCGGAAAAATGGCTACATTTGGTGAGTTCCTGACGCGATTTGCCTATATAAGTAAAACAACCTAAAAATCAGATATAGAAGAGACCACATCATGTTCTAAACTCACTCCTAAGGTAATTTATTCGCTTTCCTTTTGATTTTATAAGCATTTTCTACGGGCATAGTATAAGACAATATTAGTTAATACGGTGCTAGAAGCACTTGCATGCACCATTTTGTTTCACTGTTTTTATGTTGTGATATATCCGATCGTTTCGATCATATCAAATATGGGCGGTAACATAGTTTTACATTTTTTCAAATAAGTAATGAAATATTTTAAATAAGTATGTTAAATCACAAATTATAAATGGCTTATACTGAAAGTAGACGCACACTTATTGCATGAGTCAGAAATTGTTTTTTTAATGTATGGATATTGCTTTTGTAGGTCACTTAAAAATACACTTCTTGTTCAAGTGTTTTAGCACTCGCAGTTTACAAAAGTTCACTGTATTTTATTATTTCACAAATGCAGAACACTACTGTCTTCTACCAATGTAATGAATTTATTTTGTCTCAAGTATATGTGTTTAGTTTTCGTTATTGTTGGCGGCATTCACATCAAACACGAATGATTACGATTTGTTTGTTGATAGCGCAAACCGGCACTCAATTGTCGTCCGCAATTATACTTTTCCAAGCGAAGTCTTCGCACGGTTTCAGATGTATATGTATTGTAGACCCATAATATAAACAGCGTTTTGCTTTCATTGTTAGTATCTTTACATTTTTCATCACACTGATGCAAAACAGGACATTTTGAATTTTAAGAACTATAGTTAACGGCGTTTTATGCCGATAAGTCATTGTCACAAAAAATGGACTTTTGACGTCCTGTTTCTACCTTAAAAAAAGGCGGGACGGAACTAAACAGAAAAGTGTCCCGGCTAATATGTCTGGTCACCTTACACTTACCATGCGCATTTAAATGCAATCGAACTTTTATGGGCACAGGTAAAGGGGTATGTTGTGAGAAACAACCAAAAGTTCACAATAAAAGAAGTAAAACGTCTTGCTGCAGAGGTAATCGAAGCAGTTACTGCTGCAGACAGGGTATGAGTGGTGGAACACATAAAGGGCTTGATGAAGGAAATTTGGGATGCCGAGGACAATACAGAATACTATGTTGAAGAACTGGTCATCTCACTGAGTTCCAGCTCTGATGAAGGGGAGAGTTCCGATTCTTCGACAGGAATAGCCCCATTGTCTCTTTAAACTTATATTAATTGCATTTGTTAGTTATGTTATAGTAATAGTGGTGGTGGTAGTTTAATTTGTTCTGTAGATCACGATACATGATATTGAACACGTCTAAGATCTGTACAGTTATTTAAAAATAATTACAATATTTACAGATGTATACAGATGATAATATATACATGATGCAATGTATAATATAATCTATGTATATGATCCTTGCTTTTGTAATAAATTGTGTGAGAATTGTGACCCAAACCTATTATTAATATTTTGCTATACGCTTGAGTAGACAGAAATGCCGAAGCTTATTCACTATAGTATATGCATGCGATTTGTGTGTCATGATCTTAATGTAGTAGTTCTTCAATTACGAGAAAACGTATTGTTATTATTTATTAGAAAACGTCACAATTTAACGTTTTGCGGCATTTAGAATATACGTTTTGTAAAGTGTTTGTAGCTATCCTCTAATTGCGCAACATACAATCCAGCACACGTACGTTGCTGCAGCTGCTGTCAGAAGACTCGTTTTAATGGAACAGAGTATTGTTACTTGGAAAATAAAAAAGCTCCTCTGCTTTCCTTTAAAGGGAGAAACGCATATAGACTAACAGTTTGCCATTTGCAGGTCAAATCAAAGCAGCTTCGGTCATATCAAATATGGGGGTAATATAGTTTTACATTTTTCAAAATAAGTAAGGGAACCTTTTAAATAGGTATGTTAAATCACAAAATTATACTATGTACTTTTGCATAACGTTCCGATATTTGGATACGCCTAGCATAATTATGCTACGTTTGGCAGCACTGATCGTCAGGCTGCCAACATCTAACATGCATCTATGCATTTGTACAGTAATGCATATCAGGTCTTACTAGATAGTAGATAGACTATTTAAACTGTTTATTTGTACTAAAGGAATATTGTTTTACGGAAAGACTTAACCGTTATCGTAAAATTATTATTTTACAGTAATAACTTGCAGGTTATGTATAATATACCGTGATTTTTGTATTCCCTTGAATGGAATCCACTAGAGTGGTGTTTGTATTATATAACAATATGTTAATTAAATAGTTTTGGTGTAAAACATCACAAGCAAGATCACAAGGACCAAATGGTTACAGGAACAAAGAGTAATGTGAATAAATATGGCTGGAGTTTGGCAGAAAATAGCATTAGGACTTGGTGTAGTAGGCCTTTGTTTATTTGGTATACCAATAAAAGTTAAGAAAAACTGTGACGTAGAAACTGAGAACTTATTTAAGAGCTATATAGTAAAATTCAACAAAACGTATGGAGAAAATGATACTGAGTACAAAATGCGGCTCAAGAATTTCCAGGTAATTTAAATGTTGGTAAATATACTGTGTTAAAGTTCATATTCATAATATGTTAATAATTCGTAATATTTTCTGAGATATTCATCATTTAATGAATGGCAATGTTTAGGGTATTTATAATACAAGGCCATTCCATTAAAACTTAAACCAAAATGGACAATTATTTTTTTTATAAGTCAAGATTTAAATTTGAAGCAAAATATATGTGAGAAGTTGTGTAAACAAGTGAGAACATTGTCACCTCTCTATTGTGATTTTACTGCAAGGTAACAAATGTTGAAATAAGTGTTTGGGCGCCTATATTTTAGAAAGGCTTCTTAAGGGCAAGTTTTAAATAATTTTGAAAATTGTTTTTAACTTGCATATAAACTCTTTAGCTAGATTTACATTGAATTTATTGGTCACTGTAACCTCATATTGTATCTCACATTGGAACTGTGTCATTGTTTATATGTCCCATTCCATCACAGAAAAAGTGTATTTTTTGTATTATTTTGAAACGATTATTATTCAATGCTGATATGTATAATCAGCGAGCTTTATGTGATAAACATCCAACAGCACCTTAACTTCAAATAACACAAAAAACAACAATGGAGAAAGCATTTAATAACCGTCCCATTCTGTCACAGACAGTATATGTGCACCAGTAATTTCAACATAACATGTTTTAATTTAGATTTTGTGAAATACTTACTTTATAAGTGCACTGTATATTTTAAAATATGCAGGTTATACCTTTGCAAGTATGTATATCTTATAAAATGCCCTGGATGAGATTAATGATTTAGTTGAAGCAATTTTATCAGGGTCTATATAGTACTGCAAGCTCTTGGGGGAAAAAGATGTTGTGACAGTAATAAAATGAAGCGAAAAAAAAATTCAAAGAGATTTATGTACACCACTGTTGTAGAGGCATAATATCAGATGATATAAAAAGAAAACTCTGATAAGAAAGTGGGAAATCAAAATTCTTTTCATGATGACCCAAATTTGACTTCCAGTCAGTGAAATGCCTCATCACAGCTGCTTGTGTTGCTATGAGAACATCAATATACTCTTGACTGCTCTGTGTGGGTATAAGCAGGGTATGCCTAAAACATCATCACAACTAATCATGCATTAGTATGCAATCCTGAAAATGGTAACTGCATGCCAAGCACATGTGACAGTTGTGCATCAGAAACCTGCTCAGTCAGCATAATACCTTAACAGATGTCACAAATGAATTAGCATGGTTTGCTTTGAGCGCCATTGATGGAAAAATTGGAAGTTCTGAAGTTCACACTATCTGTGAAGCATTTGAAGAACATATTAAAAAAAATACCCCAGCTTTTAAAACATTGCTTCTTGGTAAAAACTCAGTGTACATATTTTCAAGAAAGAAAGGTGCTATAGATGGCAAACAAACTGTAGTACAAATTGATTTTGCCAAAAATTACACTGGCAGATTTCAAAATAGAATTCAATCAGTATATTGGAACTCCCAACAGATTACAATCTTCACAGCTGTTGCCTAGATAAGTCCTTGAATGGTACAAAGTTAGGCAATTGTCAATGACTAAATATCACATGACAAATACACTGTCAACACATTCCTTGGAAGGCTGGTTTCTCGGATCAGGAAAACATACCCACAGTTCTCAACAATCAACATTTTTTCAGATGGTGCAGCAAGTCACTTTAACTCACCTTCAGGAAGAGTTTCAAGTTCTGTTAACATGGAACTTTCTAGCTACAGGTAATGGGAAGCACAGTGTCGATGGTGTTGGTGGAGAACTGAATCGATTAGTGTGGTATGTTGTATTAGGTGGAAAACATGTTACCAATGCAGAGTCTTTTTACTGGTGTGCCAGGAAAGTGTCAAAGTTAGTACGGGTGATATTTTGTTATAAATATGAAGTGGATCAACGAAAGACACAATTTGATGCTAATGAGTGATACTTGGCATTCAGTTGTGTCTCAATGTGGTTTACAAAGAGCATGCTTTGTCCAAAAATGTTTCAACTTTGATTTTATCACTGGCAGAAGTGTCCAAATTGAAACAATGGAAGGATACTCAAATGTTCAAGTAAGTACTTTTGTAGTGGTGAAGTTTGACAAAAAAGACAGCTAAAACTTCGTACGACAAATCTTACAATACTGAATGTGAGATAAATTTTATGAGAAAACTCAACAGAGATTTCAAATTTGCATTTAAAAATAATGACACTTCATGGGTTGCAATTCCTGATGTATTGAAAGTACTTCCAGTTCCTGAAAATTAAATTGAGTTTTATTTAAGTACTATGGTCCTTAGCATCCCATTCTATATTGGGCGTGAAAGACCTGGAATTTTGCCTAGAGGCCTCTTTATAAGGTTTGAGGTTCTTTTACGTGCCATAAATCTACGACACAGGACCACCGGCTTTACTTCCCTTCCGAAGGAAGCCATGTCAAGGATTTTTATGCCTGAAAAAAAATCCATTGCCCTCCGCTGGGTTTGAACCCGCGACCTTGGGAACTAGAGGCTAGCACGGTACCACTAGTCCACGGAGGACGACCCAGTTCCTGATGTAGATAATCGCCAGAGGTTTTCATTTCATCACCTATACATCATAATGTGAGTTCTGATAAAGAATGAAACATAATAAAACTGGTATAGTAATTATTTTATGTAAGATGCAGTTTCAGCATTTTTCAATGTGGACATGTCCGTTTCTGTCACACTAAATCCCTTTCCATCACATAAGTAAAAAGTAGCTAAAAACTATTGATTTCCATGTAACTCTCCATACTCATATTAATACTTGATATATGGCGGTCCCATGTCGTAGATTTACGGCACGTAAAAGAACTTCAAGCCTAATAAAGAGGCCTCTGAGCAAAATTATCGGTCTTTCACGCCCAATATAGAATGGGACGCCAAGAACCACAGCAGTTAGAGAGCATCCATAAATAAAACTCAATTTAATTTTTTAATTTATATGGCTATTCATTACTGAAATGATGAGACAGCACATTTATGTAGTTTCACAGAACTTTGGAGTTGTTTTAACTCGGGAGGAACTTTCTTTTTGTCCATGTCCATTTCCATCACAGGAAAATTACTTCATATTTTTACTTCAATTAAAAGATGTTTTCCCTTTTATGCCTTCTTGTGTTAACCTTAGATATTGAAATTCTCTGTAATGAATAAAATAAACACTCACAATATGTTTTAAGAGTTATTTTTGGAACAATATCAAGAAACAAAACCTTTTAATTGTCCCATTCCGTCACATGGAATGGCCCTATATTAATTCTTAATATTACTTTTCTTAGATATTCATCATTTAAAGAATGGCAAGGTTAGGTTATTGAAATAATTGAATGGGATCAAGGTTTGTCAGTAAGCAAAACTGGCATTGTTATTTTCTTTCCTCTAATTGTTTACATCATAGTATAGGTGTATGATAAGCATATATTGTTCACTTGTAAAATGCTGTGTTTCTTTCTTGGATGCAAATTTAAAGTTTTGGTGTGTTTTACATCCAGAATAGGCTACAGTTATATTTGCTTTGAATTCTGTAAAACTATAAATTTCCTTCTTTTTTTTTTCAGACATCTCTAAAAGTAATTGAAGAATTAAATGCTGCAAGAACATCAAATACATCTGCCATTTATGGAGTAACAAAATTTTCCGATTTGGCAGCTGAAGAGTTCCAAACTATTCATTTACAACCTAAGCTGCACACACGCTTAAAGCTTGGGAAATCTCCACATAATCACCATCATAGAATGTATCACAGACATTCAAACAGTATTCACAAAAGAGCTGTGACAGACAGTCTTCCAATGACAGTTGACTGGTAATTCTCATTTTTGTTTACTTACAAAGAAACATAACGTTAAAAAACTAATAATTAAAATGAAGTGTTTAAAACAGTGGAGCATGTCAATAAAATATTAAAACACTGGTCAGCAGATTAAAAAGTGGAAGTTACTTGACGTGTACATCAGTCGGCCGGCTCGTTGAGCATGAAGAGCACGTCTCTTTGAAACATGTTCGAATGGAATTTTTAAGTAAGTGGAGCAACGAGTGTTTTTAATCTGCTGACCAGTGTTTTAACATTTTTTTTTTAAATATAATGTTAATTTACTAATGTTTAATTGGAATGTAGGAGAACTGTATTTGCAATACATGGCATTGCTTGAGATGAGAATTGGAAGAATTCTATCTGACTTTTAGTAAATCTTTTTGGAGAGCAATTTATAAAGTTCAGGACTTCACAAGAGGCTAAACATATGCATTATAAGTTAACACAATGTCACAAGCTATAGTACAAATTAACACCTAACTCTGTAATGAAGCTTTTCTGAAAGATCAGACTGGAAGTTCTAGAGAATTTGAAGCGTAAGTTTGTTATTTTCAACACTTGAGTGTATGTATTTTAATGACCTCTAGAATGCAAGACATCTGGAGTTGACAACTTAATTGTACTAATATTATAAAGAGAGAAAATTTGTGTGTTTAAGGGTTGGAAGTTGTGATAATCTTGGAAACCAACTGATTATTACCTGTAGTGCCATATGCAGTAAGAATGAACATTAAACACTACCCTAAAAAAAAAGCTCCATCCGATTTTGGTAATTAACCATTGAAAAGTCTTCCTGAACATAGTCTATAAAACACCTGATTTCAATTCTTATTTTACAAAGATTACAAAGATTTTAATAGGATGTACAAGGCATGGATACTAGGATACAAACATGTTGGAGTCATAAAAGAACATTTGTGAAGGTGGCTTTGAATTTTTGTTGAGAATACAACAGAGTGGAAAATATCTAAGAAACATAAAAAAAAAAAATCTCCTTAACTAAAATGCCTTAAGAACAGCATATTTTGCCAGCTTTCACTCTGTATTACGATATGGAATAATCTGGGCATTTTGGTTACAGCAAGCAAGTGTTTGTATTACAGAAAAAGGCCATATGCATTATTTGTGGTGTTGGGCCAAAACACTCATGTAGGCCTTATTTAAAACCTAAAAAATTCTTACTCTTGCTGGTGAATACGTATATTCTCTTTTGAGCTATCTTAAGATAATTACAGAAACTTCACAACAAACTTTGCTGTGCACAACCACAATCGAGGCATGTGAGTGATTTGCATAGACTGGCAAATAGCTTGAAACTATTCCAAAAAGGATGTTATAGTTTTACATTAAAAATTAATATATCCTTCCATGTTAACTAAAACTATTAAGCAATCAACATATAATCTTCAAGAAAGATTTAAAATCATTCCTATATACTCACAATAGAAGAATTTTTACTTTCTCTACTACGTATAGTAAGTAGGGGAAGTATTGCATTCCACCCAAAAATTCGATACCGAGATTTCACCGGAAATACATGTTTTGAAACTTCCTGAATCCAAAAAAAGCATTTTTGGAAACATGTCCGTGTGTGTGTGTGTGTCTGTGTGTCTGTGAACAGCATAACTCAAAAACTAACAGTCGGATAAACACCAAACTTGGTATTTACGTTCAGTATCTTCCAGAGATGCGACACGAAGATTTTCAAGAAAATCCCCCCACACCAGACTACCCTTTACATGGAACATTTTTCAAAAATTTTAATTTTCTCAAAAATGGCTCTAACGATTTTGATGAAAATATCATATGTTTAAGATAATGTCATGAGAAATGAAATGTATATCTCGAAATTTCTGGGAATGTCTCCAAAAGTATTCTTCATTATGAACGACTTTTGCATAACTGGTAAACCATAAGAGATAGACAAAATTTTACTACACAAAAAATGTAGATCGCGTTAAAATACACAACTTATATCATATACATTTTTTTTGTTGAGTGAACCGTTTTCGAGATATTGCTTGTTATTTCCTTAAATTTTCCAATACTTATACTTTTTCTCAAATTCGTTATTCATTTTTTTATGTCCTGGACATGCAAAGAGAATGGAATGCGCCACATAGCAACCAGCGATAAAATATTTGACTATCGCTTAAAAGCTACCATATTCCCCTTGCATCTACAAGAAAATTACAAATAAGATTGCCATCTATATCTCGATTAATATAAAGCATATGGAGAATAGGCGTTTGTAAAAATAGATTGTACAAGAGTAGAGAAAGTCATGTGAGTGTAACACATCAGATTTTTTAATACGTTGTGCAGCAGGTTAATATTCAATACATAGTACAGATTGCATGTGATGGTGATTTACACTTATCCCTTATTGTTGTTCTATAGTAAAGCATGATGGAAAGTAAATATAAATATTATGGGTCTAAATTGTTCCTGTTCTTAAAAACAATATAGTTCTTCTGTGTGATATGTTATTAGTTATGCTACATATTTATAATTGTATGACGTGTTCAATGTCCCTGAGCATTGCTCACTGCAGGAACAAACAAATAATTTGTTTGTTTGTTCATTTGGGGTTCATGGGATGCCATGAATCCAAATAAAGCATTTTTGGAAACATGTCAGTGTGTGTGTGCCTGTGAACAGCATAACTCAAAAATGAAAAGTCGGATAAACACCAAACATGGTATTTGAGTTCAGTGTCGCCCAACGATGCGGCACGAAGATTTTAAAGAAAATCGCCCCACCCCAGACTACCCTTTACATGGAACATTTTTCCAGACTATCCTTTACACGGAGCATTTTTCAAAAATTTAATTTTCTCAAAAATGTTTGCCGCGTTATCCTTCTTGTCGATTGTTATTTCTTATCAGTAATAATGCAGCATAATTAATGGTAAAGGATAACTTGACAACATAGATTTGCCAACTCAAAGTGATCACTGTATGGCTATTGTTCTGGCTAAATAGAAGTGGTATTGTTATATGGGTATCTCAAGAGTGTGTCTCATAAGAAGACGTGCTAAAATTGAAGACACTAATTAAACTCAAGTTGATGGTGTTTACTTTAAGTTTGCATGAAAATGTGAATGTTTGACAATAGTTCTGATGGTGATAATTGACGCATTTCCACTTTATTGGACTTGGGATCATTAGTTCATGCACACAATTTGTTTGCTGAAGATTGTTCACTTATGCATAACAGTTCCTTGAAACTGCTCGACTTCACGCACTCGACACTTCTTTGTTTCTTACGTCACATATTTATGACTATGGAATCATTTCTCTGATGGTGTAATTCTAATGTCAGGTAAGTTAATACAAGTACTGTAGCACAGATATTCTTTACATTACCGTCGCGCACACAATATTCTTTACATTATATCTTTACGCTTATTATTTTGGCTTGGAAGGTTTATGTTCAGTGTCGCAGATTTATCTCAAGTGAATTTAACAGAAAGCCTAAAACGTCTCCCGTACCTTAGCTTATATAGGATGATAATCAATTGGTCTGTATTTTCTTATTGGCTGACTAGTCGTGCGATTATCTGGGGGATTTTAGTTTCTCTCTATTGGCTTCTCAACAGTCACATGTTTTGAGACAATGGTGGAATTCCCAGCCCATAGCTTTGTTCGGAGTTCCTCTGGCATGGAACAACTTATTCCTTTCTAGCACACACTGTCAACAAAAGCTCTTTACACTATGTCGAAGTTTTCCCTTACTTTTGTGTGAAGCAAATTCTTGCTCGTATGTCCAGTGGAAATATTCTTGTATCATATACCAGAAATATCTCTAACATATATAGTAAAATAACAATCACACAAATACAATTAACACTAGGATTACATCAAGAATAATATTATATACATCTTTATTAATAATGCATTAATATGGCATTGTTTTGGTACAGATAACTGCCTCAGGATCTAACGATTTTGATTAAAGTATCATATGTTTAAGATATTTTCATGGCAAATGAAATGTTTATCTTGAATTTTCTGGAATTGTCCCCAAAAGTCCTCTGAATGAGTTTTGCATAACTGGTAAACCATAAGAGATAGACAAAATTTTACTACACAAAAAATGCAGATATCATTAAAACACACAATTTATGCCACATACATTTTTGTTATTGAGTGAACCCATTTCCGAGATATTCCTTGTTGTTTGAATTTTCCAATTCTTGTACTTTTTCTCAAATGGGAATTTGTTATTCCTCCTCCTCCTCCTCCTCCTCCTCCTCCTCCTCCTCCTCCTCCTCCTCCTCCTCCTCCTCCTCCTTCTTCTTCTTCTTCTTCTTCTTCTTCTTCTTCTTCTTCTTCTTCTTCTTCTTCTTCTTCTTCTTCTTCTTCTTCTTCTTTATAATGTCCTAGACATGAAAAGAGAATGGAATGTTCCACATAGCAACCAGCTCTTAAAACATTTGACTATCGCTTAAAGCCTACCATATTCCCCTTGCACCTACAAGAAAATTAGCAATAAGATAGTTTCTGCAAATGTTTATTTCGATTAATGAAGTAGATGGAGAATAAGCATTTGTAAACATAGTTTGTACAAGAGCAGAGAAAGTCATGTGAGTGCAACACATCAGATTTTTTTGTGTGGTATGTTTTTGTCTATTTCTTACGGTTTACCAGTTATACAAAACTCCTTCTGAATGAAGAGGACTTCACAGGTTATTCCTAGAAAATTCAAGATGTATGTTTTAATTGCTATGTAAATTTCTCAAAGATATGGGATTTTAATAAGAATTGTTAGATCCATTTTTGAGAAAGTAAAAAATATAGAACGTCTTTCCTTGTAAAGGATACTCGAGGGAGGGGAAATTTTCTTGAAAATCTTTGTCACATCTTTGGAAGGTGCTGAACTTAAATATCAGTTGGATATTTATCAAACTTTTGTTTTAGAGTTACGTTGTTCACAGACAGATACATACAAAGACCTTTTTCTAAAAATTTGATGTGTTGCATTCACGTGACTCTCTCGTCACTTTTCTACAAAGTATTTTTACAAAGACTTATTATTCTATCTGCTCCTTGTTAATCCAGTAAACTATCAATTCACATTTACACATTTCGTTGTTGGGTACGGTAGGTAAAGCAATAGTCAGATTTTTAAAAAACGTGCCGCTATGTGATGGCTTTGAAATTTCATGCTCTTTGCATGGCCATGAGAAAAAATGAAGAGACTTCCCAGTTGAGAAAAGAAGTATTTGAAAATTGAAACCAATAATGAGCAGGGAATATTTTGCAAATAGTTAACTCAAAAAAAAAATTCTGATGTGTTACACTCACATGACTTTCTCTACTCTTGTACAAACTATTTTTACAAACGCTTATTCTCCATATGCTTCATGTTAATCGAGATATCAAGATGTTAATCTTATTGCTAATTTTCTTGTAGATGCAAGGGGAATTGGTAGGCTTTAAGCGATAGTCAAATATTTTAAGAGCTGGTTGCTATGTGGCACATTCCATTCTCTTTGTATGTCCAGGACATAAAAAAAATCTGATGTGTTACACTCACATGACTTTCTCTACTCTTGTACAATCTATTTTTACAAACGCCTATTCTCCATATGCTTCATGTTAATCGAGATGTCAATCTTATTGGTAATTTTCTTGTAGATGCAAGGGAAACATGGTAGCTTTTAAGCGATAGTCAAATATTTTAACGCTGGTTGCTATGTGGCGAATTCCATTCTCTTTGTATGTCCAGGACATAAAAAAATGAATAACGAATTTGAGAAGAAGTATAAGTATTGGAAAATTTAAGGAAATAACAAGCAATATCTCGAAAACGGTTCACTCAACAAAGGAAATGTATGACATAAGTTGTGTATTATGCGATCTACATTTTTTGTGTAGTAAAATTTTGTCTATCTCTTATGGTTTACCAGTTATACAAAAGTCGTTCACAATGAAGAATACTTTTGGAGACATTCCCAGAAAATTCAATATATACATTTTATTTGTCATGAAAATATCTTAAACATATGATATTTTAATCAAAATCGTTAGAGCCATTTTTGAGAAAATTAAAATTTTCGAAAAATCTTCCATGTAAAGGGTAGTCTGGGGTGGAGGGATTTTCTTGAAAACCTTCGTGTCGCATCTCTGGAAGATACTGAACCTAAATACCAAGTTTGGTGTTTATCCGACTGTTCGTTTCTGAGTTATGCTGTTCACAGACACACACACACACAGACACACACACGGACATGTTTCCAAAAATGCTTTTTTTGGATTCAGGAGGTCTCAAAACATGTATTTCCGGTGAAATCTCGGTATCGAATTTTTGGGTGGAATGCAATACTTCCCCTACTTACTATACGTAGTAGAGAAAGTAAAAATGAATAATGAATTCCCATTTGAGAAAAAGTATTGGAAAATTTAAGGGAATAACAAGCAATATCTCGAAAATGGTTTACTCAACAAAAAAAGTGTATATGACATAAATTGTGTATTGTAACGTGATCTACATTTTTTGTGTAGTAAAATTTTGTCTATCTCTTATGTTTACCACTTATGCAAAAGTCGTTCACACAGTGAAAAATATTTTTGGAGACATTCCCAGAAAATTCGAGATATACATTTCATTTGTCATGAAAATATCTTAAACATATGATATTTTAATCAAAATCGTTAGAGCCATTTTTGAGAAAATTAAAAGTTTCGAAAAATGTTCCATGTAAAAGGTAATCTGGGGTGGAGGTATTTTCTTGAAAACCTTCATGTTGCATCTCTGGAAGATACTGAACCTAAATACCAAGTTTGGTGTTTATCCGACTGTTCATTTCTGAGTTATGCTGTTCATAGACACACACATACGCACACAGACAGACACACGGACATGTTTCCAAAAATGCTTTTTTTTTTTTGATTCAGTTGTCTCAAAACATATACTTCCGGTGAAATCTCGGCATCAAATTTTTGGATGGAATACAATACTTCCCCTACTTACTATACGTAGCAGAGAAAGTAAAAAAATTATTATTAATAATAATAATAATAATAATTCTGATATACATTCACATCATTTTCTCTACCCTCTTATCTTTAGTAGTGGGTATACAAACCACTCTTACTAAAGCTTATTTTTCTATCTACTACATTTTAATCCGAATAAACCTTTGCAGAAATGGCCACATTACACATTTCATTATAGATATAAAGAGAACAGCAATAGTCAGATGTTTAAGAACTGGACGCTATATACTATGCTTAAAATTCTATACCGTTTCCATGCAATCACGCGAAACAACTGAAAATCGATGAGACTTAAAAAGAAGACAAGTATTGAACAATTCGAACTTCTAATAACGGATATCTCAGAAACAGCTTATGCCACAAAAAACATATTTGAAATAAATTGTGTGTTTTAAAGAGATCTACATTTTTGTGTGGTGGTAAGTTTTTGTCTATCGCTTAACATTTGCCAGTTATACAAGATTATACAAAATTCATTTTGTATGAAGTGGACTTTACAGACTATTCCCAGAAAATTCAAGGTATACATTTCATTTGTGATGTAAATATCTTTAATATACAGTATTTTATTTTCAAAATCATTAGAGGCCTTTTTTGGAAAATCTATAATTTTGAATAATGATCTATGTAAAGGGCAGTTTGGGGTGGGGGATTTTTTTGAAAAATCTTTGTGTTGCACTTTGGAAGGTAATGAACCCAAATTAAGTTTGGTATTTATCCTACTTTTCATTTTTGAGTTACACTGTTCACAGACACATGTAGATCTTTTTCTAAAAATGCTTTTTTGGAAAATTTTCTAAAAATGCTTTTTTGGAAAAAGGGGCCCCTAAACATATTGTATTTTTGGTGAAATCTTGACATCAAATTTTTGGGTGGAATGCAATACTTCCCCTGCTTGGTAGAGAAAGTAAAAAGAAGAAATAACTGATACACATCTTCACTTTATGTTTTAGGAGAGAGAGTAAAGTAGTTGGAGCAGTGCGAAACCAGAAAGACTGTGGGGCTTGCTGGGCTTTCAGCACCGTAGAAACTGCTGAATCCATGTATGCCATTAAGAAAGGAGTTCTTCAAACACTTAGTGTTCAGGAAGTAAGTCTCAGAAATGGAAATATTTACGTAAGTACCTCTTACATTGAATTGTAAGAACCAATGGGTAACAATTCCATATCCACTTAATGTTATGATGCTAAAGAATATTAATTAAAGAAACAAAAATGCATACAAGAGTGGCTCTAAGAAGAGATGTGAATATTTGTACAGCCAATAACCCACCTACCTTCCCTTTTTAAGACAATTTTGTATGTAAGGTCTCTCTGAAAGCTTTGAGAATGGGCAAGAATGAGTTGCGGAAAGTCAAAACATATCTTCGTAGCTTTAGATTGAAGTTCAGATAGTAATGTGTGCAAGCCTGGGTGTGCTCCAACAAAGTGCAGCATCAGCATTCTGTGTATGTGCATGCAGGTGTTGCTACACCATATGCTGGGATGAGTCTCAAGCGAGAACTTTTCTGTATAACGATTTTCTTTGAGTTTAAATTCAGTTTAGGGAGAGAGAATGCTTTGAAAGATGATGACCATGCAGGATGGCAAGCTACAGCAACATGGGATGAAAATGTGATGAAAGCAGAGCACATGATGCTGGAAGATCATTGTTGCACATATCAGATTCAAGAAGTCGTGAATATTGGACAGGCAGCTCTGCAGCATTGATCACGCACCACCTCACAAATGAGCAGAAACAGGCATGTGTGCAATGTTGCAAGGAAATGATAAAACAATTTGATGAAGAATTTCAAAAACATATTTAACATTGTAACAGGTGATGAAAGCTGGATATATTAGTAAGTTCCAGAAACAAAGTGACAGCGTAGGTCTAGGTCTTCGCAGGAGAAAATCCCTCAACAAAAGCGAGACAAACAAGAAGTGTTGGCAAGAATAAGATCTGTTTATTCTTCTCAGCTAGTGGCCACATTGTGACAATTCCACTTGGACAAAAGAATGTCACCACCAGATGGTACACCATAATTCTTCAATAGATTGAGAGTAAAGTGTCATAAGGCTGGTCTCTCTAGAATTTTTTTGCACCACAACAATGCCTCTGCCCACACTGCACTAGAAATAACCCAATTTCTGCAGGAGTTAGGTCAAATATTTGCCCTATCCTCCCTACAGTCCAGAACTGACCCAATGCAGCTTTTTTCTATTCCCCAAAATAAAGGGAAAAAAATTGAGGTCAACGATTTGAATCACTTGAATCTGCAGTAGGTGCTTACAAAGAATGTATTTGCACTCTCTCCAAAGAAGAATGGTATTCAGCATGCGAAACATTGTTTAGTATGCAATGGAGAATACAGTAAACTCCCAATTATCTATGGGCGTCCCGGAAAAAAACTATTTAACTCAAAGTTATGTTTGTACTGTAGTATGAGCCATCAACCAGGAAAATGTAACAAGAAAGTTGAACACTATGAGAGGCTTATTGTGCATTGAAAGCCTATGGGCCTTTTTGGAATTCTCGAATGGGGTGCCAGTCCCCTGTTCTTTTGTTATGATCACAGCTTTCACATTCTCGGATCACTTGCTGACCTTAGGCTTTGGCCTGCGCAGACATGTGTATGCTCACTCACTTGGTCAAGTCAGTGATTCCTCATCACCTGTTGCCACTTCCATTCTCAGTGTTGTCACCTTTTAGTTGACAGAAAGTGTGTTTTACGTTACTTTGTCAGTGCTCTGGCTTAGTGTTTTTGTTATTGAATTAATCGTGGCTGAAAAAACAAAAGAAGATTGTGATAACGATTAACCAAAAATTGGAAATGATTTCTTAAATAGAAAACAATGCTTCAAGGAAGCAGATGTGTTTGGAATACAGGATTGGAGAAACAGCAGTGCGAGACATTTTAAAGCAAAAATACAAGCTGGTGACCTTTGCATCAATGCTGGATAATGCTTCTGGAATGAAAAAATGAAAAACAATGAACTCCACATATGACGAATTTGACTTGGCAGTGGTGGAGGGTTAGCTCAGGTGTGAAGTGAGGGTACTCCTATGTGTGGGTCCTACTGCCGAGGCTAAAGCTAAAACCTTTTTTGATTTGTTAGGCCTGCAAGGTGACTCGGATGTGTCTTTCAGTTTGTTAACCTGTTTTAAGCAGTGGCATGGAATTAGAGAGATTGGACTTAACAGAGAGATTCTGAGCAGTTATCAACAAGCAGCTGATGATTTTCAACGTGATTTTGAATAGTTTGTACTGTCTGAAGAACTTTCTTACGAAGAAATTTACAACGCAGAGGAATCCGGAATCCTTTGGAAATGTTTTCCGATTTGTACATTTGCATTCAGAAGTGAACATGAATCAGTGGACACAAAAGCAGCAAGGAGAGAATAACGATCATGTCATGTAGTAACACAGCTGATAGTCATAACTTTAGGCTTGTCATCATTAGTAAGCCTAAGAAACCAACATTATTTAAGGGCACAAGAGCAGAAAGTTTACCAGTTGATTATTTTAACCAAAAGAAAGGATAGATGACCCAACAAGTATTTGAAAATATTTTTGTGCCTCAGGTGCATAAGCATCTTGACTCAAGTTGCCAAAAAAGTCTGCTTTGTTGATTGACAATGCACCTGCTCACCCAGCTACAAATGTGCTTTGATGCAGTAATTTGTATCACAAATTACCTAAATGTAAATAATGATTGTAATATGAATATGCATTTTTATGTTACATTAATTTCAGATGTTTATTAATTGTAATTATTATTGGGAAATAAGTTTATACGGCTTTACTGAAACTGTCAATAATAGCGCAATAATACAGCGAGGGGGGTGAGCTGTTTAACATTATTGGAAACAAGGAAGTTACGTAATGTTGACGCGTTTTCGGTAGAAACTTCTGGAATATTTTCTCCCTAAAAGCAATATGTATTCGTGGTTTTCATTGGATATTAAAATAGACGCTAATGTTGGCGCGTTTTATTAGCCAATTGCAGTTCATTTATAATCTTTAGGCATATCGGGGAGTGGGAGTATAAATAGAAGCCAAGTTAGAGGTAAAGTCAGTCATTCCTTCAGTTCTCCGAAAGCATTCATACATTACACGTCGTATTTAGGCAGTTCATAAAAAATCTGTGTACACTACACGTCGTCTTCAGTCAGTCAGTTCGTCGAAAGTATTAGTACGACATACATCGGATATAGATTCACAAGTTACGCGCAGCAGAATTATGAAAGATCTAAAGTATGGTAAAGTTAATTATACAAAAGATTGAAGTACGTGGATTAAAAGAGATCAGTAAGAAGTTATTATAACAGTTTCAGTTTGGCGAGTATCTAAATCAATATGTAAAAGTGATAGTGAACGTGTTCGACAATAAAAATTATAAAACAAATTTCTTCATCAGTGTAATTTTTGGATAAAAGATTCCTTTCCGTTTCACAACCTGTATAGAGACACATGTTCGACCCAAGCCAACAGGATAATAGCTAGCCGGAGGACATTTGAAATGAAATCAAACAAAAAAACTAACACTGATGCAAATTGCTAATGCCAGATGGAGCTACAAACCAAACAAATGAATGACGTCACAAGATGGCAACGCGTGAAGTAAAGACACATACATAAACATCACAAGCATCAACATTATAACTAATACACTCGCAAATTGGCTCCCAACGTGGGGCTACAATAATGTTACATAAATATAACTAATACCGTCGCAGCTTAAATCTTCTGACAGGCAAATTTTTGCAAAATACTGTGCTGGTGCAACCAATAGACCAAGGAGTCATCACAACCATGAAGAGAACCTACGGAATGAAGCTGCTAATGTCAAAAAATCAAAGAAGGCTGCGATCTCAAAGAGTTTTGGTAAAATTACAAAATTCTATGACTTGCATCTGCATGGGATTCAGCCTTGGAGAAAACTCTTGTGAATGTTGAAACAAATGACAACCAAAATACTTGTCAAGAAGAGAATGAAGATCTGCCTGCTACTTCATTGGTTTAGTGAGGGGGGGGGGTGAGAAAATCAATGAAGAGAACATTACAGCCTGTGTTGAACTGTGATGCTAGTGAGCTGGGATTCAAACACTTCACAGATGAAGAGATTGCAAACAAAGCAAGGGAAATAGACGAAGAGCAAAGTAAAAGTGAAGAAGAGAAACCCAATGCGCAGATGTGGATGACACATGAAACTGCTTTGCAATGCGTCAGTGGACTGCTACAGTATTTAGAGGAGCAAGATGGCGACCCACAGTTGGTTGAAAAACTGATGCTAAGAAGAGTGTAGTCAAGAATCAAGAAACAAAACAAGAGACTGATTTTTTTAAAAAACAATAAATCTAAAGAACTGTTGTTTTTGTTTTATTTTTTTACAGTACAGAAGGTGCTGTTTAATTTAGTGTATGAATTAACTTACAGCATACAGCATACTTACCTTGGCTTCCTCATAAGTACACTTTTTTGTTGTTTGTTTTTATGTTCTTTAGTACATAAAACAAAAATATTTTTACTGTACTGTACATGTTTTCATGGTTTGTATTACGTTTTATGTACATTACATTCAAGTTTTTAACCTAGAACAATTTTTATCTTATTTGCCCCTCATTTCTAGCCTTTTAGCGGGTTATCCGCAATTTTCACTATCCATGGCACCCATGCCACTTAATTCCACAGATAATGGGGAGTTAACTGTGCTTTGAAAAAATGCAATATCAGATCTGAATTTTTAACATTTCATTGCGCTCATTCTCAAAACTTTCAGAGTGATCCTTGTACGAGGGTTGGGGCAAAAGTCATGGCAACTATTTATTTTCTTGAAGATACCAGTCCGGTTGGAAAATGTGACATATACAGACGAAAGGACAAGGTGTTAGCTACATCTGTGGACAACGAATAGCACTGAAATATGGTAACACACTAATTTATTACGGTAGTAACAGGGGAATATGGCCTTCACGGTGCAAAAGAATGACAACACAGTACACATACAGTTGACACGATAAACCTGGCCTAAAGACCCTCAAAGTAGTCCCCTGCTACTGTCACCACACGCTGCCAAAGATGTGGGAGACGCTGAATACGCCTCAGCATTTGCCGCACCATGTGTGAATCGGATCACCTGTTCGCACACAGCATTAGCAATGTCTTCTCGTGTTGCAAACCACCTACAATGTAGTGGTTCCTTAAATTTTTGAATGAGATCAAAGTCACAGTGCGAAATGTCGGGAGAGTACGGTGGGTGCTCCAATTCTTCCCATCCACAATGTCGCAGTCCACACTCTGCTTTATGTGGTTTTGCTGTCGTGCAGGATTATTGCACTGTCCACAAGATCCGGACGTTTCTCCCGAACGGCATGTCGTACCTGTTGCACCAGGACGTCCCTGTAGTACTGTGCGGTCACTGTTCTGCCATGTGGAACAAAGTGGCAAACAATGACACCCCTGATGTCATATGCAACGATAACCATCAATTTGACTGGGGAAGGATTCTGACGGAACTTCTGCCTCCTTGCTGATCCAGCATGTCGCCACTCCGTGGACTGACGTTTCAGTTCTGGTTCGTATGTCGTGACCCAAAATTCATCGATGGCGATTATTTGTGACAAGAATTGATCGCCGACCTGTTGCCAGCGTGCAAGGTGGTTGGAGCATATTGCATAGCGCGCCCATCTTTGAACTTCCGTCAGTGCATGCGGTACCCACCGCGATGCGATTTTGCATAGTTGCAGCTCATTACGCAATATCCTGTGGATGGTGCGTTTCTGGATGCCACTTGCTATCTCTAACTCCAGTAGCGTCCATCGGAGGCAGGAGTGATACGAGTGAGAAGTGGGGAAGTAATAAGAGTGAGAACGGTTAGTGAAGTGGAAGAAATTGCAAGAAGGGGGGAAGGGTGTAAAATAATAGATTTGAGAGAAGGGAGGGTAATGCTACAAGGGGAGGAAAGTGTCGACCCGGTATCCAGACGTACTAGACTTAGAAAAGCAATGGAGAAATTTACATATCAGAATAAAACAAAAAACAAATAGGGAAAGGGAGTAAATTGGCACGCAATAAAAAAATAGTATTAAGACAGGGATGTAAACTGAGTCCAATATTGTTAACCTATTCATAGATGATATGTTAGGAGTAAAACTAAGAAATTAGCATTGTCCAGTAATAAGAGATAAGGAGATTCTAGGTTCAGGTTCATTATACACAGACGATTTTATGGTAGGCACCATATCGATAATAGAGTTACAAAAAGCAATAAATGAAATTCAAGAATGTGTGAAAAATGGGAAATTAAGGTAAATATAAATAAGTACTAAGTGATAAATGGAGGAAAGAGGAAAAATGGTATTTAGGTGGTCAAGAACTGGAGGTAGTCAAAGAATATGACTATTTAGGAGTAAGGTTGAGTAATAGCGGGGAAATTACAGATGAGGTAGGAAAATTGACCAAAAGTATAGAATGGTTTATAGAATTAATTGGACTACTAAGAGCAGCACCAGGAGAGGTTGCATTAGTAGCACTAGGAACGAGGAAAAAAAGGCAATAGTAGAAAGTAGTTTAAAAATTTTGGTTATATGTATGAAAATGAAGGAAGGTGAAATCTTAAAGATATGACTGACTCAATAAAAGGTTCTAAGAAACAAAATCAAGAACATGGGAGAATATTAAAGAAGGTAAAGGAAAACAATGATATAGAAAAGTAAGAGAAGCAAGGGCCGCTCAGTGAGCAAAAAGACCAGGGAACCAAGCAACCTGAGTGGCCCAATAAGAAAACAAGCACCAGACAAATTGTATAATAGATTTAGGGGTAAAATGATAATGTACATTGTATGTATTGTAAACCAAACTGTAGAACCAATTGTACAATAAATTCATTCATTCATTCAACCTGGGGTAAATGTCAAAACCGGAGGGCTCTTTCAATTCATTGCAGCTTGCTATGTCTTGAAGACCTCCACTTGCCTCATACTTGTTTCTTGTTTTCTGTTCTTCTTTCTTTTATGTTTAAGAGACATATGAGTTAAAATTGCCATTTGGATCTCACAGTGTTTCGTTTAACATACCTCGGGTGGCTCTTCAAGATGAAGTGCATAGCCACAAAATGCCAACTATTGGTCAAAGCGTGATGTAATTAGTTAAGTGGATGTCTTTATTCCTTGTTATAGCTGATTGACTGCGCTGGAAATGGAAATTTGGGTTGTGCAGGAGGGGATACGTGCAGCTTGCTTGAATGGCTGGTGAGCAAGAAAGTTGTTATTGAGTTGGAAGAATCATACCCATTAGCACTGAAAACACAGAAATGCATGTTAAAAAGGTATGTATATCTTGAGTTCAGCACTGTAATTGATTGAAAATTGTCTTTGCTAACAAAATGCCTCTATTATAATTTAAGGGGAGATCAAAATGTTGCATTTTTTGTTTTCCATGCCATTAATATTTGATGTGTTATTTATATTTGTTAGCCAATTTAAAATATTTTGTTTAATATGCAACTCGACTTCACTTATACATATTCACTTCTACAATTTTTGCAGATGTATGTTAAACGTTTTAGGCATTGAATTTTGCCCATTAATATTCAGCTCAATTACAGCAGAATTTCGTTAGTACATTTTTGCAGGGAAGCAAGGATTTGGATGCGAAAATGTGTTAACAAAAATATGAAATCTGAAATTTAAGAACATAATTATGTAATAAAATCTTATAATTACTATGTTTCAATGGGGAATTGAAATCGATTCGAGTCCAGTTCCATACTGAATATGATTCATTTCCATGTTAAAACCAATACGCATTGAGATCGATTTGTATACACAAAGTCCAAGAATAAATAATTCAAGTTTTTATGTTGGTCAACTTGGATTTATGTTGGTGAACCTGTTAAACATGTTAGTTTGTTTCTCTGTATAATCTAAGCAGGTTTTGAGGTTAGTGAATGTTTTTGAGAAGAATAAATTGTGAATTATGGAAGCGATAAAAGTGGCTTTACTGTGTGTTTTATTACATATGTGATAACAATTTCTGCTAAAAAAAAATGACAAGCGTGCACATGTTACATGAGTGCAGTATAAGATAGTATCTTTGGTTATTCAATATGATTTGAATACAGTAGGTGTTTCCATGCAACAAATTTTGATCCAAACCTACTTTCCAAGAGGAGAGTTTTGTTTTAGCATTTTTTGCTTCTTTAAAAGCGATTTCAACCAGTTTACATTTGCTAACAATTGCGTTTAAGGTTGACGGAGGAATGTTTAACTTCTGCACTATATCCACATGTTTCATATTTGGATTGCGATCTACTTCTTCAAGGATTTTCAGTTTTTCACTGTTGGTTATTTGCCGACCTTCTTATTCTCCATTGCAAACGAAAAGTTAAAATACAATCTATGTATCTAGTTCTAGTTTGAAAAGGGGTGGGTTTTATGCCCAAGCACTGCGACCTTAAAGATCTATTGCACATCCCCCCCTTTCATCAGTTAAGTAGTCTGTTGCTCGTTATGAACTTAACCAGACTGCCAACTGAGGCTTTCGATAGTTCATCTATCTTTGGAAAGTGATTGCCAAAAATACTTGCTCTTTGATTCGCAAGAGCAGGGCAATCACATAGTAACAGTCTCATCTCCTTCTAGACATCTACTACAGATAGGGTTGTTAAACAATCCCATTCTGTATAGATTAAACTTTAGGGCACAGTGTCCTGTAATGAATCCTGTTGCAAGTCTTCTTCTACTAAGACCGCGCAAGTACTTTGCCCGGCTGTTATCCAGGTCTGTAATAAACAACTTGGAATGTCTGCAACCCTCAATGGAGTTCCAGTAGTTCTTGTGTTCTGCTTGAGCCCAGCACTTAATAGCCTGTTTCAGTTGTCTGTAGGACACCCCCAGTACAGGCTCTGGACCCAAAAATGGGATTTCGCTGCCAATCTTGGCTACTTCATCTGCTTTCTCATTGCCTTTTTGTGCCTGTGTGTCCTGGCACCCACATAAGTTGAACCTTATTGTGTTCAGCCAGCGTCATTAAGGATTCCCGGCATTCTAAGACAAGCTTTGATTTTATTGATGGTGATTCAAGTGCTTTAAGAGCAGCTTGACTGTCTGAGAGGATAAGAACACTTTTATTCTTATATCTCCTTTTAATGCTTTCCATAACACTGGCTAGGATTGCATAAACCTCAGCCTGGAAAACTGTAACTAAGGTACCCAGACTATAAGAAATCTTGGTGCCATTACCATAAAGCCCAGCCCGTGTTCCTAATTTGGTTCTAGAACCATCAGTATACCAGATTGGGCCTTTGTTATTATGAGGTTTTACCAGTCTTTCCCATTCACCCCACTGTGGATAGGAGACCGTAAATTTCAAATCAAACTTGAATCTTGGTTCAAGAATGTCAGTCCTCATGTTGAGTATCTGTTGTACATTCTTGTCCCAAGGAAGCTTGAGATGATTAATATGTCCAGTATTACACACTTTGGTTTGGCGACAAATATGGTGATATGCGATCATGGCTTCTGCCGTCATCCATATGTGGAGAGGTGTGAGCCCAATCATCTCCATTGCCACAGTTGGAGTAGTTTTGAAGGCTCCCATAATTGAAATGCAGAAGGTCCTCTGTAATTTACAGAGTTCCTTTCTGCACACCTTTAAATTAACTCTAGGCCACCACATCAGTGCGGCATAGGAGAATATAGGTCTCACCATGACAGTGTATATCCAATACACTATACTAGATTTCAGACCCCATGTCTTACCAAGCATACCTCTACATGTCCAAAAGACTCTGTAGGCTTTGGTAATACATAATTCCATGTGATGTTTCCAAGTTAATTTCTTGTCTAAAACAAGCCCAAGATATTTAACTTGTGTTGAATAGGGTGCTAATCTATGTATGCTTGGTGGTCAACACTTAACAGTAGAAACTATCGCTGCCGTTTACCACACCAAGCTAAAGCATTTCCTATCCTGCCCATGCAAATCACGTCACACAAATATGTACAAACATGCATGTCATTGGTTGCCAGTCTCCACTCTGACCAAGGATTGACCAAAGTAGCGAATGAGGATGTCAAACTTCAGAGGTTTTAAGTGCCTGCTCCCATAGACCAACCAAGCATTGGCCAAAACAGCAAATGAGGACGTCAAACTTCAAACGCAGTAAGAAGAAATGAGAAAATCTACTAAACAAGCATTATTTATTACATTCGGTGCAGGAACTTTTATAATTCAATGTAATACACAGGAAAATGTATTAATGGGGAACGTGCTAACGGGATTCTACTGTATATCTTTTTTCAGTAATATGTCATATTTTTGTGATTCCGATGTTCAAAATTGCATCCTTTAACTGGTTAGGTCATATTGGAGGATGAATAAATGGATGAAATGATGCTCAAATGAATTCAGAATCTATAGAGCTTAAAGTTACCCAAGATTCATCTTTTCAGGATAAGGGAAAGCTCTGGAAAACACCTTATCCAGGTAACTTACCCTAACCAAGATTTGAACTCAGGACCTCTTGAATGTGAAGCAGACACACTACCCCCACACCACAGAGGCAGACTAATACTAATTCACATAGTCTGTTATATTTTATGTTCATATTGTGTTGCAGTATATTATTTATGGCTTCTGTATACTGTATACATAAATGTATAAAATCTTACTTTTCAGACCAGCTGCAGTATTGTTCTGTGTTTCCACATGCTGTGGAACCCTGTACTTTCCCTGAATTAAAGCAATATAACTAACAGTTCAAATTTTTGTGTGTCTATGCCTGGTACAACTACTAGCTGCTTTGCTTGGCAGGTTTTGTCACTTATTATAGGTATTTATTTGTTAATTTACGTTTTGTCTATTCATTGATTTTCAGTGCGAAGGGGGTGGGTATCCAAATAGCTGACAACTTCACTTGTGAATAGTAAGTATAAAATATCTAAGTTAATTGAGATGTTTTAAAACTTAATGAAATTCAAAAGCTTAAAAAAACTTATATGATATATTTATATTATGTGTAGTTTGGGGGGGGGGATTAGCTTCTGAATAAGCAATGTAGTGCATGTACTACTCAAGTTTTCAGTGTATACTGACAGATTGACAAAGAATATGGCCATGTTAAACTTATGTTCACATTGGTTGCTGCGAACAAAGTATTTTTATCAAATTGCCTAAAGCTTAGAATTTGAATATATTATTAAAAAATAATTTCTCATGACATGAAACTGATATAATAATCCCATGGCGATGGACCAACTAACCCAAGTGATGGGAATGTATAGATGTGGTGCACAGGATGTTTTGTAGAGAAATACTAGGGCTACCAAAGTCAATTGTAAGACAGGTAGCACAATTAAAGATGGGCAGGATGGCAACTAAGGGGAAGATAATGGAAAGAGCTTTGAAATTTTGATTCAGACGTTTAAATCTAGGAAAAAGTAATGTGTTAAGACAATGTATTGAATACCAAGAGAATAGCTTAATGAATGATGGATGGGTAAGTAAATTACGGAATATTTTGGAGAAAAATGGGTTAGGAGATATATGGAGAAGGAGAGAAAATAACGTAAAACATTTTTGGAAAAAGGCAAGGAAAAGACTGGAAGATATAGAAATACAAATCATGTTCAGTGAGATTGCCGAAAAGAGCTCATTAGTTTATTATAGGCCAATGAAAAATACATGGGGTAGGGAAAAATATATAGACATAGTAAATAAAGAAGAGAGAGAATCTATTGTATGGTTAAGAACCGGAGCATGGAGGCTAAAAGGGCTAAAACAGGGTATTCCTCAGAACCAATGTCCGATATGTGGTGGTAATGAAGACATTGAACACATAGTATTTAAGTGCCAAGGAACAGAAAATTGGAGAAAAGAATTTTTTAATAAGAAGTGGTTGAAGGGGGATAGAAATATACTCATGATTGAAATGATATGCAAGGACGCTAGAAGCATTGGGCAGTTTTTGTGTAAAGTAAAAAATAAATGGCTTTGGACAGTGGAAAGAGAAAAGTAAGAGGTAGTGCATCTTACTTGGAATGGAAAACTATAGTGAATGTGTGATGGTTAAGTAATCAATAAATGGAAAGTGAAAAAAAAAGTGGAAATGGGACATGAAAAAAAAAAACTGAAAAGAAAGAGCAAGATAATTTAGTGACAAGAGATTGTAAAATGTAAATAAACTGTAGTGATTGTCTACTGAATAAGTGACCAGGGTCAAAATGCAGTAGACAATCAAATTTGTAAAACTCTTAGCACAATAAATACTATACTATACTATAAAAACTAACCCAAGTGCCAACCTCATGCCCACTTAGGAAGGCAGAGGTGGGCGATGAGCTATCTGATATGGCCAGCATCACATATCCCCCAGCCGGAATTTTGGCTTTCACAGTCAGGATCACTGCCTATTGCAGCTCCTCAATTTCCTTACTAGTGAACTGGTCTTATACCCCATAGGTGGTGGGATTAAACCCAAGCACATTCCATGGCTGGCACAGGAATCCTGTGTAATATAGGATGCAGAGAATTGTAGAGTAGAAAGGCAGTATTTTGAGGTTAGGTGGTCACAGATTCAGTATAATAACAACAGGAGCACTGCAGGAACATAATTGAAATCTCACATTATGAAACATCAAAATGAAATGCAACTCACATGGCAAGTAGGGGTATTAAAATATTCAATAAATTGTTTAAGAAAAAGATTAAATTCTTTCTTTTACTCACTGAGTACCTAGACCGTAAATCATAATGTACTGTAATCTATTGTGGTTTCACGTAAAACATTATTGTTATATATGCTTTAACGATATGTTGTATGTATATTATGTTTGACCAAACCATAATTTCTGTAAAGAATTGCTACAGTGAATAAAGAATTGAATTGAATATTACCATACCATCCAGTAGGTTCGCATCAGACACAGCTAGTGAGAACATGGCTCTGGTAACATGTAGGGCTCGTATTTGGGAGATCTGCTGTTCAGATCCTGCCAGGACGGCCCTCCCTGACTTGAGTTTTACCAGGTTTTCCTCAGTCCTCATAACGAGAAATGCCAGGGAGGTACTCCAAACTTAAATTCCTTTCTCAAATATCATTGTATTTCATCTATCATTAGTATTCACTGTTTGTGGTGCATATGTAGTAACAACAAGGTTAAAACCTACCAAAACAAAACTAATGGCAGTTACTAGTGCTGTACAGAGAGCATTTTGTTTACATCTGACATGCCACAAATGTTAACACATGTACCACACTCACATGACTTTCTCTACTCTTGTACAAACTATTTTTACAAATTCTTATTCTCCATCTATTTCATATTAATCAAGATAAACATTTGCAGAAGCAATCTTTTGACATGCAAAGAGAATTACATTTTACACATAGCAACCAGTCCTAAAAATATTTGACTATCGCTTAAGGCGTACTATGTTCCTCTTGTTTTGTATTTGCAAGGGCAATATAGAAATACAGTAGCCTTTAAGCATAGACATATCTCTTAATAACTGGTTGCTATGTGCAGCACCATTCTCTTTGCCACAGATTATTACTCTTTGCATATCCAAGACAAAAAAAATTAATAACGAATTCCCAATTTGAGAAAATGAGTATTGAAAAATTTAAGGGAATAACAAGCAATATCTCGAAAATGGTTCACTCAACAAAAATGTATATGACATAAATTATGTATTTTAATGTGATCTACATTTTTTGTGTAGTAAAATTTTGTTTATCTCTTACGAGTTATGCAAAATGAAGAATAATGAATACTTTTGGACACATTCCCAGAAAATTCAAGATATACATTTTATTTGTCATGAAAGTATCTTAAACATATGATATTTTAATCAAAATCGTTAGAGCCATTTTTGAGAAAATTAAAATTTTCGAAAAATGTTCCATGTAAAGGGTAATCTGGGATGGGGGGATTTTCTTGAAAACCTTCGTGTCGCATCTCTGGAAGATACTGAACCTAAATACCAAGTTTAGTGTTTATCCGATGGTTCGTTTCTGAGTTATGCTGTTCACAGACACACACACGGACATGTTTCCAAAAATGCCTTTTTTTTTTATTCAGGGGTTCTCAAAACATGTATTTCCGGTGAAACCTCGGTATCAAATTTTTGGGTGGAATACAATACTTCCCCTACTTACTATACATAGTAGAGAAAGTAAAAAAATTTTCTGGCTCCTATGCTCAGAATGCTTATTTTGGTATGGGCTTTCTACCCTACAATTTTCTGACCCTAGGTATATAAAATCAAGAATTAACACATAACCTACTAGCTGTCTATTTACTTGCAGCCAGTTGTGCAGCTTCTAAAAACATTGGCTTTTTCCATCAAATATTGGTCAACATTTTGTTTATCTTTGTTCCCAGTAAACATTTTACTGGATTCATAAGTCAGCTTACAAGGTAAAACCAAAAAAGCGTGCATTTAAAAGCTAATGATCTATAAGAAAGGTAGTATTGGATTTGTTTGCTGAAAAACCATTTATTGTATTTTGTAGCTTGGTTGATGCAGAAGATGTGATGCTGAATCTCTTAGCACATCATGGACCATTAGTGACTGCAGTGAATGCACTCAATTGGCAGAACTACCTGGGAGGCATCATTCAGTTCCACTGTGATGGTGCACCTGAACATATCAACCATGCCGTACAGATTGTTGGGTATGACAGAAGTGGTCCAGTGCCTTATTACATTTTACGTAATTCTTGGGGTGAGGAATTTGGAGACAAAGGCTACTTATACGTTGCTATTGGCAAAAACATTTGTGGTTAGTATATCTCTCATGGTGTATTTTAAGTGCTGGTTTTCCTTATACTATTACTAAAATTAGGAAAGAAGTTGATTTGTTTTAAGCTGATACTACAGGACACTCCAATGTTACAGAGACCATAAATTTATGTGACATCAGATAATAGAGCAATGCGATGAAAGAAAATGTTGAATTATGATCAATCACAGCTGGATACGTCAGTGAAATTACCAAATCCCATTACCACTGCAACGTACATTTATCTTCCTATTTCAGTCTCAAATTAATCAACATTTGTCTGCTGCAAGATGGCTTGAAAATGTTAAGTATTCATAATAGAAATATATTATTATTATTATTATTTATAAGTCGAGTTTAGAGAAACTATTTAAATTCTTTATTTGTTATGCTTAATCTGCATTAATTATTAAATGATGCACAAATACAAGCAATGCTTCCCTAGATTATTGCTTGGAAATAAAGGAAATTCACTCAGTTAGCTCTTTTTCTAGTGTGCAGAGAAGAATATTAGAAATATTAATTGTAATTATTATTTTATTCACTTAAACAATTCTTAGCAATTCTTGTTGCACTCATGCGATAGTTTTGCGGAAGTATTTAATTCTATACTCAAAGCAATAAAGAGATGTCAGTAAAAAGAAAGTCCCTTATACCCCCGCCGCTATAACGTTGCACTTGACAGCTAGCGTTTAAGTTGGTACACTCGCGAAAAAACAGATGAAAAGCTTCAACCGTTTGACTTCCTAAGCCAATCACAAGGCAGCATTCCGGATGGTCGATGACAAAGCGGAACCGGATCTAGAATCGGCTCTGTTGCCGGATGTAACTATTCCCAACCATGTGCTTCAGTTTGTGAATCTCTAGCAGAGCGTCGAGTTGTTCTTTGCAAGCTACATATTGTTCATTGTTATTTGTTATTTAGATTTGTGGTTATTGTTTGATAGTTTTGTTATTGTTCGTTTATACATTTATTTATTTATATTTATCTATTTTATATATATTTCATTCATATTATTTATTTAAACAAAACTTAAGTGCGACAATGTCGGAAAAACGACGCCGATCGCCGAGTGATGATTCACGAAGTGAAAATCCTTTGCGCCGAGGTGTGCCACTTAATAGTCAGGCATTGGAACTATTATGGAGAACCCGGGAGTTCTTTGAACAGGAAAAGGAGTACGTGAAGCTTCACGGAAATCCCTCTATTCCTGCTGATAAAGCCGTACAACGAACTGCAGCAGCTCTTGATTTAAGCACGAGAACTGTTGTTCACAAAGGAGTGAAACTACAAGAGAAAGAGGACAAAATTCCTGAACCATCTGGAACACAACAGGTATTTCTATCAACTCCAGGAAAGAAAAAAAAGAAGCCTCGTCCAGTCACAAATATTGATGCTTTCCAATTAGACGCCATACGTAGACACATTTATGCCTATTATCATAGAAAGGAGTATCCGACCATACCAAAGCTGCTTATATCGCTTATTTTCAATTAACAATAATAATACGAAATAGTTATTATTCAGTGACGTTCGCTACTTACGTACACTTTCTGTATGCGGCTTAGACATGATAGAAATGAGAACAATCAGCTGTTGTATACTAGCCACTCTGGCAACGTCGCAACCACGATGTAGCCAACCTTACGCGAAGCCACACGAACTGTCAAGTGCAACGTTATAGCGGCGGGGGTATAGTAAGATTTGAACCCATGCTCTCATTTTGCATTACTGAATGTTGAGTTATGATACTATTGAGCTATTTTGAATTTTTAAATACAGCAGCATTTAAATTCCAATCCAGGTGTATACTAGATGGCCTGGTATGCTTCCCAGTAGCTTTGCTTTTAGATAATGACTAAGCATGACTTTAGCATGACTAAGACATTATTGCATATTTTAACATTATTAATTTAAATCCACAATAAATATGTCTGTATTTAAACTATGTGTTTTGATAAATTCAAACAAATGAAATCTAAGTTAATCTTATAATGTATTGACATTAATAATTTTTTCAAACTTCTTAAATAGTTTATAAAGTAATGGTGGGTTTAATAAAAGATGTTTCCAATTGGTTTTATGTGTAAAATCAAAATCTGTTTAAAAAGTTGGGGTTCCCATTTAAAAAAATACTATTCTCACAAAAGCTTGTTCTTTTATTTACTTCTTGTTAATGGAGATAAACTTTCTTAACATTTACACATTTTGTTGTAAGCATAAGATGAACACAGTATGCTAAAGTGAGTCAGATGTTTAAAAAGCTGACCACTATTTGATGGCTTTGAATTTCCATACTCCTTGAATGACCACAAGAAAAAATGAATAGAGACTACTTACTAGTTGAAAAACGCATAAGTATTTGAAAATTCAAACCAACAACGAAGAATATTGTCAAAATTGCTAATGCTGCAAAAGTTTTCCTTGACATAAATTGTGTAATTTAATGAGATTTACTATTTTGTGTAGTAGATTTTGTCTTATCTATTATTTACTAATTAACAAAAGTCATTCAGAATACTTGCAGAAAATTCAAGATATACATTTTATTTGATATGTAAATATCTTAAACATAGTATTTTAATTAAAATCATTACATCTATTTTTGAGAAAGTCAAAAATAATGAACATTTTTCCATGTATAGGGCAGTTTGGTGTGGGAGGATTTGCTTAAAAATCTTTGCGTCACATTCTTGGAAGATGCTGAACTTAAATATCAACTTCAGTATTCTTGTAGTTTTTGAGTTAAGCTGTTCATAGACACAAGCCTTTTTCTAAAAGTGCTGTTTTGGATTCAGGAGTCTTAAAACATGTACCTAGGTCTGTCATAAATTCTGTCCTTTATGCTGGTGGCACTAAAACTTATACAGAAATTATGATTTATTGTTATTATACGTTACCTGACAACTGAATTATTTCTCTAAACTTATGTGCTTTGTGTAATTTCCTGCATCAACCTACAAATATGGAATGGGTTGTAAATGACAACAGAATTGCAGGGGTTGCACTTTATAAGCGAGGTAAGAAACCTTATGACAATTTCAAGTTGTTAAAACAATTATGTATTTCATTAAAATTTGTTTACAAACTATCAGATTCAATGGATCTTCTTCTACCAAAATCTGGCAGGCCACATACCATCAGAACTTCAAGAGTTCTGCAGTAAGAGAATGAATATACCAAAATCCACTCCACAAGACATCATGGCTGGGAGCTAAATGTATCCACCAGATCCATTTCCCAGATTATCAAAAAAGACCTTTATATGAGATTTAAAATAGAGAGTTGAGGGTTGTTACACTACATCACTATGATATTCTTACTTGAACGCGTTTCGGGAGACGGCTTGTTCCCATCGTCAGCATTTTTGAGAGAAAAATGTATTTTCTCTATTTTAAATTATGACACATCACTGTTACAAGCTTCTAAATCTTCAAAAATTGAGCTTTATATGAGACCTGATCAATGTTCATTGGCACATTTGTTAATCTAGAAGCTAAAGAGGATCAGGTATAAAAAATCATAGATGTTTTTGTAATGGCGTGCTCAGAATGGTCATGAATATATCCTCTCCAAAGCTGAGAAAATTTTCACATCTTTTCACGGGAGAAATACAATTAGCAAAATGATAAAACATATGCACGGAGCTCAGAGGAAGCTAAAATGTTAGTCCCCTTATTCACAGATAGCGTTACCCAACATCAGTAATGGTTTGCTGGGGTGTGTAACATCAGGGGACATCTTAGAGGCATTTGTGAGACCCTTGAACTCCTCACTCTTCAATGGCATGCACTGGATCTTTAAACAAGATTCGATTCCAGCTCACAAGGCAAGAACAATCCATGCATGGTTAAGGGACAATGTTCCAGAATTCATTACAGCAGTAGATTGGCCCTCTGGTAGCCCAGACTGAATCCACTGGAGTATAGGATTTGAGATATCTTGTAGAGTAAGGCCTGTACTAAACCTCACTCCAGTTTTGATATTTAATGCAAGATCTCATAAAGGCAACACAGAAACACCTTTACGTGTCATCCATGCTGCAATAGAAGGCTGACCTAGCAGTTTAAGATTCTGCATAAAGGCCAGAGATGATCATTTTGAATGATTTATGAAATAAAAAAATGAATTAAATAATATACATTATAGGCTTTTGTGCCTTTTTATTTTAAGATACATCACATCTTAATTATAGGACAAAATTTATGGTGATGCCCAGTATTTCTGGTAAAACCTTGATATCAATTTTTTGGGAGGTTTACAATATTTCTGTTACTGATATAGGTAAGTTGTATAGATTAAGCTGACTATGAAACGTCGTTGAAAATATATACTAAATAAAATGGAACTGATATCATTGTTTTCCCACACAAATGAAGAAACCTTCACCATAAATTGTCTTCTTCAAAACTTGTTGCTTTCAAGATAAGCAGCTGGGATTTTTTTTTTTTTTTAATGTGTATATAGTTCAGAAAATTGACAATATAGGGACAGACTGTAGAGGCCGAGACAATTTTCACTTGATGTAAAACTGTAGAAAGCAAGGTGGCTAAGTGTTACTCCTGCAATGAATTTTTACTTTGTCTACCCATACACAATAGGTAGAGAAGGTATTGCATTCCACTCAAAAATTTGATACGGAAATTTAGTTAGAAATGCATGTTTTGAGGCCTCTGAACCCAAATGAAGCCTTTTAACTTCCTCTATCTAGTAGATAGAGAAGGTATTGCATTCCAACCGAAAATTTGATACAAAGATTTCACTGGAAATGCATATTTTTACTTTCTCTACTGCGTACAGTAAGTAAGGGAAGTATTGTATTCCACCCAAAAATTCGATACCGAGATTTCACCGGAAATACATGTTTTGAGATACCCTGAATCCAAAAAAAGCATTTTTGGAAACATGTCCATGTGTGTGTCTGTTTGTGAACAGCATAACTCAGAAACGAACAGTTGGATAAACACCAAACTTGGTATTTAGGCTCAGTATCTTCCAGAGATGCGACTCGAAGGTTTTCAAGAAAATCCTCCCACCCCAGATTACCCTTTACATGGAAGATTTTTCGAAAAGTTTAATTTTCTCAAAAATGGCTCTAACGATTTTGATTAAAATATCATATGTTTAAGATATTTTCATGACAAATAAAATGTATATCTCAAATTTTCTGGGAATGTCGCCAAAAGTATTCTTCATTGTGAACGACTTTTGCATAATTGGTAAACCATAAGAGAGAGACAAAATTTTACTACACAAAAATGTAGATTGCGTTAAAACACATAATTTATGTCATATACATTTTTTTTGTTGAGTGAACCATTTTCGAGATATTGCTTGTTATTCCCTTAAATTTTTAGATGCCATTTGTTTGTATCTAACAATGATATTTTTTCACCTGCTTCCAGTTCAGCCAACAATGCAGGTTAGCCAACATTAAAATTCGATAGAGTAAACATTTTCCAAATACAGATCCATTACTGTTTCCTATTCTTCTAGTTGTACCAAGCTTCATTTCTTTGTTAATAGCACACATTAAAGTTTTTTTATTTATTTATTTGTTTATATCCCGCCTTTAACTGCATTGGTCTTATTGGCGGCCATTCCTTTGGAGCTTGTTGCCTATTCGCAATGGTGTTAACTCATGTAACTCTTGTCTTTGGGTTTTTTGCACTTTGGTTTTTAATCATTAGATGATACACACATTCACACTTCCAGACTCTGGGGAGGATAAGGAATAATCTTGGCTAGAGAAAAATTCCCGCCCCCAGCTGGAAATCGAACCAGGGACCCTAGCACAACAGGTAGGTGCTCTACAGACTGAGCTACGGGGCCAGCCCACATTAAATTTGTTTGTTAATTTATACCAGTTTTTGCTAATGTTTTTTAGGCAATAGCTAGTTTTGAGTAGCACACAAACTATAGATGATGCTTTCACTAGAAAAACCAATGGTCAATGGATCTGAGGGAGTCAGGATGCACATATGCTTCCTGGAATATCTTCCAGTTTCATGTTCCTGCTTGCTACTAGAGAGAACTGTTTCATGTCATGGCCACCTTAAATAAGAGTCACAGTATGGGTTCTAACATGCCCTGCCCAGGAACGAGAATGCGAAAGTTAAAATTTGGCCAAGTCTTTTTACTTTCTGTACTACGTATAGTAAGTACGGGAAGTATTGCATTCCACCCAAAAATTCAATACCAAGATTTCACAGGAAATACATGTTTTGAGGTGCACTGAATGCATATAAAGCACTTTTGGAAACATGTCCATGTGTGAGAGAGAGAGAGAGAGAGAGAGAGATGAACAGTCGGTTAAACACCAAACTTGGTATTTAGGTTTAGTATCTTCCATGTGACACGAAGGTTTTTGAGAAAATCCCCCCACCCCAGATTATTCTTTACATGGAACATTTTTCGAAAATTTTAATTTTCTCAAAAATGGCTCTAACAATTTTGAATAAAATGCCATAAGTTAAAGATAGTTTTATGGCAAATGAACTGTATACCTCGAATTTTCTGGGAATGTCTCCAAAAGTATTCTTCATTGTGAATGACTTTTGCATAACTGGTAAACTATAAGAGATAGACAAAGTTTTACTACACAAATAATGTAGATCGTATTAAAATACACAATTTATGTCATATACATTTTTTTTTGTTGAGTGAACCATTTTCAAGATATTGCTTGTTATTCCCTTAAATTTTCCAATACTTCCACTTTTTCTTAAATGGGAATTCATTATTCATTTTTTTTTGTCCTGGTAATACAAAGAGAATGGAATACTCCACATAGCAACCAGCTCTTAAAACATTTGACTATCGCTTAAAGCCTACCAATTCCCCTTGCATCTACAAGAAAATTAGCAATAAGATTAACATCCCTATATCTTGATTAACATGAAGCATATGGAGAATAAGTGTTTGTAAAAATAGTTTGTACAAGAGTAGAGAAAGTCATGTGAGAGCAACACATCAGATTTTTTCCAATTCCTGAGGATTCTTGTTCTGGTTTCCATTCTCAGTTATTGTGAAACAGCCTTTAAAGGAGTTTATACAGTTATGGCAAAATAACTGAGAATTAACTGTTTGAATATGTAAGAGTATATTGTTTCTCTTATATTTTAACATACGTTATCATCTTCTTTTTCCAGGTCTTGCTACTGAAGTATCATCGCTGGATGTCATTTAAACAACCTTAATTTTTGAATAATGGATCTATGTGATATTATGAGATTGTATTTTTGTTATAATACTTTTTAATGTGAACATATGCTGTCATTAGGCAGAAACTAGAACAAACACAATATTTTTATAGTACTTTCAGTTTAAAAACGGATGGCCACTAAGTATGAAAATCTTCATGAAAATAATTGCTTGGATAAGTGTGTTTTGTCAGAAATCAAGAGTGAATCCATTTTATTCTTAGTTCTTCCTGGGTAATCCCAAAATACAATCGGAGATCTAAATGCAATAATACATTAATTACAAAATCCCATTTTACAGAAGTGTGAATGTTTTAAGGTTTAAGAGTGCAGAAATAAAATAACAATTGTTCTCATCTCCATATTGGCACAAATTGGATTAGATTGTAAATAGGAATATTTTAAAACCATTAAAAGACAGCCTTTATGGAGAACCAAGCAGCTGTACTTTCTGATGTTTTTACTCCTGTATCAGAATTGGCATCCTTTTATGCCCTAACCAAAGTAGCATTAGTTTCAAGGTTTCAGAAAGTTTAATGTTGACAGATTTATTCTCTTTTTCCCAATAACTATTAATTAACATTTGTTTATAATAAGCAAAAACTGAAGCAAACAGTAACAGCAAAGCAAATACACAAGTTATAATATATACATTATATATAGTGACAAAGTTACACTTATCTTTTTTAAAATAGGCCCAAGGTTGGAAAACAACTCTCTTGTATCTCCAATTGGTGCCAGAGTCATAATCTATGTGATTTGCTTTTCTATGGTGAACCTTTTGATTTTTCTGAACTTTTAGCCTAAGAGAAAATCATCTTTTATTTCTTAAATGTGTATTATCTGTATTAAAAGTACAGTTCTTGTAATTTTTCTTTTGTGGTGCAATAATAACCAATAGCCTAATTATTGCTCATAAATTGGGGGGGGGGGGCAATAGACACCCACCCCATACCTCGAAATGATGCCCCTAGAACTAAGAGCTATAAAAACTAAAGAGCGTCATAAAAAAAAAGTTTGATATAATTTAAAATCTTATATTGTCTACAAATAAGGTTCAAACCTTGCTAGACTATGAGATTTACTGTGATTACAGGAATATAAATATCACAGTTTTATTTCAAAAAGTAAATTACCAATTAAAGACTTATTCTGCAAAAAGCGGAGATTTCATGCGAAACTGGCTAAAACATTACGTAATTAGATTATTCTCACCGAATTACTTCCACTCCTAGTTAAACTTCACCATTGATTCCAAAAAATGAGCCATATTGCTGTTATAGGTCCTTGGCTGGTAAACCCAGTCACGCAACCTATGAAAAATGAATATACCGTAGTTGCTGCATAAAGTGTTTACAGTAGTTTAAGCATATTGTTACAAATACTAATGTATTGCTTCCATGTAGGTTAATGTTGAGGTTTTGTTTTACGATCCTACGGCTACACCTCGTCGCGTCGTCGTCCCACGCTGCTTCACTCCTCTACTTGTAAAAAGCATCCGTCGACTATGCTTTGAAGCTTAGGACGCTTAACTTTGGGCTATGCTTTGCCACTTAGAGCCCTAAAGGTAAAAGGTAAAAGTTGCCAGGATTATTTTGTATTTCTTGAAAGTCTTCTGGAATTTGTGGAAGGCCCAAGGTTGGAAAGTAATTAATTCTCTTGTATCTCCAATTTTCTTCAATTGGTGCAAGAGTCGAAATCTGTCTGATTTGCTTTTCTATGGTCAACCTGTTGATGTTTCTGAATTTTTAGCCTAAGAGAAACTCATCTTTTATTTCTTAAATGTGCATTATCTATATTAAAAGTACAGTTCTTGTAATTTTTCTTTTGTGGTGCAATAATAACCAATAGCCTAATTATTACTCATAAATTGGGGGGGGGCAATAGACACCTCCCTCTCATACCTCAAAATGACGCCCCTAGAACTAAGAGGTATAGAAACTAAAGAGCGTCATAAATAAAAAAAAGTTTGATATAATTTAAAATCTTATATTGTCTACAAATAAGGTTTAAACCTTGCTAAACTATGAGATTTACTGTGATTACAGGAATATAAATATTACAGTTTTATTTCAAAAAGTAAATTACGAATTAAAGTCTTATTCTGCAAAAAGCGGAGATTTCATGCGAAACTGGCTAAAACATTAAGTAATTAGATTATTCTTACCGAATTACTTCCACTCCTAGTTTAACTTCACCATTGAATCCAAAAAATGAGCCATATTGTTTTATAGGTCCTTGGCTGGTAAACTCAGGCAGGCAACCTATGAAAAATGAATATACCGTAGTTGCTGCATAAAGTGTTTGCAGTACTTTTAGCATATTGTTACAAATACTAATGTATTGCTTCCATGTGGGTTAATGTTGAGGTTTTGTTTTACGATCCTATGGCTACACCTCGTCGCGTCGTCGTCCCACGCTGCATCACTCCTCTACTTGTAAAAAGCATCCGTCGACTATGCTTTGAGGCTTAGGACCCTTAACTTTGGGCTATGCTTTGCCGCTTAGAGCTCAATAGGTAAAAGTTGGCAGGGTTATTTTGTATTTCTTGAAGGTCTTCTGGAATTTGGTGAAGGCCCAAGGTTGGAAAGTAATTCTCTTGTATCTCCAATTTTCTTCAATTGGTGCAAGAGTCGAAATCTGTCTGATTTGCTTTTCTATGCTGAACCTGTTGATGTTTCTGAATTTTTAGCCTAAGACAAAATCATCTTTTATTTCTTAAATGTGCATTTATCTATATTAAAAGTACAGTTCTTGTAATTTTTCTTTTGTGGTGCAATAATAACCAATAGCCTAATTATTACTCATAAATTGGGGGGGCAATAGACACCTCCCTCTCATACCTCGAAATGACGCCCCTAGAACTAAGAGGTATAGAAACTAAAGAGCGTCATAAATAAAAAAAAGTTTGATATAATTTAAAATCTTATATTGTCTACAAATAAGGTTCAAACCTTGCTAGACGATGAGATTTACTGCGATTACAGGAATGTAAATATTACAGTTTTATTTCAAAAAGTAAATTACGGATTAAGGTCTTATTCTGCAAAAAGCGGAGATTTCATGCAAAACTGGCTAAAACATTAGTAATTAGATTATTCTTACCGAATTACTTCCACTCCTAAGTACACTTCAACATTGAATCCAAAAAATGAGCCATATTGCTGTTATAGGTCCTTGGCTGGTAAACCCAGGCAGGCAACCTGTGAAAAATGAATATACCGCAGTTGCTGCATAAAGTGTTTACAGTAGTTTAAGCATATTGTTACAAATACCAATGTATTGCTTCCATGTGGGTTAATGTTGAGGTTTTGTTTTACGATCCTACGGCTACACCTCGTTGCGTCGTCGTCCCACGCTGCTTCAATCCTCTACTTGTAAAAAGTATCCGTCAACTGCTTTGAGGCTTAGGACCCTTAACTTTGGGCTATGATTTGCCACTTAGAGCCCTAAAGGTAAAAGGTAAAAGTTGCCAGGATTATTTTGTATATCTTGAAAATCTTCTGGAATTTGTGGAAGGCCCAAGGTTGGAAGGTAATTCTCTTGTATCTCCAATTTTCTTCAGTTGGTGCAAGGGTCTGATTTGCTTTTCTCTGGTGAACTTGTTGATTTTTCTGAATTTTTAGCCTAAGTGAAAATCATTTTTTATTTCTTAAATGTGCATTATCTATATTAAAAGTTCAGTTCTCGTAATTTTTCTTTTGTGGTGCAGTAATAACCAATAGCCTAATTATTACTCATAAATTGGAGGGAGGGCAATAGACACCCCCCTCATACCTCGAAATGATGCCCGTAGAACTAAGAGCTCTAGAAACTAAAGAACGTCATAAATAAAAAAAAAAAAGTTTGATATAATTTAAAGTCTTATATTGTCTACAAATAAGGTTCAAACCTTGCTAGACTATGAGATTTACTGCGATTACAGGAATGTAAATATTATAGTTTTATTTCAAAAAGTAAATTATGAATTAAAGTCTTATTCTGCAAAAAGCGGAGATTTCATGCGAAACTGGCTAAAACATTAAATAATTACATTATTCTTACCGAATTACTTCCACTCCTAGTTTAACTTCACCATTAAATCGAAAAAATGAGCTATATTGCTGTTATAGGTCCTTGGCTGGTAAACTCAGGCAGGCAACCTATGAAAAATGAATATACCGCAGTTGCTGCATAAAGTGTTTGCAGTAGTTTAAGCATATTGTTACTAATACTAATGTATTGCTTCCGTGTGGGTTAATGTTGAGATTTTGTTTTACGATCCTACAGCTACACCTCGTCGCGTCGTCCCATGCTGCTTCACTCCTCTACTTGTAAAAAGCATCCGTCGACTATGCTTTGAGGCTTAGGACCCTTAACTTTGTTATATGCTTTGCCGCTTAGAGCCCTAAAGGTAAAAGGTAAAAGTTGCCAGGATTATTTTGTATATCTTGAAAATCTTCTGGAATTTGTGGAAGGCCCAAGGTTGGAAGGTAATTCTCTTGTATCTCCAATTTTCTTCAATTGGTTAAAGAGTCGTAATCTGTCTGATTTGCTTTTCTATGGTGAACCTGTTGATTTTTCTGAATTTTTAGCCTAAGAGAAAATCATCTTTTATTTCTTAAATGTGCATTATCTATATTAAAAGTACAGTTCTCGTAATTTTTCTTTTGTGGTGCAATAATAACCAATAGCCTAATTATTATTCATAAATTGGGGGGGCAATAGACACCTCCCTCTCATACCTCGAAATGACGCCCCTAGAACTAAGAGGTATAGAAACTAAAGAGCGTCATAAATAAAAAAAAGTTTGATATAATTTAAAATCTTATATTGTCTACAAATAAGGTTCAAACCTTGCTAGACGATGAGATTTACTGCGATTACAGGAATGTAAATATCACAGTTTTATTTCAAAAAGTAAATTACGAATTAAAGTCTTATTCTGCCAAAAGCGGAGATTTCATGCAAAACTGGCTAAAACATTACGTAATTAGATTATTCTTACCGAATTACTTCCACTCCTAGGTACACTTCACCATTGAATCTAAAAAATGAGCCATATTGCTGTTATAGGTCCTTGGCTGATAAACCCAGGCAGGCAACCTATGAAAAATGAATATAACGCAGTTGCTGCATAAAGTGTTTGCAGTAGTTTAAGCATTTTGTTACTAATACTAATGTATTGCTTCTGTGTGGGTTAATGTTGAGATTTTGTTTAACAATCCTACGGCTACACCTCGTCGCGTGCTCGTCCCATGCTGCTTCACTCCTCTACTTGTAAAAAGCATCCGTCGACTATGCTTTGAGGCTTAGGACACTTAAATTTGGGCTATGCTTTGCCACTTAGAGCCCTAAAGGTAAAAGGTAAAAGTTGCCAGGATTATTTTGTATATCTTGAAAATCTTCTGGAATTAGTGGAAGGCCCAAGGTTGGAAGGTAATTCTCTTGTATCTCCAATTTTCTTCAATTGGTGCAAGGGTCTGATTTGCTTTTCTCTGGTGAATTTTTAGCCTATGAGAAAATCATTTTTTATTTCTTAAATGTGCATTATCTATATTAAAAGTTCAGTTCTCGTAATTTTTCTTTTGTGGTGCAGTAATAACCAATAGCCTAATTATTACTCATAAATTGGAGGGGGGGCAATAGACACCCCCCTCATACCTCGAAATGATGCCCGTAGAACTAAGAGCTATAGAAACTAAAGAACGTCATAAATAAAAAAAAAGTTTGATATAATTTAAAGTCTTATATTGTCTACAAATAAGGTTCAAACCTTGCTAGACTATGAGATTTACTGTGATTACAGGAATATAAATATCACGGTTTTATTTCAAAAAGTAAATTACCAATTAAAGACTTATTCTGCAAAAAGCGGAGATTTCATGCGAAACTGGCTAAAACATTAAGTAATTAGATTATTCTGACCGAAATACTTTCACTCCTACTTTTAACTTCACCATTAAATCGAAAAAATGAGCTATATTGCTGTTATAGGTCCTTGGCTGGTAAACTCAGGCAGGCAACCTATGAAAAATGAATATACCGCAGTTGCTGCATAAAGTGTTTGCAGTAGTTTAAGCATATTGTTACTAATACTAATGTATTGCTTCCGTGTGGGTTAATGTTGAGGTTTTGTTTTACGATCCTACAGCTACACCTCGTCGCGTCGTCCCATGCTGCTTCACTCCTCTACTTGTAAAAGGCAACCGTCGACTATGCTTTGAGGCTTAGGACGCTTAACTTTGGGCTATGCGTTGCCGCTTACAGCCCTAAAGGTAAAAGGTAAAAGTTGCCAGGATTATTTTGTATTTCTTGAAAGTCTTCTGGAATTTGTGGAAGGCCCAAGGTTGGAAAGTAATTAATTCTCTTGTATCTCCAATTTTCTTCAATTGGTGCAAGAGTCGTAATCTGTCTGATTTGCTTTTGTATGGTGAACCTGTTGATTTTTCTGAATTTTTAGCCTAAGAGAAAATCATCTTTTATTTCTTAAATGTGAATTATCTATATTAAAAGTACAGTTCTCGTAATTTTTCTTTTGTGGTGCAATAATAACCAATAGCCTAATTATTACTCAGAAATTGGGGGGACAATAGACACCCCCCCTCATACCTCGAAATGACGCCCCTAGAACTAAGAGCTATAAATACTAAAGGCCGTCAGAAAAAAAAAAAAGTTTGATATAATTTAAAATCTTATATTGTCTACAAATAAGGTTCAAACCTTGCTAGACGATGAGATTTACTGCGATTACAGGAATGTTAATATTACAGTTTTATTTCAAAAAGTAAATTACGAATTAAAGTCTTATTCTGCAAAAAGCGGAGATTTCATGCAAAACTGGCTAAAACATTAAGTAATTAGATTATTCTTACCGAATTACTTCCACTCCTAGTTAAACTTCACCATTGAATCCAAAAAATGAGCCATATTGCTGTTATAGGTCCTTGGCTGGTAAACTCAGGCACGCAACCTATGAAAAATGAATATACCGTAGCTGCTGCATAAAGTGTTTACAGTAGTTTAAGCATATTGTTACAAATACTAATGTATTGCTTCCATGTGGGTTAATGTTGAGGTTTTGTTTTACGATCCTATGGCTACACCTCGTCGCGTTGTGGTCTCACGCTGCTTCACTCCTCTACTTGTAAAAAGCATCCGTCGACTATGCTTTGAGGCTTAGGACCCTTAACTTTGGGCTATGTTTTGCCGCTTAGAGCCCAATAGGTAAAAGTTGCAAGGGTTATTTTGTATTTCTTGAAAGTCTTCTGGAATTTGGGGAAGGCCCAAGGTTGGAAAGTAATTCTCTTGTATCTCCAATTTTCTTCAATTGGTGCAAGAGTCGAAATCTGTCTGATTTGCTTTTCTATGGTCAACCTGTTGATGTTTCTGAATTTTTAGCCTAAGAGAAAATCATCTTTTATTTCTTAAATGTGCATTATCTATATTAAAAGTACAGTTCTTGTAATTTTTCTTTTGTGGTGCAATAATAACCAATAGCCTAATTATTACTCATAAATTGGGGGGGGCAATAGACACCTCCCTCTCATACCTCGAAATGACGCCCCTAGAACTAAGAGGTATAGAAACTAAAGAGCGTCATAAATAAAAAAAGTTTGATATAATTTAAAATCTTATATTGTCTACAAATAAGGTTCAAACCTTGCTAGACTATGAGATTTACTATGATTACAGGAATATAAATATCACAGTTTTATTTCAAAATGTAAATTACGAATTAAAGACTTATTCTGCAAAAAGCGGAGATTTCATGCAAAACTGGCTAAAACATTAAGTAATTAGATTATTCTTACCGAATTACTTCCACAGCTAGTTTAACTTCACCACTGAATCCAAAAAATGAGCCATATTGTTTTATAGGTCCTTGGCTGGTAAACTCAGGCAGGCAACCTATGAAAAATGAATATACCGCAGTTGCTGCATAAAGTGTTTACAGTAGTTTAAGCATATTGTTACAAATACTAATGTATTGCTTCCATGTGGGTTAATGTTGAGGTTTTGTTTTACGATCCTACGGCTACACCTCACCGCGTAGTCCCACACTGCTTCACTCCTCTACTTGTAAAAAGCATCCGTCGACTATGCTTTGAGGCTTAGGACCCTTAAGTTTGTTCTATGCTTTGCCGCTTAGAGCCCTAAAGGTAAAAGGTAAAAGTTGCCAGGATTATTTTGTATATCTTGAAAATCTTCTGGAATTTGTGGAAGGCCCAAGGTTGGAAGGTAATTCTCTTGTATCTCCAATTTTCTTCAATTGGTGCAAGAGTCGTAATCTGTCTGATTTGCTTTTCTATGGTGATCCTGTTGATTGTTCTGAATTTTTAGCCTAAGTGAAAATCATTTTTTATTTCTTAAATGTGCATTATCTATATTAAAAGTTCAGTTCTCGTAATTTTTCTTTTATGGTGCAATAATAACCAATAGCCTAATTATTACTCATAAATTGGGGGGACAATAGACACTCCCCCCCCTCATACCTCGAAATGACGTCCCTAGAACTAAGAGCTATAAAAACTAAAGAGCGGCAGAAAAAAAAAAGTTTGATATAATTTAAAATCTTATATTGTCTACAAATAAGGTTCAAACCTTGCTAGACGATGAGATTTACTGCGATTACAGGAATGTAAATATTACAGATTTATTTCAAAAAGTAAATTACGAATTAAGGTCTTATTCTGCAAAAAGCGGAGATTTCATGCAAAACTGGCTAAAACATTAAGTAATTAGATTATTCTTACCGAATTACTTCCACTCCTAGGTACACTTCACCATTGAATCCAAAAAATGAGCCATATTGCTGTTATAGGTCCTTGGCTGGTAAACCCAGGCAGGCAACCTATGAAAAATGAATATACCGCAGTTGCTGCAAAAAGTTTTTACAGTAGTTTAAGCATATTGTTACAAATACCAATGTATTGCTTCCGTGTGGGTTAATGTTGAGATTTTGTTTTACGATCCTACGGCTACACCTCGTCGCATCGTCGTCCCACGCTGCTTCACTCCTCTACTTGTAAAAAGCTTCCGTCGACTATGCTTTGAGGCTTAGGACCCTTAACTTTGGGCAATGATTTGCCGCTTAGAGCCCTAAAGGTAAAAGGTAAAAGTTGCCAGGATTATTTTGTATATCTTGAAAATCTTCTGGAATTTGTGGAAGGCCCAAGGTTGGAAGGTAATTCTCTTGTATCTCCAATTTTCTTCAATTGGTGCAAGGGTCTGATTTGCTTTTCTCTGATGAACTTGTTGATTTTTCTGAATTTTAGCCTAGGAGAAAATCATCTTTTATTTCTTAAATGTGAATTATCTATATTAAAAGTACAGTTCTCGTAATTTTTCTTTTGTGGTGCAATAATAACCAATAGCCTAATTATTACTCATAAACTGGGGGGACAATAGGCACCCCCCCTTCATGCCTCGAAATGACGCCCCTAGAACTAAGAGCTATAAAAACTAAAGAGCGTCAGAAAAAAAAAAGTTTGATATAATTTAAAATCTTATATTGTCTACAAATAAGGTTCAAACCTTGCTAGACTGAGATTTACTGCGATTACAGGAATGTAAATATTATAGTTTTATTTCAAAAAGTAAATTACGAATTAAAGTCTTATTCTGCAAAAAGCGGAGATTTCATGCGAAACTGGCTAATACATTAAATAATTACATTATTCTTACCGAATTACTTCCACTCCTACTTTTAACTTCACCATTAAATCGAAAAAATGAGCCATATTGCTGTTATAGGTCCTTGGCTGGTAAACTCAGGCAGGCAACCTATGAAAAATGAATATACCGCAGTTGCTGCATAAAGTGTTTGCAGTAGTTTAAGCATATTGTTACTAATACTAATGTATTGCTTCCATGTGGGTTAATGTTGAGGTTTTGTTTTACGATCCTACGGCTACACCTCGTCGCGTCGTCGTCCCACGCTGCTTCACTCCTCTACTTGTAAAAAGCATCCGTCGACTATGCTTTGAGGCTTAGGACGCTTAACTATGGGCTATGCTTTGCCGCTTACAGCCCTAAAGGTAAAAGTTGCCAGGATTATTTTGTATTTCTTGAAAGTCTTCTGGAATTTGTGGAAGGCCCAAGGTTGGAAGGTAATTCTCCTGTATCTGCAATTTTCTTCAATTGGTGCAAGGGTCTGATTTGCTTTTCTCTGGTGAATTTGTTGATTTCTCTGAATTTTTAGCCTATGAGAAAATCATTTTTTATTTCTTAAATGTGCATTATCTATATTAAAAGTTCAGTTCTCGTAATTTTTCTTTTGTGGTGCAGTAATAACCAATAGCCTAATTATTACTCATAAATTGGAGGGGGGGCAATAGACACCCCCCTCATACCTCGAAATGATGCCCGTAGAACTAAGAGCTATAGAAACTAAAGAACGTCATAAATAAAAAAAAAGTTTGATATAATTTAAAGTCTTATATTGTCTACAAATAAGGTTCAAACCTTGCTAGACTATGAGATTTAATGTGATTACAGGAATATAAATATCACGGTTTTATTTCAAAAAGTAAATTACCAATTAAAGACTTATTCTGCAAAAAGCGGAGATTTCATGCGAAACTGGCTAAAACATTAAGTAATTAGATTATTCTGACCGAATTACTTTCACTCCTACTTTTAACTTCACCATTAAATCGAAAAAATGAGCCATATTGCTGTTATAGGTCCTTGGCTGGTAAACTCAGGCAGGCAACCTATGAAAAATGAATATACCGCAGTTGCTGCATAAAGTGTTTGCAGTAGTTTAAGCATATTGTTACTAATACTAATGTATTGCTTCCGTGTGGGTTAGTGTTGAGGTTTTGTTTTACGATCCTACAGTTACACCTCGTCGCGTCGTCCCATGCTGCTTCACTCCTCTACTTGTAAAAAGCATCCGTCGACTATGCTTTGAGGCTTAGGACGCTTAACTTTGGGCTATGCTTTGCCGCTTACAGCCCTAAAGGTAAAAGTTGCCAGGATTATTTTGTATTTCTTGAAAGTCTTCTGGAATTTGTGGAAGGCCCAAGGTTGGAAAGTAATTAATTCTCTTGTATCTCCAATTTTCTTCAATTGGTGCAAGAGTCGTAATCTGTCTGATTTGCTTTTGTATGGTGAACCTGTTGATTTTTCTGAATTTTTAGCCTAAGAGAAAATCATCTTTTATTTCTTAAATGTGAATTATCTATATTAAAAGTACAGTTCTCGTAATTTTTCTTTTGTGGTGCAATAATAACCAATAGCCTAATTATTACTCAGAAATTGGGGGGACAATAGACACCCCCCCCTCATACCTCGAAATGACGCCCCTAGAACTAAGAGCTATAAATACTAAAGGCCGTCAGAAAAAAAAAAAAGTTTGATATAATTTAAAATCTTATATTGTCTACAAATAAGGTTCAAACCTTGCTAGACGATGAGATTTACTGCGATTACAGGAATGTAAATATTACAGTTTTATTTCAAAAAGTAAATTACGAATTAAAGTCTTATTCTGCAAAAAGCGGAGATTTCATGCAAAACTGGCTAAAACATTAAGTAATTAGATTATTCTTACCGAATTACTTCCACTCCTAGTTAAACTTCACCATTGAATCCAAAAAATGAGCCATATTGCTGTTATAGGTCCTTGGCTGGTAAACTCAGGCACGCAACCTATGAAAAATGAATATACCGTAGCTGCTGCATAAAGTGTTTACAGTAGTTTAAGCATATTGTTACAAATACTAATGTATTGCTTCCATGTGGGTTAATGTTGAGGTTTTGTTTTACGATCCTACGGCTACACCTCGTCGCGTTGTCGTCTCACGCTGCTTCACTCCTCTACTTGTAAAAAGCATCCGTCGACTATGCTTTGAGGCTTAGGACCCTTAACTTTGGGCTATGCTTTGCCGCTTAGAGCCCAATAGGTAAAAGTTGCCAGGGTTATTTTGTATTTCTTGAAAGTCTTCTGGAATTTGGGGAAGGCCCAAGGTTGGAAAGTAATTAATTCTCTTGTATCTCCAATTTTCTTCAATTGGTGCAAGAGTCGTAATCTGTCTGATTTGCTTATGTATGGTGAACCTGTTGATTTTTCTGAATTTTTAGCCTAAGAGAAAATCATCTTTTATTTCTTAAATGTGCATTATCTATATTAAAAGTACAGTTCTTGTAATTTTTCTTTTGTGGTGCAATAATAACCAATAGCCTAATTATTACTCATAAATTGGGGGGGGGGGCAATAGACACCTCCCTCTCATACCTCGAAATGACGCCCCTAGAACTAAGAGGTATAGAAACTAAAGAGCGTCATAAATAAAAAAAAGTTTGATATAATTTAAAATCTTATATTGTCTACAAATAAGGTTCAAACCTTTGCTAGACTATGAGATTTACTGTGATTACAGGAATATAAATATCACAGTGTTATTTCAAAATGTAAATTACGAATTAAAGACTTATTCTGCAAAAAGCGGAGATTTCATGCAAAACTGGCTAAAACATTAAGTAATTAGATTATTCTTACCGAATTACTTCCACACCTAGTTTAACTTCACCATTGAATCCAAAAAATGAGCCATATTGTTTTATAGGTCCTTGGCTGGTAAACTCAGGCAGGCAACCTATGAAAAATGAATATACCGCAGTTGCTGCATAAAGTGTTTACAGTAGTTTAAGCATATTGTTACAAATACTAATGTATTTTTTCCATGTGGGTTAATGTTGAGGTTTTGTTTTACGATCCTACGGCTACACCTCGCCGCGTTGTCGTCCCACGCTGCTTCACTCCTCTACTTGTAAAAAGCATCCGTCGACTATGCTTTGAGGCTTAGGACCCTTAACTTTGTTCTATGCTTTGCCGCTTAGAGCCCTAAAGGTAAAAGGTAAAAGTTGCCAGGATTATTTTGTATATCTTGAAAATCTTCTGGAATTTGTGGAAGGCCCAAGGTTGGAAGGTAATTCTCTTGTATCTCCAATTTTCTTCAATTGGTGCAAGAGTCGTAATCTGTCTGATTTGCTTTTCTATGGTGAACCTGTTGATTGTTCTGAATTTTTAGCCTAAGAGAAAATCATCTTTTATTTCTTAAATGTGCATTATCTATATTAAAAGTACAGTTCTCGTAATTTTTCTTTTGTGGTGCAATAATAACCAATAGCCTAATTATTACTCAGAAATTGGGGGGGCAATAGACACCTCCCTCTCGTACCTCGAAATGACGCCCCTAGAACTAAGAGGTATAGAAACTAAAGAGCGTCATAAATAAAAAAAAGTTTGATATCATTTAAAATCTTATAAGAATAAGAATAAGAATAATCTTATTGTCATTGAACTTTTACAGTAATAGACGTCAGATAATATAATGCTAGTATAGGCTATTTACAAAATTATATTTACATTATTATTGGTACTAAGATGTATCTACTCATCAAAAAATTCTTGTAGTGAATAAAAAGGTTTAGTAACAAGCCAGTCATACAATTTATTCTTAAAACTAGGTATGGGACTTTGTTTTAACTTTACTGGTAGCTTATTATACAATTTAGAGCCAAGTATTTCGAAACTCTTCTGTGTTGTAGTCAATCTACAATATGGTATATCAATCAGTTGACATGATCTAGTATTATAAGAATGAATGTCTTGTCTGTTTTGTAATTCTGATATGTGTTGTTTTATAAACAATATCACTGTGTAGATGTACAAATTAATTACTGTCAAAATTTTTAATTTCTTAAATAATGGTTTACAATGAGCTAATTTTGATTCATAAGACATTATGCGAATAGCTTTTTTCTGTAATACAAGAATATCATGAATGTGAGTACTGTTGCCCCAAAGTAAAATGCCATAAGAAATAATACTGTGGAAGAAGGCGAAATATGCAGATCTAATGTATACTTCAGGAACATGCATTTTCAATTTCCTAATCAAATGTATTACTCTAGAGAGTTTAGTTGTTATAAACTCTATATGCGGTGCCCAGGTTAATTTATTATCTATTATAACGCCTAAGAATTTTACTTTATCCGTGTAATTTGTACTATGAGTATCTCTACAGTTAAAAATCATGTGTTGTGTCTTTTGTTTATTAAGTAGAAAGCCATTAGCTCTGAACCATTTGTCTGCTTGGGTCAGTGTGATTTCTGTTGTGGATTTGAGTGTCTGTAAATCTTTACTCATATTAAAAAATGTAGTGTCATCTGCATACAAAGTAGAGTGAGAGTCTACAAAACATGGTAGATCATTAATCATTACTAAAAATAATAAAGGTCCCAGAATTGAACCTTGTGGGACACCATATTTAGTTTCTGCTATTTTTGACTTCTTACTGCCTATGCAAACTTTCTGTTTTCGCTTTACTAGGTATGATCTAAGTAGTTCAATTGCTGGGTTTTTTAATCCATAGAATATTAATTTGTTAAGTAGATAATTGTGGTCCACGCAATCAAAAGCCTTGCTTAAGTCACAGAAAGAGGCCTGCGCACAATTTTTGTTTTCAAATGCTGTGAGTACTTCTCTTGTTAATGAAACTATTGCATCACAGGTAGATTTCCCTTTCCTGAATCCATATTGCGATTTGGTAATAATGTTGTTCAATTCAAAATAATTATATAATTGAGTATACATAATCGATTCTAGTACTTTTGAGAAAATGGGAACAAGAGATATTGGACGGTAGCTAGCTGTTAGACGTTTATCTCCGTTTTTATAAATTGGAATGACTCTGGACAGTTTCAATACTTCAGGGAAAACTCCCTGAGCCAAGCATTTGTTTAAACAGAATGTGAGGGGTTCATTTATGCAGTCTATAACCTTTTTTAGTAAATTATTAGAGAAACCATAGATGTCGGTGCTATCAGATGGTTTGAGTTTAATCACTGTCCTTAGTACTGTTTCTGGAGTTACTTGCAAGAAGGTAAATTCAGGGTGTTGACTATTCTTATTTTCTTTTATTAAATCAATTGCTGTTTTATCAGGAAGCACAATATTGGTTCTAATTTCTGCGACTGATTTTATGAAGAAATTATTAAAGTCATCAGGGGTGATTTCTATTTCGTCGTGTTCGGGATATTTAGCAACAGATTTGATCAGATTCCATGCTTTCCTACATTTGTTATTTGATAATTCTATACTTTTCAAGTTATGAAGTCTTTTCGCTTCATCTATGGCAGCTTTATATTCATTTCTTGCTGTAACATAGAGTTGCTTGGCCCTGTCCGTTTTTTCTCTCCTAAATAAGCCTGAATATGTCATTGTTCTTCTTTTCAGGTCGGCTAGTTGGGGAGTATACCAGGTGTTTGATGATTTATTTCTACCTTTCTTACGCGTTAAGTTAATTTTGACGGTGCACCTTCTCTCTGGTATACACAGTTCGAATGTATTCTTTAGAGTTAAGAAAAATCTTTCAAAGATTTCATTTGCTGACAGTAAATATGAGAGTTGCGATTTATATAGTAGGTTACTCCATTCAATGTTACATAAGGATATTCTGAAGTTTGAAAGATTGGTACCAGTTATTGGCCTTGAAATTATGGTTTTGGTTTTGGTCTCCAATAACGATTGGTTGGTTAACATGAGCTCTTTTATTGAAAGCCAGACTGAGTCATGGTCTGAGTGTGGGAAGGTAGCAGTGTCACAGTTTACTCGTGTTAATTGTATATTGGTAAATATGTTATCCAGGCAGGCAGACACCCTTGTAGGTTTGGTATTAGTGTATTTGAAATCCACTTGTCTAAGGAGATTTTTAAAGTCTTTTACAGTTTGTTTGTCCCCCGTTACATCAAAATCTGCATTTAGATCGCCTCCAAGAACAATATTGTAATGTTTCCATTTTGGGATTAAAAGAGAATTAAAGAGGTCTTCAAGTTTTTCAAGGAAAATGATAGGGTTTCCCTTGGGAGATCTATATACTGTTAAAATGATTAGTTTAAACTCTTGTACCAGAATGCCTGTTGCTTCAAAATCTAGCTCAGTGCACAATGAATCGAATTGAAGTACGCTACAATAGGAACTGAATTGTTTAGTGGCATATATTGCTACCCCCCCATGTTTATGATGTTGCCTGTTATAGCTACCTACTAACTTATAGTGTTCTAGGTTGCTAAAACTTATCTCATCTTCATTGCACCAGTGCTCATTTAGGCAGAGAAAATCAAAGCAATTTTCAACGGCAAATTCATTAATTAGAAACAGCTTATTCTGCATGCCTTGAACATTGATGTACCCTATTTTGATATCCATATTATTACATGGTAAGTGAGAATTAGGCTTAATCTTTTCTTTGTTACAATGTTTTACTGGGTTTACATCTAGATTGTTTAACCTAAAAAAAATGGAGCTATTGTATCATCTTTAGGGATCCCTACAGGAGCTGTGAGAATTGTTTTTGAATCATTGTTCATATCTACTTCCTTCAGAGCCCCAAAACCTAGAGGAATTATTTGTTTAGTGCTCCCACTGCCTATTACATCTATTAGTTTCTCTACTAGTTTGTACTTGCCTTTTCTGTTTAGGTGTAGACCATGTTTGGTATGAGATTCTCTATCCAGCGCACTTATATCTAGTAAACTCACATTTTTGAAAGCACTTACAGTTTTTTTTAAGGTTATATTGCACTTATTTACCTCCTTATTTACTACAGAATTACTGTCTAGATCATACCTTCTTGGTATGTTAGCCACTACAACATTAGTATGATTAAGTTTCACCAAACTGTTTATTAGATTTCTTTTGACTTTACTGCTTTCATTTTTTGCAACATCATTTGTACCACCGAGAATGACTACATAGTCATTGAAGGTTAGGTTTTCACAATCACTTTCATGCATTTTTAGTACTTCTTTAATCGGTGCACCCGGTCGAACGACACTTTCAACACTAATGTCTGGTCGTCGTTCAGCTATCATACTGCTTAGACCCCTGTCTACAAATAAGGTTCATACCTTGCTAGACGATGAGATTTACTGCGATTACAGGAATGTAAATATTACAGTTTTATTTCAAAAAGTAAATTACGAATTAAGGTCTTATTCCGCAAAAAGCGGAGATTTCATGCAAAACTGGCTAAAGCATTAAGTAATTAGATTATTCTTACCGAATTACTTCCACTCCTAGGTACACTTCACCATTGAATCCAAAAAATGAGCCATATTGCTGTTATAGGTCCTTGGCTGGTAAACCCAGGCAGGCAACCTATGAAAAATGAATATACCGCAGTTGCTGCATAAAGTGTTTACAGTAGTTTAAGCATATTGTTACAAATACCAATGTATTGCTTCCGTGTGGGTTAATGTTGAGGTTTTGTTTTACGATCCTACGGCTACACCTCGTTGCGTCGTCGTCCCACGCTGCTTCACTCCTCTACTTGTAAAAAGCATCCGTCAACTATGCTTTGAGGCCTAGGACCCTTAACTTTGGGCTATGATTTGCCGCTTAGAGCCCTAAAGGTAAAAGGTAAAAGTTGCCAGGATTATTTTGTATATCTTGAAAATCTTCTGGAATTTGTGGAAGTCCCAAGGTTGGAAGGTAATTCTCTTGTATCTCCAATTTTCTTCAATTGGTGCAAGGGTCTGATTTGCTTTTCTCTGGTGAACTTGTTGATTTTTCTGAATTTTTAGCCTAAGTGAAAATCATTTTTTATTTCTTAAATGTGCATTATCTATATTAAAAGTTCAGTTCTCGTAATTTTTCTTTTATGGTGCAATAATAACCAATAGCCTAATTATTACTCATAAATTGGGGGGACAATAGACACTCCCCCCCTCATACCTCGAAATGACGTCCCTAGAACTAAGAGCTATAAAAACTAAAGAGCGTCAGAAAAAAAAAAGTTTGATATAATTTAAAATCTTATATTGTCTACAAATAAGGTTCAAACCTTGCTAGACTATGAGATTTACTGTGATTACAGGAATATAAATATTACAGTTTTATTTCAAAAAGTAAATTACGAATTAAAGTCTTATTCTGCCAAAAGCGGAGATTTCATGCGAAACTGGCTAAAACATTAAGTAATTAGATTATTCTTACCGAATTACTTCCACTCCTACTTTTAACTTCACCATTAAATCGATAAAATGAGCCATATTGCTGTTATAGGTCCTTGGCTGGTAAACCCAGGCAGGCAACCTGTGAAAAATGAATATACTGCAGTTGCTGCATAAAGTGTTTACAGTAGTTTAAGCATATTGTTACAAATACCAATGTATTGCTTCCATGTGGGTTAATGTTGAGGTTTTGTTTTACGATCCTACGGCTACACCTCGTTGCGTCGTCGTCCCACGCTGCTTCACTCCTCTACTTGTAAAAAGTATCCGTCAACTGCTTTGAGGCTTAGGACCCTTAACTTTGGGCAATGATTTGCCGCTTAGAGCCCTAAAGGTAAAAGGTAAAAGTTGCCAGGATTATTTTGTATATCTTGAAAATCTTCTGGAATTTGTGGAAGGCCCAAGGTTGGAAGGTAATTCTCTTGTATCTCCAATTTTCTTCAATTGGTGCAAGGGTCTGATTTGCTTTTCTCTGGTGAACTTGTTGATTTTTCTGAATTTTTAGCCTAGGAGAAAATCATCTTTTATTTCTTAAATGTGAATTATCTATATTAAAAGTACAGTTCTCGTAATTTTTCTTTTGTGGTGCAATAATAACCAATAGCCTAATTATTACTCATAAACTGGGGGGACAATAGGCACCCCCCCCTTCATGCCTCGAAATGACGCCCCTAGAACTAAGAGCTATAAAAACTAAAGAGCGTCAGAAAAAAAAACGTTTGATATAATTTAAAATCTTATATTGTCTACAAATAAGGTTCAAACCTTGCTAGACTATGAGATTTACTGCGATTACAGGAATGTAAATATTATAGTTTTATTTCAAAAAGTAAATTACGAATTAAAGTCTTATTCTGCAAAAAGCGGAGATTTCATGCGAAACTGGCTAATACATTAAATAATTACATTATTCTTACCGAATTACTTCCACTCCTACTTTTAACTTCACCATTAAATCGAAAAAATGAGCCATATTGCTGTTATAGGTCCTTGGCTGGTAAACTCAGGCAGGCAACCTATGAAAAATGAATATACCGCAGTTGCTGCATAAAGTGTTTGCAGTAGTTTAAGCATATTGTTACTAATACTAATGTATTGCTTCCATGTGGGTTGATGTTGAGGTTTTGTTTTACGATCCTACGGCTACACCTCGTCGCGTCGTCGTCCCACGCTGCTTCACTCCTCTACTTGTAAAAAGCATCCGTCGACTATGCTTTGAGGCTTAGGACGCTTAACTTTGGGCTATGCTTTGCCGCTTACAGCCCTAAAGGTAAAAGTTGCCAGGATTATTTTGTATTTCTTGAAAGTCTTCTGGAATTTGTGGAAGGCCCAAGGTTGGAAAGTAATTAATTCTCTTGTATCTCCAATTTTCTTCAATTGGTGCAAGAGTCGAAATCTGTCTGATTTGCTTTTCTATGGTCAACCTGTTGATGTTTCTGAATTTTTAGCCTAAGAGAAACTCATCTTTTATTTCTTAAATGTGCATTATCTATATTAAAAGTACAGTTCTTGTAATTTTTCTTTTGTGGTGCAATAATAACCAATAGCCTAATTATTACTCATAAATTGGGGGGGGGGCAATAGACACCTCCCTCTCATACCTCAAAATGACGCCCCTAGAACTAAGAGGTATAGAAACTAAAGAGCGTCATAAATAAAAAAAAGTTTGATATAATTTAAAATCTTATATTGTCTACAAATAAGGTTTAAACCTTGCTAAACAATGAGATTTACTGTGATTACAGGAATATAAATATTACAGTTTTATTTCAAAAAGTAAATTACGAATTAAAGTCTTATTCTGCAAAAAGCGGAGATTTCATGCGAAACTGGCTAAAACATTAAGTAATTAGATTATTCTTACCGAATTACTTCCACTCCTAGTTTAACTTCACCATTGAATCCAAAAAATGAGCCATATTGTTTTATAGGTCCTTGGCTGGTAAACTCAGGCAGGCAACCTATGAAAAATGAATATACCGTAGTTGCTGCATAAAGTGTTTGCAGTACTTTTAGCATATTGTTACAAATACTAATGTATTGCTTCCATGTGGGTTAATGTTGAGGTTTTGTTTTACGATCCTACGGCTACACCTCGTCGCGTCGTCCCACGCTGCTTCACTCCTCTACTTGTAAAAAGCATCCGTCGACTATGCTTTGAGGCTTAGGACCCTTAACTTTGGGCTATGCTTTGCCGCTTAGAGCCCAATAGGTAAAAGTTGGCAGGGTTATTTTGTATTTCTTGAAGGTCTTCTGGAATTTGGTGAAGGCCCAAGGTTGGAAAGTAATTCTCTTGTATCTCCAATGTTCTTCAATTGGTGCAAGAGTCGAAATCTGTCTGATTTGCTTTTCTATGGTGAAGCTGTTGATGTTTCTGAATTTTTAGCCTAAGACAAAATCATCTTTTATTTCTTAAATGTGCATTTATCTATATTAAAAGTACAGTTCTTGTAATTTTTCTTTTGTGGTGCAATAATAACCAATAGCCTAATTATTACTCATAAATTGGGGGGGGGCAATAGACACCTCCCTCTCATACCTCTAAATGACGCCCCTAGAACTAAGAGGTATAGAAACTAAAGAGCGTCATAAATAAAAAAAAGTTTGATATAATTTAAAATCTTATATTGTCTACAAATAAGGTTCAAACCTTGCTAGACGATGAGATTTACTGCGATTACAGGAATGTAAATATTACAGTTTTATTTCAAAAAGTAAATTACGGATTAAGGTCTTATTCTGCAAAAAGCGGAGATTTCATGCAAAACTGGCTAAAACATTAAGTAATTAGATTATTCTTACCGAATTACTTCCACTCCTAAGTACACTTCACCATTGAATCCAAAAAATGAGCCATATTGCTGTTATAGGTCCTTGGCTGGTAAACCCAGGCAGGCAACCTGTGAAAAATGAATATACCGCAGTTGCTGCATAAAGTGTTTACAGTAGTTTAAGCATATTGTTACAAATACCAATGTATTGCTTCCATGTGGGTTAATGTTGAGGTTTTGTTTTACGATCCTACGGCTACACCTCGTTGCGTCGTCGTCCCACGCTGCTTCACTCCTCTACTTGTAAAAAGTATCCGTCAACTGCTTTGAGGCTTAGGACCCTTAACTTTGGGCTATGATTTGCCACTTAGAGCCCTAAAGGTAAAAGGTAAAAGTTGCCAGGATTATTTTGTATATCTTGAAAATCTTCTGGAATTTGTGGAAGGCCCAAGGTTGGAAGGTAATTAATTCTCTTGTATCTCCAATTTTCTTCAGTTGGTGCAAGGGTCTGATTTGCTTTTCTCTGGTGAACTTGTTGATTTTTCTGAATTTTTAGCCTAAGTGAAAATCATTTTTTATTTCTTAAATGTGCATTATCTATATTAAAAGTTCAGTTCTCGTAATTTTTCTTTTGTGGTGCAGTAATAACAAATAGCCTAATTATTACTTATAAATTGGAGGGAGGGCAATAGACACCCCCCTCATACCTCGAAATGATGCCCGTAGAACTAAGAGCTATATAAACTAAAGAACGTCATAAATAAAAAAAAAGTTTGATATAATTTAAAGTCTTATATTGTCTACAAATAAGGTTCAAACCTTGCTAGACTATGAGATTTACTGCGATTACAGGAATGTAAATATTATAGTTTTATTTCAAAAAGTAAATTATGAATTAAAGTCTTATTCTGCAAAAAGCGGAGATTTCATGCGAAACTGGCTAAAACATTAAATAATTACATTATTCTTACCGAATTACTTCCACTCCTAGTTTAACTTCACCATTAAATCGAAAAAATGAGCTATATTGCTGTTATAGGTCCTTGGCTGGTAAACTCAGGCAGGCAACCTATGAAAAATGAATATACCGCAGTTGCTGCATAAAGCGTTTGCAGTAGTTTAAGCATATTGTTACTAATGCTAATGTATTGCTTCCGTGTGGGTTAATGTTGAGGTTTTGTTTTACGATCCTACAGCTACACCTCATCGCGTCGTCCCACGCTGCTTCACTCCTCTACTTGTAAAAAGCATCTGTCGACTATACTTTAAGGCTTAGGACGCTTAACTTTGGGCTATGCTTACAGCCCTAAAGGTAAAAGGTAAAAGTTGCCAGGATTATTTTGTATTTCTTGAAAGTCTTCTGGAATTTGTGGAAGGCCCAAGTTTGGAAAGTAATTCTCTTGTATCTCCAATTTTCTTCAATTGGTGCAAGAGTCGTAATCTGTCTGATTTGCTTTTCTCTTGTGAACTTGTTGATTTTTCTGAATTTTTAGCCTAAGAGAAAATCATCTTTTATTTCTTAAATGTGCATTATCTATATTAAAAGTACAGTTCCCGTAATTTTTCCTTTGTGGTGCAATAATAACCAATAGCCTAATTATTATTCATAAATTGGGGGGCTAATAGACACCTCCCTCTCATACCTCGAAATGACGCCCCTAGAACTAAGAGGTATAGAAACTAAAGAGCGTCATAAATAAAAAAAAGTTTGATATAATTTAAAATCTTATATTGTCTACAAATAAGGTTCAAACCTTGCTAGACTATGAGATTAACTGTGATTACCGGAATATAAATATCACAGTTTTATTTCAAAAAGTAAATTACGAATTAAAGATTTATTCTGCAAAACGCGGAGATTTCATGCAACACTGGCTAAAACATTAAGTAATTAGATTATTCTTACCGAATTACTTCCACTCCTAGTTAAACTTTACCATTGAATCCAAAAAATGAGCCATATTGCTGTTATAGGTCCTTGGCTGGTAAACCCAGGCAGGCAACCTATGAAAAATGAATATACCGCAGTTGCTGCTTAAAGTGTTTGCTGTAGTTTAAGCACTTTGTTACTAATACTAATGTATTGCTTCCGTGTGGGTTAATGTTGAGGTTTTGTTTAACGATCCTACGGCTACACCTCGTCGCGTCGTCGTCCCACGCTGCTTCACTCCTCTACTTGTAAAAAGCATCCCTCGACTATGCTTTGAGGCTTAGGACGCTTAACTTTGTGCTATGCTTTGCCACTTAGAGCCCTAAAGGTAAAAGGTAAAAGTTGCCAGGATTATTTTGTATATCTTGAAAGTTTTCTGGAATTTGTGGAAGGCCCAAGGTTGGAAAGTAATTCTCTTGTATCTCTAATTTTCTTCAATTGGTGCAAGAGTCGTAATCTGTCTGATTTGCTTTTCTATGGTGAACCTGTTGATTTTTCTGAATTTTTAGCCTAAGAGAAAATCATTTTTTATTTCTTAAATGTCCATTATCTATATTAAAAGTACAGTTCTCGTAATTTTTCTTTTTTGGTGCAATAATAACCAATAGCCTAATTATTAGTTTAAATTGGGGGGGCAATAGACGCCCTCCCCATACCTCGAAATGATGCCCGTAGAACTAAGAGCTATAGAAACTAAAGAGCATCATAAATAAAAAATAAGTTTGATATAATTTAAAATCTTATATTGTCTACAAATAAGGTTCAAACCTTGCTAGACTATGAGATTTACTGTGATTACAGGAATATAAATATTACAGTTTTATTTCAAAAAGTAAATTACGAATTAAAGTCTTATTCTGCAAAAAGCGGAGATTTCATGCGAAACTGTTTAAAACATTAAGTAATTAGATTATTCTTACCGAATTACTTCCACTCCTAGTTAAACTTCACCATTGAATCCAAAAAATGAGCCATATTGCTGTTATAGGTCCTTGGCAGGTAAACTCAGGCAGGCAACCTATGAAAAATGAATATACCGTAGTTGCTGCATAAAGTGTTTACAGTAGTTTAAGCATATTGTTACAAATACTAATGTATTGTTTCCATGTGGGTTAATGTTGAGGTTTTGTTTTACGATCCTACGGCTACACCTCGTCGCGTCATCGTCCCACGCTGCTTCACTCCTCTACTTGTAAAAAGCATCCGTCGACTATGCTTTGAGGCTTAGGACCCTTAACTTTGGGCTATGCTTTGCCGCTTAGAGCCCTAAAGGTAGAAGTTGCCAGGATTATTTTGTATTTGTTGAAAGTCTTCTGGAATTTGAGGAAGGCCCAATGTTGGAAAGTAATTCTCTTGTATCTCCAATTTTCTTCAATTGGTGCAAGAGTCGTAATCTGTCTGATTTGCTTTTCTATGGTGAACGTGTTGATGTTTCTGAATTTTTAGCCTAAGAGAAAATCATCTTTTATTTCTTAAATGTGCATTATCTACATTAAAAGTACAGTTCTCGTAATTTTTCTTTTGTGGTGCAATAATAACCAATAGCCTAATTATTACTCATAAATTGGGGGGGGCAATAGACACCTCCCCCTCATACCTCGAAATGACGCCCCTAGAACTAAGAGCTATAGAAACTAAAGAGCGTCATAAATAAAAAAAAGTTTGATATAATTTAAAATCTTATATTGTCTACAACTAAGGTTCAAACCTTGCTAGACTATGAGATTTACTGCGATTACAGGAATGTAAATATTACAGTTTTATTTCAAAAAGTAAATTACGGATTAAGGTCTTATTCTGCAAAAAGCGGAGATTTCATGCAAAACTGGCTAAAACATTAAGTAATTAGATTATTCTTAACGAATTACTTCCACTCCTAAGTACACTTCACCATTGAATCCAAAAAATGAGCCATATTGCTGTTATAGGTCCTTGGCTGGTAAACCCAGGCAGGCAACCTGTGAAAAATGAATATACCGCAGTTGCTGCATAAAGTGTTTACAGTAGTTTAAGCATATTGTTACAAATACCAATGTATTGCTTCCATGTGGGTTAATGTTGAGGGTTTGTTTTACGATCCTACGGCTACACCTCGTTGCGTCGTCGTCCCACGCTGCTTCACTCCTCTACTTGTAAAAAGTATCCGTCAACTGCTTTGAGGCTTAGGACCCTTAACTTTGGGCTATGATTTGCCACTTAGAGCCCTAAAGGTAAAAGGTAAAAGTTGCCAGGATTATTTTGTATATCTTGAAAATCTTCTGGAATTTGTGGAAGGCCCAAGGTTGGAAGGTAATTCTCTTGTATCTCCAATTTTCTTCAGTTGGTGCAAGGGTCTGATTTGCTTTTCTCTGGTGAACTTGTTGATTTTTCTGAATTTTTAGCCTAACTGAAAATCATTTTTTATTTCTTAAATGTGCATTATCTATATTAAAAGTTCAGTTCTCGTAATTTTTCTTTTTTGGTGCAGTAATAACCAATAGCCTAATTATTACTCATAAATTGGAGGGAGGGCAATAGACACCCCCCTCATACCTCGAAATGATGCCCGTAGAACTAAGAGCTCTAGAAACTAAAGAACGTCATAAATAAAAAAAAAGTTTGATATAATTTAAAGTCTTATATTGTCTACAAATAAGGTTCAAACCTTGCTAGACTATGAGATTTACTGCGATTACAGGAATGTAAATATTATAGTTTTATTTCAAAAAGTAAATTACGAATTAAAGTCTTATTCTGCAAAAAGCGGAGATTTTATGCGAAACTGTTTAAAACATTAAGTAATTAGATTATTCTTACCGAATTACTTCCACTCCTAGTTAAACTTTACCATTGAATCCAAAAAATGAGCCATATTGCTGTTATAGGTCCTTCGCAGGTAAACTCAGGCAGGCAACCTATGAAAAATGAATATACCGTAGTTGCTGCATAAAGTGTTTACAGTAGTTTAAGCATATTGTTACAAATACTAATGTATTGTTTCCATGTGGGTTAATGTTGAGGTTTGGTTTTACGATCCTACGGCTACACCTCGTCGCGTCATCGTCCCACGCTGCTTCACTCCTCTACTTGTAAAAAGCATCCGTCGACTATGCTTTGAGGCTTAGGACCCTTAACTTTGGGCTATGCTTTGCCGCTTAGAGCCCTAAAGGTAAAAGTTGCCAGGATTATTTTGTATTTGTTGAAAGTCTTCTGGAATTTGTGGAAGGCCCAATGTTGGAAAGTAATTCTCTTGTATCTCCAATTTTCTTCAATTGGTGCAAGAGTCGTAATCTGTCTGATTTGCTTTTCTATGGTGAACCTGTTGATTGTTCTGAATTTTTAGCCTAAGAGAAAATCATCTTTTATTTCTTAAATGTGCATTGTCTATATTAAAAGTACAGTTCTCGTAATTTTTCTTTTGTGGTGCAATAATAACCAATAGCCTAATTATTACTCAGAAATTGGTGGGGCAATAGACACCTCCCTCTCATACCTCGAAATGACGCCCCTAGAACTAAGAGGTATAGAAACTAAAGAGCGTCATAAATAAAAAAAAGTTTATATCATTTAAAATCTTATAAGAATAAGAATAATTTTATTGTCATTGAACTTTTACAGTAATAGACAACGTCAGATAATATAATGCTAGTATAGGCTATTTACAAAATTATATTTACATTATTATTGGTACTAAGATGTACCTACTCATCAAAATATTCTTGTAGTGAATAAAAAGGTTTAGTAGCAAGCCAGTCATACAATTTATTCTTAAAACTAGGTATGGGACTTTGTTTTAACTTTACTGGTAGCTTATTATACAATTTAGAGCCAAGTATTTCGAAACTCTTCTGTGTTGTAGTCAATCTACAATATGGTATATCAATCAGTTGAATGATCTAGTATTATAAGAATGAATGTCTTGTCTGTTTTGTAATTCTGATATGTGTTGTTTTATAAACAATATCACTGTGTAGATGTACAAATTAATTACTGTCAAAATTTTTAATTTCTTAAATAATGGTTTACAATGAGCTAATTTTGATTCATAAGACATTATGCGAATAGCTTTTTTCTGTAATACAAGAATATCATGAATGTGAGTACTGTTGCCCCAAAGTAAAATGCCATAAGAAATAATACTGTGGAAGAAGGCGAAATATGCAGATCTAATGTATACTTCAGGAACATGCATTTTCAATTTCCTAATCAAATGTATTACTCTAGAGAGTTTAGTTGTTATAAACTCTATATGCGGTGCCCAGGTTAATTTATTATCTATTATAACGCCTAAGAATTTTACTTTATCCGTGTAATTTGTACTATGAGTATCTCTACAGTTAAAAATCATGTGTTGTGTCTTTTGTTTATTAAGTAGAAAGCCATTAGCTCTGAACCATTTGTCTGCTTGGGTCAGTGTGATTTCTGTTGTGGATTTGAGTGTCTGTAAATCTTTACTCATATTAAAAAATGTAGTGTCATCTGCATACAAAGTAGAGTGAGAGTCTACAAAACATGGTAGATCATTAATCATTACTAAAAATAATAAAGGTCCCAGAATTGAACCTTGTGGGACACCATATTTAGTTTCTGCTATTTTTGACTTCTTACTGCCTATGCAAACTTTCTGTTTTCGCTTTACTAGGTATGATCTAAGTAGTTCAATTGCTGGGTTTTTTAATCCATAGAATATTAATTTGTTAAGTAGATAATTGTGGTCCACGCAATCAAAAGCCTTGCTTAAGTCACAGAAAGAGGCCTGCGCACAATTTTTGTTTTCAAATGCTGTGAGTACTTCTCTTGTTAATGAAACTATTGCATCACAGGTAGATTTCCCTTTCCTGAATCCATATTGCGATTTGGTAATAATGTTGTTCAATTCAAAATAATTATATAATTGAGTATACATAATCGATTCTAGTACTTTTGAGAAAATGGGAACAAGAGATATTGGACGGTAGCTAGCTGTTAGACGTTTATCTCCGTTTTTATAAATTGGAATGACTCTGGACAGTTTCAATACTTCAGGGAAAACTCCCTGAGCCAAGCATTTGTTTAAACAAAATGTGAGGGGTGCATTTATGCAGTCTATAACCTTTTTTAGTAAATTATTAGAGAAACCATAGATGTCGGTGCTATCAGATGGTTTGAGTTTAATCACTGTCCTTAGTACTGTTTCTGGAGTTACTTGCAAGAAGGTAAATTCAGGGTGTTGACTATTCTTATTTTCTTTTATTAAATCAATTGCTGTTTTATCAGGAAGCACAATATTGGTTCTAATTTCTTCGACTGATTTTATGAAGAAATTATTAAAGTCATCAGGGGTGATTTCTATTTCGTCGTGTTCGGGATATTTAGCAACAGATTTGATCAGATTCCATGCTTTCCTACATTTGTTATTTGATAATTCTATACTTTTCAAGTTATGAAGTCTTTTCGCTTCATCTATGGCAGCTTTATATTCATTTCTTGCTGTAACATAGAGTTGCTTGGCCCTGTCCGTTTTTTCTCTCCTAAATAAGCCTGAATATGTCATTGTTCTTCTTTTCAGGTCGGCTAGTTGGGGAGTATACCAGGTGTTTGATGATTTATTTCTACCTTTCTTACGCGTTAAGTTAATTTTGACGGTGCACCTTCTCTCTGGTATACACAGTTCGAATGTATTCTTTAGAGTTAAGAAAAATCTTTCAAAGATTTCATTTGCTGACAGTAAATATGAGAGTTGCGATTTATATAGTAGGTTACTCCATTCAATGTTACATAAGGATATTCTGAAGTTTGAAAGATTGGTACCAGTTATTGGCCTTGAAATTATGGTTTTGGTTTTGGTCTCCAATAACGATTGGTTGGTTAACATGAGCTCTTTTATTGAAAGCCAGACTGAGTCATGGTCTGAGTGTGGGAAGGTAGCAGTGTCACAGTTTACTCGTGTTAATTGTATATTGGTAAATATGTTATCCAGGCAGGCAGACACCCTTGTAGGTTTGGAATTAGTGTATTTGAAATCCACTTGTCTAAGGAGATTTTTAAAGTCTTTTACAGTTTGTTTGTCCCCCGTTACATCAAAATCTGCATTTAGATCGCCTCCAAGAACAATATTGTAATGTTTCCATTTTGGGATTAAAAGAGAATTAAAGAGGTCTTCAAGTTTTTCAAGGAAAATGATAGGGTTTCCCTTTGGAGATCTATATACTGTTAAAATGATTAGTTTAAACTCTTGTACCAGAATGCCTGTTGCTTCAAAATCTAGCTCAGTGCACAATGAATCGAATTGAAGTACGCTACAATAGGAACTGAATTGTTTAGTGGCATATATTGCTACCCCCCCATGTTTATGATGTTGCCTGTTATAGCTACCTACTAACTTATAGTGTTCTAGGTTGCTAAAACTTATCTCATCTTCATTGCACCAGTGCTCATTTAGGCAGAGAAAATCAAAGCAATTTTCAACGGCAAATTCATTAATTAGAAACAGCTTATTCTGCATGCCTTGAACATTGATGTACCCTATTTTGATATCCATATTATTACATGGTAAGTGAGAATTAGGCTTAATCTTTTCTTTGTTACAATGTTTTACTGGGTTTACATCTAGATTGTTTAACCTAAAAAAAATGGAGCTATTGTATCATCTTTAGGGATCCCTACAGGAGCTGTGAGAATTGTTTTTGAATCATTGTTCATATCTACTTCCTTCAGAGCCCCAAAACCTAGAGGAATTATTTGTTTAGTGCTCCCACTGCCTATTACATCTATTAGTTTCTCTACTAGTTTGTACTTGCCTTTTCTGTTTAGGTGTAGACCATGTTTGGTATGAGATTCTCTATCCAGCGCACTTATATCTAGTAAACTCACATTTTTGAAAGCACTTACAGTTTTTTTTAAGGTTATATTGCACTTATTTACCTCCTTATTTACTACAGAATTACTGTCTAGATCATACCTTCTTGGTATGTTAGCCACTACAACATTAGTATGATTAAGTTTCACCAAACTGTTTATTAGATTTCTTTTGACTTTACTGCTTTCAATTTTTGCAACATCATTTGTACCACCGAGAATGACTACATAGTCATTGAAGGTTAGGTTTTCACAATCACTTTCATGCATTTTTAGTACTTCTTTAATCGGTGCACCCGGTCGAACTACACTTTCAACACTAATGTCTGGTCGTCGTTCAGCTATCATACTGCTTAGACCCCTGTCTACAAATAAGGTTCAAACCTTGCTAGACGATGAGATTTACTGCGATTACAGGAATGTAAATATTACAGTTTTATTTCAAAAAGTAAATTACGAATTAAGGTCTTATTCCGCAAAAAGCGGAGATTTCATGCAAAACTGGCTAAAGCATTAAGTAATTAGATTATTCTTACCGAATTACTTCCACTCCTAGGTACACTTCACCATTGAATCCAAAAAATGAGCCATATTGCTGTTATAGGTCCTTGGCTGGTAAACCCAGGCAGGCAACCTATGAAAAATGAATATACCGCAGTTGCTGCATAAAGTGTTTACAGTAGTTTAAGCATATTGTTACAAATACCAATGTATTGCTTCCGTGTGGGTTAATGTTGAGGTTTTGTTTTACGATCCTACGGCTACACCTCGTTGCGTCGTCGTCCCACGCTGCTTCACTCCTCTACTTGTAAAAAGCATCCGTCAACTATGCTTTGAGGCTTAGGACCCTTAACTTTGGGCTATGATTTGCCGCTTAGAGCCCTAAAGGTAAAAGGTAAAAGTTGCCAGGATTATTTTGTATATCTTGAAAATCTTCTGGAATTTGTGGAAGTCCCAAGGTTGGAAGGTAATTCTCTTGTATCTCCAATTTTCTTCAATTGGTGCAAGGGTCTGATTTGCTTTTCTCTGGTGAACTTGTTGATTTTTCTGAATTTTTAGCCTAAGTGAAAATCATTTCTTATTTCTTAAATGTGCATTATCTATATTAAAAGTTCAGTACTCGTAATTTTTCTTTTATGGTGCAATAATAACCAATAGCCTAATTATTACTCATAAATTGGGGGGACAATAGACACTCCCCCCCCTCATACCTCGAAATGACGTCCCTAGAACTAAGAGCTATAAAAACTAAAGAGCGTCAGAAAAAAAAAAGTTTGATATAATTTAAAATCTTATATTGTCTACAAATAAGGTTCAAACCTTGCTAGACTATGAGATTTACTGTGATTACAGGAATATAAATATTACAGTTTTATTTCAAAAAGTAAATTACGAATTAAAGTCTTATTCTGCCAAAAGCGGAGATTTCATGCGAAACTGGCTAAAACATTAAGTAATTAGATTATTCTTAACGAATTACTTCCACTCCTAAGTACACTTCACCATTGAATCCAAAAAATGAGCCATATTGCTGTTATAGGTCCTTGGCTGGTAAACCCAGGCAGGCAACCTGTGAAAAATGAATGTACCGCAGTTGCTGCATAAAGTGTTTACAGTAGTTTAAGCATATTGTTACAAATACTAATGTATTGCTTCCATGTGGGTTAATGTTGAGGTTTTGTTTTACAATCCTACGGCTACACCTCGTTGCGTCGTCGTCCCACGCTGCTTCACTCCTCTACTTGTAAAAAGCATCCCTCGACTATACTTTGAGGCTTAGGACGCTTAACTTTGTGCTATGCTTTGCCGCTTAGAGCCCTAAAGGTAAAAGGTAAAAGTTGCCAGGATTATTTTGTATTTCTTGAAAGTCTTCTGGAATTTGTGGAAGGCCCAAGGTTGGAAAGTAATTAATTCTCTTGTATCTCCAATTTTCTTCAATTGGTGCAAGAGTCGAAATCTGTCTGATTTGCTTTTCTATGGTCAACCTGTTGATGTTTCTGAATTTTTAGCCTAAGAGAAACTCATCTTTTATTTCTTAAATGTGCATTATCTATATTAAAAGTACAGTTCTTGTAATTTTTCTTTTGTGGTGCAATAATAACCAATAGCCTAATTATTACTCATAAATTGGGGGGGGGCAATAGACACCTCCCTCTCATACCTCAAAATGACGCCCCTAGAACTAAGAGGTATAGAAACTAAAGAGCGTCATAAATAAAAAAAAGTTTGATATAATTTAAAATCTTATATTGTCTACAAATAAGGTTTAAACCTTGCTAAACTATGAGATTTACTGTGATTACAGGAATATAAATATTACAGTTTTATTTCAAAAAGTAAATTACGAATTAAAGTCTTATTCTGCAAAAAGCGGAGATTTCATGCGAAACTGGCTAAAACATTAAGTAATTAGATTATTCTTACCGAATTACTTCCACTCCTAGTTTAACTTCACCATTGAATCCAAAAAATGAGCCATATTGTTTTATAGGTCCTTGGCTGGTAAACTCAGGCAGGCAACCTATGAAAAATGAATATACCGTAGTTGCTGCATAAAGTGTTTGCAGTACTTTTAGCATATTGTTACAAATACTACTGTATTGCTTCCATGTGGGTTAATGTTGAGGTTTTGTTTTACGATCCTACGGCTACACCTCGTCGCGTCGTCGTCCCACGCTGCTTCACTCCTCTACTTGTAAAAAGCATCCGTCGACTATGCTTTGAGGCTTAGGACCCTTAACTTTGGGCTATGCTTTGCCGCTTAGAGCCCAATAGGTAAAAGTTGGCAGGGTTATTTTGTATTTCTTGAAGGTCTTCTGGAATTTGGTGAAGGCCCAAGGTTGGAAAGTAATTCTCTTGTATCTCCAATTTTCTTCAATTGGTGCAAGAGTCGAAATCTGTCTGATTTGCTTTTCTATGCTGAACCTGTTGATGTTTCTGAATTTTTAGCCTAAGACAAAATCATCTTTTATTTCTTAAATGTGCATTTATCTATATTAAAAGTACAGTTCTTGTAATTTTTCTTTTGTGGTGCAATAATAACCAATAGCCTAATTATTACTCATAAATTGGGGGGGCAATAGACACCTCCCTCTCATACCTCGAAATGATGCCCGTAGAACTAAGAGCTATAGAAACTAAAGAACGTCATAAATAAAAAAAAAGTTTGATATAATTTAAAGTCTTATATTGTCTACAAATAAGGTTCAAACCTTGCTAGACTATGAGATTTACTGCGATTACAGGAATGTAAATATTATAGTTTTATTTCAAAAAGTAAATTATGAATTAAAGTCTTATTCTGCAAAAAGCGGAGATTTCATGCGAAACTGGCTAAAACATTAAATAATTACATTATTCTTACCGAATTACTTCCACTCCTAGTTTAACTTCACCATTAAATCGAAAAAATGAGCTATATTGCTGTTATAGGTCCTTGGCTGGTAAACTCAGGCAGGCAACCTATGAAAAATGAATATACCGCAGTTGCTGCATAAAGTGTTTGCAGTAGTTTAAGCATATTGTTACTAATACTAATGTATTGCTTCCGTGTGGGTTAATGTTGAGGTTTTGTTTTACGATCCTACAGCTACACCTCATCGCGTCGTCCCACGCTGCTTCACTCCTCTACTTGTAAAAAGCATCTGTGGACTATACTTTAAGGCTTAGGACGCTTAACTTTGGGCTATGCTTACAGCCCTAAAGGTAAAAGGTAAAAGTTGCCAGGATTATTTTGTATTTCTTGAAAGTCTTCTGGAATTTGTGGAAGGCCCAAGGTTGGAAAGTAATTCTCTTGTATCTCCAATTTTCTTCAATTGGTGCAAGAGTCGTAATCTGTCTGATTTGCTTTTCTCTTGTGAACTTGTTGATTTTTCTGAATTTTTAGCCTAAGAGAAAATCATCTTTTATTTCTTAAATGTGCATTATCTATATTAAAAGTACAGTTCCCGTAATTTTTCCTTTGTGGTGCAATAATAACCAATAGCCTAATTATTATTCATAAATTGGGGGGCTAATAGACACCTCCCTCTCATACCTCGAAATGACGCCCCTAGAACTAAGAGGTATAGAAACTAAAGAGCGTCATAAATAAAAAAAAGTTTGATATAATTTAAAAGCTTATATTGTCTACAAATAAGGTTCAAACCTTGCTAGACTATGAGATTAACTGTGATTACCGGAATATAAATATCACAGTTTTATTTCAAAAAGTAAATTACGAATTAAAGATTTATTCTGCAAAACGCGGAGATTTCATGCGAAACTGGCTAAAACATTAAGTAATTAGATTATTCTTACCGAATTACTTCCACTCCTAGTTAAACTTCACCATTGAATCCAAAAAATGAGCCATATTGCTGTTATAGGTCCTTGGCTGGTAAACCCAGGCAGGCAACCTATGAAAAATGAATATACCGCAGTTGCTGCTTAAAGTGTTTGCTGTAGTTTAAGCACTTTGTTACTAATACTAATGTATTGCTTCCGTGTGGGTTAATGTTGAGGTTTTGTTTAACGATCCTACGGCTACACCTCGTCGCGTCGTCGTCCCACGCTGCTTCACTCCTCTACTTGTAAAAAGCATCCCTCGACTATGCTTTGAGGCTTAGGACGCTTAACTTTGTGCTATGCTTTGCCGCTTAGAGCCCTAAAGGTAAAAGGTAAAAGTTGCCAGGATTATTTTGTATATCTTGAAAGTTTTCTGGAATTTGTGGAAGGCCCAAGGTTGGAAAGTAATTCGCTTGTATCTCTAATTTTCTTCAATTGGTGCAAGAGTCGTAATCTGTCTGATTTGCTAATTTTCTTCAATTGGTGCAAGAGTCGTAATCTGTCTGATTTGCTTTTCTATGGTGAACCTGTTGATTTTTCTGAATTTTTAGCCTAAGAGAAAATCATTTTTTATTTCTTGAATGTCCATCATCTATATTAAAAGTACAGTTCTCGTAATTTTTCTTTTTTGGTGCAATAATAACCAATAGCCTAATTATTAGTTTAAATTGGGGGGGCAATAGACGCCCTCCCCATACCTCGAAATGATGCCCGTAGAACTAAGAGATATAGAAACTAAAGAGCATCATAAATAAAAAATAAGTTTGATATAATTTAAAATCTTATATTGTCTACAAATAAGGTTCAAACCTTGCTAGACTATGAGATTTACTGTGATTACAGGAATATAAATATTACAGTTTTATTTCAAAAAGTAAATTACGAATTAAAGTCTTATTCTGCAAAAAGCGGAGATTTCATGCGAAACTGTTTAAAACATTAAGTAATTAGATTATTCTTACCGAATTACTTCCACTCCTAGTTAAACTTCACCATTGAATCCAAAAAATGAGCCATATTGCTGTTATAGGTCCTTGGCAGGTAAACTCAGGCAGGCAACCTATGAAAAATGAATATACCGTAGTTGCTGCATAAAGTGTTTACAGTAGTTTAAGCATATTGTTACAAATACTAATGTATTGTTTCCATGTGGGTTAATGTTGAGGTTTTGTTTTACGATCCTACGGCTACACCTCGTCGCGTCATCGTCCCACGCTGCTTCACTCCTCTACTTGTAAAAAGCATCCGTCGACTATGCTTTGAGGCTTAGGACCCTTAACTTTGGGCTATGCTTTGCCGCTTAGAGCCCTAAAGGTAAAAGTTGCCAGGATTATTTTGTATTTGTTGAAAGTCTTCTGGAATTTGTGGAAGGCCCAATGTTGGAAAGTAATTCTCTTGTATCTCCAATTTTCTTCAATTGGTGCAAGAGTCGTAATCTGTCTGATTTGCTTTTCTATGGTGAACCTGTTGATGTTTCTGAATTTTTAGCCTAAGAGAAAATCATCTTTTATTTCTTAAATGTGCATTATCTACATTAAAAGTACAGTTCTCGTAATTTTTCTTTTGTGGTGCAATAATAACCAATAGCCTAATTATTACTCATAAATTGGGGGTGGGCAATAGACACCTCCCCCTCATACCTCGAAATGACGCCCCTAGAACTAAGAGCTATAGAAACTAAAGAGCGTCATAAATAAAAAAAAGTTTGATATAATTTAAAATCTTATATTGTCTACAACTAAGGTTCAAACCTTGCTAGACTATGAGATTTACTGCGATTACAGGAATGTAAATATTACAGTTTTATTTCAAAAAGTAAATTACGGATTAATGTCTTATTCTGCAAAAAGCGGAGATTTCATGCAAAACTGGCTAAAACATTAAGTAATTAGATTATTCTTAACGAATTACTTCCACTCCTAAGTACACTTCACCATTGAATCCAAAAAATGAGCCATATTGCTGTTATAGGTCCTTGGCTGGTAAACCCAGGCAGGCAACCTGTGAAAAATGAATATACCGCAGTTGCTGCATAAAGTGTTTACAGTAGTTTAAGCATATTGTTACAAATACCAATGTTTTGCTTCCATGTGGGTTAATGTTGAGGTTTTGTTTTACGATCCTACGGCTACACCTCGTTGCGTCGTCGTCCCACGCTGCTTCACTCCTCTACTTGTAAAAAGCATCCGTCAACTATGCTTTGAGGCTTAGGACCCTTAACTTTGGGCTATGATTTGCCGCTTAGAGCCCTAAAGGTAAAAGGTAAAAGTTGCCAGGATTATTTTGTATATCTTGAAAATCTTCTGGAATTTGTGGAAGTCCCAAGGTTGGAAGGTAATTCTCTTGTATCTCCAATTTTCTTCAATTGGTGCAAGGGTCTGATTTGCTTTTCTCTGGTGAACTTGTTGATTTTTCTGAATTTTTAGCCTAAGTGAAAATCATTTTTTATTTCTTAAATGTGCATTATCTATATTAAAAGTTCAGTTCTCGTAATTTTTCTTTTATGGTGCAATAATAACCAATAGCCTAATTATTACTCATAAATTGGGGGGACAATAGACACTCCCCCCCCTCATACCTCGAAATGACGTCCCTAGAACTAAGAGCTATAAAAACTAAAGAGCGTCAGAAAAAAAAACGTTTGATATAATTTAAAATCTTATATTGTCTACAAATAAGGTTCAAACCTTGCTAGACTATGAGATTTACTGTGATTACAGGAATATAAATATTACAGTTTTATTTCAAAAAGTAAATTACGAATTAAAGTCTCATTCTGCCAAAAGCGGAGATTTCATGCGAAACTGGCTAAAACATTAAGTAATTAGATTATTCTTAACGAATTACTTCCACTCCTAAGTACACTTCACCATTGAATCCAAAAAATGAGCCATATTGCTGTTATAGGTCCTTGGCTGGTAAACCCAGGCAGGCAACCTGTGAAAAATGAATATACCGCAGTTGCTGCATAAAGTGTTTACAGTAGTTTAAGCATATTGTTACAAATACCAATGTATTGCTTCCATGTGGGTTAATGTTGAGGTTTTGTTTTACGATCCTACGGCTACACCTCGTTGCGTCGTCGTCCCACGCTGCTTCACTCCTCTACTTGTAAAAAGTATCCGTCAACTGCTTTGAGGCTTAGGACCCTTAACTTTGGGCAATGATTTGCCGCTTAGAGCCCTAAAGGTAAAAGGTAAAAGTTGCCAGGATTATTTTGTATATCTTGAAAATGTTCTGGAATTTGTGGAAGGCCCAAGGTTGGAAGGTAATTCTCTTGTATCTCCAATTTTCTTCAATTGGTGCAAGGGTCTGATTTGCTTTTCTCTGGTGAACTTGTTGATTTTTCTGAATTTTTAGCCTAGGAGAAAATCATCTTTTATTTCTTAAATGTGAATTATCTATATTAAAAGTACAGTTCTCGTAATTTTTCTTTTGTGGTGCAATAATAACCAATAGCCTAATTATTACTCATAAACTGGGGGGACAATAGGCACCCCCCCCCCTTCATGCCTCGAAATGACGCCCCTAGAACTAAGAGCTATAAAAACTAAAGAGCGTCAGAAAAAAAAACGTTTGATATAATTTAAAATCTTATATTGTCTACAAATAAGGTTCAAACCTTGCTAGACTATGAGATTTACTGCGATTACAGGAATGTAAATATTATAGTTTTATTTCAAAAAGTAAATTACGAATTAAAGTCTTATTCTGCAAAAAGCGGAGATTTCATGCGAAACTGGCTAATACATTAAATAATTACATTATTCTTACCGAATTACTTCCACTCCTACTTTTAACTTCACCATTAAATCGAAAGAATGAGCCATATTGCTGTTATAGGTCCTTGGCTGGTAAACTCAGGCAGGCAACCTATGAAAAATGAATATACCGCAGTTGCTGCATAAAGTGTTTGCAGTAGTTTAAGCACTTTGTTACTAATACTAATGTATTGCTTCCGTGTGGGTTAATGTTGAGGTTTTGTTTAACGATCCTACGGCTACACCTCGTCGCGTCGTCGTCCCACGCTGCTTCACTCCTCTACTTGTAAAAAGCATCCCTCGACTATACTTTGAGGCTTAGGACGCTTAACTTTGTGCTATGCTTTGCCGCTTAGAGCCCTAAAGGTAACAGGTAAAAGTTGCCAGGATTATTTTGTATTTCTTGAAAGTCTTCTGGAATTTGTGGAAGGCCCAAGGTTGGAAAGTAATTCTCTTGTATCTCCAATTTTCTTCAATTGGTGCAAGAGTCGAAATCTGTCTGATTTGCTTTTCTATGGTCAACCTGTTGATGTTTCTGAATTTTTAGCCTAAGAGAAACTCATCTTTTATTTCTTAAATATGCATTATCTATATTAAAAGTACAGTTCTTGTAATTTTTCTTTTGTGGTGCAATAATAACCAATAGCCTAATTATTACTCATAAATTGGGGGGGGCAATAGACACCTCCCTCTCATACCTCAAAATGACGCCTCTAGAACTAAGAGGTATAGAAACTAAAGAGCGTCATAAATAAAAAAAAGTTTGATATAATTTAAAATCTTATATTGTCTACAAATAAGGTTTAAACCTTGCTAAACTATGAGATTTACTGTGATTACAGGAATATAAATATTACAGTTTTATTTCAAAAAGTAAATTACGAATTAAAGTCTTATTCTGCAAAAAGCGGAGATTTCATGCGAAACTGGCTAAAACATTAAGTAATTAGATTATTCTTACCGAATTACTTCCACTCCTAGTTTAACTTCACCATTGAATCCAAAAAATGAGCCATATTGTTTTATAGGTCCTTGGCTGGTAAACTCAGGCAGGCAACCTATGAAAAATGAATATACCGTAGTTGCTGCATAAAGGGTTTGCAGTACTTTTAGCATATTGTTACAAATACTAATGTATTGCTTCCATGTGGGTTAATGTTGAGGTTTTGTTTTACGATCCTACGGCTACACCTCGTCGCGTCGTCGTCCCACGCTGCTTCACTCCTCTACTTGTAAAAAGCATCCGTCGACTATGCTTTGAGGCTTAGGACCCTTAACTTTGGGCTATGCTTTGCCGCTTAGAGCCCAATAGGTAAAAGTTGGCAGGGTTATTTTGTATTTCTTGAAGGTCTTCTGGAATTTGGTGAAGGCCCAAGGTTGGAAAGTAATTCTCTTGTATCTCCAATTTTCTTCAATTGGTGCAAGAGTCGAAATCTGTCTGATTTGCTTTTCTATGCTGAACCTGTTGATGTTTCTGAATTTTTAGCCTAAGACAAAATCATCTTTTATTTCTTAAATGTGCATTTATCTATATTAAAAGTACAGTTCTTGTAATTTTTCTTTTGTGGTGCAATAATAACCAATAGCCTAATTATTACTCATAAATTGGGGGGGCAATAGACACCTCCCTCTCATACCTCGAAATGACGCCCATAGAACTAAGAGGTATAGAAACTAAAGAGCGTCATAAATAAAAAAAAGTTTGATATAATTTAAAATCTTATATTGTCTACAAATAAGGTTCAAACCTTGCTAGACGATGAGATTTACTGCGATTACAGGAATGTAAATATTACAGTTTTATTTCAAAAAGTAAATTACGGATTAAGGTCTTATTCTGCAAAAAGCGGAGATTTCATGCAAAACTGGCTAAAACATTAGTAATTAGATTATTCTTACCGAATTACTTCCACTCCTAAGTACACTTCACCATTGAATCCAAAAAATGAGCCATATTGCTGTTATAGGTCCTTGGCTGGTAAACCCATGCAGGCAACCTGTGAAAAATGAATATACCGCAGTTGCTGCATAAAGTGTTTACAGTAGTTTAAGCATATTGTTACAAATACCAATGTATTGCTTCCATGTGGGTTAATGTTGAGGTTTTGTTTTACGATCCTACGGCTACACCTCGTTGCGTCGTCGTCCCACGCTGCTTCACTCCTCTACTTGTAAAAAGTATCCGTCAACTGCTTTGAGGCTTAGGACCCTTAACTTTGGGCTATGATTTGCCACTTAGAGCCCTAAAGGTAAAAGGTAAAAGTTGCCAGGATTATTTTGTATATCTTGAAAATCTTCTGGAATTTGTGGAAGGCCCAAGGTTGGAAGGTAATTCTCTTGTATCTCCAATTTTCTTCAGTTGGTGCAAGGGTCTGATTTGCTTTTCTCTGGTGAACTTGTTGATTTTTCTGAATTTTTAGCCTAAGTGAAAATCATTTTTTATTTCTTAAATGTGCATTATCTATATTAAAAGTTCAGTTCTCGTAATTTTTCTTTTGTGGTGCAGTAATAACCAATAGCCTAATTATTACTCATAAATTGGAGGGAGGGCAATAGACACCCCCCTCATACCTCGAAATGATGCCCGTAGAACTAAGAGCTATAGAAACTAAAGAACGTCATAAATAAAAAAAAAGTTTGATATAATTTAAGGTCTTATATTGTCTACAAATAAGGTTCAAACCTTGCTAGACTATGAGATTTACTGCGATTACAGGAATGTAAATATTATAGTTTTATTTCAAAAAGTAAATTATGAATTAAAGTCTTATTCTGCAAAAAGCGGAGATTTCATGCGAAACTGGCTAAAACATTAAATAATTACATTATTCTTACCGAATTACTTCCACTTCTAGTTTAACTTCACCATTAAATCGAAAAAATGAGCTATATTGCTGTTATAGGTCCTTGGCTGGTAAACTCAGGCAGGCAACCTATGAAAAATGAATATACCGCAGTTGCTGAATAAAGTGTTTGCAGTAGTTTAAGCATATTGTTACTAATACTAATGTATTGCTTCCGTGTGGGTTAATGTTGAGGTTTTGTTTTACGATCCTACAGCTACACCTCATCGCGTCGTCCCACGCTGCTTCACTCCTCTACTTGTAAAAAGCATCTGTCGACTATACTTTAAGGCTTAGGACGCTTAACTTTGGGCTATGCTTACAGCCCTAAAGGTAAAAGGTAAAAGTTGCCAGGATTATTTTGTATTTCTTGAAAGTCTTCTGGAATTTGTGGAAGGCCCAAGGTTGGAAAGTAATTCTCTTGTATCTCCAATTTTCTTCAATTGGTGCAAGAGTCGTAATCTGTCTGATTTGCTTTTCTCTTGTGAACTTGTTGATTTTTCTGAATTTTTAGCCTAAGAGAAAATCATCTTTTATTTCTTAAATGTGCATTATCTATATTAAAAGTACAGTTCTTGTAATTTTTCCTTTGTGGTGCAATAATAACCAATAGCCTAATTATTACTCATAAATTGGGGGGGCAATAGACACCTCCCTCTCATACCTCAAAATGACGCCCCTAGAACTAAGAGGTATAGAAACTAAAGAGCGTCATAAATAAAAAAAAGTTTGATATAATTTAAAATCTTATATTGTCTACAAATAAGGTTCAAACCTTGCTAGACTATGAGATTAACTGTGATTACCGGAATATAAATATTACAGTTTTATTTCAAAAAGTAAATTACGAATTAAAGTCTTATTCTGCAAAAAGCGGAGATTTCATGCGAAACTGGCTAATACATTAAATAATTACATTATTCTTACCGAATTTCTTCCACTCCTAGTTTTAACTTCACCATTAAATCGAAAAAATGAGCCATATTGCTGTTATAGGTCCTTGGCTGGTAAACTCAGGCAGGCAACTTATGAAAAATGAATATACCGCAGTTGCTGCATAAAGTGTTTGCAGTAGTTTAAGCATATTGTTACTAATACTAATGTATTGCTTCCATGTGGGTTAATGTTGAGGTTTTGTTTTACGATCCTACGGCTACACCTCGTCGCGTCGTCGTCCCACGCTGCTTCACTCCTCTACTTGTAAAAAGCATCCGTCGACTATGCTTTGAGGCTTAGGACGCTTAACTTTGGGCTATGCTTTGCCGCTTACAGCCCTAAAGGTAAAAGTTGCCAGGATTATTTTGTATTTCTTGAAAGTCTTCTGGAATTTGTGGAAGGCCCAAGGTTGGAAAGTAATTAATTCTCTTGTATCTCCAATTTTCTTCAATTGGTGCAAGAGTCGAAATCTGTCTGATTTGCTTTTCTATGGTCAACCTGTTGATGTTTCTGAATTTTTAGCCTAAGAGAAACTCATCTTTTATTTCTTAAATGTGCATTATCTATATTAAAAGTACAGTTCTTGTAATTTTTCTTTTGTGGTGCAATAATAACCAATAGCCTAATTATTACTCATAAATTGGGGGGGGGCAATAGACACCTCCCTCTCATACCTCAAAATGACGCCCCTAGAACTAAGAGGTATAGAAACTAAAGAGCGTCATAAATAAAAAAAAGTTTGATATAATTTAAAATCTTATATTGTCTACAAATAAGGTTTACACCTTGCTAAACTATGAGATTTACTGTGATTACAGGAATATAAATATTACAGTTTTATTTCAAAAAGTAAATTACGAATTAAAGTCTTATTCTGCAAAAAGCGGAGATTTCATGCGAAACTGGCTAAAACATTAAGTAATTAGATTATTCTTAACGAATTACTTCCACTCCTAAGTACACTTCACCATTGAATCCAAAAAATGAGCCATATTGCTGTTATAGTTCCTTGGCTGGTAAACCCAGGCAGGCAACCTGTGAAAAATGAATATACCGCAGTTGCTGCATAAAGTGTTTACAGTAGTTTAAGCATATTGTTACAAATACCAATGTTTTGCTTCCATGTGGGTTAATGTTGAGGTTTTGTTTTACGATCCTACGGCTACACCTCGTTGCGTCGTCGTCCCACGCTGCTTCACTCCTCTACTTGTAAAAAGCATCCGTCAACTATGCTTTGAGGCTTAGGACCCTTAACTTTGGGCTATGATTTGCCGCTTAGAGCCCAATAGGTAAAAGTTGGCAGGGTTATTTTGTATTTCTTGAAGGTCTTCTGGAATTTGGTGAAGGCCCAAGGTTGGAAAGTAATTCTCTTGTATCTCCAATTTTCTTCAATTGGTGCAAGAGTCGAAATCTGTCTGATTTGCTTTTCTATGGTGAACCTGTTGATGTTTCTGAATTTTTAGCCTAAGACAAAATCATCTTTTATTTCTTAAATGTGCATTTATCTATATTAAAAGTACAGTTCTTGTAATTTTTCTTTTGTGGTGCAATAATAACCAATAGCCTAATTATTACTCATAAATTGGGGGGGCAATAGACACCTCCCTCTCATACCTCGAAATGACGCCCCTAGAACTAAGAGGTATAGAAACTAAAGAGCGTCATAAATTAAAAAAAGTTTGATATAATTTAAAATCTTATATTGTCTACAAATAAGGTTCAAACCTTGCTAGACGATGAGATTTACTGCGATTACAGGAATGTAAATATTACAGTTTTATTTCAAAAAGTAAATTACGGATTAAGGTCTTATTCTGCAAAAAGCGGAGATTTCATGCAAGACTGGCTAAAACATTAGTAATTAGATTATTCTTACCGAATTACTTCCACTCCTAAGTACACTTCACCATTGAATCCAAAAAATGAGCCATATTGCTGTTATAGGTCCTTGGCTGTTAAACCCAGGCAGGCAACCTGTGAAAAATGAATATACCGCAGTTGCTGCATAAAGTGTTTACAGTAGTTTAAGCATATTGTTACAAATACCAATGTATTGCTTCCATGTGGGTTAATGTTGAGGTTTTGTTTTACGATCCCTACGGCTACACCTCGTTGCGTCGTCGTCCCACGCTGCTTCACTCCTCTACTTGTAAAAAGTATCCGTCAACTGCTTTGAGGCTTAGGACCCTTAACTTTGGGCTATGATTTGCCACTTAGAGCCCTAAAGGTAAAAGGTAAAAGTTGCCAGGATTATTTTGTATATCTTGAAAATCTTCTGGAATTTGTGGAAGGCCCAAGGTTGGAAGGTAATTCTCTTGTATCTCCAATTTTCTTCAGTTGGTGCAAGGGTCTGATTTGCTTTTCTCTGGTGAACTTGTTGATTTTTCTGAATTTTTAGCCTAAGTGAAAATCATTTTTTATTTCTTAAATGTGCATTATCTATATTAAAAGTTCAGTTCTCGTAATTTTTCTTTTGTGGTGCAGTAATAACTAATAGCCTAATTATTACTCATAAATTGGAGGGAGGGCAATAGACACCCCCCTCATACCTCGAAATGATGCCCGTAGAACTAAGAGCTATAGAAACTAAAGAACGTCATAAATAAAAAAAAAGTTTGATATAATTGAAAGTCTTATATTGTCTACAAATAAGGTTCAAGCCTTGCTAGACTGTGAGATTAACTGCGATTACAGGAATGTAAATATTATAGTTTTATTTCAAAAAGTAAATTATGAATTAAAGTCTTATTCTGCAAAAAACGGAGATTTCATGCGAAACTGGCTAAAACATTAAATAATTACATTATTCTTACCGAATTACTTCCACTCCTAGTTTAACTTCACCATTAAATCGAAAAAATGAGCTATATTGCTGTTATAGGTCCTTGGCTGGTAAACTCAGGCAGGCAACCTATGAAAAATGAATATACCGCAGTTGCTGCATAAAGTGTTTGCAGTAGTTTAAGCATATTGTTACTAATACTAATGTATTGCTTCCGTGTGGGTTAATGTTGAGGTTTTGTTTTACGATCCTACAGCTACACCTCATCGCGTCGTCCCACGCTGCTTCACTCCTCTACTTGTAAAAAGCATCTGTCGACTATACTTTAAGGCTTAGGACGCTTAACTTTGGGCTATGCTTACAGCCCTAAAGGTAAAAGGTAAAATTTGCCAGGATTATTTTGTATTTCTTGAAAGTCTTCTGGAATTTGTGGAAGGCCCAAGGTTGGAAAGTAATTCTCTTGTATCTCCAATTTTCTTCAATTGGTGCAAGAGTCGTAATCTGTCTGATTTGCTTTTCTCTTGTGAACTTGTTGATTTTTCTGAATTTTTAGCCTAAGAGAAAATCATCTTTTATTTCTTAAATGTGCATTATCTATATTAAAAGTACAGTTCCCGTAATTTTTCCTGTGTGGTGCAATAATAACCAATAGCCTAATTATTATTCATAAATGTGGGGGCTAATAGACACCTCCCTCTCATACCTCGAAATGACGCCCCTAGAACTAAGAGGTATAGAAACTAAAGAGCATCATAAATAAAAAAAAGTTTGATATAATTTAAAATCTTATATTGTCTACAAATAAGGTTCAAACCTTGCTAGACTATGAGATTAACTGTGATTACCGGAATATAAATATCACAGTTTTATTTCAAAAAGTAAATTACGAATTAAAGATTTATTCTGCAAAACGCGGAGATTTCATGCGAAACTGGCTAAAACATTAAGTAATTAGATTATTCTTACCGAATTACTTCCACTCCTAGTTAAGCTTTACCATTGAATCCAAAAAATGAGCCATATTGCTGTTATAGGTCCTTGGCTGGTAAACCCAGGCAGGCAACCTATGAAAAATGAATATACCGCAGTTGCTGCTTAAAGTGTTTGCTGTAGTTTAAGCACTTTGTTACTAATACTAATGTATTGCTTCCGTGTGGGTTAGTGTTGAGGTTTTGTTTAACGATCCTACGGCTACACCTCGTCGCGTCGTCGTCCCACGCTGCTTCACTCCTCTACTTGTAAAAAGCATCCCTCGACTATGCTTTGAGGCTTAGGACGCTTAACTTTGTGCTATGCTTTGCCGCTTAGAGCCCTAAAGGTAAAAGGTAAAAGTTGCCAGGATTATTTTGTATATCTTGAAAGTTTTCTGGAATTTGTGGAAGGCCCAAGGTTGGAAAGTAATTCTCTTGTATCTCTAATTTTCTTCAATTGGTGCAAGAGTCGTAATCTGTCTGATTTGCTTTTCTATGGTGAACCTGTTGATTTTTCTGAATTTTTAGCCTAAGAGAAAATCATTTTTTATTTCTTAATTGTCCATTATCTATATTAAAAGTACAGTTCTCGTAATTTTTCTTTTTTGGTGCAATAATAACCAATAGCCTAATTATTAGTTTAAATTGGGGGGGCAATAGACGCCCTCCCCATACCTCGAAATGATGCCCGTAGAACTAAGACCTATAGAAACTAAAGAGCATCATAAATAAAAAATAAGTTTGATATAATTTAAAATCTTATATTGTCTACAAATAAGGTTCAAACCTTGCTAGACTATGAGATTTACTGTGATTACAGGAATATAAATATTACAGTTTTATTTCAAAAAGTAAATTACGAATTAAAGTCTTATTCTGCAAAAAGCGGAGATTTCATGCGAAAGTGTTTAAAACATTAAGTAATTAGATTATTCTTACCGAATTACTTCCACTCCTAGTTAAACTTCACCATTGAATCCAAAAAATGAGCCATATTGCTGTTATAGGTCCTTGGCAGGTAAACTCAGGCAGGCAACCTATGAAAAATGAATATACCGTAGTTGCTGCATAAAGTGTTTACAGTAGTTTAAGCATATTGTTACAAATACTAATGTATTGTTTCCATGTGGGTTAATGTTGAGGTTTTGTTTTACGATCCTACGGCTACACCTCGTCGCGTCATCGTCCCACGCTGCTTCACTCCTCTACTTGTAAAAAGCATCCGTCGACTATGCTTTGAGGCTTAGGACCCTTAACTTTGGGCTATGCTTTGCCGCTTAGAGCCCTAAAGGTAAAAGTTGCCAGGATTATTTTGTATTTGTTGAAAGTCTTCTGGAATTTGTGGAAGGCCCAATGTTGGAAAGTAATTCTCTTGTATCTACAATTTTCTTCAATTGGTGCAAGAGTCGTAATCTGTCTGATTTGCTTTTCTATGGTGAACCTGTTGATGTTTCTGAATTTTTAGCCTAAGGGAAAATCATCTTTTATTTCTTAAATGTGCATTATCTACATTAAAAGTACAGTTCTCGTAATTTTTCTTTTGTGGTGCAATAATAACCAATAGCCTAATTATTACTCATAAATTGGGGGGGGCAATAGACACCTCCCCCTCATACCTCGAAATGACGCCCCTAGAACTAAGAGCTATAGAAACTAAAGAGCGTCATAAATAAAAAAAAGTTTGATATAATTTAAAATCTTATATTGTCTACAACTAAGGTTCAAACCTTGCTAGAATATGAGATTTACTGCGATTACAGGAATGTAAATATTACAGTTTTATTTCAAAAAGTAAATTACGGATTAAGGTCTTATTCTGCAAAAAGCGGAGATTTCATGCAAAACTGGCTAAAACATTAAGTAATTAGATTATTCTTAACGAATTACTTCCACTCCTAAGTACACTTCACCATTGAATCCAAAAAATGAGCCATATTGCTGTTATAGGTCCTTGGCTGGTAAACCCAGGCAGGCAACCTGTGAAAAATGAATATACCGCAGTTGCTGCATAAAGTGTTTACAGTAGTTTAAGCATATTGTTACAAATACCAATGTATTGCTTCCATGTGGGTTAATGTTGAGGTTTTGTTTTACGATCCTACGGCTACACCTCGTTGCGTCGTCGTCCCACGCTGCTTCACTCCTCTACTTGTAAAAAGTATCCGTCAACTGCTTTGAGGCTTAGGACCCTTAACTTTGGGCTATGATTTGCCACTTAGAGCCCTAAAGGTAAAAGGTAAAAGTTGCCAGGATTATTTTGTATATCTTGAAAATCTTTTGGAATTTGTGGAAGGCCCAAGGTTGGAAGGTAATTCTCTTGTATCTCCAATTTTCTTCAGTTGGTGCAAGGGTCTGATTTGCTTTTCTCTGGTGAACTTGTTGATTTTTCTGAATTTTTAGCCTAACTGAAAATCATTTTTTATTTCTTAAATGTGCATTATCTATATTAAAAGTTCAGTTCTCGTAATTTTTCTTTTGTGGTGCAGTAATAACCAATAGCCTAATTATTACTCATAAATTGGAGGGAGGGCAATAGACACCCCCCTCATACCTCGAAATGATGCCCGTAGAACTAAGAGCTATAGAAACTAAAGAACGTCATAAATAAAAAAAAAGTTTGATATAATTTAAAGTCTTATATTGTCTACAATTAAGGTTCAAACCTTGCTAGACTATGAGATTTACTGCGATTACAGGAATGTAAATATTATAGTTTTATTTCAAAAAGTAAATTATGAATTAAAGTCTTATTCTGCAAAAAGCGGAGATTTCATGCGAAACTGGCTAAAACATTAAATAATTACATTATTCTTACCGAATTACTTCCACTTCTAGTTTAACTTCACCATTAAATCGAAAAAATGAGCTATATTGCTGTTATAGGTCCTTGGCTGGTAAACTCAGGCAGGCAACCTATGAAAAATGAATATACCGCAGTTGCTGCATAAAGTGTTTGCAGTAGTTTAAGCATATTGTTACTAATACTAATGTATTGCTTCCGTGTGGGTTAATGTTGAGGTTTTGTTTTACGATCCTACAGCTACACCTCATCGCGTCGTCCCACGCTGCTTCACTCCTCTACTTGTAAAAAGCATCTGTCGACTATACTTTAAGGCTTAGGACGCTTAACTTTGGGCTATGCTTACAGCCCTAAAGGTAAAAGGTAAAATTTGCCAGGATTATTTTGTATTTCTTGAAAGTCTTCTGGAATTTGTGGAAGGCCCAAGGTTGGAAAGTAATTCTCTTGTATCTCCAATTTTCTTCAATTGGTGCAAGAGTCGTAATCTGTCTGATTTGCTTTTCTCTTGTGAACTTGTTGATTTTTCTGAATTTTTAGCCTAAGAGAAAATCATCTTTTATTTCTTAAATGTGCATTATCTATATTAAAAGTACAGTTCTTGTAATTTTTCCTTTGTGGTGCAATAATAACCAATAGCCTAATTATTACTCATAAATTGGGGGGGCAAGACACCTCCCTCTCATACCTCAAAATGACGCCCCTAGAACTAAGAGGTATAGAAACTAAAGAGCATCATAAATAAAAAATAAGTTTGATATAATTTAAAATCTTATATTGTCTACAAATAAGGTTTAAACCTTGCTAAACTATGAGATTTACTGTGATTACAGGAATATAAATATTACAGTTTTATTTCAAAAAGTAAATTACGAATTAAAGTCTTATTCTGCAAAAAGCGGAGATTTCATGCGAAACTGGCTAATACATTAAATAATTACATTATTCTTACCGAATTACTTCCACTCCTAGTTTTAACTTCACCATTAAATCGAAAAAATGAGCCATATTGCTGTTATAGGTCCTTGGCTGGTAAACTCAGGCAGGCAACTTATGAAAAATGAATATACCGCAGTTGCTGCATAAAGTGTTTGCAGTAGTTTAAGCATATTGTTACTAATACTAATGTATTGCTTCCATGTGGGTTAATGTTGAGGTTTTGTTTTACGATCCTACGGCTACACCTCGTCGCGTCGTCGTCCCACGCTGCTTCACTCCTCTACTTGTAAAAAGCATCCGTCGACTATGCTTTGAGGCTTAGGACGCTTAACTTTGGGCTATGCTTTGCCGCTTACAGCCCTAAAGGTAAAAGTTGCCAGGATTATTTTGTATTTCTTGAAAGTCTTCTGGAATTTGTGGAAGGCCCAAGGTTGGAAAGTAATTAATTCTCTTGTATCTCCAATTTTCTTCAATTGGTGCAAGAGTCGAAATCTGTCTGATTTGCTTTTCTATGGTCAACCTGTTGATGTTTCTGAATTTTTAGCCTAAGAGAAACTCATCTTTTATTTCTTAAATGTGCATTATCTATATTAAAAGTACAGTTCTTGTAATTTTTCTTTTGTGGTGCAATAATAACCAATAGCCTAATTATTACTCATAAATTGGGGGGGGCAATAGACACCTCCCTCTCATACCTCAAAATGACGCCCCTAGAACTAAGAGGTATAGAAACTAAAGAGCGTCATAAATAAAAAAAAGTTTGATATAATTTAAAATCTTATATTGTCTACAAATAAGGTTTACACCTTGCTAAACTATGAGATTTACTGTGATTACAGGAATATAAATATTACAGTTTTATTTCAAAAAGTAAATTACGAATTAAAGTCTTATTCTGCAAAAAGCGGAGATTTCATGCGAAACTGGCTAAAACATTAAGTAATTAGATTATTCTTAACGAATTACTTCCACTCCTAAGTACACTTCACCATTGAATCCAAAAAATGAGCCATATTGCTGTTATAGGTCCTTGGCTGGTAAACCCAGGCATGCAACCTGTGAAAAATGAATATACCGCAGTTGCTGCATAAAGTGTTTACAGTAGTTTAAGCATATTGTTACAAATACCAATGTTTTGCTTCCATGTGGGTTAATGTTGAGGTTTTGTTTTACGATCCTACGGCTACACCTCGTTGCGTCGTCGTCCCACGCTGCTTCACTCCTCTACTTGTAAAAAGCATCCGTCAACTATGCTTTGAGGCTTAGGACCCTTAACTTTGGGCTATGATTTGCCGCTTAGAGCCCAATAGGTAAAAGTTGGCAGGGTTATTTTGTATTTCTTGAAGGTCTTCTGGAATTTGGTGAAGGCCCAAGGTTGGAAAGTAATTCTCTTGTATCTCCAATTTTCTTCAATTGGTGCAAGAGTCGAAATCTGTCTGATTTGCTTTTCTATGGTGAACCTGTTGATGTTTCTGAATTTTTAGCCTAAGACAAAATCATCTTTTATTTCTTAAATGTGCATTTATCTATATTAAAAGTACAGTTCTTGTAATTTTTCTTTTGTGGTGCAATAATAACCAATAGCCTAATTATTACTCATAAATTGGGGGGGCAATAGACACCTCCCTCTCATACCTCGAAATGACGCCCCTAGAACTAAGAGGTATAGAAACTAAAGAGCGTCATAAATAAAAAAAAGTTTGATATAATTTAAAATCTTATATTGTCTACAAATAAGGTTCAAACCTTGCTAGACGATGAGATTTACTGCGATTACAGGAATGTAAATATTACAGTTTTATTTCAAAAAGTAAATTACGGATTAAGGTCTTATTCTGCAAAAAGCGGAGATTTCATGCAAAACTGGCTAAAACATTAGTAATTAGATTATTCTTACCGAATTACTTCCACTCCTAAGTACACTTCACCATTGAATCCAAAAAATGAGCCATATTGCTGTTATAGGTCCTTGGCTGTTAAACCCAGGCAGGCAACCTGTGAAAAATGAATATACCGCAGTTGCTGCATAAAGTGTTTACAGTAGTTTAAGCATATTGTTACAAATACCAATGTATTGCTTCCATGTGGGTTAATGTTGAGGTTTTGTTTTACGATCCCTACGGCTACACCTCGTTGCGTCGTCGTCCCACGCTGCTTCACTCCTCTACTTGTAAAAAGTATCCGTCAACTGCTTTGAGGCTTAGGACCCTTAACTTTGGGCTATGATTTGCCACTTAGAGCCCTAAAGGTAAAAGGTAAAAGTTGCCAGGATTATTTTGTATATCTTGAAAATCTTCTGGAATTTGTGGAAGGCCCAAGGTTGGAAGGTAATTCTCTTGTATCTCCAATTTTCTTCAGTTGGTGCAAGGGTCTGATTTGCTTTTCTCTGGTGAACTTGTTGATTTTTCTGAATTTTTAGCCTAACTGAAAATCATTTTTTATTTCTTAAATGTGCATTATCTATATTAAAAGTTCAGTTCTCGTAATTTTTCTTTTGTGGTGCAGTAATAACCAATAGCCTAATTATTACTCATAAATTGGAGGGAGGGCAATAGACACCCCCCTCATACCTCGAAATGATGCCCGTAGAACTAAGAGCTATAGAAACTAAAGAACGTCATAAATAAAAAAAAAGTTTGATATAATTTAAAGTCTTATATTGTCTACAATTAAGGTTCAAACCTTGCTAGACTATGAGATTTACTGCGATTACAGGAATGTAAATATTATAGTTTTATTTCAAAAAGTAAATTATGAATTAAAGTCTTATTCTGCAAAAAGCGGAGATTTCATGCGAAACTGGCTAAAACATTAAATAATTACATTATTCTTACCGAATTACTTCCACTTCTAGTTTAACTTCACCATTAAATCGAAAAAATGAGCTATATTGCTGTTATAGGTCCTTGGCTGGTAAACTCAGGCAGGCAACCTATGAAAAATGAATATACCGCAGTTGCTGCATAAAGTGTTTGCAGTAGTTTAAGCATATTGTTACTAATACTAATGTATTGCTTCCGTGTGGGTTAATGTTGAGGTTTTGTTTTACGATCCTACAGCTACACCTCATCGCGTCGTCCCACGCTGCTTCACTCCTCTACTTGTAAAAAGCATCTGTCGACTATACTTTAAGGCTTAGGACGCTTAACTTTGGGCTATGCTTACAGCCCTAAAGGTAAAAGGTAAAAGTTGCCAGGATTATTTTGTATTTCTTGAAAGTCTTCTGGAATTTGTGGAAGGCCCAAGGTTGGAAAGTAATTCTCTTGTATCTCCAATTTTCTTCAATTGGTGCAAGAGTCGTAATCTGTCTGATTTGCTTTTCTCTTGTGAACTTGTTGATTTTTCTGAATTTTTAGCCTAAGAGAAAATCATCTTTTATTTCTTAAATGTGCATTATCTATATTAAAAGTACAGTTCTTGTAATTTTTCCTTTGTGGTGCAATAATAACCAATAGCCTAATTATTACTCATAAATTGGGGGGGCAATAGACACCTCCCTCTCATACCTCAAAATGACGCCCCTAGAACTAAGAGGTATAGAAACTAAAGAGCGTCATAAATAAAAAAAAGTTTGATATAATTTAAAATCTTATATTGTCTACAAATAAGGTTTAAACCTTGCTAAACTATGAGATTTACTGTGATTACAGGAATATAAATATTACAGTTTTATTTCAAAAAGTAAATTACGAATTAAAGTCTTATTCTGCAAAAAGCGGAGATTTCATGCGAAACTGGCTAATACATTAAATAATTACATTATTCTTACCGAATTACTTCCACTCCTAGTTTTAACTTCACCATTAAATCGAAAAAATGAGCCATATTGCTGTTATAGGTCCTTGGCTGGTAAACTCAGGCAGGCAACTTATGAAAAATGAATATACCGCAGTTGCTGCATAAAGTGTTTGCAGTAGTTTAAGCATATTGTTACTAATACTAATGTATTGCTTCCATGTGGGTTAATGTTGAGGTTTTGTTTTACGATCCTACGGCTACACCTCGTCGCGTCGTCGTCCCACGCTGCTTCACTCCTCTACTTGTAAAAAGCATCCGTCGACTATGCTTTGAGGCTTAGGACGCTTAACTTTGGGCTATGCTTTGCCGCTTACAGCCCTAAAGGTAAAAGTTGCCAGGATTATTTTGTATTTCTTGAAAGTCTTCTGGAATTTGTGGAAGGCCCAAGGTTGGAAAGTAATTAATTCTCTTGTATCTCCAATTTTCTTCAATTGGTGCAAGAGTCGAAATCTGTCTGATTTGCTTTTCTATGGTCAACCTGTTGATGTTTCTGAATTTTTAGCCTAAGAGAAACTCATCTTTTATTTCTTAAATGTGCATTATCTATATTAAAAGTACAGTTCTTGTAATTTTTCTTTTGTGGTGCAATAATAACCAATAGCCTAATTATTACTCATAAATTGGGGGGGGCAATAGACACCTCCCTCTCATACCTCAAAATGACGCCCCTAGAACTAAGAGGTATAGAAACTAAAGAGCGTCATAAATAAAAAAAAGTTTGATATAATTTAAAATCTTATATTGTCTACAAATAAGGTTTACACCTTGCTAAACTATGAGATTTACTGTGATTACAGGAATATAAATATTACAGTTTTATTTCAAAAAGTAAATTACGAATTAAAGTCTTATTCTGCAAAAAGCGGAGATTTCATGCGAAACTGGCTAAAACATTAAGTAATTAGATTATTCTTAACGAATTACTTCCACTTCTAAGTACACTTCACCATTGAATCCAAAAAATGAGCCATATTGCTGTTATAGGTCCTTGGCTGGTAAACCCAGGCAGGCAACCTGTGAAAAATGAATATACCGCAGTTGCTGCATAAAGTGTTTACAGTAGTTTAAGCATATTGTTACAAATACCAATGTTTTGCTTCCATGTGGGTTAATGTTGAGGTTTTGTTTTACGATCCTACGGCTACACCTCGTTGCGTCGTCGTCCCACGCTGCTTCACTCCTCTACTTGTAAAAAGCATCCGTCAACTATGCTTTGAGGCTTAGGACCCTTAACTTTGGGCTATGATTTGCCGCTTAGAGCCCAATAGGTAAAAGTTGGCAGGGTTATTTTGTATTTCTTGAAGGTCTTCTGGAATTTGGTGAAGGCCCAAGGTTGGAAAGTAATTCTCTTGTATCTCCAATTTTCTTCAATTGGTGCAAGAGTCGAAATCTGTCTGATTTGCTTTTCTATGGTGAACCTGTTGATGTTTCTGAATTTTTAGCCTAAGACAAAATCATCTTTTATTTCTTAAATGTGCATTTATCTATATTAAAAGTACAGTTCTTGTAATTTTTCTTTTGTGGTGCAATAATAACCAATAGCCTAATTATTACTCATAAATTGGGGGGGCAATAGACACCTCCCTCTCATACCTCGAAATGACGCCCCTAGAACTAAGAGGTATAGAAACTAAAGAGCGTCATAAATAAAAAAAAGTTTGATATAATTTAAAATCTTATATTGTCTACAAATAAGGTTCAAACCTTGCTAGACGATGAGATTTACTGCGATTACAGGAATGTAAATATTACAGTTTTATTTCAAAAAGTAAATTACGGATTAAGGTCTTATTCTGCAAAAAGCGGAGATTTCATGCAAAACTGGCTAAAACATTAGTAATTAGATTATTCTTACCGAATTACTTCCACTCCTAAGTACACTTCACCATTGAATCCAAAAAATGAGCCATATTGCTGTTATAGGTCCTTGGCTGTTAAACCCAGGCAGGCAACCTGTGAAAAATGAATATACCGCAGTTGCTGCATAAAGTGTTTACAGTAGTTTAAGCATATTGTTACAAATACCAATGTATTGCTTCCATGTGGGTTAATGTTGAGGTTTTGTTTTACGATCCCTACGGCTACACCTCGTTGCGTCGTCGTCCCACGCTGCTTCACTCCTCTACTTGTAAAAAGTATCCGTCAACTGCTTTGAGGCTTAGGACCCTTAACTTTGGGCTATGATTTGCCACTTAGAGCCCTAAAGGTAAAAGGTAAAAGTTGCCAGGATTATTTTGTATATCTTGAAAATCTTCTGGAATTTGTGGAAGGCCCAAGGTTGGAAGGTAATTCTCTTGTATCTCCAATTTTCTTCAGTTGGTGCAAGGGTCTGATTTGCTTTTCTCTGGTGAACTTGTTGATTTTTCTGAATTTTTAGCCTAACTGAAAATCATTTTTTATTTCTTAAATGTGCATTATCTATATTAAAAGTTCAGTTCTCGTAATTTTTCTTTTGTGGTGCAGTAATAACCAATAGCCTAATTATTACTCATAAATTGGAGGGAGGGCAATAGACACCCCCCTCATACCTCGAAATGATGCCCGTAGAACTAAGAGCTATAGAAACTAAAGAACGTCATAAATAAAAAAAAAGTTTGATATAATTTAAAGTCTTATATTGTCTACAATTAAGGTTCAAACCTTGCTAGACTATGAGATTTACTGCGATTACAGGAATGTAAATATTATAGTTTTATTTCAAAAAGTAAATTATGAATTAAAGTCTTATTCTGCAAAAAGCGGAGATTTCATGCGAAACTGGCTAAAACATTAAATAATTACATTATTCTTACCGAATTACTTCCACTTCTAGTTTAACTTCACCATTAAATCGAAAAAATGAGCTATATTGCTGTTATAGGTCCTTGGCTGGTAAACTCAGGCAGGCAACCTATGAAAAATGAATATACCGCAGTTGCTGCATAAAGTGTTTGCAGTAGTTTAAGCATATTGTTACTAATACTAATGTATTGCTTCCGTGTGGGTTAATGTTGAGGTTTTGTTTTACGATCCTACAGCTACACCTCATCGCGTCGTCCCACGCTGCTTCACTCCTCTACTTGTAAAAAGCATCTGTCGACTATACTTTAAGGCTTAGGACGCTTAACTTTGGGCTATGCTTACAGCCCTAAAGGTAAAAGGTAAAAGTTGCCAGGATTATTTTGTATTTCTTGAAAGTCTTCTGGAATTTGTGGAAGGCCCAAGGTTGGAAAGTAATTCTCTTGTATCTCCAATTTTCTTCAATTGGTGCAAGAGTCGTAATCTGTCTGATTTGCTTTTCTCTTGTGAACTTGTTGATTTTTCTGAATTTTTAGCCTAAGAGAAAATCATCTTTTATTTCTTAAATGTGCATTATCTATATTAAAAGTACAGTTCTTGTAATTTTTCCTTTGTGGTGCAATAATAACCAATAGCCTAATTATTACTCATAAATTGGGGGGGCAATAGACACCTCCCTCTCATACCTCAAAATGACGCCCCTAGAACTAAGAGGTATAGAAACTAAAGAGCGTCATAAATAAAAAAAAGTTTGATATAATTTAAAATCTTATATTGTCTACAAATAAGGTTTAAACCTTGCTAAACTATGAGATTTACTGTGATTACAGGAATATAAATATTACAGTTTTATTTCAAAAAGTAAATTACGAATTAAAGTCTTATTCTGCAAAAAGCGGAGATTTCATGCGAAACTGGCTAATACATTAAATAATTACATTATTCTTACCGAATTACTTCCACTCCTAGTTTTAACTTCACCATTAAATCGAAAAAATGAGCCATATTGCTGTTATAGGTCCTTGGCTGGTAAACTCAGGCAGGCAACTTATGAAAAATGAATATACCGCAGTTGCTGCATAAAGTGTTTGCAGTAGTTTAAGCATATTGTTACTAATACTAATGTATTGCTTCCATGTGGGTTAATGTTGAGGTTTTGTTTTACGATCCTACGGCTACACCTCGTCGCGTCGTCGTCCCACGCTGCTTCACTCCTCTACTTGTAAAAAGCATCCGTCGACTATGCTTTGAGGCTTAGGACGCTTAACTTTGGGCTATGCTTTGCCGCTTACAGCCCTAAAGGTAAAAGTTGCCAGGATTATTTTGTATTTCTTGAAAGTCTTCTGGAATTTGTGGAAGGCCCAAGGTTGGAAAGTAATTAATTCTCTTGTATCTCCAATTTTCTTCAATTGGTGCAAGAGTCGAAATCTGTCTGATTTGCTTTTCTATGGTCAACCTGTTGATGTTTCTGAATTTTTAGCCTAAGAGAAACTCATCTTTTATTTCTTAAATGTGCATTATGTATATTAAAAGTACAGTTCTTGTAATTTTTCTTTTGTGGTGCAATAATAACCAATAGCCTAATTATTACTCATAAATTGGGGGGGGCAATAGACACCTCCCTCTCATACCTCAAAATGACGCCCCTAGAACTAAGAGGTATAGAAACTAAAGAGCGTCATAAATAAAAAAAAGTTTGATATAATTTAAAATCTTATATTGTCTACAAATAAGGTTTACACCTTGCTAAACTATGAGATTTACTGTGATTACAGGAATATAAATATTACAGTTTTATTTCAAAAAGTAAATTACGAATTAAAGTCTTATTCTGCAAAAAGCGGAGATTTCATGCGAAACTGGCTAAAACATTAAGTAATTAGATTATTCTTAACGAATTACTTCCACTCCTAAGTACACTTCACCATTGAATCCAAAAAATGAGCCATATTGCTGTTATAGGTCCTTGGCTGGTAAACCCAGGCAGGCAACCTGTGAAAAATGAATATACCGCAGTTGCTGCATAAAGTGTTTACAGTAGTTTAAGCATATTGTTACAAATACCAATGTTTTGCTTCCATGTGGGTTAATGTTGAGGTTTATTTTACGATCCTACGGCTACACCTCGTTGCGTCGTCGTCCCACGCTGCTTCACTCCTCTACTTGTAAAAAGCATCCGTCAACTATGCTTTGAGGCTTAGGACCCTTAACTTTGGGCTATGATTTGCCGCTTAGAGCCCAATAGGTAAAAGTTGGCAGGGTTATTTTGTATTTCTTGAAGGTCTTCTGGAATTTGGTGAAGGCCCAAGGTTGGAAAGTAATTCTCTTGTATCTCCAATTTTCTTCAATTGGTGCAAGAGTCGAAATCTGTCTGATTTGCTTTTCTATGGTGAACCTGTTGATGTTTCTGAATTTTTAGCCTAAGACAAAATCATCTTTTATTTCTTAAATGTGCATTTATCTATATTAAAAGTACAGTTCTTGTAATTTTTCTTTTGTGGTGCAATAATAACCAATAGCCTAATTATTACTCATAAATTGGGGGGGCAATAGACACCTCCCTCTCATACCTCGAAATGACGCCCCTAGAACTAAGAGGTATAGAAACTAAAGAGCGTCATAAATAAAAAAAAGTTTGATATAATTTAAAATCTTATATTGTCTACAAATAAGGTTCAAACCTTGCTAGACGATGAGATTTACTGCGATTACAGGAATGTAAATATTACAGTTTTATTTCAAAAAGTAAATTACGGATTAAGGTCTTATTCTGCAAAAAGCGGAGATTTCATGCAAAACTGGCTAAAACATTAGTAATTAGATTATTCTTACCGAATTACTTCCACTCCTAAGTACACTTCACCATTGAATCCAAAAAATGAGCCATATTGCTGTTATAGGTCCTTGGCTGTTAAACCCAGGCAGGCAACCTGTGAAAAATGAATATACCGCAGTTGCTGCATAAAGTGTTTACAGTAGTTTAAGCATATTGTTACAAATACCAATGTATTGCTTCCATGTGGGTTAATGTTGAGGTTTTGTTTTACGATCCCTACGGCTACACCTCGTTGCGTCGTCGTCCCACGCTGCTTCACTCCTCTACTTGTAAAAAGTATCCGTCAACTGCTTTGAGGCTTAGGACCCTTAACTTTGGGCTATGATTTGCCACTTAGAGCCCTAAAGGTAAAAGGTAAAAGTTGCCAGGATTATTTTGTATATCTTGAAAATCTTCTGGAATTTGTGGAAGGCCCAAGGTTGGAAGGTAATTCTCTTGTATCTCCAATTTTCTTCAGTTGGTGCAAGGGTCTGATTTGCTTTTCTCTGGTGAACTTGTTGATTTTTCTGAATTTTTAGCCTAAGTGAAAATCATTTTTTATTTCTTAAATGTGCATTATCTATATTGAAAGTTCAGTTCTCGTAATTTTTCTTTTGTGGTGCAGTAATAACTAATAGCCTAATTATTACTCATAAATTGGAGGGAGGGCAATAGACACCCCCCTCATACCTCGAAATGATGCCCGTAGAACTAAGAGGTATAGAAACTAAAGAGCGTCATAAATAAAAAAAAAGTTTGATATAATTGAAAGTCTTATATTGTCTACAAATAAGGTTCAAGCCTTGCTAGACTGTGAGATTAACTGCGATTACAGGAATGTAAATATTATAGTTTTATTTCAAAAAGTAAATTATGAATTAAAGTCTTATTCTGCAAAAAGCGGAGATTTCATGCGAAACTGGCTAAAACATTAAATAATTACATTATTCTTACCGAATTACTTCCACTCCTAGTTTAACTTCACCATTAAATCGAAAAAATGAGCTATATTGCTGTTATAGGTCGTTGGCTGGTAAACTCAGGCAGGCAACCTATGAAAAATGAATATACCGCAGTTGCTGCATAAAGTGTTTGCAGTAGTTTAAGCATATTGTTACTAATACTAATGTATTGCTTCCGTGTGGGTTAATGTTGAGGTTTTGTTTTACGATCCTACAGCTACACCTCATCGCGTCGTCCCACGCTGCTTCACTCCTCTACTTGTAAAAAGCATCTGTCGACTATACTTTAAGGCTTAGGACGCTTTACTTTGGGCTATGCTTACAGCCCTAAAGGTAAAAGGTAAAATTTGCCAGGATTATTTTGTATTTCTTGAAAGTCTTCTGGAATTTGTGGAAGGCCCAAGGTTGGAAAGTAATTCTCTTGTATCTCCAATTTTCTTCAATTGGTGCAAGAGTCGTAATCTGTCTGATTTGCTTTTCTCTTGTGAACTTGTTGATTTTTCTGAATTTTTAGCCTAAGAGAAAATCATCTTTTATTTCTTAAATGTGCATTATCTATATTAAAAGTACAGTTCCCGTAATTTTTCCTTTGTGGTGCAATAATAACCGATAGCCTAATTATTATTCATAAATTGGGGGGCTAATAGACACCTCCCTCTCATACCTCGAAATGACGCCCCTAGAACTAAGAGGTATAGAAACTAAAGAGCGTCATAAATAAAAAAAAGTTTGATATAATTTAAAATCTTATATTGTCTACAAATAAGGTTCAAACCTTGCTAGACTATGAGATTAACTGTGATTACCGGAATATAAATATCACAGTTTTATTTCAAAAAGTAAATTACGAATTAAAGATTTATTCTGCAAAACGCGGAGATTTCATGCGAAACTGGCTAAAACATTAAGTAATTAGATTATTCTTACCGAATTACTTCCACTCCTAGTTAAACTTTACCATTGAATCCAAAAAATGAGCCATATTGCTGTTATAGGTCCTTGGCTGGTAAACCCAGGCAGGCAACCTATGAAAAATGAATATACCGCAGTTGCTGCTTAAAGTGTTTGCTGTAGTTTAAGCACTTTGTTACTAATACTAATGTATTGCTTCCGTGTGGGTTAATGTTGAGGTTTTGTTTAACGATCCTACGGCTACACCTCGTCGCGTCGTCGTCCCACGCTGCTTCACTCCTCTACTTGTAAAAAGCATCCCTCGACTATGCTTTGAGGCTTAGGACGCTTAACTTTGTGCTATGCTTTGCCGCTTAGAGCCCTAAAGGTAAAAGGTAAAAGTTGCCAGGATTATTTTGTATATCTTGAAAGTTTTCTGGAATTTGTGGAAGGCCCAAGGTTGGAAAGTAATTCTCTTGTATCTCTAATTTTCTTCAATTGGTGCAAGAGTCGTAATCTGTCTGATTTGCTTTTCTATGGTGAACCTGTTGATTTTTCTGAATTTTTAGCCTAAGAGAAAATCATTTTTTATTTCTTAATTGTCCATTATCTATATTAAAAGTACAGTTCTCGTAATTTTTCTTTTTTGGTGCAATAATAACCAATAGCCTAATTATTAGTTTAAATTGGGGGGGCAATAGACGCCCTCCCCATACCTCGAAATGATGCCCGTAGAACTAAGACCTATAGAAACTAAAGAGCATCATAAATAAAAAATAAGTTTGATATAATTTAAAATCTTATATTGTCTACAAATAAGGTTCAAACCTTGCTAGACTATGAGATTTACTGTGATTACAGGAATATAAATATTACAGTTTTATTTCAAAAAGTAAATTACGAATTAAAGTCTTATTCTGCAAAAAGCGGAGATTTCATGCGAAACTGTTTAAAACATTAAGTAATTAGATTATTCTTACCGAATTACTTCCACTCCTAGTTAAACTTCACCATTGAATCCAAAAAATGAGCCATATTGCTGTTATAGGTCCTTGGCAGGTAAACTCAGGCAGGCAACCTATGAAAAATGAATATACCGTAGTTGCTGCATAAAGTGTTTACAGTAGTTTAAGCATATTGTTACAAATACTAATGTATTGTTTCCATGTGGGTTAATGTTGAGGTTTTGTTTTACGATCCTACGGCTACACCTCGTCGCGTCATCGTCCCACGCTGCTTCACTCCTCTACTTGTAAAAAGCATCCGTCGACTATGCTTTGAGGCTTAGGACCCTTAACTTTGGGCTATGCTTTGCCGCTTAGAGCCCTAAAGGTAAAAGTTGCCAGGATTATTTTGTATTTGTTGAAAGTCTTCTGGAATTTGTGGAAGGCCCAATGTTGGAAAGTAATTCTCTTGTATCTACAATTTTCTTCAATTGGTGCAAGAGTCGTAATCTGTCTGATTTGCTTTTCTATGGTGAACCTGTTGATGTTTCTGAATTTTTAGCCTAAGGGAAAATCATCTTTTATTTCTTAAATGTGCATTATCTACATTAAAAGTACAGTTCTCGTAATTTTTCTTTTGTGGTGCAATAATAACCAATAGCCTAATTATTACTCATAAATTGGGGGGGGCAATAGACACCTCCCCCTCATACCTCGAAATGACGCCCCTAGAACTAAGAGCTATAGAAACTAAAGAGCGTCATAAATAAAAAAAAGTTTGATATAATTTAAAATCTTATATTGTCTACAACTAAGGTTCAAACCTTGCTAGACTATGAGATTTACTGCGATTACAGGAATGTAAATATTACAGTTTTATTTCAAAAAGTAAATTACGGATTAAGGTCTTATTCTGCAAAAAGCGGAGATTTCATGCAAAACTGGCTAAAACATTAAGTAATTAGATTATTCTTAACGAATTACTTCCACTCCTAAGTACACTTCACCATTGAATCCAAAAAATGAGCCATATTGCTGTTATAGGTCCTTTGCTGGTAAACCCAGGCAGGCAACCTGTGAAAAATGAATATACCGCAGTTGCTGCATAAAGTGTTTACAGTAGTTTAAGCATATTGTTACAAATACCAATGTATTGCTTCCATGTGGGTTAATGTTGAGGTTTTGTTTTACGATCCTACGGCTACACCTCGTTGCGTCGTCGTCCCACGCTGCTTCACTCCTCTACTTGTAAAAAGTATCCGTCAACTGCTTTGAGGCTTAGGACCCTTAACTTTGGGCTATGATTTGCCACTTAGAGCCCTAAAGGTAAAAGGTAAAAGTTGCCAGGATTATTTTGTATATCTTGAAAATCTTCTGGAATTTGTGGAAGGCCCAAGGTTGGAAGGTAATTCTCTTGTATCTCCAATTTTCTTCAGTTGGTGCAAGGGTCTGATTTGCTTTTCTCTGGTGAACTTGTTGATTTTTCTGAATTTTTAGCCTAACTGAAAATCATTTTTTATTTCTTAAATGTGCATTATCTATATTAAAAGTTCAGTTCTCGTAATTTTTCTTTTGTGGTGCAGTAATAACCAATAGCCTAATTATTACTCATAAATTGGAGGGAGGGCAATAGACACCCCCCTCATACCTCGAAATGATGCCCGTAGAACTAAGAGCTATAGAAACTAAAGAACGTCATAAATAAAAAAAAAGTTTGATATAATTTAAAGTCTTATATTGTCTACAATTAAGGTTCAAACCTTGCTAGACTATGAGATTTACTGCGATTACAGGAATGTAAATATTATAGTTTTATTTCAAAAAGTAAATTATGAATTAAAGTCTTATTCTGCAAAAAGCGGAGATTTCATGCGAAACTGGCTAAAACATTAAATAATTACATTATTCTTACCGAATTACTTCCACTCCTAGTTTAACTTCACCATTAAATCGAAAAAATGAGCTATATTGCTGTTATAGGTCCTTGGCTGGTAAACTCAGGCAGGCAACCTATGAAAAATGAATATACCGCAGTTGCTGCTTAAAGTGTTTGCTGTAGTTTAAGGACTTTGTTACTAATACTAATGTATTGCTTCCGTGTGGGTTAATGTTGAGGTTTTGTTTAACGATCCTACGGCTACACCTCGTCGCGTCGTCGTCCCACGCTGCTTCACTCCTCTACTTGTAAAAAGCATCCCTCGACTATGCTTTGAGGCTAAGGACGCTTAACTTTGTGCTATGCTTTGCCGCTTAGAACCCTAAAGGTAAAAGGTAAAAGTTGCCAGGATTATTTTGTATATCTTGAAAGTTTTCTGGAATTTTTGGAAGGCCCAAGGTTGGAAAGTAATTCTCTTGTATCTCTAATTTTCTTCAATTGGTGCAAGAGTCGTAATCTGTCTGATTTGCTTTTCTATGGTGAACCTGTTGATTTTTCTGAATTTTTAGCCTAAGAGAAAATCATTTTTATTTCTTAAATGTCCATTATCTATATTAAAAGTACAGTTCTCGTAATTTTTCTTTTTTGGTGCAATAATAACCAATAGCCTAATTATTAGTTTAAATTGGGGGGGCAATAGACGCCCTCCCCATACCTCAAAATGATGCCCGTAGAACTAAGAGCTATAGAAACTAAAGAGCATCATAAATAAAAAATAAGTTTGATATAATTTAAAATCTTATATTGTCTACAAATAAGGTTCAAACCTTGCTAGACTATGAGATTTACTGTGATTACAGGAATATAAATATTACAGTTTTATTTCAAAAAGTAAATTACGAATTAAAGTCTTATTCTGCAAAAAGCGGAGATTTCATGCGAAACTGTTTAAAACATTAAGTAATTAGATTATTCTTACCGAATTACTTCCACTCCTAGTTAAACTTCACCATTGAATGCAAAAAATGAGCCATATTGCTGTTATAGGTCCTTGGCAGGTAAACTCAGGCAGGCAACCTATGAAAAATGAATATACCGTAGTTGCTGCATAAAGTGTTTACAGTAGTTTAAGCATATTGTTACAAATACTAATGTATTGTTTCCATGTGGGTTAATGTTGAGGTTTTGTTTTACGATCCTACGGCTACACCTCGTCGCGTCATCGTCCCACGCTGCTTCACTCCTCTACTTGTAAAAAGCATCCGTCGATTATGCTTTGAGGCTTAGGACCCTTAACTTTGGGCTATGCTTTGCCGCTTAGAGCCCTAAAGGTAAAAGTTGCCAGGATTATTTTGTATTTGTTGAAAGTCTTCTGGAATTTGTGGAAGGCCCAATGTTGGAAAGTAATTCTCTTGTATGTCCAATTTTCTTCAATTGGTGCAAGAGTCGTAATCTGTCTGATTTGCTTTTCTATGGTGAGCCTGTTGATGTTACTGAATTTTTAGCCTAAGAGAAATCATCTTTTATTTCTTAAATGTGCATTATCTACATTAAAAGTACAGTTCTCGTAATTTTTCTTTTGTGGTGCAATACTAACCAATAGCCTAATTATTACTCATAAATTGGGGGGGGCAATAGACACCTCCCCCTCATACCTCGAAATGACGCCCCTAGAACTAAGAGCTATAGAAACTAAAGAGCGTCATAAATAAAAAAAAAGTTTGATATAATTTAAAATCTTATATTGTCTACAACTAAGGTTCAAACCTTGCTAGACTATGAGATTTACTGCGATTACAGGAATGTAAATATTACAGTTTTATTTCAAAAAGTAAATTACGGATTAAGGTCTTATTCTGCAAAAAGCGGAGATTTCATGCAAAACTGGCTAAAACATTAAGTAATTAGATTATTCTTAACGAATTACTTCCACTCCTAAGTACACTTCACCATTGAATCCAAAAAATGAGCCATATTGCTGTTATAGGTCCTTGGCTGGTAAACTCAGGCAGGCAACCTATGAAAAATGAATATACCGCAGTTGCTGCATAAAGTGTTTACAGTAGTTTAAGCATATTGTTACAAATACCAATGTATTGCTTCCATGTGGGTTAATGTTGAGGTTTTGTTTTACGATCCTACGGCTACACCTCGTTGCGTCGTCGTCCCACGCTGCTTCACTCCTCTACTTGTAAAAAGTATCCGTCAACTGCTTTGAGGCTTAGGACCCTTAACTTTGGGCTATGATTTGCCACTTAGAGCCCTAAAGGTAAAAGGTAAAAGTTGCCAGGATTATTTTGTATATCTTGAAATTCTTCTGGAATTTGTGGAAGGCCCAAGGTTGGAAGGTAATTCTCTTGTATCTCCAATTTTCTTCAGTTGGTGCAAGGGTCTGATTTGCTTTTCTGAGGTGAACTTGTTGATTTTTCTGAATTTTTAGCCTAAGTGAAAATCATTTTTTATTTCTTAAATGTGCATTATCTATATTAAAAGTTCAGTTCTCGTAATTTTTCTTTTGTGGTGCAGTAATAACCAATAGCCTAATTATTACTCATAAATTGGAGGGAGGGCAATAGACACCCCCCTCATACCTCGAAATGATGCCCGTAGAACTAAGAGCTATAGAAACTAAAGAACGTCATAAATAAAAAAACAGTTTGATATAATTTAAAGTCTTATATTGTCTACAAATAAGGTTCAAACCTTGCTAGACTATGAGATTTACTGCGATTACAGGAATGTAAATATTATAGTTTTATTTCAAAAAGTAAATTATGAATTAAAGTCTTATTCTGCAAAAAGCGGAGATTTCATGCGAAACTGGCTAAAACATTAAATAATTACATTATTCTTACCGAATTACTTCCACTCCTAGTTTAACTTCACCATTAAATCGAAAAAATGAGCTATATTGCTGTTATAGGTCCTTGGCTGGTAAACTCAGGCAGGCAACCTATGAAAAATGAATATACCGCAGTTGCTGCATAAAGTGTTTGCAGTAGTTTAAGCATATTGTTACTAATACTAATGTATTGCTTCCGTGTGGGTTAATGTTGAGGTTTTGTTTTACGATCCTACAGCTACACCTCATCGCGTCGTCCCACGCTGCTTCACTCCTCTACTTGTAAAAAGCATCTGTCGACTATACTTTGAGGCTTAGGACGCTTAACTTTGGGCTATTCTTACAGCCCTAAAGGTAAAAGGTAAAAGTTGCCAGGATTATTTTGTATTTCTTGAAAGTCTTCTGGAATTTGTGGAAGGCCCAAGGTTGGAAAGTAATTCTCTTGTATCTCCAATTTTCTTCAATTGGTGCAAGAGTCGTAATCTGTCTGATTTGCTTTTCTCTTGTGAACTTGTTGATTTTTCTGAATTTTTAGCCTAAGAGAAAATCATCTTTTATTTCTTAAATGTGCATTTATCTATATTAAAACTACAGTTCCCGTAATTTTTCCTTTGTGGTGCAATAATAACCAATAGCCTAATTATTATTCATAAATTGGGGGGCTAATAGACACCTCCCTCTCATACCTCGAAATGACGCCCCTAGAACTAAGAGGTATAGAAACTAAAGAGCGTCATAAATAAAAAAAAGTTTGATATAATTTAAAATCTTATATTGTCTACAAATAAGGTTCAAACCTTGCTAGACTATGAGATTTACTGTGATTACAGGAATATAAATATCACAGTTTTATTTCAAAAAGTAAATTACGAATTAAAGACTTATTCTGCAAAAAGCAGAGATTTCATGCGAAACTGGCTAAAACATTAAGTAATTAGATTATTCTTAACGAATTACTTCCACTCCTAAGTACACTTCACCATTGAATCCAAAAAATGAGCCATATTGCTGTTATAGGTCCTTGGCTGGTAAACCCAGGCAGGCAACCTATGAAAAATGAATATACCGCAGTTGCTGCATAAAGTGTTTGCTGTAGTTTAAGCACTTTGTTACTAATACTAATGTATTGCTTCCGTGTGGGTTAATGTTGAGGTTTTGTTTAACGATCCTACGGCTACACCTCGTCGCGTCGTCGTCCCACGCTGCTTCACTCCTCTACTTGTAAAAATCATCCGTCGACTATGCTTTGAGGCTTAGGACCGTTAACTTTGGGCTATGCTTTGCTGCTTAGAGCCCAATAGGTAAAAGTTGCCATGGTTATTTTGTATTTCTTGAAAGTCTTCTGGAATTTGTGGAAGGCCCAAGGTTGGAAAGTAATTAATTCTCTTGTATCTCCAATTTTCTTCAATTGGTGCAAGAGTCGTAATCTGTCTGATTTGCTTTTCTATGGTGAACCCGTTGATTTTTCTGAATTTTTAGCCTAAGAGAAAATCATTTTTTATTTCTTAAATGTCCATTATCTATATTAAAAGTACAGTTCTTGTAATATTTCTTTTTTGGTGCAATAATAACCAATAGCCTAATTATTAGTTTAAATTGGGGGGGCAATAGACGCCCTCCCCATACCTCGAAATGATGCCCGTAGAACTAAGAGCTATAGAAACTAAAGAGCGTCATAAATAAAAAATAAGTTTGATATAATTTAAAATCTTATATTGTCTACAAATAAAGTTCAATCCTTGCTAGACTATGAGATTTACTGCGATTACAGAAATGTAAATATTACGGTTTTATTTCAAAAAGTAAATTACGAATTAAAGATTTATTCTGCAAAAAGCGGAGATTTCATGCGAAACTGGCTAAAACATTAAGTAATTAGATTATTCTTACCCAATTACTTCCACTCCTAGTACAACTTCACCGTTGAATCAAAAAAATGAGCCATATTGCTGTTATAGGTCCATGGCTGGTTAACTCAGGCACGCAAGCTATGAAAAATGATTGTACCGCAGTTGCTGCATAAAGGGTTTGCAGTAGTTTAAGCATTTTGTTACTAATACTAATGTATTGCTTCCGTGTGGGTTAATGTTGAGGTTTTGTTTCACGATCCTACGGCTACTCCTCGTCGCGTCGTCGTCCCATGCTGCTTCACTCCTCTACTTGTAAACAGCATCCGTCGACTATGCTTTGAGGCTTAGGACCCTTAGCTTTGGGCTATGCTTTGCCGCTTAGAGCCCTAAATGTAAAGGGTAAAAGGTGCCAGGGCTTTTTTGTATTTCTTGAAAGTCTTCTGGAATTTGTGGAAGGCCCAAGGTTGGAAAGCAATTCTCTTGTATCTTCAATTCGTGCAAGAGTCGTAATCTGTCTGATTAGCTTTTCTATGGTGAACTTGTTGATTTTTCTGAATTTTTAGCCTAAGAGAAAATCATCTTTTATTTCTTAAATGTGAATTATCTTTATTAAAAGTACAGTTCTCGTAATTTTTCTTTTGTGGTGCAATAATAACCAATAGCTTAATTATTACTCAGAAATTGGGGGGACAATAGACACCCCCCCCCTCATACCTCGAAATGACGCCCCTAGAACTAAGAGCTATAAATACTAAAGCCCGTCAGAAAAAAAAAAAAAGTTTGATATAATTTAAAATCTTATATTGTCTACAAATAAGGTTTAAACCTTGCTAGACTATGAGATTTACTGTGATTACAGGAATATAAATATTACAGTTTTATTTCAAAAAGTAAATTACGAATTAAGGTCTTATTCTGCAAAAAGCGGAGATTTCATGCGAAACTGGCTAATACATTAAATAATTACATTATTCTTACCGAATTACTTCCACTCCTAGTTTTAACTTCACCATTAAATCGAAAAAATGAGCCATATTGCTGTTATAGGTCCTTGGCTGGTAAACTCAGGCAGGCAACTTATGAAAAATGAATATACCGCAGTTGCTGCATAAAGTGTTTGCAGTAGTTTAAGCATATTGTTACTAATACTAATGTATTGCTTCCATGTGGGTTAATGTTGAGGTTTTGTTTTACGATCCTACGGCTACACCTCGTCGCGTCGTCGTCCCACGCTGCTTCACTCCTCTACTTGTAAAAAGCATCCGTCGACTATGCTTTGAGGCTTAGGACGCTTAACTTTGGGCTATGCTTTGCCGCTTACAGCCCTAAAGGTAAAAGTTGCCAGGATTATTTTGTATTTCTTGAAAGTCTTCTGGAATTTGTGGAAGGCCCAAGGTTGGAAAGTAATTAATTCTCTTGTATCTCCAATTTTCTTCAATTGGTGCAAGAGTCGAAATCTGTCTGATTTGCTTTTCTATGGTCAACCTGTTGATGTTTCTGAATTTTTAGCCTAAGAGAAACTCATCTTTTATTTCTTAAATGTGCATTATGTATATTAAAAGTACAGTTCTTGTAATTTTTCTTTTGTGGTGCAATAATAACCAATAGCCTAATTATTACTCATAAATTGGGGGGGGCAATAGACACCTCCCTCTCATACCTCAAAATGACGCCCCTAGAACTAAGAGGTATAGAAACTAAAGAGCGTCATAAATAAAAAAAAGTTTGATATAATTTAAAATCTTATATTGTCTACAAATAAGGTTTACACCTTGCTAAACTATGAGATTTACTGTGATTACAGGAATATAAATATTACAGTTTTATTTCAAAAAGTAAATTACGAATTAAAGTCTTATTCTGCAAAAAGCGGAGATTTCATGCGAAACTGGCTAAAACATTAAGTAATTAGATTATTCTTAACGAATTACTTCCACTCCTAAGTACACTTCACCATTGAATCCAAAAAATGAGCCATATTGCTGTTATAGGTCCTTGGCTGGTAAACCCAGGCAGGCAACCTGTGAAAAATGAATATACCGCAGTTGCTGCATAAAGTGTTTACAGTAGTTTAAGCATATTGTTACAAATACCAATGTTTTGCTTCCATGTGGGTTAATGTTGAGGTTTATTTTACGATCCTACGGCTACACCTCGTTGCGTCGTCGTCCCACGCTGCTTCACTCCTCTACTTGTAAAAAGCATCCGTCAACTATGCTTTGAGGCTTAGGACCCTTAACTTTGGGCTATGATTTGCCGCTTAGAGCCCAATAGGTAAAAGTTGGCAGGGTTATTTTGTATTTCTTGAAGGTCTTCTGGAATTTGGTGAAGGCCCAAGGTTGGAAAGTAATTCTCTTGTATCTCCAATTTTCTTCAATTGGTGCAAGAGTCGAAATCTGTCTGATTTGCTTTTCTATGGTGAACCTGTTGATGTTTCTGAATTTTTAGCCTAAGACAAAATCATCTTTTATTTCTTAAATGTGCATTTATCTATATTAAAAGTACAGTTCTTGTAATTTTTCTTTTGTGGTGCAATAATAACCAATAGCCTAATTATTACTCATAAATTGGGGGGGCAATAGACACCTCCCTCTCATACCTCGAAATGACGCCCCTAGAACTAAGAGGTATAGAAACTAAAGAGCGTCATAAATAAAAAAAAGTTTGATATAATTTAAAATCTTATATTGTCTACAAATAAGGTTCAAACCTTGCTAGACGATGAGATTTACTGCGATTACAGGAATGTAAATATTACAGTTTTATTTCAAAAAGTAAATTACGGATTAAGGTCTTATTCTGCAAAAAGCGGAGATTTCATGCAAAACTGGCTAAAACATTAGTAATTAGATTATTCTTACCGAATTACTTCCACTCCTAAGTACACTTCACCATTGAATCCAAAAAATGAGCCATATTGCTGTTATAGGTCCTTGGCTGTTAAACCCAGGCAGGCAACCTGTGAAAAATGAATATACCGCAGTTGCTGCATAAAGTGTTTACAGTAGTTTAAGCATATTGTTACAAATACCAATGTATTGCTTCCATGTGGGTTAATGTTGAGGTTTTGTTTTACGATCCCTACGGCTACACCTCGTTGCGTCGTCGTCCCACGCTGCTTCACTCCTCTACTTGTAAAAAGTATCCGTCAACTGCTTTGAGGCTTAGGACCCTTAACTTTGGGCTATGATTTGCCACTTAGAGCCCTAAAGGTAAAAGGTAAAAGTTGCCAGGATTATTTTGTATATCTTGAAAATCTTCTGGAATTTGTGGAAGGCCCAAGGTTGGAAGGTAATTCTCTTGTATCTCCAATTTTCTTCAGTTGGTGCAAGGGTCTGATTTGCTTTTCTCTGGTGAACTTGTTGATTTTTCTGAATTTTTAGCCTAAGTGAAAATCATTTTTTATTTCTTAAATGTGCATTATCTATATTAAAAGTTCAGTTCTCGTAATTTTTCTTTTGTGGTGCAGTAATAACTAATAGCCTAATTATTACTCATAAATTGGAGGGAGGGCAATAGACACCCCCCTCATACCTCGAAATGATGCCCGTAGAACTAAGAGGTATAGAAACTAAAGAGCGTCATAAATAAAAAAAAAGTTTGATATAATTGAAAGTCTTATATTGTCTACAAATAAGGTTCAAGCCTTGCTAGACTGTGAGATTAACTGCGATTACAGGAATGTAAATATTATAGTTTTATTTCAAAAAGTAAATTATGAATTAAAGTCTTATTCTGCAAAAAGCGGAGATTTCATGCGAAACTGGCTAAAACATTAAATAATTACATTATTCTTACCGAATTACTTCCACTCCTAGTTTAACTTCACCATTAAATCGAAAAAATGAGCTATATTGCTGTTATAGGTCCTTGGCTGGTAAACTCAGGCAGGCAACCTATGAAAAATGAATATACCGCAGTTGCTGCATAAAGTGTTTGCAGTAGTTTAAGCATATTGTTACTAATACTAATGTATTGCTTCCGTGTGGGTTAATGTTGAGGTTTTGTTTTACGATCCTACAGCTACACCTCATCGCGTCGTCCCACGCTGCTTCACTCCTCTACTTGTAAAAAGCATCTGTCGACTATACTTTAAGGCTTAGGACGCTTTACTTTGGGCTATGCTTACAGCCCTAAAGGTAAAAGGTAAAATTTGCCAGGATTATTTTGTATTTCTTGAAAGTCTTCTGGAATTTGTGGAAGGCCCAAGGTTGGAAAGTAATTCTCTTGTATCTCCAATTTTCTTCAATTGGTGCAAGAGTCGTAATCTGTCTGATTTGCTTTTCTCTTGTGAACTTGTTGATTTTTCTGAATTTTTAGCCTAAGAGAAAATCATCTTTTATTTCTTAAATGTGCATTATCTATATTAAAAGTACAGTTCCCGTAATTTTTCCTTTGTGGTGCAATAATAACCAATAGCCTAATTATTATTCATAAATTGGGGGGCTAATAGACACCTCCCTCTCATACCTCGAAATGACGCCCCTAGAACTAAGAGGTATAGAAACTAAAGAGCGTCATAAATAAAAAAAAGTTTGATATAATTTAAAATCTTATATTGTCTACAAATAAGGTTCAAACCTTGCTAGACTATGAGATTAACTGTGATTACCGGAATATAAATATCACAGTTTTATTTCAAAAAGTAAATTACGAATTAAAGATTTATTCTGCAAAACGCGGAGATTTCATGCGAAACTGGCTAAAACATTAAGTAATTAGATTATTCTTACCGAATTACTTCCACTCCTAGTTAAACTTTACCATTGAATCCAAAAAATGAGCCATATTGCTGTTATAGGTCCTTGGCTGGTAAACCCAGGCAGGCAACCTATGAAAAATGAATATACCGCAGTTGCTGCTTAAAGTGTTTGCTGTAGTTTAAGCACTTTGTTACTAATACTAATGTATTGCTTCCGTGTGGGTTAATGTTGAGGTTTTGTTTAACGATCCTACGGCTACACCTCGTCGCGTCGTCGTCCCACGCTGCTTCACTCCTCTACTTGTAAAAAGCATCCCTCGACTATGCTTTGAGGCTTAGGACGCTTAACTTTGTGCTATGCTTTGCCGCTTAGAGCCCTAAAGGTAAAAGGTAAAAGTTGCCAGGATTATTTTGTATATCTTGAAAGTTTTCTGGAATTTGTGGAAGGCCCAAGGTTGGAAAGTAATTCTCTTGTATCTCTAATTTTCTTCAATTGGTGCAAGAGTCGTAATCTGTCTGATTTGCTTTTCTATGGTGAACCTGTTGATTTTTCTGAATTTTTAGCCTAAGAGAAAATCATTTTTTATTTCTTAATTGTCCATTATCTATATTAAAAGTACAGTTCTCGTAATTTTTCTTTTTTGGTGCAATAATAACCAATAGCCTAATTATTAGTTTAAATTGGGGGGGCAATAGACGCCCTCCCCATACCTCGAAATGATGCCCGTAGAACTAAGACCTATAGAAACTAAAGAGCATCATAAATAAAAAATAAGTTTGATATAATTTAAAATCTTATATTGTCTACAAATAAGGTTCAAACCTTGCTAGACTATGAGATTTACTGTGATTACAGGAATATAAATATTACAGTTTTATTTCAAAAAGTAAATTACGAATTAAAGTCTTATTCTGCAAAAAGCGGAGATTTCATGCGAAACTGTTTAAAACATTAAGTAATTAGATTATTCTTACCGAATTACTTCCACTCCTAGTTAAACTTCACCATTGAATCCAAAAAATGAGCCATATTGCTGTTATAGGTCCTTGGCAGGTAAACTCAGGCAGGCAACCTATGAAAAATGAATATACCGTAGTTGCTGCATAAAGTGTTTACAGTAGTTTAAGCATATTGTTACAAATACTAATGTATTGTTTCCATGTGGGTTAATGTTGAGGTTTTGTTTTACGATCCTACGGCTACACCTCGTCGCGTCATCGTCCCACGCTGCTTCACTCCTCTACTTGTAAAAAGCATCCGTCGACTATGCTTTGAGGCTTAGGACCCTTAACTTTGGGCTATGCTTTGCCGCTTAGAGCCCTAAAGGTAAAAGTTGCCAGGATTATTTTGTATTTGTTGAAAGTCTTCTGGAATTTGTGGAAGGCCCAATGTTGGAAAGTAATTCTCTTGTATCTACAATTTTCTTCAATTGGTGCAAGAGTCGTAATCTGTCTGATTTGCTTTTCTATGGTGAACCTGTTGATGTTTCTGAATTTTTAGCCTAAGGGAAAATCATCTTTTATTTCTTAAATGTGCATTATCTACATTAAAAGTACAGTTCTCGTAATTTTTCTTTTGTGGTGCAATAATAACCAATAGCCTAATTATTACTCATAAATTGGGGGGGGCAATAGACACCTCCCCCTCATACCTCGAAATGACGCCCCTAGAACTAAGAGCTATAGAAACTAAAGAGCGTCATAAATAAAAAAAAGTTTGATATAATTTAAAATCTTATATTGTCTACAACTAAGGTTCAAACCTTGCTAGACTATGAGATTTACTGCGATTACAGGAATGTAAATATTACAGTTTTATTTCAAAAAGTAAATTACGGATTAAGGTCTTATTCTGCAAAAAGCGGAGATTTCATGCAAAACTGGCTAAAACATTAAGTAATTAGATTATTCTTAACGAATTACTTCCACTCCTAAGTACACTTCACCATTGAATCCAAAAAATGAGCCATATTGCTGTTATAGGTCCTTTGCTGGTAAACCCAGGCAGGCAACCTGTGAAAAATGAATATACCGCAGTTGCTGCATAAAGTGTTTACAGTAGTTTAAGCATATTGTTACAAATACCAATGTATTGCTTCCATGTGGGTTAATGTTGAGGTTTTGTTTTACGATCCTACGGCTACACCTCGTTGCGTCGTCGTCCCACGCTGCTTCACTCCTCTACTTGTAAAAAGTATCCGTCAACTGCTTTGAGGCTTAGGACCCTTAACTTTGGGCTATGATTTGCCACTTAGAGCCCTAAAGGTAAAAGGTAAAAGTTGCCAGGATTATTTTGTATATCTTGAAAATCTTCTGGAATTTGTGGAAGGCCCAAGGTTGGAAGGTAATTCTCTTGTATCTCCAATTTTCTTCAGTTGGTGCAAGGGTCTGATTTGCTTTTCTCTGGTGAACTTGTTGATTTTTCTGAATTTTTAGCCTAACTGAAAATCATTTTTTATTTCTTAAATGTGCATTATCTATATTAAAAGTTCAGTTCTCGTAATTTTTCTTTTGTGGTGCAGTAATAACCAATAGCCTAATTATTACTCATAAATTGGAGGGAGGGCAATAGACACCCCCCTCATACCTCGAAATGATGCCCGTAGAACTAAGAGCTATAGAAACTAAAGAACGTCATAAATAAAAAAAAAGTTTGATATAATTTAAAGTCTTATATTGTCTACAATTAAGGTTCAAACCTTGCTAGACTATGAGATTTACTGCGATTACAGGAATGTAAATATTATAGTTTTATTTCAAAAAGTAAATTATGAATTAAAGTCTTATTCTGCAAAAAGCGGAGATTTCATGCGAAACTGGCTAAAACATTAAATAATTACATTATTCTTACCGAATTACTTCCACTCCTAGTTTAACTTCACCATTAAATCGAAAAAATGAGCTATATTGCTGTTATAGGTCCTTGGCTGGTAAACTCAGGCAGGCAACCTATGAAAAATGAATATACCGCAGTTGCTGCTTAAAGTGTTTGCTGTAGTTTAAGGACTTTGTTACTAATACTAATGTATTGCTTCCGTGTGGGTTAATGTTGAGGTTTTGTTTAACGATCCTACGGCTACACCTCGTCGCGTCGTCGTCCCACGCTGCTTCACTCCTCTACTTGTAAAAAGCATCCCTCGACTATGCTTTGAGGCTAAGGACGCTTAACTTTGTGCTATGCTTTGCCGCTTAGAACCCTAAAGGTAAAAGGTAAAAGTTGCCAGGATTATTTTGTATATCTTGAAAGTTTTCTGGAATTTTTGGAAGGCCCAAGGTTGGAAAGTAATTCTCTTGTATCTCTAATTTTCTTCAATTGGTGCAAGAGTCGTAATCTGTCTGATTTGCTTTTCTATGGTGAACCTGTTGATTTTTCTGAATTTTTAGCCTAAGAGAAAATCATTTTTATTTCTTAAATGTCCATTATCTATATTAAAAGTACAGTTCTCGTAATTTTTCTTTTTTGGTGCAATAATAACCAATAGCCTAATTATTAGTTTAAATTGGGGGGGCAATAGACGCCCTCCCCATACCTCAAAATGATGCCCGTAGAACTAAGAGCTATAGAAACTAAAGAGCATCATAAATAAAAAATAAGTTTGATATAATTTAAAATCTTATATTGTCTACAAATAAGGTTCAAACCTTGCTAGACTATGAGATTTACTGTGATTACAGGAATATAAATATTACAGTTTTATTTCAAAAAGTAAATTACGAATTAAAGTCTTATTCTGCAAAAAGCGGAGATTTCATGCGAAACTGTTTAAAACATTAAGTAATTAGATTATTCTTACCGAATTACTTCCACTCCTAGTTAAACTTCACCATTGAATGCAAAAAATGAGCCATATTGCTGTTATAGGTCCTTGGCAGGTAAACTCAGGCAGGCAACCTATGAAAAATGAATATACCGTAGTTGCTGCATAAAGTGTTTACAGTAGTTTAAGCATATTGTTACAAATACTAATGTATTGTTTCCATGTGGGTTAATGTTGAGGTTTTGTTTTACGATCCTACGGCTACACCTCGTCGCGTCATCGTCCCACGCTGCTTCACTCCTCTACTTGTAAAAAGCATCCGTCGATTATGCTTTGAGGCTTAGGACCCTTAACTTTGGGCTATGCTTTGCCGCTTAGAGCCCTAAAGGTAAAAGTTGCCAGGATTATTTTGTATTTGTTGAAAGTCTTCTGGAATTTGTGGAAGGCCCAATGTTGGAAAGTAATTCTCTTGTATGTCCAATTTTCTTCAATTGGTGCAAGAGTCGTAATCTGTCTGATTTGCTTTTCTATGGTGAGCCTGTTGATGTTACTGAATTTTTAGCCTAAGAGAAATCATCTTTTATTTCTTAAATGTGCATTATCTACATTAAAAGTACAGTTCTCGTAATTTTTCTTTTGTGGTGCAATACTAACCAATAGCCTAATTATTACTCATAAATTGGGGGGGGCAATAGACACCTCCCCCTCATACCTCGAAATGACGCCCCTAGAACTAAGAGCTATAGAAACTAAAGAGCGTCATAAATAAAAAAAAAGTTTGATATAATTTAAAATCTTATATTGTCTACAACTAAGGTTCAAACCTTGCTAGACTATGAGATTTACTGCGATTACAGGAATGTAAATATTACAGTTTTATTTCAAAAAGTAAATTACGGATTAAGGTCTTATTCTGCAAAAAGCGGAGATTTCATGCAAAACTGGCTAAAACATTAAGTAATTAGATTATTCTTAACGAATTACTTCCACTCCTAAGTACACTTCACCATTGAATCCAAAAAATGAGCCATATTGCTGTTATAGGTCCTTGGCTGGTAAACTCAGGCAGGCAACCTATGAAAAATGAATATACCGCAGTTGCTGCATAAAGTGTTTACAGTAGTTTAAGCATATTGTTACAAATACCAATGTATTGCTTCCATGTGGGTTAATGTTGAGGTTTTGTTTTACGATCCTACGGCTACACCTCGTTGCGTCGTCGTCCCACGCTGCTTCACTCCTCTACTTGTAAAAAGTATCCGTCAACTGCTTTGAGGCTTAGGACCCTTAACTTTGGGCTATGATTTGCCACTTAGAGCCCTAAAGGTAAAAGGTAAAAGTTGCCAGGATTATTTTGTATATCTTGAAATTCTTCTGGAATTTGTGGAAGGCCCAAGGTTGGAAGGTAATTCTCTTGTATCTCCAATTTTCTTCAGTTGGTGCAAGGGTCTGATTTGCTTTTCTGAGGTGAACTTGTTGATTTTTCTGAATTTTTAGCCTAAGTGAAAATCATTTTTTATTTCTTAAATGTGCATTATCTATATTAAAAGTTCAGTTCTCGTAATTTTTCTTTTGTGGTGCAGTAATAACCAATAGCCTAATTATTACTCATAAATTGGAGGGAGGGCAATAGACACCCCCCTCATACCTCGAAATGATGCCCGTAGAACTAAGAGCTATAGAAACTAAAGAACGTCATAAATAAAAAAACAGTTTGATATAATTTAAAGTCTTATATTGTCTACAAATAAGGTTCAAACCTTGCTAGACTATGAGATTTACTGCGATTACAGGAATGTAAATATTATAGTTTTATTTCAAAAAGTAAATTATGAATTAAAGTCTTATTCTGCAAAAAGCGGAGATTTCATGCGAAACTGGCTAAAACATTAAATAATTACATTATTCTTACCGAATTACTTCCACTCCTAGTTTAACTTCACCATTAAATCGAAAAAATGAGCTATATTGCTGTTATAGGTCCTTGGCTGGTAAACTCAGGCAGGCAACCTATGAAAAATGAATATACCGCAGTTGCTGCATAAAGTGTTTGCAGTAGTTTAAGCATATTGTTACTAATACTAATGTATTGCTTCCGTGTGGGTTAATGTTGAGGTTTTGTTTTACGATCCTACAGCTACACCTCATCGCGTCGTCCCACGCTGCTTCACTCCTCTACTTGTAAAAAGCATCTGTCGACTATACTTTGAGGCTTAGGACGCTTAACTTTGGGCTATTCTTACAGCCCTAAAGGTAAAAGGTAAAAGTTGCCAGGATTATTTTGTATTTCTTGAAAGTCTTCTGGAATTTGTGGAAGGCCCAAGGTTGGAAAGTAATTCTCTTGTATCTCCAATTTTCTTCAATTGGTGCAAGAGTCGTAATCTGTCTGATTTGCTTTTCTCTTGTGAACTTGTTGATTTTTCTGAATTTTTAGCCTAAGAGAAAATCATCTTTTATTTCTTAAATGTGCATTTATCTATATTAAAACTACAGTTCCCGTAATTTTTCCTTTGTGGTGCAATAATAACCAATAGCCTAATTATTATTCATAAATTGGGGGGCTAATAGACACCTCCCTCTCATACCTCGAAATGACGCCCCTAGAACTAAGAGGTATAGAAACTAAAGAGCGTCATAAATAAAAAAAAGTTTGATATAATTTAAAATCTTATATTGTCTACAAATAAGGTTCAAACCTTGCTAGACTATGAGATTTACTGTGATTACAGGAATATAAATATCACAGTTTTATTTCAAAAAGTAAATTACGAATTAAAGACTTATTCTGCAAAAAGCAGAGATTTCATGCGAAACTGGCTAAAACATTAAGTAATTAGATTATTCTTAACGAATTACTTCCACTCCTAAGTACACTTCACCATTGAATCCAAAAAATGAGCCATATTGCTGTTATAGGTCCTTGGCTGGTAAACCCAGGCAGGCAACCTATGAAAAATGAATATACCGCAGTTGCTGCATAAAGTGTTTGCTGTAGTTTAAGCACTTTGTTACTAATACTAATGTATTGCTTCCGTGTGGGTTAATGTTGAGGTTTTGTTTAACGATCCTACGGCTACACCTCGTCGCGTCGTCGTCCCACGCTGCTTCACTCCTCTACTTGTAAAAATCATCCGTCGACTATGCTTTGAGGCTTAGGACCGTTAACTTTGGGCTATGCTTTGCTGCTTAGAGCCCAATAGGTAAAAGTTGCCATGGTTATTTTGTATTTCTTGAAAGTCTTCTGGAATTTGTGGAAGGCCCAAGGTTGGAAAGTAATTAATTCTCTTGTATCTCCAATTTTCTTCAATTGGTGCAAGAGTCGTAATCTGTCTGATTTGCTTTTCTATGGTGAACCCGTTGATTTTTCTGAATTTTTAGCCTAAGAGAAAATCATTTTTTATTTCTTAAATGTCCATTATCTATATTAAAAGTACAGTTCTTGTAATATTTCTTTTTTGGTGCAATAATAACCAATAGCCTAATTATTAGTTTAAATTGGGGGGGCAATAGACGCCCTCCCCATACCTCGAAATGATGCCCGTAGAACTAAGAGCTATAGAAACTAAAGAGCGTCATAAATAAAAAATAAGTTTGATATAATTTAAAATCTTATATTGTCTACAAATAAAGTTCAATCCTTGCTAGACTATGAGATTTACTGCGATTACAGAAATGTAAATATTACGGTTTTATTTCAAAAAGTAAATTACGAATTAAAGATTTATTCTGCAAAAAGCGGAGATTTCATGCGAAACTGGCTAAAACATTAAGTAATTAGATTATTCTTACCCAATTACTTCCACTCCTAGTACAACTTCACCGTTGAATCAAAAAAATGAGCCATATTGCTGTTATAGGTCCATGGCTGGTTAACTCAGGCACGCAAGCTATGAAAAATGATTGTACCGCAGTTGCTGCATAAAGGGTTTGCAGTAGTTTAAGCATTTTGTTACTAATACTAATGTATTGCTTCCGTGTGGGTTAATGTTGAGGTTTTGTTTCACGATCCTACGGCTACTCCTCGTCGCGTCGTCGTCCCATGCTGCTTCACTCCTCTACTTGTAAACAGCATCCGTCGACTATGCTTTGAGGCTTAGGACCCTTAGCTTTGGGCTATGCTTTGCCGCTTAGAGCCCTAAATGTAAAGGGTAAAAGGTGCCAGGGCTTTTTTGTATTTCTTGAAAGTCTTCTGGAATTTGTGGAAGGCCCAAGGTTGGAAAGCAATTCTCTTGTATCTTCAATTCGTGCAAGAGTCGTAATCTGTCTGATTAGCTTTTCTATGGTGAACTTGTTGATTTTTCTGAATTTTTAGCCTAAGAGAAAATCATCTTTTATTTCTTAAATGTGAATTATCTTTATTAAAAGTACAGTTCTCGTAATTTTTCTTTTGTGGTGCAATAATAACCAATAGCTTAATTATTACTCAGAAATTGGGGGGACAATAGACACCCCCCCCCTCATACCTCGAAATGACGCCCCTAGAACTAAGAGCTATAAATACTAAAGCCCGTCAGAAAAAAAAAAAAAGTTTGATATAATTTAAAATCTTATATTGTCTACAAATAAGGTTTAAACCTTGCTAGACTATGAGATTTACTGTGATTACAGGAATATAAATATTACAGTTTTATTTCAAAAAGTAAATTACGAATTAAGGTCTTATTCTGCAAAAAGCGGAGATTTCATGCGAAACAGGCTAAAACAATAAGCAATTAGATTATTCTTACCCAACTACTTCCAATCCTGGTAAAAGCTCACAATTGGCAGTTTTCAATGCTTAACACTTCAAGTACCTATCAGCCAAAGTGAGAGCTAAATTTGTAAAACTCTTACCACAACAAGCTCTGATATCTTAAGTGTTTGTATGCTGTGTTTTAGCAAATGAAGTAAGTTTCTGAGGTTATGTTAATTGTTTGGAGCCAATTTTATACCATATTCTAGGAACAGTGTATTGAATTTTTTATGAATATTTGAGTGGAACATGAATCTTGGTTTTGTTTGTTTGCTCATTGTTTATTTGAGTCGTTAAGGTTACTGCCACTTGGTGATGCAATTTTTGCAATCAATCATTTCTGCTTTTTCTTGTATAACTACACATAAATTGATGTCCCTCTCCATTGCTGTTGAATCTACCACAAAATACGAACTATCTCCAGCTGTGAAGAAAGAGTGAGCGGACTTAGATACTCTTTGCTCCACTTACTACATATTACATGCAGGACATGTTTCGGGAGGCATTCCCCACATCTTCCGCTTCTATGCGCCGACTGATTTTGGAGTAGGATTCCAGTTCTCTGGTGCCATCTTTTGACCGATTGATGAACTTAGTGATGAGATCTCTTCTCGGTGGTATTTCAAAGTTCATCAGTTGCTCTTGTCACTTTTTGATGTATATTTTCTCCCACAAGCTTATTTCTGGCATTTTTTTGACATACTTTAGTAACTTTGCTTCCTTTTCTACTGTGTGGTTCTCTTTCCAAAAATGGTTTGCTACAGCAGACCTTTCCTACTGTTTATATCTGATGTTGCAGTAGTGTTCCTTTAGCCTGGTTCCAATGTTCCTCTTGGTCTTCCCTATGTATATTTTGTCACAATCTTTGCAGTTTATCTGATATATACCTTGTTTCTTTTCATGTGGAATACTATTAGTAGTGCTAGAGTTTAACATCTTTCCTAAGCTGAATTTGTTGTATGGTGCCAGGGTTATCTTGTATTTCTTGAAAGTCTTCTGGAATTTGTGGAAGGCCCAAGGTTGGAAACCAATTCTCTTGTATCTCCAATTTTCTTCAATTAGTGCAAGAGTCGTAGAGTGTCTGATTTGCTTTTCTCTGGTGAACTTGTTGATTTTTTTGTCTATCATGTGTTTGTCGAATCCATTGGCTTTTGCTGTTGTTACGATGTGTTCGTATTCATTCTTGTATTCTATTTCTTTAATAGGGGTGTTTATCAGTCAGTGAATTAAACTGTTGAATATTGCATGTTGGAGTGATCTGGGGGGTTAAAATCTTGATCTTTTATGTAGTTGTTTGTATGCGTGTTTTTCCTATCTATTCCATATTGTATCTTTTCCCCATTGCGCATTATTTTCAGATCTAAAAATGCTAAAGTGTTTTGGTCCTCTATTTCAAGTGTGAATTTTACTGTTGTGTCCTGTAGGTTAAGCAACTTTAGTACCTCTTCTATCTGCTTCTTGTTTACAATGGCGAAAATGTCATCTACGTATCTGTGCCAGGTTTTAATATGTGTGGGAATGCCTTAGTCATGTGGATTTCCAACTTGCTCATGAATAAATCTGCCAAAAAGGGGACAGCGATTTCCCATTGTTAAGCCTGATTTTTGCTGTTAGAAGTTCTTATTGAATGAGAAGTAAGTAAGTTTATTACTGTCAATAGGTTCATACAGAACATCGTCATGAGCTAATTACAGTATTTACATTGATTAACATTACAATATTTACAATGATTAAGGAGTAGATAGGTTCATCAATATTATACAAACATTTGTGAATGAGGTACTTCTTTAGATTTCTTTTAAAACAATTCTTTTTACAGAACTTAATTTCTAAAGGAAGCTTATTATAAAGTATACTACCTACAATATAAGGATCAGTATTGGCTTTCTTTTTATTCACAGCTACTCTATGAAAGTCCATACTATGTCTGGTGTTATGCTGATGTACATCACAATTTGTTAGTATGTCTTTAGAGCTATTTACAGTTAAGAGTATTATTTGATAAGCATATAATGAAACAAGAGTTTCAATGTTTTCCTTAATAAATACATTTCTACATGTTTCTAATCTTTTAATATTGAACATAATTCTTATACATTTTTTCTGTAATATAAATATTCTATTCATATGTACCTGTGCAGTTCCACCCCAAACTTCCAAGCAGTAGCTGAGTTGTGGAAAAATAAGCCCATAATACATAATTTTCATGTGTGATCATTCACATGCCTCCTCATAAATCTAAATAAATATATAAATCTACTAACTTTATTACAAACATTATTAACTTGTTCTGACCAGGATAGCCTATTGTCAATTTTTAAACCTAACAAGGGATGGGAAATGGTCAGAGTAAGTCTATCTCCGGGAAATTCTTTTACTTCATCTCTACCACCTAGACTAAATATCATGAGCTTGGATTTTTCTTCATTTATTTTTAGTGTATTAGATTCAAAATAGCGTTTTAATGAATGGGTACTGGATTTTATGGTATTAGCCAAAGAATTTAAGTTTTCATTCCAACAGAGTGCTGTGGTATCATCTGCATAGCTGATTGTAGTGAAATTATTGCCTTTAGGGATATCATGTATATAAATAATGAACAGTAAAGGACCCAAAACAGAGCCCTGAGGCACTCCATGTTTTACCTGTAAGAAAGTCAATTTTACTCTATTTAGGCTGCAACCACTAATATAGTTTATTTCTGAGCATTGTAATCTTCCCATTAGATAAGATGCAATTAATTTGTGAGGTAGGCCTCTAATGCCATACAATTCAAGCTTATTTAATAAAGTATCATGCCTTACGCAGTCAAAAGCTTTAGATAAGTCCACCATTAGACTGGCTACTTTTGTATTCTGATTTATTTTTACCATTATGTCATGGATGAATGTAATTATAGCTGTTGAGGTAGAGAAGGATTTGCGGAATCCATGTTGAATTGGTGTAATAATGTTATTTTTCTGTAGAAAGTTTTCCAGTCTTAGTAATATTATTTTCTCAAATAGTTTACCTATACTAGAAGTTAAAGTTATAGGTCTATAATTGTTGACACAATTTTTATTGCCCTTTTTATGAATGGGCTTAATGACACCTATTTTGACGTTATTGGGATAAACACCTGCTTCAATGCTGGCATTTATTAAATTAGTAAGTGGCTTTGCCAGTACTGTTTTGCACTGTTTTAATATTTTAGAGGATATGCCATCCCATCAACTGGAAAGTTTACCAGCCATTGTATTCAGGATTTTTATAACTTCCTCTTCTGAGGCGGGGTACATAAAAAGTGATTTATCATTAGCTACGATATTGAGCTTGGATGGTTCGCTTATGTTTTTAGTTAATTCATTAGGACAGCTCTTAAAAATTCATTCATATGGTTACTAACCACAACAGATTAGAAACAACTTTACCATTTATACTCAAATTAATATTTTCGTGTTTTTTTATCTTGTTTTCTGTGTTCATTAATTATATTCCAAGCTATTTTAGATATATTGGACGAATTACAAATCTTGCTAGTGTAATAATCTGATTGTACACTTTGAAGATGTTGGTGATATATATCACGATATTTCTTGTTATAATGCTCAAGTTTAGTCGACTTGTATAATATGTACATATCCTTCATTTTATTTCTTAATATAATAGTTTCAGAGTTAAAGGCTACTTTAGGCATCTTGTTACATTTTATCACTTTTTTAAGTATTGGGCATGCATTATAATAATTTTTGTTGAAAATCTGATAAAATAAGTTCTATTTTTTATTAATATCTTTTTCCCAATAAACTGGTTTCCAGTTTTCATTATTAAGGCTATAATTTAAAGTTTCAACATTTGCAATACCTATTTGTTGAATTGTCTTAGTCTTAAAGGCATTACGTTTATTATCCTCACTTTTAACTCTTACAACTTGGGCAATATGATCAATCACTGAAGCTGTTTTTAATGTTACTCGTGTGTAATTATGTATGTAATCAATTAAATTATAAGCATTGAATATGTCAAGTAATTTTAAATAATTAATGTTATTACAGTCTAGGTTAATGTTAAAATCCCCAGCAAGCAGTAACTTGCAATCATGATCATGGTGTTCTAGGAGTTCACTTAGGCTATCAACAAAGCTAGTGGCCAGTTCACTTGGGGATCTGTAGAATCCAAAAATTTTTATGTTCACCAAACCAGTAATTTTAATCCCAGCGACTTCAAAAACGTTTTCTTTAGCATTTACTGAGATTGGTGATATTTTATACATATCTCTACAAAAACTAGCTTGTAGAGTATAGGATTTGAAAATTGTAAACTGTAGGCTATCCTGGTTTAGGGCACGTTCTGTAAGTAGAACTACATGAACTCCATGTTCTATTAAAAACGCTTCTGCTGCATTCAGTTTGTTACTGAGGTACTGTATATTAAGGTGTAATACTACTAATTCGGATTTATTGACTAACCTAAAAAATTACCTTCACCAGTATGCCAATAATTATTCTAGTTCCCCTCACGTTCATCTTCCCTGCAGGTTTCTTTTTGCTGAACCTGACCTTTCACTGTTCTTTCACCTGCTGCTGCTGCTGCTGCTGCTGCTTCTTGTGAATTAAAATCTTCCTCCTGGCATGCCATATGAGTTTCTTCATGGGTCCCTTCCTCCTGGTTATTCCGTTCTTTCTTGCACCTACTAATTGCATCACAAAGTAGCCTGCCAAGTTTGCCAGATCCTCTTCTGGAGACTATCCCTGCCAAGGTCCCTATCATCCAGCCAACAATTACCATTGACCATCAGGCAATCCCGTCTCTGGCATAACCAATCCAGTCCATTATTCACTTCCTGCACATATCTCCAATTCACATCACGCCTGTGCAGTACACCACTAATTATTATTTCTGTTTGTGGACTGAACTCTCTTATCTGGTCTACCAAATCCATTGTCTCCCCCATGATGTAATCCGGTGACACCCTTCTTCTTACGTTATTAGTTCCAACATGCAAAGCAACAATATCAGGCTTCACTTCATTCAATTTCAACTGATGCTTAAGTTTGTCAACACAAATTCCCGGATAACAATAAACATTGTGACCATTCTTCCGACATTTGTTTCCCGCGTATCGTATAATGGAATTGCCAAAAACCATAACCTTTTGTTTCTTCAATCGGTCCTGTCTTTGGAAGTTTTTTTCCCCTCGGTATTATCTGTTAGACCATCAATTCCCGATTTATTTGTCGCATTTAGAGCTTCAAATCTGTTGTAAGTGAGCATATTTGCACATCCTTCACTTTCCCATATGCTTTTTTTGTTTGCTCTTCTTTTTACGACTGTACTATAACTATCTGACTCGTTCAAGCATTTTTTGAGACCTTCATTTTCGTTTATCAACAACTCTTTTTCCTTTTTGAGTACTCTTATTTCTTCATTCGCACATTTAAGATCCTTGTTCAGCATTTCAACAATCTTTTGCAGCGACGCTATCACCTCAATCTCACGTGTTCCTCGGGCTTCAGGCAACGCTACGATAACATGCTCATCTTGATTATTTATTATCGGCGCTTTTAAACTTCCTGCATGTTTATCTTCATTTCCACAGCTACTCAAGTCACTAATCTTTAGTTCAACAGTTTCTTGACTCTTCTTTTCCACTATTAATTTCACTTAATTCATGACGCCTACTACGGGTTAACATACCTATCACTGCCATTTTATATTGGTTTATGCATATTTCTGTTAGTTTGATGTATTCTTCTATTTTTCCTATTTCTATTTCCAGGGAGTGTAGCCAATTCTTTAAAATAGTTATAAGTTTTGTTTTTGGAATGCTCGGAAACAACGCATTTACGTCGAAAGAAACCAGTCTGTCATCCTGTGTTAATCTTATGTTTTTTGTTTTTTCAATTAGCTCATGGAGTTTCTGATGCTAAGGCTTTCGAATTTTGGCAGGGACTGGAAGATATTAAGAAGCCATTTTGCAAGGTTATATGTTGGATAGTCTATGTTGTATATAATTGGGCGCATTTCATTTCGTGGTTTGTGTATTTTTGGCAAACCTTTCATTCTGGCAATTACTGGGTTGGGTGTTTTTAACTTCTTTTTTTCTTTTTCGGGAATGTATTTGTATTCAATATATTTGAATGCTTCACTGTGTGTAAGTTCCAATTTTCAAGTACCTCCAGCTTACCATGTTTTGCAGCTTTCATTGTTTTTCTTCTTGAAACGTTGATGTTCAATTAAGTCCGAAATATTCTAAGTCCTGGTCCTAACAGATTATCATTATTAGATCAATCAATGATAATGAATTGTTCTTCCACAAATGTCATGTGTAGACTAAAGTTGGAAGATAGAATCATGCTGAAAAATCCATTGCCATAGCTGGGGTTTGAACCACAGATCTTTGGCTAACCTCATCACTGCTTTAACCAACTGCACCACCATGACAACTTGCTGACCGACATTAAATTTCCCAGTTATAGTATTGAGTTTTTCAGGCTGATTCTACTTTTCCAGCTCATCTTCAAGCTTGAATTTCATTTTTGTGTAGTAAAAACAATAAATCCCAACACTATAATTCCTGCAAAATTCCAAAGGATTTTTGTTTTCATATTATTCAGTTTCTTTTCAGTTATTACTGCTGTTGTAACCCTTTGCAGGAGGCATGTGTTGTTGCTTGTACTTAAGTGATGGAGGTGAATGGGATACCCTCATCTCAGCAGTCTCCTCTGAACTGCACAGTCACACTGTCAGGTGTTAGCCTGATGAGCTTGAAAATGCAGAAGGGATCGTCAGCTAGGTTACCAGCTTTCCTATGCATCAGGAAGGGAAGGGTGAAGTGGTAAAAAGAAAAGGCAAGTTGGCATTATTAACTCGTGGCACATCCGCATCCCGAAGCAGGCGAGGGCATTACTCAGTGAGGTAGCAGTGTGGTGACCGTCAGCTTGCTGTGCCTCCCTCTTATACACACAGGCATGAGCCTTCAGTCAGTTGCTCGGGACTCAGTGGCATTATTTCTTAACTATTTACATTGGCGCCTCTATTAACTATGTATATGTGGTGCGGCAGACCTTGTCAAAAATATTTGTTGAGTTATTTACATTGTGTGGTTCACAACTACATATGTTTGTTTGCTTAGAATTTCACCCGAGATTGCAGTGAGGATGGTAACAAAGATTTGCTCACTTAGGAGTTTAGATCTGAACTGATCATATTAGCCTTAGTGTATTTTAATGTATTATGACAAAATATCCATTTTCTCTGGAATTCTGAATTAGAAGTTCCTTTATTTGTTTGTCTGGTAAAGTGACATTCAAAAGCTATATGAGTAGCATTAGCAAATCAGGCATATTCCTCTGATTTACATAATTGTTCATTGTTAGTATCAGATGGCTGATCAAGAGCAAAATAGGAATGAATTTCACAGAAATTATGTTCTGTTTTAAAATGTAATCTCGGTACGTAACTCATTTAGTTACTTTTTTATTAGCACAGATTCTATAGACTGTGGCTTTTGTAGTTAACGAAGTTAAGTCTGTATCCAGAAAGTACTTGAAAATATATATGGGTTATTGTTTGTTCAGTTGCAGGAAGCATTGTAATAAATTAATGTTAGTGGTCTTAAAATTGAATATAGCTTCTTGAGTATGTAGCAAAACAAATAACACTGAAATCTTACTTAATGGCATTGGTAAAGAATGTGTTCAAAGTGTGTACCATCATGTGCCACACATTTTTCATAATGTTTCTGAAGATATTGAACGTGTTACAACAAAGATGTTGTAAGGACACAAAAATTGTTATCTTGTATGTGATTCGGGAATATTCATAAGCGGGTCACCTTCTTGAAAACTGAGTCTTTTAACATGCCCCATATGTGGGCATCATGGGGCTATGAGCAGGCAGGATAGAGGATTGTAGTTCCATGATGATCTTCAAGGTGCCATTGCAGAAGAAAGTTACTCCCCCACAGTGTGGGTTGTTGCTCGCTAATCCTTTCCTTTTAGATGCTGAGCAACTTGAATTTGGTATGAAAATGCACGCAGTTCTTTAAACATCTGCCAAATAGACCTATTATTCAAACCAAGTTGTTCTTGTAGACTATGCTTTAGCCACTCTTTTAACACCTGTTGGAGAAATAATCCTTGATTCTCATTTGTGGTGATGGTTCTTGGGCGACCTGTTGATTGGCAGTGAACAGCTGCTCTACTACATATGGCACCACAGGCTGTAAAGTTGCTTTTGTTGTCATAGGACTGATCCCATACAATGGAACTTGCCAAAAACAGCTAACATTGTTTTGTTATTTGGTGCTTCCTTATTAAATCTCTCCCCATATTTGTTCTTTAACATGAAGCAAACTCTATGCACTTTGACATCCTACTCTGTATGACCAAAAATAATGTTCCATGATAAACAGCTTCTCTTCTGTTATGAGAAGCATAATTGCAGAAATCAACACAAAACTGAATTTATGTGTCAAACTATTATAGGCAATAAATAAATACTTCATTGCTATGGAAACTTGGACAGCAAATGATTTATAATTTCAGTGTCATTTGTTTTGTAAATTAAACATTAAGCTATATATTAATTCCTTACATATGTTAGTATTTCTTAGTAGTGTGTGAAATAGGTTATTATCATACGTTAGGCTGACTGAAAAGACAAAATGACAAGCTAGTAGTGCCATCTAGTTGCTACATCTCTATATTCTGGAACTAAGTAGAAGAATACTTCATTCATAAGAAGTACAAGAGATAAAACAAGGTCACTGTGTATAAGTATGAAGCAGGATGAAGGTGCCATATCTTTGTATTTGTCTGCTCTATTACATCTCTGTGGTGCTGCTATTTAGTGACAGAATCCTAAGGAATTTGTATAACATGTTCATCTGATTTAATAAGTTCAAATTATAATCTTTTAATGAAGAACATTGTTTAGGAATATGTAGAAACCTTTAGTTTATTAAACTGTAAATCTCATCATTTTTGGCTCTGTTCTGTATGTAGTTAAAGATTCTATTTTCATTATTGTTTAGTGGCTGTCCTTCAAAATTGTGCATATACCTACTTAGAGTTTTAACTGTGCTCATCAAATTACTATAATTTTTAGAAATGTTAATATATTTTTTTGAAAATGTTGATTAAGTTTATATTATTTGGCAGCAAAAAGTCAGATAACAAATGAATATAAAAACTACAATGAATGTATAAGTGCCATTTCTTGTTTGTATAATGTAATTGAAATAGTGTGCCTCATTTTCACTGGTGATAGAAAAAGGAATATTATTATTTTAGTAATATTTTCTTCTGTTAGTGGTTTTAAAGAGCATGCTCCAAGCATATTTTGTTTACGAATGCTTTGTAGCATTCCTAGCACAAGATGTTCAAGTGCCAGATTCTGAGGCATGTGATGGAATGTGGAGAGGGTGAAAATGAAGTTAATTAAAGATAGCAAACCAAGGACACTTGCTGATTGTGGGATGAGTGATACAGCTCTACTATTCGTCCTGAATGCACATAATTTTGTGTGTAATACTATAACTGTAGGTGAAAATGTTCTTAACAAACATATTTTTAATGGTGTCTATTTTCAACAATTTACATGTGGAACCTTATTTCAGATTCATAGTAGTAGTAGTAGCAATTTTATTGATATTGTAAAGCATACAGTACACTGGTAGTGTTGATGATAAAGGACCCATCAAATAAACAATAAACCTTTGATATACACAGATTTTAACATTACAAATAAAAAATGTCATGCCTAAATTACATACGATTATTCACAACATACATTTCACTGTTGAAGAAATTCCTCCTTTGAATGGTAACAGTGATGAAGCAAATGTGCCAGTAGGGCTGATTTAAATGTAGTAAATTTTATTGACTTCAAACTGAGGAATTTTGTTATATAATTTGGTACGTTCACAGATTGTTCCATTTTGCAATTATTTTATATTGATTTTCACATGTATATCTGATTTTTGTCTAGTATTATGGTTGTGAATTTCTTTGTTTTTTTGGAAATATATTACTGCAAGTTAAGTGTTGTCTTGTAAAAAGGATTAATTTGTAAAGGTGTATGCTTGGGAGATGTAGTTTGTGATATGCTTTAAAGATGGGCATACATGTGGTTCTACAATTTACTACTAGCATTGCTCTTAGCAATCTTTTTGGAACATCGTAGTGTATATGTATGCTCTTATTTTATAACGCAGTATCTATATCAAGCGGTAACAAGGAATTCAAACTAGGTTATAAAGAATGGAAGGTACCGCTTTTGGCCAGAATAAAATAGCTAATATATGCTGACTCAAGCTGAAGGGGGGGGATGTTGCATATATATTTAATTTCTGTAGATTTCATTGTTTAGCTACCTGTGTTGTGCAGCTTACTTAAGTTTCAAGGCCAAGTGGCATCGTCAGATGTAAACAATGTAATGCCTAATGTTTGTCTATAGCAGAACAGGATTGCCACTGGAGAGAACACAGGTTTAACCCATCACCCCTGCTTTGTTCTTTGGTTTGCCTACATCCAAGGAGCTTTTATTCCATTAGCACCATGTTGCCGTAAAGACACATGGAGTTGGAGGGAGAAAGGAAGACAATGATGCTGTGTGTCACTAGTCTATAGTTTAGCTGTGGCTAAATGAACTGTTCAATTTGTATGACAGGCATGAATGTTAGCAACATACTGTTAAGGTAATGAAAGCCCACAGTTTTCCTTAATAAAGAATGTAAGAAATGAAATAATTTTACATGTATATCAGTGTTAAATAAGTACATACACAAATAAAGAAAGGGTACAGATTTTCCTAAACAAAGCATACAAAGAATTAAATATTCTTTTCCATTATCAATATTAAAGCAATACTGACAGCTTTAAACAAACAAATAAAAGACAGATTACAGAGCTAATATAACTAAAGTTTCCTTGTCATAAATGAAAGCTCACAGCATTCCCTAAGGCCTCATACATGAGATGATTGATGCTGTGTTAATCGTATGTTAACTAAAGCACTCGCTCATACATGTGAGTGCTTGATGCATGAGGTAGTATGTTTATGGATTCTTTATCTGTATAAACTCTGTAACAAAAGTAGAGACATACTATGTGCTTCCTTTCTTAAGGGATAAAATGACTAATGCCATTCATAACCCTTTACCCTTCAACACACTTCATATATTCCATACACCTCATGTTCCAAATGGCTGGCCTTTTCTGAACTTCATTGATAAGCAAGTCTGTGTTAAAGAGCTCAGTGCTGCTGCCCACTTAAAAAGCGAGAGGTCATAAGGGCACGACAATGCGGTTCTGTGTATCTCAAAGTAGTTGTTAATCGCGTGATAGAAAGGGAAACTTTGAATCACATATACTTTGGATGCTAACCAAAATAGTGCATTTGGATGTGTACGCATTAGTGCAATTCCAAGTACCTCAGTGTCACATGTTAGCTTTATGTGTATGAGCTATAAATAAAAAGACAAAAATTTTGTGCTTCATTACAGGTAAAAATAAAACTAATATTCTCTTTGAAATACATGAAAATACTTGATTTTTCATAACAAACCGAGTGAATATTCATGTCCTTTATAAAGCTGAATACAGTTAATGTGCTCCTTCAAGTAACTACAGATCTACAATTTTCCCAAAACAAAGAATACATTGACATGGATTAAATGCCAGATAATTCTTTAAACACATTTAGAAGTACTCCAAAACAAGAATAAATGAAATACATATTGTTTAAACAATTATTTTGTAACCCAGTGATGAGTTTCCCTGACCTTTTAATATTAAAGTGAGGCAAAATATGTAGAGTTGCAATAAACTGGTGTTACAAGATAGATCTTTATTACTTTATTTTTTTCCTGAACAGCTCTGTATTGACAAAAAATTGTGTTGAATATACTTGTTAGTCACCATATAGAATCCATAGTAAGGTCTGGCCAAAGTAGTACCTTCCAATCTGTGTAGAGGAGAGCTTAAAATTCCAACTGTCAAAGAAAGTTATTTACTAGCAAGTTAATGTTATTTACTATATATAGGGTTTTCCTTTCAGAAAGGAAAATATAGTTACATGTTTTCTCCATAAGTTATATTGTTGTTAACTTAGTTTTACTGTTTATTAAGACCTTGTGTTATGATCTGATGGCTATGTAGAGGTATCCTCAAATACCTCTTAAGGGCCAGTTTCACAGTTTAAGATTAAGCCAAAGCTTTAGTAAGCTATGGATGCCACTTAAGCAAGGCTTATGCAAGTTTCACACTAGGCCAACTATGTTTGGCTTTACTGAGTTGAACGACTCCATGCAACTGTAAAGCTGATAATACTTGCATATGGAGTGAATTTTCATCATTTGTTTATGACAACATTGTTCCTAAAATAAGCTTTTGTAGGTTATCCCGCAACATAAAGTCAAAACATTCTCCTAGAAATTGTGAAGCAGCATAAGCATGTAATATAGTGCAAGCAATCAGAGTTTGGAGTAAGAAAAACCAAATGCAGGGAAAAATTGCTGCAACGAATTGTAGATTAAAATGTGTGAAACAATTTTGATAGCTGTGCATGTTGTAAGTTTTGAGATTCTAGAAAAATGTCCAGCTGCAATTAGCCTGCTTCCATTTGCATAATTATAACCTCAGCATTAAGAGAAGCATTGTTTCTGACTGAAATATAGAGTGATTGCAAGGAGTGCAACAATGTTTATGATAAAAGTACTAAGCATAAGTTAAGGGCATGCCAAATTAAGTTTTGCTTCTTATCAGTCTGTTTTACGTTTAATTGTATCATCAATAATTTACCATCTTTGCTGACTGTTTACTTAATCCAAATCTCTCATAAAATTCTCGGTTATTCCATATGTGAAAATCTTTTGGATGCATTCTAAACATTCAAGATTGTCTTCAGTTGTGCATATAAGTTAAAATAATTTGCATCTCCTTGTCATTAATATCGTCATCTTCAGATAACATGGCGACTCCATAACTTAAACCACAATTCAGTATGGTTTAAGCCAAGCCACGTATAAGCTCACCTTATTTGTTGAACTACGTACTGTAAAACTCCATTGTAGCTTAAGCATCTGCTTAATTCTGATTTAAAGCTTAAGCTTAAACTGTGAAACTGGGCCCTAGTGTATAACCTATATTATCCTAACATGCAGCTTTGTGCTGTTGCTCAATGCATGAATGTGCAATATTGTAAATGGTGACCCACTAAGTTTGAACCACAAATCTGGTGCTGTACATTAATGGTCAAGAACAGACTTATTATTTATTTAAAGGTGAGTCGGAATTGTTACACTAACATCACTTAAGTTTACTTATTATGTTACAAAGTTGGTGATTGTGCTTCATGCATGAATAAGTACAAAATAATTCAGCTAGTTTTCTGCTGTACAGTATGTCTTTTTAATGTTTTAACACAGCAGTTGACGAGGTTCATTTATTATGTTTAGGATGACAGATTTGTCAGAGAAAAACCAGACATTTCATTCGGTTCAGACATATGGGAACAAGATACTCAACAATGATGTTAAACCACACTACAACTGCAAGGAATGTTGTAAATAGATATATATTGTGACGCAGCAGTTGGAGAGATAATTAGATGTAGTAGAACTCTTGCCCAAGTTCTGGTGTTTATGCTAGACGAGAGTGTTACCACCTCTATTTGTATACCGATTAAAGGTCATGTTTAATTTCAATGGCTTTACCTTTTTCCCTTTGCTTTTCTTAGTAAACGGTTATATAAACTCTCCATCTCACAGGAATGTTATCTTCTGTATTTCAACCTTCAGTCATTATAATATATTGTTTCAACTTCAAACTGTTCCTTATTCGTTCAATAATCTGCTACACAATTACATCAAGGAAAAGTTGTAATAAATATTAGTTGCAAACGTGTACATAAACAGTAACTGTTTGCAATGGGTTATTTGCTGGCGTCAGAATGCGAAACATTATGCTTTCTTCTGGGTGAATTCTTTAACTACATATAATGAAACTGCCTAAAAGTATGAATCTTAATGAATGATTCTTGACATTTACTTGAATCATTTCTATTAATATTTGTTGTCATTGGTCCATAATGAGTTTACAATTGAGAAGGTTCATTGAACATTGTTTCCACATCTTAATGAAATTAACTAATTTAAATAAAAGGTAGTTCTTCGATGGATACCAGCACACTATGGAATACAAGGTAATGAAACAATTGATTTTCTGGCCAAAAACGGTAGTAAAATTACATCAAAATTATGTGCTCCACTGTCTTATCACTCTATCAAAGGAATAATTACACCAATATACAATACAAAAATTAAAGAAGAGTCTGTATCACAAACAAAAGGAAAATGGGATAATTTACACAGCATGACTAGCTGTGCTATCAAAAAAATCTCTGCAGCAGTTTTTAGATTATGAACAGGCCATGGCTGCGTCAACAAATATCTACACAGGATAATTGGCACAGCAGACTCTCCTATATGCCCTTTCTGTTAACTTCAGGAAGAAATGGAGAGAAACTACTTACTCCACTGCCCAGCTTTCAATCAGCATACCACTAATCACCAAAATACTGCAATGCAAGAGAGCAAATTGCTTAATTGTCAACTGCCCAACATTAGATACCGATCAACCACTTTCTTAATACTCAAGTTCTTATTTGCAGATAACTAGGACAACAAAAATGCCACACATTTCAAAACCAAACAAATAATAAAGCACATGGATGGAAGAAGAAGGCAGAAATACGAGCTTTGCTGTTATCTAGTGTTTAACAAAGTAAATTGTGAAAAATTAAAATTATACATACTTGCCAGCCTTTCATTTTGTCTGCAAATTGTACAGAGGCCTTTTTACAAGTACAGCAAAGAAAGCGTGTTTATGGTTTTGTGGGAAGATTCAAGGTGTTATATATTTTCACCATGGACATGATAAAGCATTAAAATCTATTGAATTATGTTGTAACTATAGATTACAGACTAAATGTACCATGTTAATTGATATAGTGCTATGATAGGACAGAACTTATCTGTGTGTCATGGTCACTGGACTGCAAGAAAATGCAGTGTACAGATTTAAAATTTGATTGCACTACTACTGACCTCTAGTAACCAGGATGCGAATATTCAGCAATGAACAATGTGAACTGTAAACTGAACTCCCTGATGTAAATTATCTTATTTGCATTCTATGGCTGTGGAATATGTTTTCCATCTTTGCGACTTTACTTTTTATTATTATTTATGTTATTAAGAATAAAATATGATCTAGAAATCTGTGTATAGTTTAGGAAGTGATGGTATTTGCTTTAATACACCTTTATTGTGGTACCAGGAAAAATTTCAATATGTGTGACAGAAAGAAGCAGTCTACTAGGTTATTAGATTAAATTATTACATTGTGCTGGACAAGAGAAGGTTTTATGGGTTTCTATTTAAGGTGGTTGCCAAGTATAAATGTAGATGATCCTGAATGGCTCTACAATCTATTATTAGTAAGCATTAAAAAAAAACACTTGTATTACAGTACAGTCTGAGGTAAAAGAAACTAATACAGTATAGGAGAAAATAAATTAAAAATCTAATTATGTGAAAGAAAGTTGTTCATTTTAGTCAGAAAACAAGGAACATTTAGTATTGTGTTTGCGTTGTATGGACAGTGGAATGTATGACAAAGAGAAAGAACAATCCCTTTTAAAAATTAGTGTGGTCATCGATGACCAATCTAAATAAAATTAATTCTATATTGCACTGTGTATGATTTCAAGTATTCAGTTGAAGTAACGTAAGAAATAGCATGAGTTCTCCCCACGGAAAGGATAAATTACCTTCATTACTGATTGAAAGACTTGCATAAAAGTCCCTTGTTGGTATCAGATTAGCTTATCCTGCATGTGGCATATCTTTAAGACAGCTTGCAGTGCTACAAATGCTTCTGTGTTATGACTGAATGAGTAGACAGTATGCACAAGAAACCGATGGGTCATTTTTAAAGTAGTACAAAGCAAATGCTAATAAGTCTGGTATTTCATCAAACAAACTGTTCTTGTTGAATGAGTTTTAATGAAACTCATACACACAGTAGTGAGCTCAGAATTTTCCAATTAATGTACAGAATGCATTATGTGGCTTCCGGCTTAAGTGAGTGCCTCTTAAATTGTGTATATGTAAGGGGGCCTGAGCTCCAAATCTGTTCAGAGTGAGATACATAGTTTATGTACATTTTAATGACTTCAAGGTAATGTTAAGTGCCAAAGCGCTCAGGCTTACTTTCCTGTGCTTGTTTTACCAGAAGATAATGGTGCATATCTGTGTATATATGTATATATAATCGATGTATAAACATTTTTATTCTGGAATCCTATCTTTCATGGAAGAGATTGAGTAAATAGCTTGCTAAATGGAACCCATGTCTGGAAACATCATTTCCATGTGCAAGTACGAGGGTCACTTAGAAAGCTTTTAGACATAGGCCTTCTTTCCAAAATAATAATTAATTCGAAACCTATCATCACATCTTCTCAAAGTAGTGTCCTCAGCCTCTCTATAACTTCCCATCCTTCTGAACCATGAGTGAAAGCACTGGCACCAGTTGAGCTCCTCTTCATGCACTGCAATGGAACTTGCTTCTCCCGCAGCCAATTCTGCACCATAGGGAAAACGAAGTCATAGACTGCCAGGTCCCCAGGCTGTAGGGAGGATGGACCAGCTGTTGAACAGCGATCGCTTGGAGAAAATCCAATATCATATGGGCAGAAAGAGAAGACGCACTTCATCACTTTTTCAAACAACTGCGGCAGTGCAACTGTAGTGTACCATTGCACAGTGACCATTGATGGATTCTCTACAGCTATTGTTGCCAATGACAAGTTGTGTCATAAAGTCACCACCTTCTTGCCAATGCTTTCTGCCCGTTTGACCTTGACAGCAGATTGTCATCAGGGAAGAGTGTGTTGTTTCTGGGTCATACTGGTGAATCCATGTCTCATCACCTGTTATCATCTCAGAAACATGGCAGGAGCTACCATTATTGAAACTCTAGAGCATTTCTTGGCACTATTCCAGGGCCTGCATGAGGTTACAGGACACCCAATAGGATGAAATCTTGCTGACTCTCAGGAAATCATGCAATTTTTTGTGACATTTCCTGATCCAATCTTCAAGGTTGTTTCGATGTAACACAGAGGTCTTCACTCACCATTTTCTCCACAGCTTTGATGTTGTCTTCAGTTAACTGCTGTGGATGGCCACCCTCTTCTTTCATCTACAAAGGATTGCCAACTCCTAAATTCTGCAAACCAATTGAAAGTGATAGCATGGGAAAGAGTACAGTCCCCAAAAGCCTGGGTGTCTTTCAAAGCATTGGCTGTGGCTTAAACCAATTTTAAAAATCATACAGAATCATTGCTTGAAGATGTTCTCTAATGAACCAGCTTGCACCGCTCATGTTCCAACTGCTTCAGGCAAGGGATGAAGGTTGCAGTCAGGCTGAAATGTCACTTTTGACTAACAAAAGGACCATGGAAGATGCTGGTGTTTGCCCTTATTGTAAACAGTACAGTCATGTCTAAAAACTTTGTGAGTGCCACTGAAAGAAAATTGTACATTTGGTGGATCAATGAGGGCCAATGACAGAAGTTTCAGCTCCAGCCATATGGTTTGTTGAAGCAGCAAGTTCTTGGGAAAAAAGAAAGGCAGAATATATATATCAAGAGACTTCTACATGCCATTAACAATGTCTTTGCGGGTAGCATCTTACACAGGCAAGCTTGATTGACTCCATTGCTTTGTGACACTGTATTGAAATTTTTTATTTTGAAGCACAGAAATGGCACATTTCTGGACATAGGTACCTACTCAGAGGTTGCTCACTCACCCCCTCAGCAATTCTGAGAGATACTGATATTTACAATAAAAAGTAACTAACATACTTTACTCTACATTTATTGAGGTTACTTTTAACAATACCACCTTAAATACAGTCCCCTACCATGTCAACAGTATATAGAAAATGGTGTACAACACAAAAGACAAATATATAAGAATTTCAATACAGAGGATGTGAAATTTAGGTAATTTAGATTGGCGAAACACATTCAAAGGATTAAGGACAAATGTACAGTAGAACCCTGGTTAACTGTTCAAATGCAAGGGGTGAGGTTGACGGTTAACCAAAATTGACAGGTAATCTGTCTTACTTAATATAAACAGTAGATTTAATAAACAATTACATAAAAAACTCATTAAACACAGGAGTCCTGCATTACATTTTTCGTATATTTAGAAAAATGGCAATATAGGTGATTGTCTGTGCGGCAGTAAGAGGTAACAGTTTTTTTTGTTCTGTCCAAGTACATGTGCTTACTCACTTGCATCCATTTTCTGTCAATTTTGTAGGTACATTGCTAGCAACAACAGTACATTATGCTCACTACTATTGTCTGATTGCATGACCACTTTGTAATTTGAAACTAAAACTTAAGTAATACACAGCTGAAGCATCGGAACATGTTCGTTCTATATTCAGTTCGTAACATTTTGTCATGTTTACATGACTAGTTCCCGAGATCATGAGTTCAAATCCGGTGGGGCGATGGATTTTTTCGGGCGTAAAAATCCTTAGCATGGCTTCCTTTGGAAGGGAAGTAAAGCCAGTGATACTGTGTCATAGATTTATGGCACGTAAAAGAACCTCAAGCCTGATAAGGAGGCCTCTGAGCAAAATTTCTGGTCTTTCACGCCCAATATAGAATAGGACATTAAAGAGCATTCATAAATAAAACTCAATTTAATTTTAATTTTATGCTTGCATGAGAAGCGATGTAACATGACTTTTGTTCCTTTATTTTTAAAATGCACTTTGCCTCTGAATTTTCGAAATATTGAAGACCTTGTTGATAGGTCACATTCATTTCCAAAACAAAACAAGTCAATTTTTGTCATGTGCAGGGAATTTTCATTCCAGAACGCAATAAAAAAAGATGATGACAATTAATGAGCTGAACAGATAATCAAGGTTTTACTGTATACCAAAGAATATATGCAAATGGCTCGACACAACATATGAAAGACATTCAGAAAAAAACAGACAACAAATCTTAAGTATTCAAAGTTAAAGAACAACAGACCACAGACAGCCCTGTATTTATGCATGGGCCCATGCCCAGGGTGGCAACATTGAGAAAATAATGCAATATACAGTGCTGAAAACAAATTTTCACATGCACTAAAAAAAAAAGCAGCGATTGTAATGGGAATTTTTGTTGGTGAGAGGGAAATTGTAGGTAGATGGATGGAAATGTTACATGCATGGTACAACTGGCAACACTGCCTGTGCTGTTTTAGAGTGGCATCTCACAATTGGGAGAGCGGATTGTTGGGCCCTTGGTTGTAACATTACCTAAATACAGAGATCTGGAGGCTAAAACCTTGCAGAGGGCTACAGTGTATTTGTAGGGAGAGATTCTGAGTATCTTTTTCCACTCCTCTGTATTTGGAACCACATCCACCAAAAGAAAGTCAAATGCTAAAATGAGTCTCCCCATAAGATTATTACTGAAACATATTTCATCCTTTAATTGAATGAGATCCAAATATTCAGCCTGAGAAGCTAGTGTTATTCATGCAAAGTCTCAGACGATATATAATTAATTAATGCTGAATTGTTTCCACTTGTTTCTTTCTTTCAATTTTGGAAGTTATAAGAGCTTACCTATTAAAATACTGACTTTCTTGTAATATCTTATTAATTGTTTAAGGTGGTTAACTGTTATTCTTAAAGACGGCAAATTTTTAATACAACAAAAACGATGAAACATTTATAAATCTTTGTAAAAACAAATCAGTATAATAATCATTAAACTAAAATTATGTTTGAACTTTTGATAAACATCAGGTAAATTGTGCTACTTCATTTTGCATTTTTCCACAATTTGCTTTCCAGCAGTAAACATTTTGTCCATTACAACAATATTTAGAATAGAAATGCAGATGTTTTAACTTGATGGTTATGATTTATTTTTTTTTAATTTATCAGATATTGAACCATTGCTTTGTACCAATTCTTGAGGTTTGTGAGTAACCAGTTTTCTCTCCTGGAAAAGTATGTTTTAGATTGGAGTATTGAACAGTTTTATTAGTTCTTTTTAACCTTTATGAATAGAAGATTCTAAAAATGACAATAATATACTGTCTTAAAGGAGAACAATACTTGTAAAAGAATTCAACTGTTAAACTGAATGGAGGAAAGATGCACAGTTAGCCATTTTTAATAAGGATCTTTAATAGTTCAAATCCCTGCTTCCCCCCCCCCTCAAAAGATAACTTTAGCCATTTATAGTTTTCACATTCATTCAGTTGTCATCTGATATGATCTGTGATTAAAAATCGATGCAAGAAGTTCCCCCCTGCAAATCAGGTAAATCTCATTTCCTCAACACAGTGGTAGAACTGTTTCAGATGATGTAGTGTCATACAAATGGGTCTTACTTTCTAAGATTCTTTAAACTAAATGTACCTGGTGGTTTGCTTATTCTTAATAGATTACATTTTTAAAATATCAGACAGCTGTAAGCCATTATTTTGTGTGTTATTTTTACCTCTCTACATTCTAGTTACAAAAACATGCAAGATCTTAATTAATATGGAATGCAGAAGTCTGAGATAGTGAAGTGAAAGAACATTTAATAGAGTTTTGAGTCAATTGAGACATGTTCCTGTTAAATTTTAAATGGAAGTAGTGTCTCAATGTACTCAAAATTGAACTAAATTAAGCAAGATCTTTTTCTGTACCTAAAGCATTCTCCAGAATATGTACTGACCATGTGATACATAGTCGTCTAAGGAATGGCATAATCTCTTCCTTGCTGTAAATTTTAAGCGATTTTATGTTGTGTCTGTGAGAAAATTGTAAACCGGAACAATGGTGTTTTTATAATTTTTCCAATATAAGGTGTATGTAAATGATGTATATTTTTCATTAACAATTGTATTTTATAAACAATTACTTAAGAAGTGTAATGCCTTGTTTTATGACATATTTAATAACTTTAAATGTTTCTGTTAACTTTGATAAACATAATATTATAAGAAAAAAATTGTATCATAAAATGTAAATTTTATAAAAAAAATGTTAATTAGTTAAACATGCAAAACAGTGTTTTATTTCTCTTCATAGTATAACCTTAAGATGTCACCTAGGCAACCATGAATACTGATAAGTAGCACCAAGGTGTTTTCAGAGCATACAGATGAATATTTGTATGAATTAAAGTATTAATACTTGGAATAAAGAATGTATTAGGAAATCTGTTTGATATGATAGCAGGAGTATAAAAGCACATTGAGTATGTTAAGTTCTTCCCTAAGTGGAGGTAGGTGCGGGGCTGCAAAATTCTATGGCAGTTTGCCATTCCATCAGGGTGCCCTTGTTAGGTCTCTTGTGGATTATAATGCTGCTTGAGGCAATACTGAGTTCCCTGCATGGCATGCGGGCATCTTCAGTAACACAGGAACAACTCCAAACGGCAGTGAAAGCTGAGCTACTTTACAATCCTTCCAAGAGATGCTTTGACTCAAAATTAACAATAGCACCCCTATAAATGACAATTTTTGGAAAACATAACATCAGCAGTGTAGAAGGGCTGTTGCACCCTGACCAGCAGCCATCGAGGAACAATCTTGCTACCCCTATTCACTCTCACTAATTAACCTGCATGCTTTCTAACACAGGTAGGTACATTTAATAATACTCCATTGGGCTGCCCTTAGTCTGCCAACATGTATGCTTGCTTGCTAAGTCAGAATCATCAACCTTATTATGCAAGGCCGTATTTAGAGGGGTTTTTTTTACTGTTCAAACCCCCCCCCCTGAAACTTCTGACAATTTTATTTATTTAAATTCATAGCAAATCAATATGGGAAAATGTTAGATAACAGTAGGTCTATTGCTAGTAGTACATTTACAAGAAAAAGGGAAACTTAATATTGTTGCCTTACATAGGTAGGGTGACTATACATCAAAGTAGTCTCCATGTTTTGTGCTGTAAGGTGGAATATCCTCATTCTGGTGAGTTTTTCCTGTGTATATAATGTCTCCAAGCAATTTTCTTATCCATGTAATGCCTATATACTACGGAGTAGGTACATGGTAACTGTGTGGGGTACTGTTAAGTTTAGATCTACTTGTGGAAAACCCTCCCCAAAATTTTTTTCTGGGTACGGACATGTTTTGTAATGATTTGTAAAGGAAAACTAACAATGAAAATTGTTTCTGTTTAATAAGCTTTTAAACTTAAATAACTGAAGCAGTGAACCATTATAACAAAAAATATTAGGAAAATTGATTTTTAACTTTTACTGCTATGTGTAATAAGAGAGAGAGAGAGAACAGTATAACTCAAAAACAAAAGGTTGGATAAATACCAAACTTGTTATTTAAGTTCAGTATCTTACAAAGATAAAGCTGAAGAGTTTCAATAAAATCCCCTCCATCCCAACTACCGTTTAAATGGAACATTTGTTGAAACTATTTATATTCTCAAAACAATTTTAATTAAAATATTAAATATATTTACATGACAGATAAAAAGTGTATCTTGAATTTTCTGGGAATAGCACCTGTGAAGCCCTGTTCATTTGGAAGGAATTTTGTATACAGGCAGGTATGGGCGAGCGCATCATGTCATGGAGGGATACTGTGATGTAACATAAGTACCCCTCTATGCAAGCAGTGGCATAATGCAATTCATAGTTTTGAAAATCTAGAAATGCCTATTTATTATTAAAGTGCAAGTATGCCTATTCATGACTATTCATACAATAAAGGTTGAAACTGAAAATATCTCATACTTGTTATCAAACTGAACAAATAAATATAATCTTGCAGGAAAAATGAACAAACCATAGGTACTAGTACTTATATTTTTTACAGTAAATAAGTATCTTGCTCCAATTGAAATTGAGTTACTAATTAGAGCCAGGGATGCTATCCCATGATTTTTACTTTCTCTACCATTTACCTAGCAGTTAGAGAAGGTATAGCATTCCATCCAGAATTTCAATACCAAGATTTCATCAGAAATACAAATTTTCAGGTACCTTGAAAAAAAAATATAATAACCCAAAAAACGAAACCTTGGATAAGTGCCAAATGTGATATTTAAGTTCAGTACCTTCCAGAGATGCGACTGAAGATTTTCAAAAACGTCCCCCCACTCCAAACTTCCCTTTATATGGAATATTTTTTTTGAATGTTTGATTTTGACATGCCTCTAATGATTTTGATTAAAATAACATATATTAAAGATATTTAGATGACAAATAAAATGTATATCTTGAATTTTCTGGGAATAGCCTGTGAAGTTCTCTTCATTCGGAAGGAAATTTTTATAATCTGGTATATGTTAAGGGTTAGATGAAAACTTTCTGCACAAAAAAAATGTAAATCTTTTATACACACATTGCAGCATCTTTATATGTTATAAAACATGTGAGAGCCCATTCTTCCCTAAATATGCTACCAATTCTTGTGGAAAGCATCTTATAATTGCGTTAAGCAGCGTTCCACACTAAAGACTGTGTGTTGCAACTAGCAAACAAGAAGGGGAGTAGTGGAGGCTGCTTCACTCGGATCAAAATGCCCCCACACCTGCTTTAAGTGATATACGAAAATGTACTGTTACACTGATGTGTTACACTCACATGACTTTCTCTACTCTTTTACAAACGCTTATTCTTCATATGCTTCATGTTAATCGAGATAAACATTTGCAGACTCTATCTTATTGCTAATTTTCTTGTAGATGTAAGGGGAATATATATTTACAAGGGCAATATAGAAATACAGTAGCCTTTAAGCACATACATATCTCTTAATAGCTGGTTGCTAGGTGCAGCACCATTCCCTTTGCCACAGATTAATACTCTTTGCATATCCAAGACAAAAAAATGAATAACGAATTCCCATTTGAGAAAATAAGTATTGAAAAATTTAAGGGAATAACAAGCAATATCTCGAAAATGGTTCACTCAACAACAAAAATGTATATGACATAAATTGTGTATTTTAATGCGATCTACATTTTTTGTGTAGTAAAATTTTGTCTATCTCTTATGGTTTACCAGTTATGCAAAAGTCATTCACAATGAAGAATACTTTTGGAGACATTCCCAGAAAATTCAAGATACCTATACATTTTATTTGTCATGAAAATATCTTAAACATATGATATTTTAATCAAAATCGTTAGAGCCATTTTTGAGAAAATTAAAATTTTCGAAAAATGTTCCATGTAAAGGGTACTCTGGGGTGGGGGGATTTTCTTGAAAATCTTCGTGTCGCATCTCTGGAAGATACTGAACCTAAATACCAAGTTTGGTGTTTATCCGACTTCGTTTCTGAGTTATGCTGTTCACAGACAGACACACACACGGACATGTTTCCAAAAATGCTTTTTTTGGATTCAGGGGGTCTCAAAACATGTATTTCCGGTGAAATCTCGGTATTGAATTTTTGGGTGGAATACAATACTTCCCCTACTTACTATACATAGTAGAGAAAGTAAAAATGTAGGGCTGTTTAAAACACAAAATTTATTTTAAGTAACATTTATTTTTCTGGCATAAGCCATTTCCAAGATCCATTATTAATGTTGTGGATTGTTCAATACTTTTGCCATTCTTTTGTCCTATTGATTTTCAGTTGTTTCCTGCAATTGCATGAAAAGAGTATTGAATTTTAAGGCGAGCGTGTAGTTGTAGTACTTAAACATTTGGCTGTGGCTGTTCTCTTTGTATCTATAATGAAATGTGTAATGTAGCCATTTCTGCAAAAGTTAATCTGGATTAAAATGAAGTACAAAGAAAAATGAGCTTCAGTAAGAAAACTTAAATACCCACTAATAAATGATAAGAGGTTAGAGAAACTAATGTGAATGTAACATCAGTTGGTGTTTTTGTTTTTAATTTAATTTAGAAATGCCTGCTTTAACAGCCTGAATTGAATGACTTGAATAAGTTTAAATTTATACTATAAGGTCTCAAAAATAGATGCATATTCAAGACAATAGCTTACTCTCTAAACTAACCTAATGTTACAAATCACCTTAAGTATCTCTTCTCAAAAGATGTTTGCCTATATTCATTAGTCCCAATACACATAACTCCAGGTTATTAGTATACTGGTGACCATCATAGTTTTTACTGCGTTATACTATTCTTATTTATTCTCCAGCCTATTCCTGTTGATCATTCTTATCCACTTCTAAGTTTGCCTAAACAGTTCCCTACAATTTTTGTATTTTTCTCAACTTTTACAGTTAAAATCTTTCTAATTAATATTTCTTCATCTAAATTTGCCGTGCTTGTTCTTGCCATAACTTTTGACTATAGCACAGTAAACAGTGAAAATCTGTATTTGCTTCCCTGCACATTGGAAATTTTACTAAATCCTTGTCGTGTTTTAAACCATTTAAATTCATAACTCCAGTTCTTAATCCATTTTATCACATATCTTTATGTATTTTTACTTTCTCTGCCATGTACATAGTAGGTAGAGAAGGTATTGCATTCCATCCAAAAATTTGAGATTGAGCTTTCATGGGAAATGCATGTCTTGAGGTCCCCTGAATCCAAAAATGTATTTTTAGAAAAAGGTCCATGCGTGTGTGAGAGAGAGAGAGAGAGAGAGAGAAGAGCATAACTCAAAAACAAAAAGTGCAATAAACACCAAACTTGGTATTTAGGTTCAGTACCTTCCAAAAATGCAACACAAGGATTTTCAAGAAAATACCCCATACTACCCTTTACATGGAACATTTTTCAAAAGTTTTGATTTTGTAAAACACAGCTGTAACAATTTTGGTTAAAATACCATATATTAAATATTTACATGACAAAAATAAAATGTATATCTTGAATTTTCTGGGAATAAACTGTGAAGTCCTCTTCATTCGTAAGGAATTTTGTATAATCTTGGTTATTAATGGTTCAATTTGTTCAATACTTATTTTCAGGACCCATTGATTTTCAGTTATTTCTCGAGATTGCATGTAATGAAGATGGAATTTTAAGGTCAGCATATAGTAGCATCCAGTTCTTACACATTTGACTATCGCTGTTCACTTTGTACTTAAACATAGCTATTTCTGCAGAGGTTTATCTCGGGTAAAATCGAATATATAAAAAAATTAACTTTCATAAGAATAATTTGCATATCCACTAATAAACAATAGGGGGCAGAGAAAGTTGTGTGAATGTAACATTCAGATTTTTATCTCCCTGTACAGCCGCAGAGAACTCTTTTTTTTTTTTTTTTTTTTTTTTCATACTACAAAATATTTCTTGTGTTTCAATATTGTTTACTTTTTACAGAAATTTGCTTTGATGCTCCCTATTAATCCACAAGTTTCCCGTGCCTATCCATTGCAGAAGTTCCTGAAATTTAAGCAAGCATGATTCTTTCTACTTACAGTTCTCCTGGATACTGAAACACTGTTTAATATCACTCTCTTCCAGTGTGATGATTCTAGAGATTCATTTCAGAATTATGTGTGATAATTTTGTTTTTGGTTGAGTGTCTACCTATTTCTGTGCAGCACCATTTGACGATGCTGTCAATAAACCTAACACCCGTTTGCAAAACATTCTATTAATTCTATCAGCATCTTTCCAGGCATCATCTACATCCCATATAACATCTTGGCTTCTACTGTGGCTGTGTAAATACAAACGAATTATACAAAATAACCAACATTCTCAAGTCACTGAAGTAATATAATGTATAAATGATGAATCCAAGATTCTATCTGCAATACTAACAATGGTGTGAACTGTAATCAACAGAGCCAAGATTTGGATGATGTCATCTTTTAATTGTTGCATCATAGAAATTGCTAACAAGTGCATAAATCCTTATCATGGCTTCCAGATTATGAAAATGTATATTTATTAGGGATTTTTTTTTGTCATTTTCTTGCCCTTTACATCTTTATTTAGTCATTTCATTGCATTTATTCTGAGTATATTATGAGAGTTTTATATTATTGACATTTTAGATATGGATCATTTTTCAAACATCTGAAATTTCACAATTCAACTGAGAGAGAGTGACTGTACGTCCCTTACTCACATTCTTGGGGGGGAAATCAAATTCCTGTTTAATGTTTAGTATGGAAATGGTTGCTTGTGGGTGGAGGGGTGGCTATTGTCAGGAAAGCAGGTATAAACACAGGTCTGAATTCATGTCCCAAACTAGGGATGAGACAAGTCAGTTTTGCATCAATGGGTGTAGTCAGGTTGCTATTGTCCTTGTGCCACTGTGAGCTCCTTTTCATTTGCTATGAATTTTATAAAATCCGAGAACTCACAAGAGCTAATGCTGGAGTTTTGTAAGACCTGATTGAAAAACAATTTTCTTAATTTTCTTTTCAGATTCTTCAAAAGGAACATGAACAAGTGTATGTTTTTAATTAAGTTTCTAAATGTTTCATATAGGTACCTACTTTATCTGCTTGTACAATAGTTATGCCCATGTGTAAATTAATTTATAATTTCGTGCATTAATTTTAATAAATTAAATTTCAATCGTAACTCATTTATTGTGATTATTAGTTATTGTTTTTAAAGTTTTGGTAATTTTATAGGTAATATTCCAAATCTTTTAGGTTCATCAAAATCCGGGCCTTGGTTGGTCGCTGTGTTCATCAAAGACCTCATCATACCGATGTGAGTGGCCGAGGTCGTTAAGACACGGATTCGTGAACGGACGGATCAAATCCCGCCAAGACCGTTTTCCCTGTCCGAGTTTTTTTTCTCCAGAGTTTCCCCCAGGCCCCATTACTATTAAATGCTGGGAAGTTACCCTAAACTTAGTTCTGGAACGTTTATTTCTCAATTACCACTTCAATTCATGTATCATCAGTGTCCTCCGCCTTGGTGCCGTATGTAGTAAGAAAGGACGTTAACCATTAAGAGCAGCAGATAAATATATTTGCACATAGGTATGTTCCTCCCACTTGTATATTATATATTAATGATTTTGTTATTTTATCTACAACAAAGTGTACCTAACCAATTCCTTCCTGTCTACATTCAGATCTGAGGAATAAACTGCCATTCTAGCATGTCTCTAACAAAGAAAGGTTGCAAGGACCTGTCTAACGTATCTCGTAATAAACTGAAATGCACCGACGCTGTTCCGACAACGTGCTAATTTTCTCACTTTAGCACCCGGTGATGTGAATGTCCCTAGCTGACCCGCCTTGTAAGCTGTTGGCATGTTCTTTCTTCATCTGTTTGGTGATACCATTGTCATTCTCAGGTTACATGTGAAGGACTGTTGACAAAGCTGCACCTCTGGTACCTAAAGGTTTGTTGTTAAGGTTGTACAAATTCATTAGACCGCATTAGTACATGTAGTGAAATAGTTTCGCGGTAAGCAGACAACAAAGAAATTTTGGTTTGAAAGTTAGCCAGGAAGAAAAAGTTCAAGTTTAAACTGAGGCAACAAAAGCTTTAACTACGTTCTTTTACCATATTTTATTCGTTCAAGGTCATATTGGTGTTTACAGCGCTAACTCGATAGCGTACCTACAGTTGAGATCGGTGTAACACTATACCATATGCCCCGTGTAAAACAGAACCATTCTTTTTTTTTTATTAGATGCTCTCATAATTAGTTTAAAAACATCCCATCAATTCATTATACCTCAACTCAAATTTGATTACGACAATGATTAACTCAATTCAATTTACATAAATTTAAGTGGAAGCATGCACGAATGCTAAAAATACTTTTAATGAAAACTTGATCCTCAAATTAGCAGAAAATTATATTGCATTGTGAGATCTTTTGAAAGCAAAAACAAAATAGTTTAGTCCTTTGCGCAAGGCTCTTGGGCACACTGTCGATATAAGGGACGGAGTTGTAACGTCACCGCCTATTATCGCGTGTAGTGCCATATGCTTGTGTCAAAGGTGGATGTATGTTGGTTAGAGCTTTTATTTTCGCTTTTTTCTCTCTCCTCAAAATGACGGATTGAAATGAATTGAGGTTTTTTGTTGTGTGTTTGTTTGTTTGTTTATGGACGCTCTTTAACTGTTGTGGTCCTTAGCGTCCCATTCTATGTGTTGGGCGTGAAATACCGGTAATTTTGCTTAGAGGCCTCTTTATCAGGCTTGAGGTTCTTTTACGTGCCATAAATCTACGACACGGGACCACCGGCTTTACTTCCCCTCCGAAGGATTTTTACGCTCGAAAATATCATCGCCCTCCGCCGGGCTTGATCCCGCGACCTCGGGAACTAGAGGCTAGCATGGTAACCACTACACCACGAAGGACGACAAAATGACGGATGAGTGTTTTAAAAAGACACCATCGAGTAAATGCCACGTGTGGATGCATTAATGGTAACATCATTTTCCAGAAATGATAACTCCTTTGGCTGCGGAAATTCGTGATCAAAGCCATATTCCTCCACCTATTATAAGCCTGATTATGCAAGTCTGCGAATAAGTTGTGACAAATCGAATGCTTATGTTGAAAAACTAAGACTAAAAACTTGATTAGTTTTCAGATGCTAATAGTGAAGTAATGGTAAAAGTATATCTGATTTGTAACACAGTATTAGGTCTAACATGTGGTTAAAACTGTTTTTCATTCGGCTAGCAGATTTGCTGCCCATTAATTTCTATTACATAAACATAGGACGTCACAGGAATAATGGGGGAGAATGAAAATAGTTGCAAATGATTGACACTTAGGGAGCTCTAAAGCACCTCTAAATTATGGTGCAATTACAATGTGAAGAAAAAAACAAATAAGTCAGTAAGGTTTTATTTTGTTACATGAAGATGGTGATTATGATAGTGATGATAACGAGAAATGTTAATTGCTTAGCACAGAAAGATCAGATGCACAGATGTTTTGAATTTTACCCTATGTTTTCTTAACTTGGCAGGGAAAATTAAAATATAATTGAGTTTTATTTATGGACGCTCTTTAACTACTATGGTTCTTAGCGTCCCATTCTATATTGGGCGTGAAAGATCGGTAATTTTGCTCAGAGGCCTCTTTATTAGGCTTGAGGTTCTTTTACGTGCCGTAAATCTACGACACGGGATCACCGGCTTTACTTCCCTTCCGAAGGAAGCCATGCTAAGGTTTTTTACGCCCGAAAAAATCCATCGCCCTCCGCCGGGTTTGAACCCGCGATCTTGGGAACTGGAGGCTAGCAACGGGAAAGGATGGGTTATGTTTGTGTAATACTGCATTCATTACTCCTTTTACTAAATATGTATCAAAGTCATTTGAAACGTTAAATGCAGTTCTTAAGGTTAAAAGTGACGTATGATTTAAACGACTTGATATTAGAAAAAAGAATATAAAAACACAGAAAAATGGTACAATAGGTATGTTTAACTTACATCAAAATTATCCTTGCAACCATACAGTGTAGATTTCTCCGAAATACCACATTTCTTCGCCATGGCAAATCCTTTTCTTCCTTTTTTTGGCACTTGAATAAACAATTTGCTGGAGGTAAGCGATGTATTGGTGCACAGACTATATGCACGATTTGTAGCCTTTCTGCTTCAACATGTGGTTGGAATTCATGTTGATCCCGAAAGGAAAACGTTCTGCTACACATGCTACACAAAAACTGCACTTCACTACACCATACATTAAAATAAAAACGAAATAAACACTATGCGTCTCCGCTTCACATAGCAAAACCTTATTTATTGTTTCGACTTTTCGCGCCAACTTACATGGTGACTTCCCACAAATAAAGATGCGTTATAGCCTCACGTGATTTCTTTGCAGGTTAAGTAATTAATATAGTATTAGTCATGTTCACCAAGCTTCAGCCATTCAGGGTATTTACGGGTGCATTAAATAAATCATTTTTATAGCTCACCAAGCAACTCACCACTCACATCGAGTATCGATATCAAGAATCTCATTTCGGCTGCTTCGATTCGTCTTTTATCGCTTAAAACTTGCGTCGCTTCCACACACTAAAGACGGTTTTGAGGCAATATTTATGTATCTTAAATGGATTTCTATATTCATATTTCTCCCCAAATATTGTTTAATACGTCCGTTTATGTTGTTATATGTTTGTAGGCTATTTTATTTTAAATCTATTTGCTTTGTATATTGATATATCACACCCTAAGTACCTTACCTATATGAAAGTATCACTTGCTCTGTTATATTATTACGTATGATTATTTTAGCTCTAATGTTTTTTATCTGTCACAGCCATTACTTTTGTTTTGGGTATAGATATTCTCATACTGTAATTTTGCAGAATTATATTTAATTTTTTTCAAATTAGCTTGGAGATTATCTTCCGATTCTGCTAAAAGTACCTGATCATCTGCAAACAGAATGTTATTAATTATATTATTGTTCTCAAATGGAACATATGTATCTATCTGATATTTTCTTTCTTCCATTCTTGTATATCCATATTCATATAGGTATATGTATTATAAATTAAAGAAGTATAAGTGAGAGATCACAACAAATGTGTCGTAGCAATCAAATCTTATTTCAGCTTTGTCGTGCTTGGAAGGTAATATGTTTACTATTTAAATAATAAATCCAATAATTGAATTTTCACTGTAACGTGTTTTATTTTATTTGTTCAAAATACTTTACGACAAACAATGCATGCTACTTAAATAAAATATTTACTTACATTTAAGCTTTACTTTCTTGTAGACTTTTTCTTTGTATTATTATAATAAATTCTTTAATATTTATCATTGACAATATTTAGTTATTCGCGTAGCAAATTAGTATCTACACTTCTTTCGCTTTGGCTGTAAGCGTCTTCTTCCTTTGTGAAAATTTTTCTAACAATCCTAATGGTTGAATGTTGCTTGTTTTAGCGATCGCTAGGGTACTATGATGGTAAACAAATTAATATATTTTAAAATTATCGCATGGAATAAGCAACATGTTCATAATAATAACATATTTACAATCATATCAAAATTAAAGCATATTACCGTTTAAATTCTTGGTTTTTGCTATACATTTTGTATTTTCACAATATTTATTTTACTGCGAAGTCAATCTTTTTCGTTCACTTTGTTTAACGTATTTTTAAAGCTATTCAACTTTTTATAACCTTCAGTTTATCAACAAATACAATTGTAATTATATTATTGTAACTAATTTAAAATATGTAAGCGCTGAAGGCAAATTTTATAACATAAACAGTGTTTTAAAAGAACAATATCTATGATATACAATGTATATATATATATATATATATATATATATATATATATATAATACATTAACTTCTTATCCACTCGATTAGATTTCCATTTTTGTCATTACTTAGTAAGTTTTAGAATTTATTTTATATCCTTTTATTAATATGTGCTTTAGGTTTAATGTTAATACTCTAAAGATAACCATAGAAGAAGCAGGAAAACGAAGAGAAAATGGTTCTTTAAACTGCACATGCGTTTTGATTTTCCTCTGGACACATGCTTGTTTAGAAAGCTGAATATAAGGTCTGTAAACCACGTGGTCCTATAGGGCTCACGTGGTGATTTAACATCCATGGACAATCAGTATGACTATGACCAGGGAACGAGGGGCACTTTTGTGCTTACCACTCCCAGGAGGAACGAATGAGATGAATGAACCGCAGAAGGCTATAGGCAGAGATCGTAACGATTCCAAGCTTGAGCCGGTCACACGGCGGACTTCTCAGAGAACCAGGGAGAACTCGACCCACTTGATGTGGCTCAGAGAATGCTGTCATCTGACAAGGTCTGGAAGAACTTTCCAACGAGCAAGTATTTGCGCCATCTGTCCGACACCGACCGGTACTGCACAGCCCCTAAACCTACCTGAAACATGATTAGGGGAAGCGAAATGCTAGGAAATTAGGAAAAGAACATTTTGGTAGAAGAGAAACCATCCCACAATTCGCTTTGCCAACCAGGGAAAAATCAGGAAAAACCCATGGTCAAAGTGGCCAGAAATGGAACCCAGGACCTCCCGAATGCGAGCCTCGCACGTTACCGCGGAGCCCTCTCGCTCACTATCTACGGTGTAGTTCGAAGTCCCTTTCACTGACATCTGAACACACGTAAAGATAAATAGTATTGAAGCACATAATTTGTTAAGATGCTCAGAATAGTACAATTACTCACTTTTCTGTGTCCCTTTTACAGGTCTTATTCCATTGGCTACAGAATAAACCCTCCTGTTTCCAGGATTTTTAATTCACTTTCGGATCTCTCTCTTGCTTAGAATATTACATTAACCGCTTCGCTTACGTCTGCAGAATAATCGAAAACGAAAACCCCAATTTTCGTAGTTTATGTCTTGCGTTGTGAATTCCCTTAATCTGACCATTCTGATAGCCAGCCATAGGAATTCTTAAGCAGTTGGCTTCAAGTTGTCTACACTCAAACATGAACCAATACACAGAACGTAAACAAAAGCGGCCAAACTGACGGTAAGTACTAGTGGGCCACGATTAGAGTGCATTCGGTGGGAAGAACTAAACAGCTACGGAGCAAGTGGGCGGGGCATCGGAAGGACAGTCAGGTAAAGAAGATATCCGCAGTTGCGAGTTGTATTTACTAGTGAGGCTGAGGCCTGCAAATGTAGTACTGCTTTCATTGTGCAACTGCACATTTCATATCGCCTTGGCCCTCACTCCCCTCTGATCCCAAGCCTTGATGACGTTAGGCGTTGTCAACAAAAACGCTGGCGCCTTCCTCCAAGAATACTGATATCACAGATTAACCTGTTATCCTTTGTTTCAAATGGCAGTAGTACACGTCAGGTAAACAAAATGTACTCCATTATACTAGAGAATAGACTACCTGTAAAAGGTATTATTTGACAATTCAGTACCGTAATGTATAAATGTGCGGAATTTTAATTGTAATTCAATCATTGGTTTTATTGTTTTTATTTAGTATTTCCTACTATATTGTTGAAATTACAATGCTACTACATTAATATTAATGTATATTAATGGATATTGGTATCGCTGATACTTACTATACATCCGTTGAAAGCTGGTAAAGAGAGACATCTTTTAACAGCGACCTGAGGTAATATTGATGTGCAGCGCGCAAAATGTTTGGTTCGGGTTGGTCGATGTGGGAACATCGATGCTGCACCGGAAGTTACTATTCCCACTTGACACACGCTGATGATGTGGCCGACCAGTAAAACTGAGTAAAACTGTCTGATGAGTGCTCTCTACAAACGCCAAGAGACTGCATGAGGAATGGGGGTGGCTTATTACCTGTAACTTCCCTGTTATAAGTCCAGTAACAGATCAACTTTATTTCCTTTAGTCCTGGCTTTAACGCTTATAAATCTCTATGCATACTGTCAAATTAAATCAAGGGATAATTAGGTACACATGTTCATAAAGGCACTCAACTCGCTCTCCAACTCTTGCAAAACTGTAAACTACTTAACTGCTAAAGAAAGTGATGGATTCCTTACGAGGTGGTGAGCAAACCGTTACCAAAGTTGTACTTTCATAATATCAGTAAGGAAATGTCACTTTCATAGCAATCACACTATATAATTTTTTGTTCACTTGTAGAAATTACATTATTTTGTTTAAATAATATTGAAACCAGCACCAGCGATAGACAGAATGCTATTCATTACGCAACAAAATAAAACTTTGAACACGTATATGTTGTTTTGTTTTCTGGGAATTGGTTTCGAAGGGGTTGGAAATTACATCACATCAAATGAAAATTTCTTTCGTAAAGCTCCTTTTTGTGCAGTGATAGCAAACACAACATAGTCAAGCATGCTATAGTATGAAACAAACACTGATATGCAGGCGTTTGTGTTTTTATATTATTGTGAAGCATTATTCTGCTATCTAATCTAAGTTATTGCAATATTAGTTTTTCCGGTATGAAGATTAAAATGCATTAATTGAAAATGCAAAGTTCATTTTGACGTTCATCGTTTAAGTTGTTAGATTTTCAGGAATTCTGAAAATTTACTGCTAATTGTTATTAAAACCAAGTTAACTTTTCTTTTTACAGTATTACGATAGTTCCTGTAGTGGCATAGAGTCTTGTCTCTATGGAATTTAATTTCAAATTTGAATGCATGCAACATGTTTCCAGGAAAATGAGATACGTTGCGCTCTGCCTTATGCTTCTGAACTTGGCATTGGAAGTACCGAAGCAAGCGTTTGGTCAGGTCAAGTCACGCTCTAAGCGCTACGTGGTTTTTCCTGAAGGCAGCACTTTTTCGGTGAGTACCTGCAATCAAAACAACTGAGGACATTGTCACAAAAGGTTACATTCTACTGTTTTTAATAAGAAAAAAGTAAGTAAGTAGAAGTTAATCCACAAACAAGTTTTCTGGACCAGTTGTTTATTCATTTATTTGTTAGTCGTAGTTAACAGGACGAGAGAAATGACTCCGCAGTAGTGTGTGAGGCTAGCATTCGGGGAGTCCCGGGCTCGATTCCCGTTTGACCAGCCACTCCAACTCTAGAGGAAGAGGGTTTTATATGGTAGTAGCTGAGGCAAAAATGCTCTATGGAGTGTAGGATTGGGGTTTGGAGGAAGGGTGGGCCAGTATAGATATGATCCACAGAAATATCTGCAAACAAATCCTGAGCTTTTCAAGTGCTTCATCCAATGGCATCGCATAAGCAGAATTGGATTTAAAGGAAAAATCATGGAAAGAATATTGCAAGTTGGTTTAGCATTAAAAATTTAGATGAACATAATGTTTATATCAGTAATTGATGGTACAGGAAATGCCTAATCAAGGAGTGGCTCAATAAGATAAAGGAAAATTATACTAAACGTTTGTTTTGGAGATTTTTGGGGAGCTCGGGAATCACTAGATAAACGTTTCTGGAAAGAAATTAGATTAAGAATTGAAAATATTGAAAGGCAAGGAATATTTGGGAGTTTTAATCTGAAAACTTATTCGGATATATATATATATATATATATATATATATATATATATATATATATAGAGGGAGGAAAGTGATTTGAAGTAGGGAAAATTACGTTGAAATAAGTGACAAAGAAGCAAGAGCAGGCTTTGCATGGCTAGAACGGGGTTGTGAAAGTGAAAGGCCTAAGAATAAGGGGTAGCGTAGAGAACTGCCCATTGTGTAACAGGAAAGATAATAATTGGCGCATAATTTTGAATGTGGCTAAACCAAGAGTTTTAGGGAGAAATTTGGTAAAAGGAGTGGTCCAGCTTACCAAAACAAATTGTAGGGGGGAAAAGACCATGAATGCAAATTCAAGGAAAAATATAACGGCAATATGAAGTTTCTAGGCTGAGAAAAATTAGTAAGGCAAAGAAAAAAAGTTGATTAGTAGTAGTCATCAGATTTAAGCTATAAATAATGTCAAACGCTTGGCTACCACTGTGATTGAGTCTTTTGAACCCCAGGGTAGACAGCAATTCAGTGTAGTGATTAGAAATGCATTGATTAGGTGATTTATTCTACAAATTTATATGTGTATATTATTTTATTGTATTTATCCATTTTAGTGGTGGAAACCAACTTACTTACTAAAGACAAATACACCCCTTTGGAAATGAAACCAAGCACATTTAATTTATATATATTGTGTGGTTTCTAGAACATTGCAGCTCCACCACTACGTTACCTATTGCATATTTCATTTACATTGCTACAGAAACTCGACCAATTCACACACACACACACACACACTCACTCAAACCCCCAACACAATAACACTCATATCCCGCCCACCTAAGATCAAGCTCCTGTCACAGGCTTCGAGCCACTGCTTCAATTGGTCCAAAGCCGTACGTAGTCCGCTTCCGCTGTCCCCCACTTCTTACAATATATAGACAATCTCCCTGAATTTTAGGCAGTATGCGAACAGACGTGTACTCCGTATGCCTAAGAGTTGTGGGACAGCAGTATTGCTGTTTGTCTTAGGATCAGATTAAGTTTGTCAAAAGGGTTTGAAATGGCCATCCTAGTTATAAATTATAGTATAAATTGCAATCACTTCACTTTGCAGGTCGCTTTTTGCAATACATGGAAGACTCTCACCGGGGATAGAGACATCTATACCACAGGATTGAACTGGGCTGTATCTTACGAACTTCCCAATACGACTCTAAGGGATCCAGAGACCAAGAGGCCATACTTGCGACGGCGCCATCGACGTGAAGTTTATCGCAGGCTGGAAGTCGCCATGGAATCGTGAGTATTCCAAGTCTTACACAGATAGTAGTTCATGGTTGTCCGAGATTAGGAGTACAGTAGCCTCTTTGGTGCAACACTCATGACGAACAAACATTTTGGGAACTTCAACACAGTTTTGGGCGGTCAGTCACCACTATTTTGGACTAGTCCCATTATTTTTTCAACAAAATGTATTATAGAAAAAACTCAAATTAAAGGGCAGGGACCCTTCCACTCGCACCTACATATAACTTCCGCCACTCTATCTCCGGCCCTAACGTTTCGTGAAGTTAGTGAGTGAGACGGCAGATATCAGCATTACCAACTTATAATACGAATATCACGTTTTAATTCTGCAGTTACTGAAGGCGTATTTTAACCGATAAACACTAACATTCGGCACAACTGTTCGATTTAGCCAACCTTCGTGGCAGTGGCGGCTGCTGCATAAGAGCACAAGAGCACGTGAATACCCTAACATTTGGCACCTTGCAGATTTGTTGGGTAAAGTTTTCTTTGAATGTTATTAAACGTAATGTATATGCGGTAATTTAAATATACCGCGCTACTCTTCTAAACTTGATGAAATGTGGCAACAGGGTCGGTAGCACATCTTGCCTTCTGCACGTTTTAAGGAGCTTTTGCGCATGCGCGACTGGTATGACATAATTACCTTATTGGTCAAATACACACGGATCGTGCACATCTGAAGGCGTGCACAAAGCTGCTCCCGAGCTATTTCCATACTATCAGTGCAATTTTATGTTAATGCCACTAGATGGTAGCACACTGCGGCAAACAGTGCCTGTATTAGAGTAATGCAGTACGTGCACGAGCGCGGAAACTTCTCCCGGTTATTCCAGACCATCCATACTCTCAACTGCAATTTAATTTACACAGTGCACTTAATTATGTGCACAATAATAAACAAACCTTTGTTTCATCAGACAACTTATGCAGCATCATTATCATCGTCGACGTCGTCGTTAGCGGTTGCAGTTGTATCAGATTCTTCATAATTATGCAGCAGATGCTATTTCACATTTTCAGGGCTGTATGACTAACATTTTTTGAACATCCAAAATGTATAGTGACGAGCCATTATTGCTCCGTGGTGTAGTAGTAGCGTGTCTGTCTCTCATTCAAGAGGTATTGAGTTCCAATCTTGTGTTGGGTGAGTTACCCGGTTAAGGGTTTTTCCGGACTTTTCCTTTGCCCGTAAATACAAATGTCGGGTAGCTTTAAGCTCTATGGACCCAGGCAGATTTGAGCATCATTTCATACATTTCATTTATTCATCGTCCCATATGACCTTTCCGGTAAAAGGACGTTAAACTATAAAAATAAAAAATGTTGGATATGTAGCAATGTTTTTAATAACAAAGGTTTGCTACCATAAGATTCGACATTGGTGGTGTGTAGTAGTTGCAATAGATATCATTAGCAGTAGTAGTAATTTCAGTGGTGGCGATGGTTGTGTAATCACTACCAGCATTAGCAGTACCAGGACTTGTATAATAAATAAGGATGTTCTTTGTTAAGCAGCGCAGGACTTGATGGACGTTCCTGTATCCTGAGAGCGATATGTGAAGCTACGCACTACATGAAACCTAGAGCGAGTCTGTCTCAAGAGCTGCTTCGTCTTATCTTTACGTAAGTACAATAATGTCCAGAAAAACATTTGGAAGTTGGCAACATCGAACTGTCTTGTACAGTCTAGCTGCTACCGAAACTTTCCGTTCACCACAACTATTATTCAGTGTAGTGGTAGCTACTAACAGGATGCACTGCACTTCTAACAGAGAATATTTACACATTTTGCTCATACTTATTTTCATATTCCAATATCCGAGTTTAAATTCGCATAACTCACTAATTTTACTTTGTTGATCATTGGTTTGCAACTTCAAATAGAGTGTCTAGGAACCATTTACTGGCAGTAAAATTCTTGCGGTGTTATTCATATACATTCTGTGTACCTGGGTTGGAACTTTAATAGCGGCAACACTGCTGTGGAAGCGAAACGAGAAGGAACTAATTATTCTCACGATTACCAAATGTTTGCTTCTGTCTTACCTACCTCCCAATAAATGGACTCTCCCTTCCGATTGAAAGTGCATGCCCTTGGAGAGTGCCCCTATGTGAGCTGCCGATCTAAACTGTTGTGTTATGTTTTCGCATGTTCACAGAGAAGTTGGTTAAAGATTGAATGCAAGACATTGTCATGCGGGTCTTGTTGAGGCATATGCGTTACCACACAGGGCAGTGGCGACGTGGGTTAGATCTTTCAATTGGGGATATGAATGTGTACATAACAGACATAGCTCGGTTGGCTCATCCAAATGTATGTCCATTTTATAATTAGACTGGCATCGCACCTGTTCACAGCAGTAAAGCGGAACCAACTGCTACCACGTGATTTACTCCAGTGAGAAATATATTCTGATGGCTTTGATTGGCTAAACTTAGATATGAATGGATTCATACTGTAATCGGAGTAGCAATCCATTCATATCTAACTTTGACCAATCAAAGCCATCAGAGTATCTTTCCTACGTGGAGTAAATAATATGGTGACAGTTGTTTCCGCGTTACTGCTGTGAACACCTTAGATGCGATGTCAGTCTAGTTATAAAATGGGCTATAAGTGAAGAGCAAGTGTAAACTGTTGCCGCGCTGTTAGACACCGATCGGCATTAGACCATGCGGAGTTAGGTCAAGAGATAGCATTATTGCACATGACTGTGCTGCATATTCTAAAGAATCGCCTATAAGTTAGGAAAATTGCATCGCCTTTTGGGTTGCCTACGATTTGACGGAAGAGCAGCGATGGATAGGATACCATGCTGCCCAATCTCATTTAGAGCGCTATGGTCGTGATGGGGACAATTTCTTACACCTAATTGTGTTTGGTGAGATATGGCTCAGATCGTACGAACCTCTGGTTAAGCACCAATCCAACTAGTGGCGTCATTAGAGGTCATCGCGCAAAACAAAAGTCCAAAAGTCCACCAAACCCCTACAACTGTGAAAGTTATGGTGCTTGTTGTTTAGGATTGTGGTGGTGTTATACTAATACATGCCGCACAGAATGTTACTGCACAGTACTTATGTCGTTTTTGAAGCATCATCTCAGACCCGCGTTGCCAAGAAAGCGGCGACACTTTTTTCTGCAGAATCCTCCAATCAATTTGTTGGACAGTACTCGGGCACACGTGGCACAAACTATAACTGATCTGTACCATCCCTGGAGTGGGGAATTGCTTTTCCATCCACCAAATTCACCGGACCTAAGCTCCTCTGATTATGATCTAATCCCGAAGATGAAGGAACCACTTCGTGGAATTCGATTCATGACTGTTCCCGAAATTCTGCAGGCATTAGATGCTCCATCAGAAAAATCAACAGAATAGACTCTGCAGCAGGGATCCTAGGACTTCCACATCGCTAGCAACGTTATTGACGATGCTGGTGGTTACACTGAAGGACTGTAGTCAAACATGTATCATTCTTGCAGTAGTAATAAATAAATAATTGCCATTATTAAAGTTCCAGCCTATGTATATTGTTGTCGATAGTCCTAAATTCCTCATGACACTATAGCACCTGCAGATGCTGACTTACTTTGTACTCCAATTTCAGAAAGTATTCTCATTGTTACAGAATACCCGAAGAAAGCCACGGAATTGCATTGCAGGCTGAAGAACTGAAGATGTATGAACGAGAGCAGTTGAAAGGAACTCTGCAAAACAACTGCTTGGACCTCTATCCCAGCTGTCCTTTTTCGATCCCAGGACTACTGCTTGGTGAAATGGAATACTAAATATATTATCTTTCTTTATTTGGTTCAATCTGCGGAAAACGACAGCGTAATGATAGTAGGAGGGTCGCACGAGTTTGGGAGCGTCGGGGTTGATTCATGTAATTACAACCAGACCTGCTTTTTATGATGTTAACATGTCATTCTGTGTAGTCAGATTTACAGTACAATATGCAGGAACGCTGAAAGTGAATATACGACTAATAAAAGCTGATTATCCAATTGCAACACAATGGCAATGGAATATCGTGCGAACTTTTTAAGAACCCACCCAACGCTCCAGCTGGGTAGCTCTTTCGACGAACTCTTCTTCGTGAAGATGGTTTTGGTGTAGAAGATAAATCATTCGCATGTTGTCCGGTTGCTCTTATTGTCCAAGTATACCTTGATCACAAGTTAGAAATGGACAGTGGCTGCTCGTGGCCTAAACGGTAGGTGAAGCTCTTTCACACAAAACAAGACATGCAACTTATTATTCCTTGTATATTAAGTTGACTCTTTCGGTTGGTGTACTTCTCGACAATGTCATCGTGAAACGGCTGCCTCTCCGTTAGTACAGTACAGTACTGCTTCAACTACTGTCTTAAAGAATAATGTGTTCACCTAATACTGTCATTATATTGCGCTATATAAAGACGTGAATATTCTTTTAAAACGTTATAGTCGTCCTCCGTGGACTAGTGGTACCGTGCTAGCCTCTAGTTCCCAAGGTCGCGGGTTCAAACCCGGCAGAGGGCGATGGATTTTTTCGGGCGTAAAAATCCTTAGCTTGGCTTCCTTCGGAAGGGAAGTAAAGCCGGTGGTCCTGTGTCATAGATTTACGGCACGTAAAGGAACCTCAAGCCCGATATAGAGGCCTCTGAGCAAAATTACCGATCTTTCACGCCCAATATAGAATGGGACGATAAGGACCACAGCAGTTAAAGAACTCCATAAATAAAAAATAACTCAAACTAAAGCGTTATCGATTATGGTATTACGATTTTTCTCGAGCTATTTTAATTGCAGCGCGCACTTCAGATGTTCGGTAGAATCGGTTTGTTTATGCAATGAACGATTGATTTTCAGAATGTCACAAATGCCATCAGAATTTTCTTTATTCCAAGTAATTGACAAGCCCAGCAAAAGAGCTTTTGCAAATAATTACTGCTATACAACCACTCCTACCATACAATGAGCTTTCAAAATGTCTGATGTAACACTTCCCACATTTCCTTTCCACTTTATACACTTATAGACGAGGAATTGCCTTAGGTCTACCCGTAGGTATTACGTCTCGCCCTCAGTCTACCGCAAAAAAGATTTTTTGTAACATACAATACACTGTCATTTTTCGGATTCATTGCAAATTGCCAATGGTTAAAATAATTGTTTATACTTTAATTCAGGCTAGCGAGCTTCCAAGACCATATACACAAACGACAATAATCGCTAGTACAGACTGTTTGCGTACGTGAATTGAACTACCATTGAAGGACCAGTCCGAGAAGTTAAAGCTTGAAAAGCGATTTGAGAGGGAAAACACTCGTTACCTGAGGGAAGATATCTTTGCAAGACTTCACAAGAGCCAATGACCACCGAATAGCCTGCCTCTACAAGGGATCTTCAATATGCAAAATCCAAAATTTTAGCTTTACCGTAGCCTCGAAACAGGTACTTCTGCGAGGTACAACAAATCCAAGTTTGTGTTAGCTGTCATGGCAACCAGACGTAAACAGTGCAGTTGAACATTTCAAACCCGAGAGTACCTTCACCAAACATCTTATACCTTGCTTATAGACATTACAATCGCGGCAACATTTCGGAATGGGCGATTTTCGCTCTTATATAAAACAGTGATTCGTAAATTTGTATTCCTCCTTTGTATTCCTATGTGGATAGTGGAGTATTTAAATATAAAATGTTTAAAATAAAGATAAAATTATATTCGAATACACCTAGTTAGAAAACAGCTGAAGCGGCGCTTCACCCCTGGAAATACTAAATATTATTATCTTTCTTTATTTGGTTCAATCTGCGGAAAACGACAGCGTAGTGATAGGGGGAGAATGGTCGCACCATTATGACGCTAGTGATAATTACGAATATCTCATTGCAAGCGGTAGTGGCATGAAAATTCCGAGAAAGGCGATAAAAGAAGTGAAAGTAAATTCCACCTTCTCCTTACTAGAAATTTAAAGTGTCATCACGGAGTTTGATGACAAACACTAGAGAGGATATATGATGATTATCACGTCAGATATTTCAACAAATTTGACAGGCTTCTGAGAATTGTCCCAAAATGAAGGCTAAAAGCGAATTGGACTATGTGGCAAAGAACAAGAGGGAGATTCAGTTTTCAAATGAAATCGTGTACTGCAGTTTCAACATCACCATACAAGAATGATCAAGTGGATGAGGTGGAAGAAAATGGCTCTTCCATTCATTACTGGCACTCGGAATATCGGGCGCCCAAGCTTTACAACGTCAGTGGGATTTATTGTGAATTTGAAAAGGGAGTTTAGGACAGCATCACATTGTACACCTATGTTCCAAGCGTGAGAAGATAAGGGTAATGAAGAACAGATGATTCAAAGAGCTCAAATATTTTTGCTGAAGTTAATCAGTATACAGGAAACGTTCAAATGTATTCTGTATTAACTGTAATCACAGTAAATTTAACTATGAGCTTTAGTCCGGAACAAAATTACTATGAAGAGGGAGAAACTGTATCGACTTTGTAAGAGCAACACACAGCTACACGATCTGCACAGTTCTGTAATGCCACACACATCAACGTTTACGAAGTGAAAACGCATGTAGTCCGTCGTTCAAGTCTCCGCTTCCCCTTTAAGACAAGGGGCTCGCAGAACTAATAATGACGTCATTCATTTAAACCGACTGGGGTAAAGGTCGAGTAAATCTGAAACCCGGTTATATTTAATTGTAATTTAGCAGGCTTCACATAGTTGTTTTACTCCTATTTGCAATTCTGTCTTTTGTGTGCATTTTAATTTTTTTTAATTTTTTATATTTCGGGGTGTCCAGACCGCCTTATCGACACCACTGAATACCACATAAGTATCCTGAAAAACAGGGCAAGTAGTTTTTCTTGTATACAGACTTGTTTCATTTGTACTTGTTCACCTACATCTCCATAATTTGAATTACGATAAACTACAAGCAACTTCTTAAGATCAGACAAACTTCTGTCACGTTTATTGGACAAAATCAGTTCATATTCTGCAAAAAATTTCTCAACATGCACGCGTGTGGCTGGTACCATTCTGGCTACATTAAACCCCTCAGAAACTTTACTAGCATTCCCATTTTGCACAGAATTTGTGGTTTCCTAGCCAGAGTTAGTTGACAAAACATGTTTTAGAGTTTCAGATATTGCATTAGCTAACTTAACACAATCTCCTTCTACTCCTTTTACTTTGTTACGTATTCACAGCAAGTAAAGGAAATATTGCATTCCATACAAAACGAGATTTCACAGAAAATACAAGTACTGAAGCCCCCTGAACTCCCACCACCAAAAGCATTTTTAGAAACAGGTACGTTTGTGCGTGTGTGTCGTGAATAGTGTAATTCAAAAACGAAAATTCAACGAAAACCTAATTTTGTTCCTAGGATGCAACGCTTAAGATTTTAATCAAAATCCCCCCACCCCAAACTACTTTTTACATGGAATTTTTGGTTGTTGATTTTTATTTTCTCAAAAATGGATCTATGGATTTTGATTAAAATATAGCATATTTAAGCTATGAAAAATGAAATATGTATCTTCAATTTTCTGGGAATAGCCTCTGAAGTTCCCTCCATTCTGAATAACTTTTGTAAGATATAGACAAATCTTACTATACAAAAAATGTAGATCTCGTTAAGGCACACTACTTATGTTAATTCTTTTTTGTGGAGTTAACCATTTCTGAGATATGCTTTGTTGTTGGTTTGAATTTTCAAATACTTTTCTCAAGTGGAAAGTCGCTATTCGTTTCTTTCTCGTGGTCATGCAAAGAGCTTGGAATTTCAAAGATCACATAGCGATTTGCCTTTTAAAAATCTGACTATCGCTTTAGCCTGCTCTATCCTTATGTCTCCTAGAAGGAAATGTATAATGAAAGTTTATCTCGATTAACAAGAAGATAGAAGAATATGCTTTTGTGGGAATAGTTTGTAGAAAAGTGAGTAGAGAAAGTAATATGAATGCGGCACAGAATTTTCCCTTCAATCTTTTCATCTTTGATTCGTCTATACAAAACACTAACGCGCATTGCTTATTGTTTATACTCTATTTACTATTTAATGCTCCATGGTTCTAACCATTGCTCTCAGTCGTAAATACCGTGGGGAAATACGAGAGAGTAGGGGAGAGTGTGTTTCCATCAGTTGCCAGTTATGAAGCATGCCAAATGAGTACTCAATAGCAATATACTTGCAGTCCATTTAGCACAGCGCCTCCCAAAATATTGGGATCTGAATGATCCGTTGATTTTAACACTTTACTATACTAAGTATGGTATTCATTTAAGTTTACTTTGGAAAGTGTCACGCATATAACCGTTCTCCGTATAGAGGTGTTGATTTTGGCTGTTAGTCTGAGCAGTATCTCCTGGCGTCTAGCACGGACAGTACCAAAATGATTCTCAGAGGGCTTCTGTTAGTCATAGTGCTACTGCAGTCAACAATTGAAGAAGATATATTATTGCCACGACGCAAGCGCTATGTCGTTTTCCCAGAAAGCAGCACATTTTCCGTAAGTAACTGAGACCGTTGTAAATGCTAATGACTGTGCTTAATTGCAATAATAATTAAATAATTATCTATCACAGTGTTACGAAAGAATAGCTAGAATTTATTGCGTTGTAGAGATTCTAGCGCCCAGGGCAGCTCCAATAGTGGGACGGGTCTTCGAGCCAGGGACTGTTAAGGACTTCCGCCCGTCTCTGTGACCTGTAGTCTCCTGTGGTTCCTTCACTTCATCTCTTCCTTCTGGGGGGTGGTAGGTCGTAATGCGCGAAGTGTCCCCCTCCGTTGTATACCTACCCACAGTAGGGAAGGAAGTATTGTATTCTACGCAATAACCCAACATCGAGATTTCACCGGAAATATGCGTTTTAAGGTCCAGAGAACCTCAAAAGAAGAATGTTCAGAAAGATGTGCACGCGTATATATGTACGTATGTGTGTCTGTGTAACAGCATAACACAGAAACGAAACATTAAACAAATACTAAATTACATATTTGAATCTGACTCCGTATAAGTATGCCAGGGGAAAGCTTTTAAGCTTTCTACACCCCGAACTACGCTTTATATAGAAAATGTTTTCTTATTTTTAATTTTTTCAAAAACAGCTCTAACGATTTAATTTTCTATGAATAGCCGATGAAATTCTCTTTATTCTGAAGGAATAAGACAAATAACTTCTTTTTACTTTCTCTACTACGATAGTAAGTAGGGAAATTATTGTATTCCACCCAAAAATTCGATATAGACATTTCACCGGAAATATATGTTTTGAGACACCCTGAATCCAAAAAAAAAGCATTTTTGGAAACATGTCCGTGTGTGTGTCTGTGAAGAGCATAACTCAGAAACGAACAGTCGGATAAACACCAAACTCGGTATTTACGTTCAGTATCTTCCAAGGATGCGACACGAAGGTCTTCAAGAAAATCCCCCCACCCCAGATTACCCTTTACATGGAAGATTTTTTGAAAATTTTAATTTTCTCAAAAATGGCTCTAAGGATTTTGATTAAAATATCATAGGTTTAAGATATTTTCATGACAAATGAAATGTATATCTCGAATTTTCTGGGAATGTCTCCAAAAGTATTCTTCATTGTGAACGACTTTTGCATAACTGGTAAACCATAAGAGATAGACAAAATTTTACTACACAAAAATTGTAAATCGCGTTAAAATACACAATTTATGTCATATACTTTTTTTTGAGTGAACCATTTTCGAGATATTGCTTGTTACTCCCTTAAATTTTCAATACTTATACTTTTTCTCAAATTCCGTTATTCATTTTTTTTATGTTCTGGACATACAAAGAGAATGGAATGCTCCACATAGCAACCAGCTCTTAAAACATTTGACTATCGCTTAAAGCCTACCAATTCCCCTTGCATCTACAAGAAAATTAGCAATAAGATTAACATCTCGATTAACATGAAGCATATGGAGAATAAGTGTTTGTAAAAAAGCTTGTACAAGAGTAGAGAAAGCCATGTGAGTGCAACACATCAAGATTTTTCTAGTAACGGCCATTTTCGAGATATCCGCTATTACATCTTCAAGTTTTTCTAGGTTGAAGTTTCATCCAGCATCTATAAATCATCTTACGCGATTCTTCTTCTTTTTCACCAATGGGTTCATTAGTGTTAAGAAACAGAGAAAGATTTCGACATCCGGACAACGCTAGCCTTATTGCGCCTACTAAACCTTCAGGGTTTCTTTTGGTGTTCCTTCGCATACAGGACGCGGGTTCGAGTCACGCTCCTAGCATAGGTGTTCATGCACATCTAAAAGTGTGTTGTGTTGTGTTGTGTGTGTGTGTGTGTGTGTGTGTGTGTGTGTGTGTGTAAAATAAAACAGAAATAAAAACGGAACAACCACAAAATAGGAAAAGACCTTATGTGCTACATTCATATGACTTTCTCTACCCACTATAGCTGATTTTTAAATAGCTTCTGCAAGCTATTCTAATGACAGTTTGTTTTTCCGGTACTTTATATTAATCGAGATAAACCTTTGAAAAAACAATTTCATTGCAGATTTCGTTATAGGTACGAGGGACAGAGGAAACCGAATTGATAGTCAGATGTTCAAAAGCTAGTCGCTATACGCTGGCCTTGAAGTTCCAAACTCTTTCTCTTGCGAAAAACAACTGAATAGCGACACTTTAAAAAATGCCAAGGGTATTGAAAAATTGAAACCAATAATAAATGATATCTCGGAAATGTCTAATGCCATAAAAAGGTCATGTGAAATAAATTGTGTGTTTTAAAGAGTTCTACATTTTTTGTCGGGTACTTCCTTCCCTATCTCTTATGGTTACCAGCTACATCAAGTTATATAAAATGAAGAGGACTTCACAAGCTATTCCCAGTACATTCAAGATACATTTTATTTGCCACGTAAATATCTTAAACATATGGTATTTTAATTAATATCGTTAGTGCCAGTTTTTAGAAAATAAAACACAATTAAACATTTTCCATATAAAGGGTATTTGGGGTGGTGAATTTTCTTGAAAATCTTCATATCCCATTTTGGAAGATATTGGAGTAAATACAAAGTTTGGTATTTATCCGACTTTTCGTTTTGGAGTTACCTACGCTGTTTACAGACGCGCGCCGTTGTCTAATCTTGTATATATTAAGGGAGTATCAAAACGGGTATTTCTTAGAAATCTCGGTATAGAAGTTTTGGGTGGAATGCCGTACTTCTTCTGTTGACTATTGTTATTATGTGGAACAGTGCAACTGCAGAAGTCACGGCTTTCTTTCAATTAACTTGATATTCATGATATCAGAAATGAAAACTGTCATTTTAAGTTGCTCCACTCGCAGTTGCAGGTCTTCAGTGAAGAATTAAGAAAGCAAACCCGAGACTTGTGGCCAGGAAGAAAGGATGTGTTAACGGCCCGTGTGGGACTTTCGTTTCAAACAAGGTATTGGCACAACACTGTTAATGTGTCAATTGGAGTTTGGTATTCTCGGTGTTGCAACATAGTGGTTAGCAAAATTACATCCAGTTCTAATTCATGGAATGTTAAATCTGGTGGAATCCAAACGAAGGTATAAAGCACTTAAAACTCCGAAACGATGTCATCTTTGTATGCGATACCACTGGCAACTCGCGAACTTATGAATTGGAGTGCTGCAGTGGAGTTGATTATATAAAAACGTTGCTTTAAACATTGCAGTTAAGTGTAGCAATCAATATATGTGCAGTCAACTCATTTAACGCCTATCTATCTCTTCATTTGGTCCCGCCTATATTGCAATACAAATTAAAAGGAAGGGAACAATTATTAGTAGCCAATGCTCCAAGAAGTATATTTAAAAATGCTTAGAATCCACATTTGTACAAAAGTTGTATATGACTATTAATTGAGGGTTTTATACTTACATTTTACTTCATATAGTAGTACCTATAAAAATGTATTTCCTGTAAATGAAATCCATTCCTCTATTCTGAAGTTCGGAGACAAATTTATAAATCTGAAAACAGTTCCCTTGCCCTTGGTATGCTACATTAAAAGGACTCTGTTAGTGCAGTCATGTTTAGTAAACAGAAGGCATTTTAGCTAGAAATATTATGTCAATATTTGGCTATCGTAAATCTGTTATATTCTATTCTACAATGCTATAAAGTTTGCGAGCTCTGAACAAATATCTGCCATTTAGTTTTAAGAAAGTAAAGAATCCATTTGTCGTAGCATTACAGTCGTTAAGGATGGGGCCGAGGGGTAGAACCAAGAGGTGGGAAAGACTTTCGTCTCATGTCCGATCTGTAGCCACATGGGCTATTACACACTGTTCTTTTCTGTCCCTACCCCTCACCGTCACGAAAGTGCAGACAAGAACCTGTCTACCGCTGTGCAGCGCCGTGATGCCAGAGAAAGTCAACTGTTGCTCGGGGAGTTTGCGAAGTCACCTGGAAACAGGATGCTTCTCGTAACTGGATATAGTTCAAGTCCTCTAAGGAAATAGCGAAATGTGTCAAAGAAAGATGCAAACGATCCTCTAATAGTTACAGAAAAGAAAGAAAGAAATGTCTGTTAAAGTGGGAGTGCTGCAGCTCTTATGGACGAACCGCCCCCGTGCGATACTCTTAGAAGTGGAGGCGTGAACAATAAATGTGTTGCTGGGAACAACATAAATGCACATTGTTGTGGAACTGCTGGAATTAGTATGGGGACGGAATATAATGTTTTTGCCAAACAGAAGAACGAATTAAATGATACAGCAGGAGTAGGTAGCCAGCCATACTGAATGTTTTGCATAATTTTATTGTTCTCAACGTGATATTGATGAAGGGCTCAAATTAGATATTGATTTCTATGTTGCAATGCAAATGCATCTTCGGAAAACGAGGAAGAGTCTGAAAATACGAGACAAAGCCGAGATTCTCCAATGCACTTAAAGCATGTATACTGAGCACTACTTTTTCGATCTTAGAGGCGAGCTGGCGATAGACTGTCTACCATACGCCTGGTTGTTGATCTTAAACAAAATCAATAACTTGCAGCCAGGGTTGCCAGATATCTAAAATCAAAATAAGGGACAGGTGCGCATTTCGTGCCCTTCCATGTGCAACTAAGAAACGCGGCAATATTTACAAAATTATTTGCACCTATAGTCGCCATTGCATGGGTGACTTTTGGGACAGTGCCGCTGTGTCGTGGCACTACTTGTGCCAAAAGGAAAGAAAGAAAAGGTATAGGAATTGCGTATAAAGCTTGTTTCAGAATATATATTCTCTCATTTGAACGAGCGCGTTTAGCGGCGCGCGCTATGCCGGTAGTTTTCTGAAGCTTGGAGCCAATTCCAGATTGGCATCATCTACGCCAGTGGTGGCGAAAACACGACTCGCAGGCGCAACTCCTTTTCTAGCCGTCTGTTCATTTGTTTTCCATGTGCTGCTGAGTGTAGTGCGTGTTGCATATTTGATGATTCGCGGAAGGCAGACGTTTTCGCCACCCTTGGTCTACGCTCATAAGCACTGTGTATAAGGCTAAGGTGCACTTATTATGGGAGAGGTGGAGCCAAGATTGTTCTGACTCGGGGCTTACGTTACACCCGCTAGAGCGAAGTAAAGCACAGAACCTAGCGACAATGGTGCAATACCTTCCTTTAATGCAGTGTTACCATCTTGCTGCAAGTTAATGCTAATGCGTTTGTAAGCGCAGATTAACGTGTAATTTAATAGAATGCAGAAATAACACATCAAGATTATCCTTATAAATAAAAATGCATGGCTTTCAATATAATTATGTTGTTAGGTTTTGAAACTAAGAGGCATTATTTCAATAGTTGTGTATTTCATAGCAGCAGGGTTATTGGTATGATTGAATACGTGGTATTTTATCCACCACGGAACAAAAACCTAACGTATTCACCATTTGTTGAGCACCTGTTTTCAAAACAACTGTGAAGTATTTCTATGTTCGTGTAGTAACAGTTCAGTCCAAAATACTGCTTTTAAGTTTCAAAATACTAAACAATACGAAACAATTACCATCCCGGATAGGAACTCTCCGGAACGCGGGGTATTTAGCACAAATCCGGGATTGTCCCGTATAATCTGGGAGTCTGGCAATCTTGTTTGCAGCTCATACCTATACTCGGCGCCAATCAAGAAGGTGATTGACATTTCGCGGAGAGAGAGAGAGAGAGAGAGAGAGAGGCGACGTTGCCACACATCGCGACCACGTGGAAATGTGCTAGAACTGTGTCGAAGGCGACTAGGTTGCGCCTGCATTGTAGAACGGGTATTATATATATTCGTATATGAAGACAATTGTAAAACAATGAATCTACGTGCAGAGGATAGAAAATGCAAGAATATATCAGTGTAAAAACCTGCGTTAACAGAAGAGACATACCTGTGAAATATTGATGCTTATTCTAATGGAAAAAATGCCAGATTTCCGAATCGCTTGCATCGCTGCTGCTGCTCGTTTGATAGACAATGTTGCCACCGCCACCGTCGTCATCATCATCATCTGAACAGCTGCTAGAATTCCCCACGGAAATGACAAGCTGTTCTATAGTTTCTTCCAAAACTCCTTAATTTTCCCAAAATGCACTTATTACGCCCTTTGTACGAGTCATCGCTTTTTTCCCCAGTTTTCAGCTTTTGTAACGGTATTACTTACAAATGTTTGTGTATTTATGTTTACTTCACGCGTGGAAGCCATCTTGTGACGTCATTCATTTGTTCGGTTTGTAGCTCCATCTGGTGTTAGCAATTTGCAGCAGTGTTAGTGTTCGTTTGAAAGAACGCTATTGTTATCTTAATTAATTTTGGTTTACTGTCCTCCGGCTAGCTATTATTTCTCGGTCGAACATATCTCTTGATCAGGGTGTGTAAACGGAAAGGAATCTTTTATCCAAAGATAACACTGATGAAGAAATTTATTATACACTTTTATTGTCGAAACACAGTCACTATCACATTTACATATTGATCTTGACACTCGCCAAACTGAAACTGTTATAATAACTTCATTATTGATAATTCTTAATTCGCGTACTTCAACTTTTTGTATAATTAACTTTATAATACTTGAGATTTTTCATAACTCTGTTACGCGTAACCTGCAAATACTTTCTGTTTGCTGTTTGCTGTTCTGTGCTTTCGACGAACTGACGGGAATGCGACGTGTAGTATACAAAGAATTTTGATGAACTGACCGACTGAAGGACTTTACCTCTAACCTAGCTCTATTTATACTCCCACTCCCCGATATGCCTAAAGATTATAACTGAAGTGCAATTGGCTAATAAAACGCGCCAACATTAGCGTCTATTTTAATACCCAATACAAATTATGAATACATATGCTCTAGGGAAACGTTCCAGAAGATTCTCAACGAAAAAACGCGCCAACATTACGTAACTTCCTCATTTCCAATAATGATAAACAGCTCACCCCCCTCGCTGCATTATTGCGCGCTATTATTGACAGTTTCAGTAAGGCATTAAAAACTTACTTCTCAACAATAATTACAATAAACAAATATCTCAAATCAATGTCACATAAAAATGCATATTCATATTACAATCATTATTTACATTTAAGTAATTTGTGATACAAATTACTGCATCACTTTTACTGCTGTTAGTGACTCTTCTTAAGCTTTATTACTGATGAAACAGTGAAACCTTTATTCTTTCGCCCAACATAACCCTTTATGTCGGCCCAAATTAATTCAATCGAGTTAAAATGACAATGATAAGGGGGAAGTCTAACTATTTTGTAACCATGTTCTGCAGCAGTGCCATCGCCTACATAACTTGGGAACCGCAGTTTGTTTGCTTTCACTAGTTCCAGTCCTGCCAATTACAGATCCATTAGCCTCCTCTCTGTCCTTTCAAAAGTGTTTGAAAGGACCATTCTTAACCGCTTGTCTCCCACCTTAGGGGACATTCGAGCCATCCCACCACATCAGTTCGGCTTCCGTCCTGGGCACTCGACCTCCCAGCAATTGCTGCGCGTGGTGGAAGCGGCTGCCCTGGGCTTCCAGGACAGGGCTTACACCGCCGCGGTTTCACTGGATGTCGAGAAGGCCTTCTCGACGACCTGGCATGCGGGGCTCCTCAAAAAGCTCATCCAACTGGAGCTCCCTACACACTTAATACACCTGCTACACACATATTTAAAACACCGCACTTTTGTTGTTTCGGTAGCGGGACACAAATCTACACTAAGGCCAATACGAGGCGGAGTCCCCGAAGGTTCTGTTCTATCCCCCACACTTTTTAGTGTATATGTGGCCGATCTACCCACAGAGCAGCACGTCAACATGGCACAGTACGCTGATGACGTGCTCCTGTATTGTACAAGTAAACACCCAAACAGAGCCTTCAACCCCATTCAGAGACACCTCCGCCTCCTCCAAGAGTGGTGCAGGCGTTGGCGATTATCCATCAATCCGGCAAAAAGCCACGCCATTCTCTTCACTAAGCGCCGCTTTCCCGCAACCTTCCCCACATTCAGCTATCTCGGAAGAAGGATAGAATGGACAAATGCCATCTCCTACCTGGGGGTTAAGTTAGATAAGGGTCTAACTTTTCGGGGACACGTCGGGGACGTCGCGCGTCGGGGGCATGGGGCTGCGGCTTCATTGTACCCGATGCTAGGGTCTGAGATGCCTGTCCCTTTAAAGTTGCACCTTTTTCGGGCGCTGATAATCCCCTTCCTGCTTTATGCCTGCGAGATCTGGGGCATGGCCGCAGATTCCAACCTGCTGCTCCTGCAACGGGTACAGAATAGGTGCCTTCGGGCCATCTATTGTGTAAACCGCTCCTTTCCCGTGAGTCTGCTTCACGAAGCCTCATCTCTTCCTTACGTGGAGGATGAAATTAGGCGCCGGGCCGCAAAATTTTACGACCAGTTGCCATACCATCAGAGCGCCCTAGTTAGGTCTCTTGGGGATTATGACCCCAGAATACGCCGCTTGAGGCATCACCGGCTTCCCCGCATGGCTTGCGGGCATATCCGGTAACAGCGGAGTAATTCCAACAGCAGCTAAAGCTGAACTCCAATACAATCCATTCAAGAGTAGCTTGGACTTCAAAATTAAAATCCCAACATGTTTATAATTACAAAATTCATACCACCAGCGGTGCACAAGGGTAGTTGCACCATGACCGGCTACCGTTGAGGAACAAACTTTGTTACCTCCTTTCTCTCCCCCTACCTAAAGAACAACCGTCATCCTGTAACCCCCATATCCCGTCACTACGTGGTAAAGCCCTAATTAGGGAAGGTACACGCCTAAGCACACCATCGGGTTGCCCTCAACCTGCCATCTGACGCACAGCACAGCACAGCACAGCACTAGTTCCAGTAGTTCATTTTTCTTCAGTCCCTCCTTCATCGGTATATTGCGGCGAACAAGCCACTGAATTATTTTCTCCTCTTCGAAATATTCTCTCACAGAGCATACTATTTCCCGCACCTGTCCTTTAATTGGGATACCTTTAACAAATACAGTTTTATTCGGTTCCCGAGTGCGCTCAGTTTTTCGTTTGGCTGCGTTATCTTTGTCACTATTTTTGGACATTATTAAATATCCATTAAACGTGTTAACACAATTATAAATGCTCACACAACACACGCAAGCACAAACACACGGACTCAAAACACACGTAACACAAGTCAAATACCATACAAATAGGACGATGCAAAAGAACGTTTCAGTGCGCAGGCAATCTCTAAACTGATATAAAAACATAAGCAAGCTGGGGCCAAAAGGAGGACATTGTTTATAACTGCAGCGACAGCAGAAGATAAGACTGCAGTTCATGTTTACTGCAACGGTTGCTCGTCCGGCACGTCATGCCAATCACGTGCTACGATATCGCAACGAGGCATTTGCGTCTATCGTTGCTATGGAAATGTCTTAGTTCTAATTGGTCCTTCTAATGGTTGCTATGACGACCGCTGTGGCGTATTCATCCCCTCCCATTCATTTAAAGCTTTCCGCCACGTGGTTAGTAACTATCAATCACCTTCGTGATTGGCGCCGAGTATAGTTCCTGCATGAATTAAATTTTAAGTAAATACTAATAAACAAAAAGGAAGTAAAGGCCCAGGTAAGATTTAAATGGTAAAATTCTACTGTAAAATGTTATTATATGCCATGTCTATAACAATAAATATATCAAAAATTAGAGGATTCAATATAATTCATCATACCGAATAAAGTAGGCAAAGCATGCAGGTACTAGATTACGTTACCAGCACTGAATGCAACAAATTCAACTTTCCACTATGACAACATGAACGGGAAGTGAATAAAAAGACACTATCGTTGAAAAAAAAGTAATTATTTTCCTGTTCATGCCTACAATAGAATGACAGTTTCAGAGATTTTGGCTTTTTTACATTACTTTGGTCTTCACTGAAAACGTTAACAAAAGTAGTGGATAAGCGGCCCTTCTTATATAGTCGTTTTTGACGACTTTTGGAAGGAATCATTCGAGTTTTAGACGCGCAGAGCCCTAGGCTACGCCTTGTCGTCGCTTCGCAGTCCGCAACTGCTACACTCCTCTTAAAAAAACATCCCTCGGTTACGCTTTGAGGCTGAGGGCCCTCAACCGTGTTTTCAGCTATATTGGGATATCAAATGTTGCCTTCGAAGACCAATGTAATCAGGTTACCGACGTTTTCAATGAAGACCAAAGTAATACAAAATGTCCGTGATTTTTGACAAAGAAAGCAGGTTATAATGCTGCAGGCAGTTTGGCGATATGTGCACAATAGCGGGTTCGGAGCACAGGTCAGAAAAACACTGCGCTCAATATATTCGTAAAGATAAACAGCATTCTATTTGCATGAAACAAAACGAAAACTCAATAAAATAACGGATTCGCTTTGATGTAAATAGTAATCAATTTACAAAGTTTGTTCGTGGTTCTGTAGCTCTGAAGTGCTTACCATAACAGCCACCTCTCTTTATCTGTCGACATTTTCCATGGAGTGGGATCTATTTTCTATGTATGTGATCTACTTATGCTTGATAGGCATTGCATAAAAATACGTGTTTCACAGTTTACATTCTCTATTGGCTTCTTATTTTCAGTCTCCATGACACAATAATCTGGCCTTGGAATCCTTGGTCGTACGTCTGTTTCTTGGTATGTAACACAAGACGCAAGTCGAAATTCCAATTTCTATTCTTGAGGTTCGCAAGTTAGTCTCTTGCTGCTGCTTTCTATGTCATTTCATGAGTTTCATACACAAACAAGGAGCTTAACATATTTAAGAGGTCCAGTTCGAATCTCGGTTATGGTGAGTTACCTATACTGGATCCAACCTTAATTTAATCCTGACGTCAACAAGCCTACTGCCCAAACGGCAGAAAGCTGTCACGGCGCTTCCTATTCCATTCTTTTGTTAATCCCCGCCCATTCAAAATGGAAAAACTACAATGAACACAAACACGTGTTGTTAACAGTTAACTCCACATAATATGCCCTTTCTTCACGCAAAACCCATTTAATATTATCTCCACTTCTTAAAGGCTTACCCCTTGGATGCTTTCTTCCTAAAGGACTAATCACTGGCGTCGACATGATGGTAAATTAAACTGCAAGTGGAAGTATAGCAGACGCCGAACTACACAATCATATGGTACCAAAACTCGAAAACGAACTTTATAAATTTAGTGATACTTTGAGCTAATATGACGCTTTTTCTCAACAATGTTAGTCTCTACGTAGACTTATATTAATACTCTAATCATATTAGATTGGTATTACTTAATAAAGTATTACACTAGAAACTAGGATTGAAGCGGGAAACATACCCTAAAGGCTTGCAGCCAATAACAGAGGATTGCAACCACTTGTTTTTGTTAACACTAGGAGTTTTAAGGCTGGATATGCTATATATAAGGTTCTTTTCGGGGGCGGGGGGTTCCCTTATCCTGAGATGAATGTCAGGTAACTTTAAGCTCCATGGACCCCGGGCCCATTTGAGCACAATTTCACCAATTTTATTCATTCACTGGACGTCTAATGTAACCTACCAGGTTAAAGGACATTAAACTTAAAAAAAATCTGATGTGTTACACTCACATGACTTTCTCTACTCTTGTACAATCTAATTTTACAAACGCCTATTCTCCATATGCTTCATGTTAATCGAGATATCGAGATGTCAATCTTATTGGTAATTTTCTTGTAGATGCAAGGGAAATATCGTAGCTTTTAAGCGATAGTCAAATATTTTAACGCTGGTTGCTATGTGGCGCATTCCATTCTCTTTGCATGTCCAGGACATAAAAAAAATGAATAACGAATGTGAGAAAAAGTATAAGTATTGTAAAATTTAAGGAAATAACAAGCAATATCTCGAAAACGGTTCACTCAACAAAAGAAATGTATATGACATAAGCTGTGTATTTTAACGCGATCTACATTTTTTGTGTAGTAAAAGTTTGTCTATCTCTTATGGTTTACCAGTTATGCAAAAGTCGTTCACAATGAAGAATACTTTTGGAGACATTCCCAGAAAATTCGAGATATACATTTCATTTCTCATGACATTATCTTAAACATATGATATTTTCTTCAAAATCGTTAGAGCCATTTTTGAGAAAATTAAAATTTTCGAAAAATCTTCCATGTAAAGGGTAGTCTGGGGTGGGGGGATTTTCTTGAAAACCTTCGTGTCGCATCTCTGGAAGATACTGAACCTAAATATCAAGTTTGGTGTTTATCCGACTGTTCGTTTTTGAGTTATGCTGTTCACAGACACACAGACACACACAGACACACAGACACACACACGGACATGTTTCCAAAAATGCTTTTTTTGGATTCAGGAGGTCTCAAAACATGTATTTCCGGTGAAATCTCGGTATCGAATTTTTGGGTGGAATGCAATACTTCCCCTACTTACTATACGTAGTAGAGAAAGTAAAAAATAATCCTAACGAATGCGGCAGTATAGAGTGCTATAAAATGTTTATTGATAACATTTCTGCCAACAAACATGGAATAAATAGAAAAAGCTGATGCGTTACATTCACATGATCTCTACCCACTATCGTTTATTTTTATATAGCTTCTACACACTGTTCTTAGGAAAGCTTATTACTTTCTCCATTACTTACTAGAGTAGGAGTAGTCAGATGAAGGGCCCTCCAGTGATTGGAGCACAGCACCGCACTAGGCCATAGTAAGCCCTTTGTGCTTTCAGCGTAATCCCTGGGCTGAAGGGGAGACACAAAGGGGGACTAGATCCGGACGTCGATGAGCGCTAGCGGTCCGTAATGATTCCAACGTGACATCAATCCTGGTGTAGGCGATCCTAAACCTGGGGTTCCGGTATGGAGAGACACTCCCGGGAAGGGACCCCAGCCTACCAGCCAAGCACCACGGAGAAATGTTTACACAGCGCAAATCGCACCGCCCCACCCCAACCTGCCAACCGCCGTCACCTGGTCCTACAACCGTGAAATATATGTGAGATGAAACAGATGAGAGGAAATGATGGGGACAGGAAATTCATGTTAGAAGAGGAAGCATCCCAGCATTCGCCTACCGACCTCGAAAACCTGAAAAAAACCCGGACCTCCCGAGTGCGAGCCTCACTCGTTACTGCGGAGCCATCTTATAGAAAGCAGAGAAAGCATTGCATTTCCCCAAAAATTCGATACCGAAATTTCACCGGAAATACATGTTTTGAGGCCCAGTTTTTTAGAAAAGCTTTTTTGTTTTGTTAGAAAAAGGTGTGTGTGTGTGTGTGTGTGTGTGTGTGTCTGAGAACAGCATAACTCAGAAACGAAAAGTCGGATAAACACCAAACTTGATATTTAGGCTCAGTACCTTCCAAAGATGCGACACGAAGATTTTCAAGAAAATCCCCCCCACCCCAAACAACCCTTACATGGGAAAACGTTCGTTATTTTTTTATTTTCTCAAAAATGGTTCTAACGATTTTGATTAAAATACATCTGCATGACCAAAAAAGAAAAGAAGACATATCTATATGTTGAATTTTCTGGGAATAGCCCCTGAAGTCCTCTCCATTCTGAACGCTTTTGTATAATTGGTAAACTGTAAAAGATAGACAGAACTTTACTACAAATGACGAATTTCTGTGAAATACACTTTCTTCGTGAAGAAAACAGTTTGCGAGATATCCATGTTATTTGACTATCGCTTTACCTACCGCATCCTACAACGAAATATGTAAATGTGAATTGAAAGTTTATCTGATTAACAAGAATAAGCCGTTGTGAAAATAGTTTGTAGGGGAAGTATTGTGAATGCAACACATCGTATTTTTCTTCTATTTACTGTATGGTAGCATTGGTAGATGTAGTTTCATTAACACTTTCGTTGTAGGGTACAAGAGCGCTAGAGGAAACCGAATCGATAGTCACATGTTTAAACGCTGCTCTCTAAATGCTGCCTTTAAAATTCCATTTTCTTTCCATGACATCGCGAGAAACAATTAAATAGCAACACTTTAAAAATGAAAAAAAAGTAATTAAACAATTAAAACCACAATTCAAACCAATATTTACCGATGTATTGGAACTTGCTGTTGACAAAAAAGGATATTTGAAATAAGTTGTGTATTTTAAAGAGATGTACATTTTTGTGTATCTCTTAACGTTTGCCAGTTATACAAATTTCCTTCCGAATGAAGAGGACTTTACAGACTACTCTCAGAAAGAAAATTCAAGATATACAGTTTATTTGTCGTAGGTAAGGTAGTTGAATTGAAGGAGACACCTACATAGGTCTGTTGTGCCTCCTACCCCCCCCAGGAGGAAGGGATGAAGTGAAGGCACCACAGAGACGCGCGAAGCTCCAACACATCACTGGAGCCGCCGAGAGAGGCAGCCTTCTGGTCTTCACAGGGAATATTCTTTCCAGTAAGCGTGCATCCACGCCATCTTGCCGGCACCGTTATACACCACGAGCCCTAAACATGAGAAGGAAATGGAATGAAAGAGAAATAACGGAAAGGAAATCGTGGCAGAGAATAAGCCACCCCAGCATTCGCCTGTCGACTTCGAGGGAAACCATGAAAAACTCTTGGATCAGAGTGGGCGGTCACCGGGGATCGAACACGGGACCTCCCGAATGCTGCTACAGACGTTGCCGCCTGAGCCATCTCGATCGGTTCATTTTATTTGTCATGTAAATATTTTAAATATGTGGCATTTTAATCAAAATCGTTTGAGTCATTTTTGAGAAAATAAACCTTGACAAATTTTCCATGTAAAGCGTAGTTTGGAGTGTGGGATTTTCTTGAAAGTTTCCGAGTCGCATCATTGCACGATACTGGGCTTAAATACAAAGTTTAGTATTTATCCGAGTTTTCGTTTTTCAGGTATGTTGCTCTCAAACAGACGGACACATCTACATACACACGCACCTTTCTCTAAAAATGCCTTTATTTACTCCGGAGGCCTCAAAACGTGTATTTTCAGTGAAATCTCAATTTCTAATTTTTGGGTAGAATACAATACTTCATCTACCTACTAGGTACGTGATAGAGAAAATAAAAAGCAAGCTTGTGTATAAATAATTTGTAGATATGAAAGAAAAAATACATGGGCAGAGAAAGTTATGTGGCTGTAACACACCTGGTTTCTACATTATGGCAAGCGTTCCCAGAAGCCCCGTGGTATATGTCGCTCCCAACAGTAGATGAAGCAGCAGTCGCGCGATAATCCCCTTTGGAATGCTGCACACTGAGTTTAGTTTAATTATAGGTACTATTGTAATTCGAAATGCTGTAATAATAAGGTGCGTTGCAAAATGATAAGACCACTAGTCTTTAATATTCTATAAATTAACCCTTTTTCAGAACTAACTGAAATACAGAACCCGAAATGCTCTCTACAAGTCTCTGTAACACTGGCAATTCAAGTTCATTCCATGCAGATATCAGAGGTATTTAATTCCTGCACGTTGACATACTGCTTTCCATCACGATAAACTGGTCTGCATAGGATTCTCCATACGTTCTCCATAGGGTTAAGGTCTGGAGAAATGACGGACCATTCCATAACATTGACACTTTCGCGACCAAACCAATTCTTTGTGGATCCAGCAGTGTGGATACTTGCATTGCCCTGCTGAAACATCCAATCCTCTGTGCAACGGTAGAAGATATTCATCAAGCAATGTCTGAAAGACTTTCATACGATCTGCAGGGAATGCAAGATGTGCTTCCCCTCCGTATCACCCCATACTATCAGAGACCTTCTCCCTTGCTGCCTCTTTGAAAACACTTTCTCTTCTTTTCTGAGGTCATGCCAGTGTTATGCCCAGCCATCAAGGCAGTCTAAGTTGAATTTCTTTTCATCACTGAATACTGCACGCTTCCATTCTTCCTTCCAGGAGGTGTTCCTTAGCCCAGTCAGCACGTCTCTGTTGTGGCTTATGTTTTCCGTTTCTTGTATTTCAACATGTTTGTCTGACAAGCCTGGAGAACTTCGATTTGTGAACACTGACGTTGGGATCACGAGCAAGTTGTACCAGCGATGAATCACCAGCACTGAGATTTCTGATCACTTGCCTCTTCTATTGAGGCGTAAGCTCTTGTGGTCTTCCAGACGACCTTTTTGTTCCGTAATTAATTTCTGGCTTCAGGAACCTATTTATCAAGCAAGCTGACCTGCCAAGTCTTCTTGCTATTTCCCGAGAAGAATAGCCTTCTTCTTTTAAGGTTTCAATTGGTTGAAGCTGGACAATCCTGCCTTCCTACCCAAGCCAACTTACTTCAATAGTTATCGTGCACTCTTCACAAACACAATTGACTACTCCCCTGTAGCTGCAGCATAGCGTATGAGTACGAAGATCACGGAATATTCAGCCTGGTCTTATCATTTTGTAACAGGACTATTTGCTGTCTTCCAACCCGTGTGCAACGAATGCGTTTGTTTGTAACCCGCCCTAATGCGGGTAATATAATTTTATGTACGTAAGTAAAAATATACTTAATTTTAGTTTTTCTCAATACATGAGTTTCACAGTTGCTCTTATCATTTTGCAACGCATCTTAGTCTTCCTGGTATAAGTTGGTAAACCTGCGATATGGAAAATAGTATTTTGTGTATCCTTGTATATGTTCGTAAACTTGCAATTTTATTTGAAAAATAGCTAATGAAATGAGAACTTCAATTTTCCTTGGTATTTTGTTGTTAGCAAACAAGTAAATTTCATCATAAGTAAAAGTTATACTCAAATGACTACCAATAACACTGACAAAATTATAGGACAAAAGTTTTAACAATAATGGTAGTGACTGCTCCCGTAAGCCTAGAATCAAAGTCGGGAATTTTGGTTTAGAAACAGGCTGGCTTACCAATGGACTGCAGAAGTAATAAGATCTTTATTGGCCGTTCAGCGTGTTTTAGCTTGTAGGTTGGAGTAAAGCTTTAGCTGGTGGGAAGGATACACAGTATGCTGAACTCGTGCCGGCGTGACCGTACGGTGGAAAACAGCCAACAGTCTTTCCTCTCTCGTGTGCCTTATCCTCTCACTTGCCTCAGACCAAGTAAACATTACCTCCCTCCAAAGCTAAATCCCTACCTCTAGCTAAAATGTTGCTGAATAGACTAGTGATTCCAAAACCAGCTCGATAGAAATTCGATAATGTCCAGAAAAACGGGTACAATCTTGATTTTAAAATTAATGCTGTGAAGATATTAAAGTTTATTCACTGAAAAAATTCTGATGCGTTACATTCATATGACCTTCTCTACCCAGTGGTTTATTTTTATGTAGTTTGTACAAACTATTCTTTAAAAAAGCTTATTTTTCTATCTACTTCATGTCAATAAAGATAAATCTTTGCAGAAATAGTTCCATTACACATTTCGTTGTAGATAAACGGGGGATAGAGGAAACCCAATGGATGGTCAGATGTTTAAAAGCTAGTCGCCATATGCTCGGCTTGAAATTCTGTACTCTTTCCACGGTTTCGTGAGAAAGAACTCAATAGCGACAGCTCTTTTAAAATGACAAAATTTTGAAACATTCAAACTAATAATAATAGATTTGAAATAAATTGTGTGTTTTATAGAGATCTTCATTTTTAGTGTAGTGCGTTTTTGTCTATTTCTTTGTGTTTACCAGTTATATAAAATTATACAAAATTCCTTCTGAATGAAGAGGACTTCACAGGCTATTCCCAAAAAATTCAACTTATACATTTTATTTGTCATATTGAATCAAATCTTAAATATATGGGCACTTTAATCTAAATCGCTAGAGCCATTTTTGAAAAAGTAAAAGATATGGGAAGTTTTTCTATGTAAAGAATGTTCTGGGGTGGGAGAATTATCTTGAAAATCTTCACTTTGAAAGTTACTGAACTTAAATACCAAGTTTGATATGTATCGACAGTGCTTTTCGAGTTATACTGTTCACACAAAGACCTTTTTCTGCATTTTTATTTTAATTCAGGGAGATTCAAATATTAATTCAAATATTTCCGGTAAAATCTCGCTATCGAATTTTTGGGTGGAATGCAACACCTCTTCTGCCTACTATTTACGTGGTAGGGAAAGTAAAACACTGCTGAACTTTACTTTTGCTGTTCCAGGTGGCAGTCTGTGCACAGCTGAGAGCGTTGACGGAGGATTTGCGCATCTACACGTTCAGCATGAACTGGGCAGTTGCCTACGAACTGCCAAATGACACTTTAAGGGACCCCAATACGAGAAGACCATTTATAAGGAGAAGACATCGCCGTGAACTTTATCGAAAACTGGAGGTCGCTATTGATTCGTGAGTTGATATCCAGAATAGAAATAATGTGTGCGTGCAAAAGGAAACTAAGGAGGGAGAGAGAGAGAGAGAGAGAGGACATTTGAGCACTATTGATCTAATCTAAACCGTTTTCGAAATTTCTTCTCGTACTAATACTTGAAATTATTCTTCCGAGATTTAATTTGACCGAACGCATTTAGGGTCGGTATTATATAAACGAGATTTAAACTTTCGAAAAATGTTCCATGTAAAGGGTAGTTTGGAGTGAATGGGATCTTGTTTAAAATCTTCGTATCATACACTACGTGATCAAAAGTATCCGGACACCTGCTGAAAATTACGCACAAGTTCGTGGTGCCCTCCATCGGTAATGCTGGAAGTCAATATGGTGTTGGCCCACTCTTAGCCTTGATGGCAGCGTTCACTCTCGCAGGCATACTTTCAATCAGGTGCTGGGAGGTTTCTTGGGGAATGGCAGCCCATTCTTCACGGAGTGCGGAACTGAGGAGCGGTATCGATGTAGGTCGGTGAGGCCTGGCACGAAGTCGGCATTCCAAAACATCTCAAAGGTGTTCTATAGGATTCAAGTCAGGACTCGCGCAGGCCAGTCGATTACAGGGATGTTATTGTCGTGTAACCACTCCGCCACAGGCCGTGCAGTATGAACAGGTGCTCGATCGTGTTGAAAGATGCAATCGTCATCCCCGAATTGCTCTTCAACAGTGGGAAGCAAGAAGGTGCTTAAAATATCAATGTAGGTCTGCGCTGTGATCGTGCCACGCAAAACAACAAGGGGTGCAAGTCCCCTCCAGGAAAAACACGACCACACCGTAACACCACCACCTCCGAATTTCACTGTTGGCACTACACACGCTGGAAGATGACGTTCACCGGACATTCGCCATACCCACACCCTGCCATCGGATCGCCATATTGTGTACCGTGATTCGTCACTCCAAACAACGTTTTGCCACTGTTCAATCGAATAATGTTGACGCTCGTTACACCAAGCGAGGCGTCGTTTGGCATTTTCCTGCGTGATGTGTGGCTTATGACCAGCCTTTCGACCATGGAATCCAAAGTCTTTCACTTCACACCTGTCATAGTACTTGGAGTGGATCCTGATGCAGTTTGGAATTCCTATGTGATGGTCTGGATAGATGTCTGCCAATTACTCTTTACGACCCTCTTCAAATGTCGGCGGTCTCTGTCAGTCAACAGACGAGGTCTACCTGTACGCTTTTGTGCTGTACATGTCCCTTCACGCTTCCACTTCACTATCACATCAGAAACAGTGGACCTAGGTATGTTTAGGAGTGTGGAAATCTCGCATACAGACTTCTGACACAAGTGACACCCAATCACCTGACCACGTTCGAACTCCGTGAGTTCCACGGAGCGTTCCATTCTGCTGTTTCACGATGTTTAATGACTACTGAGGTCGCGGATAATGAGTACCAGGCAGTAGGTGGCAGCGCAATGCACCTAAGATGAAAAACGTATGTTTGTGGGGGTGTCCGGATACTTTTGATTACATAGTGTACCTTGGTAAGGTACTGAAACCTAAATACCAAGTGTGGTATTTATCCGACTTCTCGTTTTTGAGTTATGCTGTTCTCTCTCTCTCTCACGGAACTTTTACTAAAAATGCTTTTTTATTCATGGTCCTCAAAACATGTATTTACGGTGAAATCCCAGTATCGAATTTTTGGGTGGATTGCGATACGTTCTCTATCTACTATCTAAGTGGTAGAGAAAGTAAAAGATATTTGCCTTCTACCTAGTCTCCTATACGTTCCGTATACCTACAAGAAAATGTTCCATTTCGGCCAACGTCTATCACATCTCTTCGCTACATTTTGCTTAATTTCAGCATTTTCGTTTCAACTGAATAAACAATCATTATCTACCGTAATTTTTTTTCTAAGTTGGTATGCCTTCTCGTACCAGCAGCAAAACTTCTGTTTTGGTTTAACTAAACCTAAGTCAAACTACGTTTACACAATACCGGGACTTAGCGGTTAAATGGAATCTTAACTGAAGAACGTAATATAGGGCTATAAATTGCTTCCTCAGCTGCGCCATATACATAGTCGTCATTACCACCACGAATCTCACATAGAAACAAGAGAGAAATTAAGTAGCTAAAATAAATATTTGAATGTATTGTTGAATAGGAGCACCGTAAATTCCGTATAGGGAGTTCCTACTGGTGGTATCTCCCTTGCTCCAGATCAGACGCCATCTTTCAGATATTTCCAGTACCAGAAGTCAAGGTCCCGTTAGTTTCGCTGCATTCACGGATCTTCATGTTCCTAATGGAAGGTCATGTCCTCCATAAACCTTTGGGTTTCCTCCTGGTGCTCAACCAAACCTACAAGGTACCTGGTCGAAGCAGCTGTTGTGACCAAAAGAGATTTTATGTACTCTAAGAGAGAACTGATCGCTCACCTCATCTCTCGGAGCTGTTTGGCGGCGCTGGTTATGTTGTGGCTGGTGGTGTGTTGCTGTTAGTGTTGGAGATGTTCTTCGATGGCCGCGAGACGGCCAATTACGCAAAGAACCTCCGCGTAGAGGTCCTGCATGTGGTCTGAGGTGTCCGGTTGAGTTCAGTTGGTGTTGGCATGAAATCTGGTTAATTGGCGGAAGTGACCGTGTTTGATGTTCCAGTGTTGGCTTGTTTATGTCTGCGGCGGCGTGATTCGGAGGACTATGGTGGCAACGTTGCGGGCTTTCGCATCTGCGGTAGTCGGAGCATATGATCTGGCTCGTGTAGTGGTCCATGCCATGGTAGATGCACAGTACCGTCGGCGTCGTGTGAGTTCATACGTGAAGCAGACAGCGGTGAGTTTCGGTGACCCGCAGTAGTGGCACTGCCGCTGCTCAGTGCAGTTGGCCGCTGAGCGACCAAAGCGAAGCATCTGCGGCACAGAGTGTGTAATATGTTGCGGATTACTTCGATCCTCAGCGATTTTCCAAGGATGTTGAAGCCGGAGGAGAGTGCTTTAGTATTGTGTGTCTGGTCTTTGAAGGTGAGCTATATAGATGGCGCGGTCCGGTTCTCGTGGCGATTCTGGAGGCCTTCCCCACGTGGGACAATTGCATTGGGTGGCCTCCAGGCGAACTGATGGGTAATTGGCAGTAGGCTCCACAGATGACAGCACTGAACTGGTCGTATCGTGCGGTGGAGTCCATTTCTGGTGGCGGTGTGTTGGCATGAGGTCTTCAGTGGCGAGAGACGACACGATGTTTGGTCGACGGTTGCTGCAGATACTGTTGCAGGGCCAGCTGGTGCCAGTGTTGAGCTGGAGATAGTTACGGCCGATGTTGATGCAGGGCCGACAGGGCCAGGCAATGAATAGGCGGCGGATACGACTGAGCCGTTGGTTGCAATGGTGGCGGTGGTTGACTCAGCTGCTTCAGCAAAGGTGGTAGCGCTTCTTATCCATCTTCCCGATGACATCCTGTGTGACGTCTGTCTTCTTCGTCCCTCATATCGCTACAGGCCCCGTCATCTCTCGTGACCTTAGAACATGTTATGGCATTTTCTATCATGTCTATACTTGAACTAAATGCATCACGTGTGCACAATCTCTCCCAGGTGCCTATCCATGCCGCAGTCACGTGATAAGGGCTGGTTAGAAATTACTTGTTTGAGTAAAATATGTGGAAACCTTACGGAGATAAAAAAATCTGATGTGTTATACTCACATGACTTTCTCTACTCTTGTACAAACTATTTTTACAAACGCTTATTCTCCATATGCTTCATGTTAATCGAGAGGTTAATCTTATTGCTAATTTTCTTGTAGATGCAAGGGGAATTGGTAGGTTTTATGCGATAGTCAAATATTTTAAGAGCTGGTTGCTATGTGGAATATTCCATTCTCTTGAATTACCAGGACAAAAAAAATGAATAACGAATTTGAGAAAAAGTGTAAGTATTGGAAAATTTTAAGGAATAACAAGCAATATCTCTAAAATGGTTCACTCAACAACAAAAATGTGTATGACATAAATTGTGTATTTTAACGCGATCTACATGTTTGTGTAGTAAAATTTGGCTATCTCTTATGGTTTACCAGTTATTCAAAAGTCGTTCACAATGAAGAATACTTTTGGAGACATTCCCAGAAAATTCGAGATATACATTTCATTTGTCATAAACATATCTTAAACATATGACATTTTAATAAAAATCGTTTGAGCTATTTTTGAGAAAAATAAAATTTTCGAAAAATGTTCCATGTAAAGGGTAATCTGGGGTGGGGAATTTTCTTGAAAACCTTCGTGTCGCATCTCTGGAAGATATTGAACCTAAATAACAAGTTTGGTGTTTATCCGACTGTTCGTTTCTGAGTTATGCTGTTCACAGACACACGGACATGTTTACAAAAATGCTTTTTTTGGATTCAGGGGGTCTCAAAACATGTATTTCCGGTGAAATTTCGGTGTCGAATTTTTGGGTGGAATACAATACTTCCCCTACTTACTATACGTAGTAGAGAAAGTAAACAACATTATTGCAATCTAGGGGAATGGGCCATCTCCCAAGTATAACTGTATATGTATGTACGCATTTGTATACAGGATGTTTAAAAAAATCTGATGTGCTACACTCATATGACTTTCTCTACTCTTGTACGAACTATTTTTACAAACGTTTATTCTCCATATGCTTCATGTTAATCGAGATATCGAGATGTCAATCTTATTGCTAATTTTCTTGTAGATGCAAGGGGAACATGGTAGGTTATAAGCGATAGTCAAATCTTTTAAGCGCTGGTTGCTATGTGGCGCATTCTATTCTGTTTGCATATCCAGGACAAAAAATTGAATAACGAATTTGAGAAAAAGTATAAGTATTGGAAAATTTAAGGAAATAACAAGCAATATCTCGAAAATGGTTCACTCAACTAAAAAAATGTATATGACATAAATTGTGTATTTTAACGCGATCTACATTTTTTGTGTAGTAAAATTTTGTCTATCTCTTATGGTTTACCAGTTATGAAAAAGTCGTTCACAATAAAGAATACTTTTGGAGACATTCCCAGGAAATTCAAGATATACATTTTATTTGTCATAAAAATATCTTAAACATATGATATTTTAATCAAAATCGTTAGAGCCATTTTTGAGAAAATTAAAATTTTCGAAAAATCTTCCATGTAAAGGGTACTCTGGGGTGGGGGGATTTTCTTGAAAACCTTCGTGTCGCATCCTTGGAAGATATTGAACCTAAATACCAAGTTTGGTGTTTATCCGACTGTTCGTTTCTGAGTTATGCTGTTCACAGACACATAGACACAGACAGACACACAGACACACACACGGACATGTTTCCAAAAACGCTTTTTTTGGATTCAGGGGGTCTCAAAACATGTATTTCCGGTGAAATCTCGATATCGAAATTTTGGTTGGAATACAATACTTCCCCTACTTACTATAGTATTAGAGAAAGTAAAAATAGAGGACATAAATTCAGGTATGCATTTCCCAAATGTAGACAATAAAAAAAGTCCATTACAACATGTGTCTTGAAATGCTTGGTTTCTGAGCTATGGCCTTCAAAACAGTGATATTCACCGGAACGTTTTTCTTCTCGCAGATAGTTGCCGTGACAGAAGATGTTAACAGGACACTCTTGACAGTTCATTCCAAGGCGAAGGGCACATTGAATGTTGTTTTGACGTTCGACTGGGCGACATGTACTCAAATCAGGAGCTGGAGTGTACGGTAATGCTGCGCCTGTCTAGTCGTTTGTATCAAGAGAGGTAGGATGTCCAGAGCGAAGATGTTCAGATCCGAAGACATTTGAAAGTCTCCATCGCTCATGGGAAGTTTACATCTCCTTGCTAGGGGAGGGGACGACCAAGATCTACAACTCCAGATGTAGAGGAGGAGATTCTGTATTCTGTGCACACGATTCCTATCAGTACACGGAGGTTAGCGTTACAAGTGAATGTTCCTCATCATTTACGTGTACAGGCCGTGTCACCAGCAGTGTGCTACAAATCCGAACTTCCCTGCCTTAGGATTATTTACAGATGAAGCACAATTTATACGAGATGGCATTACAAATTTCCACAATCAGCATGTATGGGCATATGAAAACCCACATGCAATTGTTCCTCTCGTCACGAAGTGCGATGTGGCTCGGCATCATTGGTGATCGGTTAATTGGATCCCATGCACTTGTAAGCAGACGTACGGGGCAGACGTACTTTCTGGAAACACCATACCTCATGTATATGAAGACACTCCACTGGGCATCCATCAAAAGCCTACTTCTTGCATGATGACGCTCTTGCACACTTCAGTCGTACTGCTCGCCGGTACTTGGATCGAAGGTTTTCTGATCGATGGATAGGTAGAGGTGGTCCAATTGCTTGGATACCACGCTCATCTGATTTGAACCCTGTCGATTCCTACTTGTGTGGCCATTTAAAAGCGTCGGTATATTCGACTCTGGCGCCTGACATGAAATCCCTTTAGAATCGAATTGTGGCAGGTTGTGAGAAAATACACAAGACTCCTGGAATTTGGAGTCGTGTTTGCACGGCCATAAGACGTCGATGTGAGGCCTGTATTCAAGCAGGAGGTGGACACTTTGAACATCTTCTGTAAAGAAAACTACCTGCAATAAGAAATACGTTCTGGTGAATATGACTGTTTTGAGGGCCATAACTCAGAAACCAAGCATTTCAGGACACATGTTGTAATGGACTTTTTTTATTGTCTATAATGGGGAATGCATGCCTGAAATTATGCTCTCTATTTTCGAAACTCTGTGTGTGTGTGCGTGCGTGCGTGCGTGTGGGTGCGCGCGCGCCTTTCTGTGATAACATAACATTAAAAATAGCATTTTGTCTATCTGCAAGAATATATAGCTGAAATTTATATTTTGGTTACTTTCTACACTTTGGATTTTTCAAAATATCCTCCCTTTGCCTTCAAAACAGCTTTAAACACATGAGATTCTCACCAAAGGTCTTTGCAGATATTCAGCACTTATTTTTGCCCATTCTTGTTGCACAATCTCCAGAAGCTCATTTGCATTGCACACTCTTCTGGTTCTAATAGCTCGAACCATCTCATCCCAAACTAATTCAATAGGATTACAGTCAGATGGCTGTGGGGGCCGAAACATATTCTTTAGTTCCTTTTTGACTTCTCCTTTGCCAAATATGCATGACAAAGCATGGAGGAGTGCTTAGGATCATTATCCTGTTACATGATAAATCCTTGCCTATTAATTTCCTTCCACAGGGAATGTCATGTTGCACAAGATCTTCTAGTACCCTTCTTTCTTTAGTGTTCCAGTGATTGGCATTGTCTCTTACAGAATTACTGCCAAAACAACCATTACACTTCCTCCTCCATGCTTGACGGTTGGCACTACATGGGGCAGCACTCTCTCTCCTTTCGAACGCCTTACAAACTGATGACATTTGTGACTAAAGAGTTCAAACTGAGATTCATCTATAAACAAAACTCATTTCCATTCATTTAATCTCCACTTTGAATGCTCTTTTGCCCAAAGATACCTTTTCTTCTTAGTGCAAAAATTATTTTTGACAGAACACGACCATAAGGTCCTGTTTTAATAAGGTGAGATTGTACAGTTTCATAACTGATAGTTTGGAGCACATTGTATTCAACTGAACTTGAATTTCAGGAACTGTATTCAACCTGCCTCACTTATAAGCCAATACAAAGTATTTATCCTCTTGTTCTGAAGCCACTCTAGGCCTTCCTGAATGTGGCAAGCTTTTATTTTGGCCTGTTTCTTCATTCTCTGAACAGTACCATGCACTGTAGACTGAGGGACTTTCACTTTCATACTAATTTGTCTAATTGTGTACTCTTTGTTCCTTAGTGTGACAATTGCAGCTCGTTTCTTCATGTCTAATTCCTTCTTTTGTTTGCCCATGATTATGCTGCTCTGACTGAGGTTTTCACTTCACTACATAAAGACAACTGCTACACGAGTAACCCACTGTTCACTCCGCCAGTCACACAAAACACTAGGACATGTGTAAACATGGTCAAAAGCACCCTGGTCTCATAATTGTACTAGCAGAGCTGTTTAAGTAGACTTGTATTAAGTTTTCTAACAGCTATGCAAATAACTGTTCTGGTCATTTAAAAAATAAGCTGCTTCAATTTTAAATATTTTGAACCCATAAATCTAAAATGTAACATGCTAAAAACTTAAGTAATGTGGTCCAGTACATCAAAAACAAATTACCCAAATACAAAAATAAAAATAAATAACAACTCTATTGAAGAAGTTAAATCATATATGTTTCTCAGAATAACAGTAGACAAGCAGTTATCATGGGCTAAACATGTAGATCATATATGTAATACTGTCAGTAAATCTATATACTTACTTCAATATTTCCAAAGTTACAAAGACACTAGGCTTCTGCAGATGATCTATTTTGGATGTATATATCCACACTTTAATTATGGGATTGAAATATGGTGTTCAACCACAAAAGTCACATGGACAGGTTATTAATTCTACAGAAGAAGTGTGTCAGACTGATTTATAACCTAAACTAAGAGAATCATGCAGGGAGATATTAAAAAATCAAAACATGTTCACAGTCTATTCTCTTTATATGTACAGAACTATACTATTTGCAATTAACAGGCTTCTATTGATATCAATCAAATTCACAATTATAGTACAAGAATCAATGATGACTATCACATGTATAATATTAGCAAGTGTGTCAGTGAAAAGGATATTGGTATTAGGGGGATCAAATTGTATAATAGGTAGGGACCCCAGATTTTCGGTAAATAAAATAATGTAATATCGGTGTAAAAATATTATAGTGAGCGGTGTTTTGGGCGGTAAATAAAACTGCTTAACGGTGTTATCTTGTGCAAAAAAATGGAAAAAACAAAAACACAGTTTAAACTATTTTACTGTGGAACAAAGGGCACCTTACATGTAACTTAAAAAAGAGAAGCATGAAAATATTTACATAGTATACATTTCGACTGATTTACTTTGTTAGAGACAAAGCCACCATAAGTTCGGTGTTCTCTGGCTTAAGATTTGTTCTTAAGTTTGTCATGTTCCCATATGCACAGAAAAGTCTATTACTGTCCACATTGGACATGGGTACCCACAATAGTTTCATACACTTCTCACTGAAACACAAGTGGTCACATTGAAGTCCAGAAAGTAAATCCATATGTTCAATTCAGCAGCATCATCTAATTTCTCACACACTATATTCTTCAGAGCAGCATATCCCTCCTCAAATGTCTTCTCTGGCAAGTCTCGCAGAAAAGGAAACATTCTTCTTGCTTTTTCTGTAGTTGTATCAGTAGATGCCTCATTTGATACTATTTTTCGTACATCAAACAATTTACCTGCAGAATGAATATCATCATCAGCTGACATTAAGGAATTCAGCTTGGTAACTGACTTTATGCCCAATTGCTTGAACTGACTGATAACATAAGACTTCTTGAGAGTTGGCAGTCTCTGAAGAAGACTTGAAGTTTTCTCTCCAAACGAGCCCTCAGCTACTATTGTGAAGCCATTTGATATATCTTTAAGTTTGCTATATAGTTTATGAACAAATGGATATTTAGATCCCTCAAGCACTTCAACAAGGCAAATAGTGTCTTTGCAGTGTTCAAGAAGGAAAGATGCCTGGCAGTTTATTATATTTTGAGACCGCATTGAAATACTACTGTGGAATCGGTTTGAATTCCCGCGTGCCGCAAAACTAAACTGGCCTGGCAACGTCTTGCACATGCTGTCTGTACGGCGCGCGAACGGCACGTTGCCAACTCCACCGCCAGCTGAATTAATTTGAAACGTGGCTCCATCGGCATAATTCCTTTTCTTTTTCAGAGCAGAAGGTAAACAGACTCCTTGCGCTAAATTGTAACGTAATTTAAAGAATATAACTTGACTCCAAACGAATCTTTCAGTATAGCGGACACAAAATATACCTAGACATGCGTTCACATTACGGCAACGTCGCGAGACAGCAACAATTTTCGTGCGACGGGTACAGGAAACAAACGAAGACAGTGATTGGTAGAAGAGGCTGTCTACTGTCAGAATTGACTTGAACCAGACTTGGAAATTCATGCATTATTTAACGATACTTTTGCGACAGTCTTTTCCAGCCGGCATGAAATGGGACGATGCAAGCACGAATCGTTAAAATACGGCATTAGAGAAGAATTGCAGGTAGTATTATCATTTAAATCCAAAGAATAATTTGAATGAAATGAGAAATCCGTCACTGATGCGGTGTTGCCGAGTTCCGATAAACATGGCATTCCTTTTGTTGTGCATGCGATTGGTGAAGAGTGAAGGGGACGAGGTAGTCGAAGCAGTACCGATGTTTGCCGAAGCTCTGGTTAAATCACAGTGCAGTTTGGTGTTCTGTGCCATACAGCACATAACAGCAGCATGGCCGTAGCGAATGACAATACACGTATCCGTAAATGATTGATAAGCCAAATATCTGATTGTTTATGTAAAAAGGAGAGACAAACGCCAAAAAAAAGGAGAGAGAAAGAAAAATTTCGGGTTATTTTGCACATTTTTTTTTCATAATTGTGTTATTTCGCGTTTTCGCAATATAGAACTAATGTCGCGTTATTTCGCGACTCAGAATGGACATATATGTGGAATTTAAAAATAATTGATTAAAGGTTTTCCTTATTGTTAATTTTCGGCCAATTTCGCGAATTAACTACTCGCGAAAAGTCGGGGTCCCTAATAATAGGCTACCTAATGAGATTAAAACTTTGACCGATACTTCAAAATCAAAATTTAAAAATAAATTAAAAGAATATTTGTTAAGTAAATGTATATATAGCTTAAATGAATTGTAAATTATTTATGTAGTACCTGGTATATTTATTGGAGAAATGTATTACTACTTTACCTGTACTTTTAAGAAATGACATGTCCATAATCAAATGTACAAATTGATAAACTGGATTAATAAATTATTATTATTATTATTATTATTATTATTATTATTATTATTAAATACAATTAGAATTGATTCTATCCTGAAATCATTATTAGTGTCATATAAGGTTTTATTAGAGATTTGTCCAGAAACTTTTTGAAGGTAGTGTATGTATGAAGTACACCTGACTTGGTACCTCTAATTGGATATGCTTTCTGTACATGATTTATAAGTTCATGTAGTCCAGGAGGAATATTTCAGTTACTTTGCAGCAAATGTAACCATTCACCAGCTAGTAATTGATTATTGCCTATATGTGTATCATTGTTCTAATATTTTCAATATTCTGTCCTTCCCCTATCAGCAAGTATTAGAGACCCTGCTGACATTTTCTTCATAGTTTTGTTTAGCAATAATAATTAGGACATTTTGTCCTCTGGAAAGCGTTGCAATCAGCTTGTATCATTGCCCAACCATGTGCAATGTTTTTACGTGAGTGTACTTGTGTATCGTTTTAGCGTTAGTTAAGTTAGCCAAGCACATCTCAGGACCACCACTGGATAAACACTTGAATATAGGTATGTTGTAAGGAGTACTACTGGAGTGTAATTACATATAATATATCGAAAAGTTGACCCTCAAAAAACTAATCAAAATGAATACCAGCATAGTGATGGTCATTAAAATTATGATGCAGTACTTATCTTTTTCGTAACTACAGTTTAATTTTCAGCATTATTTATGTTCTATAACTAAAATCAGCCTAATCACTTTCTGTCTTTCAGAGAAATTTTTGACGTATATCTCTTATTGCCCATCTTAATTGCAAATGTTTTGCTTTCAATAAACACAAATTGATACTGACGATACTATTGCTTAAATTATTTTGCAGTTATTCCTATTTAAAAAGAGAATAGGTAACACAACTATATTATGCTATAAGCAAAATCCAGAATGGTTTGTAGTTTTGATAACTAGCTACAATTAGAATGGTTTTCTTATAATCCATAATTTTTTTTTTATAGTGCCGACTTAGACGGGCAATCTTGTATACTACGCACTCTGTGTGAAACAGCTCAGCGACTTATCCCAAGGGCCAATTTAGCACAGGAAATACTACGAATGCTATTCACGTGAGTATTGCTTTACATTTACACGGAAGCAAACTTGGCATGAAAAGGGTTTTATACATTTTCTTACAATGTTTTGTAGAGAAATACTAGGGCTACCGAAGTCAATTGTAAGACAGGTAGCACAATTAGAGATGGGCAGGGTGTCAACTAAGGGGAAGATAATGGAAAGAGCTTTGAAATTTTGGTTCAGAATTTTAAATCTAGGAAAAAGTAATGTGTTAAGACAATGTATTGAATACCAAGAGAATAGCTTAATGAATGATGGATGGGTAAGTGAATTACGGAATATTTTGGAGAAAAATGGGTTAGGAGATATATGGAGAAGGAGAGAAAATAACGTAAAACATTTTTGGAAAAAGGCAAGGAAAAGACTGGAAGATATAGAAATACAAATCATGTTCAGTGAGATTGCCGAAAAGAGCTCATTAGTTTATTATAGGCCAATGAAAACTACATGGGGTAGGAAAAAATATATAGACATAGTAAATAAAGAAGAGAGAGAATCTATTGCATGGTTAAGAACCGGAGCATGGAGGCTAAAAGGGCTAAGACAGGGTATTCCTCAGAACCAATGTCCGATATGTGGTGGTAATGAAGTCATTGAACACGTAGTATTTAAGTGCCAAGGAACAGAAAATTGGAGAAAAGAATTTTTTAATAAGAAGTGGTTGAAGGGGGATAGAAATACACTTATAATTGAAATGATATGCAAGGACGCTAGAAGCATTGGACAGTTTTTGTGTAAAGTAAAAAATAAATGGCTTTGGACAGTGGAAAGAGAAAAGTAAGAGGTAGTGCATCTTACTTTGAATGGAAAACTATAGTGAATGTGTGATGGTTAAGTAATCAATAAATGAAAAGTGAAAAAAAAGTGGAAATGGGACATGAAAAAAAAAAAACTGAAAAAAAGAGCAAGATAATTTACTGACAAGAAATTGTAAAATGTAAATAAACTGTAGTGATTGTCTACTGAATAAGTGACCAGGGTCAAAATGCAGTAGACAATCAAATTTGTAAAACTCTTAGCACAATAAATAAATACAAATACTCTGTACTTGGCCATAAAATAAAACTGATACATAACCATGGAAGTTCACATACACATGTGAGCCAAATGAATAACAGATTGTAAAGCAGATTCTCTCATTTGGGAAGAGGTCTCGAGTATCGAACAAGCTGAAAGAAGAAAACATCACAAAACAGTTGGTGAGCTCAGGTTGAAATGACCTTGTAGCAGAGCTTGGCACATGATAAAAGAGGAGTCCTTGTACCTGATGGAAGTACATAGGAATTAATAAAGCCGATGGTCCCGCGTCGTAGATTTACATCATGTAAAAGAACCTCAAGCCTGATAAAGAGGCCTCTGAGCAAAAGTACCGGTCTTTCACGACCAATATAGAATGGGACGCTAAGGACCACAGTAGTTAAAGAGAGTCCATAAATAAAAAACACAATTTAGGAATTAATGTTATTTCAAAAGATTCTGTAAGAGGAGGCATTGCAGGATACTGGCAATTGCTAATCCTGTTCTCAGGTTCAGATGAAATGGTCAAATAAAGATTACACATGCCTTAGTTGCTTAAGAGGACAACAGTGAGGTATGGAAAGCTTTCAATTTCTAACTCTAATAAACTGTGTCGAAGTACAATTTAATTATGACTCAGTTACAGCTTATTTTAAAATACAATACAAACTGAATCTGGTCAATTTCACTGCAGTACAAGTGTGTCACCAGGCCCTTCCTTTTGACTCAATATTATATAAAAATCTTATATGTTGCACTCACATGACTCTCTACTCACTCTGCTGCAAACTATTCTTACAAAAACTTATTATTCTATCTACTTCTTGTTAATACAGGTACCTTCAATTCACATTTACACATTTCTTTTAAGCATAAAAAAGATACACTAGGTAAAGCATTAGCCAGATTTTTAAAGAGCTTGTTGCTATGTGATGGCTTTGAAACTCATGAGCAAAACATTTCATTTTCACCACAATATTCACAAAGTTGCCACCGCATTCAAGAAGCTCAAATATAAAACAAACAACACACTCAGAAAGCACCTCACCAGTGAACACAAGCAGGCAAATACAACCAAACATTGGCCAAATGGAAAATCATTCAACATCAGATGCAAAGAACATATAAAAGACATCCATCAAGTAGAGAATATAACTTTGTAGAGCACATACATGCAGAACTTTACGTTAACACAGATATGGACATGCTACTCATCATGCAGAAAAATAAAAAACTAAACATCCTCAAATAATTTGAAATTTACAAGCACACACAAAACTATTTCCTGATTCCATACTGAACAGCCATCTCAACTTCAAATCCCACAGTCTATTTGATACCACAATACCCACAACACATCTTCTTCCTCCAAATCTAACCAGCCTAAAATGAATCCAAAACTTCAGTCGAACAATAATTGTGAGGATGCATGAATAACTCTGCAAAAAGGCCATTTGGTGTCTGCCAAATAACAATATACATATGTGAAAGTATTTTTTCTTAAGCAAATCAATTTAGAAAGCAGCCCAATATACAAAACATGATACTATATACTCTTTACATGACTTCAGGAAAAACTAAGAACAAACCGCTTAACTCTTCTAGGTGCTTTGCTTAAAAATACCGGAAACTGATACTGAATAATGCTAAATAATTTGGAAGTGTTTAGTTTTCCATATAAATAATTTATTTGCATAAATAGTGTATTTTAATGAGATCTACGCATTACCATTGAGTTTCTTAGTCATATGTAATTTAACAGCCATGAAGATTTTCAGAAATTACTCCCACATCAATAAACCTTTGAAAAAGTTTGTCAATTTTTATTTTCTCAAAAACGGCTCTAACACCTTTAAATAGAACATCATTTTAATATTGGCATTCAAAATAAAATGTCTCTGTTGACATTTTTATAAATATCTTCTGAGGTCCTGTTTATTAGTTGAATTTCATACTGCTGGAAAATAATAAGCTTGACAATATTCCACAATAAGTAAAATGGAAATCTCATTCAAAAGCACAGTTATGCAAAAAATGGCATATAAAAATTTTAAAAAATAGGCACTAAATATTTTTGAAAATTTCATTTTTCATTCATTCATTCATTATCTGTTTACCCTCCTCTTATGTAGGACTTGCACCCCCCAGGACTTACAAGCGGGTGCCTGGGGTCAGAGGCCCGTCAAGGAGCAGACACTCATGGATCAGACAAAACATCCAGGATGGGTGATCAGCCCGATGCCTGGAATGGGATGAAGGAAGTAGATGAAACGAAATGTTGTTGAAACGGATGAAAGGAAAGGTGATGATGGAGCAGTTGGTGGAATGAATGGCGGGGGAAGAACCCGGAGAAAACCCGCCCAGACGCTGCTTCGTCCACCACAAATCCCACATGCAGGTCCCTGGGATCGAACCCAGGCCGCCTCGGTGGGAGGCGAGCGGTCTAACCACTCGGCCACGGCATCGCCTGAAAATTTCATTACTAGTCAAAAAACTTTCTCACATTTTGAAATATTAAGTGGTCTCATTCTTTTGATAATTGTTCTTTCGCACTATTTATGTGAACACAGTACCTAACTTGGAAAGTTGAGTCATATCCAAGAAATCCAATGCCATGGCCAGAATTTGAGCCACAGATCTTCAGCTCTCTGTTCCAATGCTCTAACACTTAAGCTATCATGGTGAGATGCCCATACAGGCATTAAACCCTCCCACCTGATTTGAGTATCCTGCTAAACTTTCAAGATCATCTTAAAGACTCTAGAGCATGTTAGTCTGAAAGAACAATTATGAAATATAAATTAACTATAAACCCAGGAGATTGTCATCATCCTCCGTGGTGTAGTGGCTACCATCCTAGCCTCTAGTTCCCGAGGTCATGGGTTCAAACCCGGCAGAGGGCGATGGATTTTTTTGTGCGTAAAAATTCTTAGCATGGCTTCCTTCATAAGGAAAGTAAAGTCGGTGCTCCCGTGTTGTAGATTTACGCCACATAAAAGAACCTCAAGCCTGATAAAGAGGCCTCTGAGCAAAATTACCAGTCTTTCATGCCCAATATAGAATTAGATGCAGCAGTTAAAGAGCATTCATAAATAAAACTCAAAAAAAAAAAAAAAAAAAAAACAGGAGATTATAACCACTTACAGAATTGCAAGTCGCCTTTGAAGTATGATATTCTAGTTTTTGAAATTGCCTTGATAATTACAGTAAACACCTTTCAACCAATGGATAGTGTCATTGATGCCTCATTCAACATTCAGAACTCAATTTAATCAATAATTTTAATACCATGGTGCTCAAAATGTAATAACTGAGGGACCTAGGAAGCCTATTCTCATGAATTTTTCTGTTGATACAAATTGTAAAAATGGCAACATTTGGTGATCCGCAAATTCAAAATATAAAAGAAGTGATACAAGATCTAATGCTGCACAATACAACAAGAAACAGTGGTATGGAATCAAGTAAGCCATTTCAGTGATTATACTTAAGGTACAAAAAGTGGCATTGTTCTCGCATTGTAGCTAATTATCTTACCAAATCCTCCTCTTGCTTATAATTTTTCTTAGATAATTTAACTGAGCTTTCAAACTCATGCTTGTTGTTATGGTAATTATTTTGGAACCTTCAAAATAATTATTTAACTGTTAATTGTTAACCTTAATTAAATTACAAAAAAAAAAAAACTATCAGCACTTGTATTACTGAAGAATATTTACTTGGATACTAAAACCAGACGTGAGGGTTTAATGAACATATAGGTATGGCAGCTCAAGCAATAAGGGCATCAACATAGAGCGCCAAAGATCTGTGATCCGAGTCCCAGCTATGGCATTGAATTTTGTAAGTCTGATTCAATTTTCCAAGGTCATTCTTTTGTTTTTCATAAAGTTTTGCAATACACGAATATCTTGTTTAACATTTTTGCCTACATTTTAAAGAATTGGTATGAAACTCTTAATATGCAAGACACTAGGAAATTCTATTGTGCCCTCCATTTAGATCCAGGCAATTGAATGGCTCCAATAACCAACCATGGTACCACTAACAACCAAGGTGCTTATCACTTGTGCTCTCCTCCCTTCATTATTTAATTTTCTATCCACATATTGCCCAATTCTGGCCTTTCAAGAATATGTCCCATTGAGATGTATAAGAGCTAATTCCTCAGCTGTTTAGCGCCCTTAACCCTATATCATCATATACATCATATAAGAGCTAATTGTTTGCCCTAACCTCTATCTTCCTGACAACTGGAAGTCAGTTTATGAAATGGGGTTCAAAAACAGCAATGAATCAATTCTATTGAGGAAACTTGCCTTCTGTTTGCAGTTTTATATTGGTAGGAGTGCAAATTCTTAAATTTAGTTGGTTGCTATAAAAAAAAATCTGATGTGTTACACTCACACAACTTTCTCTACTCTTGTACAAACTATTTTTACAAATGCTTATTCTCCATCTACTTCAAGTTAATCGAGATAAACATCTGCAGACTCTATTGCTGATTTTCTTGTAGATGTAAGGCGAATATATATTTACAAATGCAATATAGAAATACAGTAGCCTTTAAGCATAGACATTACTTTTAATAGCTGGTTGCTATGTGTAGCACCATTCTCCATGCCACAGATTAATACTCTTTGTGTATCCAAGACAAAAAAATGAATAACGAATTCCCATTTGAGAAAATAAGTATTGAAAAATTTAAGGGAATAACAAGCAATATCTCGAAAATAGTTCACTCAGCAAAAAAATGTATATGACATAAATTGTGTATTTTAACGCGATCTACATTTTTGTGTAGTAAACTTTTGTCTATCTCTTACGGTTTACCAGTTATGCAAACGTTGTTCACAATGAAGAATACTTTTGGAGACATTCCCAGAAAATTCAGATATACATTTTATTTGTCATGAAAATATCTTAAACATATAATATTTTAATCAAAATCGTTAGCCATTTTTGAGAAAAATAAAATTTTCGAAAAATGTTCCATGTAAAGGGTAATCTGGGGTGGGGGGATTTTATTGAAAACCTTCATGTCGCATCTCTGGAAGATACTGAACCTAAATACCAAGTTTGGTGTTTATCCGACTGTTCGTTTGTGAGTTATGCTGCTCACAGACACACACACGAACATGTTTCCAAAAATGCTTTTTTTGGATTCAGGGGCCTCAAAACATACATTTTCTGGCAAAATCATGGTACCAAATTTGTTAGTGAAATACAGTATTCCCCTGCTTACTATGTACAGTAGAGAAAGTAAAAATAAATACACGTACACACTAAATAAAATTTGTGGCTAAACTAAGCTTGCACATTCTCTATTGTTGCAGTATGCCATATGAGCAAGAGGATGATGCTCCAGGAAATGAAGTAACAGAGTACGATGCTGCTTACAAAAGTGGAGTGTCCGGCGAGAATTGCCTGAAGCTTTACCCAACCTGTCACGTATCGTTACTTGATATGCTATTAGGTGGTGTATTAGATGAATAGCTATTGACTTTTGTATGAACTTTGCTATCCTAAATAAATGTGGAAGATTCATGTACTGTAATACTTTTTACAGGCCTTAGCCTGGTCTTGGCAAGTTTTCAACATAGAGTCAACTGAAAAATTCACTGCCACAGCCAGGATTTGAACACAGCTCCCGTGCGGTTGCTCTAACCATTGAGCTACTATGACAACATGCCGGTGGGACATTGAATTCCCCAATTGACCCAATTTTTCAGTTGACTATATTAAAAACTTGCCAAGACCAGGCTAAGGTCTGTAAAAAGTATAATTAATTTTGATTAATTATATATATAATAACAAAAAGTAAAACCTTAAAAAACCCATATACCCAGCAATGAAGTACTTGCGATAGCAGGTTACCTCTAAGATTGTCATCTCGAGGGAGATACCTTAGTGGTCTGTCTGGGAAACAACTTGAGTCAATTGGGGAATTTGATGTCTCACTGGCATGTTGTCACAGTAGCTCAATGGTTAGAGCAATGGCACGGAGAGCGGGAGAACCGTGTTCAAATCCCAGCTATAGCATTGAATTTTTCAGTTGACTCTATATTAAAATACTTATAATATATTTGATATCTTGACATACTTTTAAAAGAAGAGGTTGTAACATTAATATCAATGTAATGTGTAAATTTCACAATAGCATATTCAGTGTCAGTGGTAAGTAGAAAGATTGTGTGTATGTATCTAATGCTCAGCATTTAACAATGAAGTTATCTTCCTTCTTGCTTCCTAATTGGATATGATATCCACATGAGACTTAATGGGTTTGCAGTTTATCACATGTTCAATGTCCATTTCCTCTTGTTTTCTGACTTCAATGGGAAGATCTACCAGTTAAAATCTGGTTTAGCCATGAGCAACCCACTTTCTCCATTTCTAGCAGAGCTGTTCATTGGAGCCACATAACAAAATCTTTCCCAACTGTTGTCAAGTCCTGGTTGATGTTTTGCAACTGTGCCCAAGATGCCTTAACACTGCTAAATATACAAGACCAAAACATCAACTTCACTCTTGGAATGGAACAGGATGGTTGCTCTCATTCTTAGACATAAACATCTGAAGAAACAACAATGTAGCATCTTCAAAAAACCAAAACCAACCCACATTGTTAACTACATAAAAAACAATAGCTACAACTCTAAACCTCATCAGCATGCAATTTTCATCCATCGCTTGATCAAGATCCCAATGGACGAAGAGGAATACAGCAAAAATCCACAATTAGTTGACAAAAGGGTGAATAAGTATAACAGATAAAAATAAATAAATAACTCCACCACCCTGGAAATTCTGAGAGAAAGCAAACAATTCAGCTACCACCCCATGGCTACAAAACTTTCAAAAACACAATGTCCTGCTAGCCCCTCAAATTAAACACAGCCTAAAGAACCTACTAAAAGTGCCACCAAGAGAACGGATACCACAAAGTTGCAAATCTGTAATATACAAAATCAATTGCAAAGATTGCAATAAAGTTTATATAGAAAAAACAAAAAGGAACCTCAAAAACTGCACCAGTGAAAAGTTTTGCCATATAAAATGTAAAAAAGTAGATAAATCTATAGTTGCTGCACATTTCTGGGACTTCAGTCATGAAATAGATTCAAATACAACCCTAGTAGAACCTACCAGCCACCCATAAGAACTAGCTGCTTGGGAGAAAATCTTCATCACCAAATACAAACAACAAATTATAACTTTTGAAATCCTGCCAATGGATAGATTCAGCACATTCATTATGCTTACTTCCGACTCCAGCCTTACGGATGCTGCCATTAACTACTTCCATATCCAGTCCTATTGATGCTACCAACACCAGTGGATCTTTAGGATGAGAGTGATAGCTCTGGAAACATGTTGAGTTTGATGCAGTAATTTGTATCACAAATTATTTAAATGTAAAGAATGATTATATTATGAATATGCATTTTTGTGTGACATTGATTTGAGATGTTTTGTTTATTGTAATTATTGTTGAGAAGTAAGTTTATACTGCCTTACTGAAACTGACAATAATAGCATGCAATAATGCAGCGAGGGGGTGAGCTGTTTATCATTATTAGAGACAAGGAAGTTACGTAATGTTGGCGCGTTTTTCTGTAGAATTTGCTGGAACAGTATACCTAGAGCATATGTATTCATAATTTTCATTGGATATAAAAATAGACGCTAATGTTGGCACGTTTTATTAGCCAATTGCAGCTCAGTTATAATCTTTAGGCATATCGGGGTGTAGGAGTATAAAAAGGGCTAGGTTAGAGATAGACCCCGTCAGTTCGTCGAAAATATTTGTATGCTACACGTCGCCTTCAGTCCGTCAGAAATATTTGTAAAGTATATGTCGGCTATCGATTCGCAAGTTACGCGTAGCAGAGTTAGGAAAATTCTCAAGTGTTGTAAAGTTAATTATACAAAAGGTTGAAGTACGTGAATTAAAAGTGATCAGTAAGAAGTTATTATAACAGTTTCAGTTTGGCGAGTGTCAAGATCAATGTGTAAATGTGATAGTGAATGTGTACGACAATAAAAGTGTAAAACAAATTCTTTCATCAGTGTTATCTTTGGATAAAAGACTCCTTTCCGTTTACACAACCTGTATAAAGAGATGTGCTCGACCAAAAAGATCATAGCTAGCCGGAGGACAGTAAACAAAAATTAAATAAAATAACAGTCACATTCTTTCAAACAAACACTAATACTACCGCAAATTGCTAACACCAGATGGAGCTACAAACCTAACAAAGAATCACATCACAAAATGGCTTCACCACGTGAAGTAAACACACATACACAAATAACATTATAAATTTACCATCGCAAATTGGCTCCCACCACGTGGGGCTAACAAAATAAATATAAATAACATTAAAACCGCCGCAAATTGGCTTCCAAAACATGGGGCTCAACAACAAATTAAATAATATTACAAGTATACCATCGCAAGTTTTAAGTGTAAGTGAAGCTGTGTGGAAAAAAATTTACTCAAATAATTTCTAAAATACTTATACAAGTTCTGACATTGCCAAAAGTAAAATACATGCAATACATACAAACAGAGAATATAAAATCAGAATGCATATAATATTTACAAGTATTCATATTTATACAAACATTGTTCTATTGAAAAGATTTTAATTTACTCTGAAATGGCTGTTCCATTTAATGCCTTAATCGTTGTTATATGAAATCTGTCCCATCACAAAAACATCCTTTTCAGTAAATTTCTTGGTAGTTCGTTCCCTAAACCAATCATTGTTATGTCTAGTAATGTAGTCATATATGTCATTATTCTTCATGTTCAGCTTATTTACAACATACCTATAGAGAATGAAGTGTGAACAAAGCATTTTATGTAAATTAGAATCAACCAATGATTTAAAGTGTCTCATTAGAAAAATAGAATTACTAATTTTCTTATATGTATGACCAATGTGAGTAGACCATATCAATTTATTATTCATATACATACTTCAGTGTGTTTGTTCGTATTCTAGAACACAGACTTTGTAAATTTGTTTTAGTCTTTTAGTAATTTATGAATTGAAATTAGAAAGCGTTTTATAGCCCATGTCCATAAGAGATAATACAGCTTTTCAATACTGAAAGAATTATCAAAATCATACATACAAAATTTTTCTATAATGTTGATATACAGAATCGATAACACTTTCTTATTGTTGTGGATGCTTTTGCAGCAGTCAGAAAGAGATCAAAGGAAAAACAATAAAAGAATGTGAAAGAAAATAAAGAAATGAAGAAAGTCACTCTAAGCAGAGAATGGAGACAACAGTCTCCAAAACATGTTTTTTGTTTTTTAAAATAAAGAGAGTTGAGGGTTGTTACACTACATCACTAAAATATTCTTACTTGAACGCGTTTCGGGAGACGGTTTGTTCCCATCGTCAGCATGTCCTCATCTGATTTTGCCGGTCATCGTCTGGGGGATGTGTGTGGTTAGTGGTGTTCTCTGTTGCTGGGCTGATGAACCTCCAAAGGCTGTTGGGTGGTGGCAGTTCGAAATTCATTAGGTGATTCCTGTGTTTGACAATATGTATTTTTTCCCAGATGTCCAATTCATTACTGCTGTTGATCGGTTTTAAGAGTTTTATGTTTGGAGTGATATGGTTTGAAGACCAGAAATGATGTGCTACTGCTGATTTATCTGGCTGCTTTTGGTAAATGCATCTCATATGCTCTTTAAGTCTTATTTCAAGATTTCTTTTTGTTCTTTCTATATATACCAGGTTACATTCATTACAATCAATTTGATATATACCAGCTGATTTATCGTTGGGGATAGGATCTTTTGTTCTCTTGCATGGTAGTTTCTGTATATTGTGGTTATTCTGTGGAGACAGGGTGATGTTGTATTTTTTGAAAATCCTTTGAAATTTATGATGTGTCCAAGGGTGATAAGTGAATTTTCTATATGCTTGTGGTTTTTGTTGTCTGAGTAACGTAGTCATTTGTTGGATGTATTTCTGTCTTTCAAACCTTTTTATCTTCTTATCTATTGTTTTTTTCTGGTATCCATTCATAGTGGCTATGTTGATAATGTGTTGGTATTCTTTCTGGTATTCCTCTTTCTCCATTGGTATATGTACTAACCTGTTTGAAATACTATTTAAAATTGCATGTTTGTGGCTTGTAGGATTGTAGCTATTGTTTTTAATATAATTTTCTGTGTGCGTTGGTTTTCTGTAAATGCCGAACATCCTATCCCCAATGATAAATCAGCTGGTATATATCAAATTGATTGTAATGAATGTAACCTGGTATACATAGGAAGAACCAAAAGAAATCTTGAAATAAGACTTAAAGAGCATATGAGATGCATTTACCAAAAGCAGCCAGATAATTCAGCAGTAGCACATCATTTCTGGTCTTCAAACCATGATATCACTCCAAACATAAAACTCTTAAAACCGATCAACAGCAGTAATGAATTGGACATCTGGGAAAAAATACATATTGTCAAACACATGAATCACCTAATGAATTTCGAACTGCCGCCACCCAACAGCCTTTGGAGGTTCATCAGCCCAGCACCAGAGAACACCACTAACCACACACATCCCCCAGATGATGACCGGCAAAATCAGATGAGGACATGCTGACAATGGGAACAAACCGTCTCCCGAAATGCGTTCAAGTAAGAATATTATAGTGATGTAGTGTAACAACCCTCAACTCTCTTTATTTTAAATTATGACACATCACTGTTACTAGCTTCTAAATCTTCAAAATTAGTCATGTTTTTTGTGCTTATTTTTTAAATAATTAAGCTAAAATTATTTAATTCATGCTAAAGTATGTTTTAGGACTTCATTGGAATTTTTCAAAAGTAATAAAATTCAATAGGTATATGTTTATTACCAATATTAATTTCAGTAATCTATACCTATTAACAATGGCTTACAATTTTTCCCTAAGTTCACAGTTATTTAGTACAGACCTCTTTTAAACTTGATGTAAAATTAAAATTCAGTTAACACTCAACGGATTTCGAAACAATGTCCTCACTGTTTTATATTCATTGAAAGCTAATAAAGTTTTGAAGTCACTTATTTTTAAACTGTACTCTTTATTTGTGAAAAAACTTACTGTGTTTCCTATTTTTTTTTTTGACCAGAGCTCTCCAGTTACTATGCTAAAGACTAAATATCACCACCTATAACAACATTAGGCTTTTAGTTTTTGGAAAAACATGCTGCAGCAATAAATCTAATTCCTTCCACTTCTGTACATTGATATTCTTTAGCTCTCTCATTTGGGCAGCAATCTGTTGTTGCATTAAAGGTAAGTATTTGGTCCTTTCCCCCAGTTCTGCCATCTCATTAAGAAATGATAATCTTTCTCTCACTTCTGATACCACTGTAAGCAATGGAAAGAACAGAAATAATTAAAATAAAAAAGCATACAACTAAAATGTACTGATTATTTCACTGCACATTTTATATTAAGCTCATTATAGACTTGCTAAGTAGGGTGCATAAGTGCCAACTTATGTAACATATTGGCAGAGAGTGACAGTTTTCCTTTGCGGGATTTGCAAATTCACATCAACACCAATTGTAATCTATGAATGGTGTGCTTATATAACCACATACATTGAAACAAGTGAAATGACTCTGAAAACTAGCATACTGAAGTAAAATGTATGCATGTTTTCTTAACTCCACTTTAAAAACATATCTTATGTGTTACTTTCACATGACTTTCCTTACCCACTATACTTTATTACTTTCTCTACTATGTATAGTAAGTAGGGGAAGTATTGCATTCCACCCAAAACTTCAATATCAAGATTTCACCAAAAGTATGTTCTGAGGCCCCCTGAATCCACAAAAAGCATTTTTAGATAAAGGTTCGTGTGTGTGTCTGTGAACAGCATAACTCAAAAACGAAAATTTGGATAAGTACCAAGCTTGATATTTAAGTTCAATATATTTCAAAGATGCAACTTGAAGATTTTCAAGTAAATCCCCCCTCTCCAGACTACCATTTACATGGAACATTTTTCGAAGTTTTTTATTTTCTCAAAAATGGCTCTAACGATTTTCAATAAAATACCATAAGTTTAAGACATTTTTATGGCAAATGAAATGTATATCTCAAATTTTCTGGGAATGTCTCCAAAAGTATTCTTCATTTTGAACGACTTTTGCATAACTGGTAAGAGAAAGACAAAATTTTACTACACAAAAAATGTAGATTGTGTTAAAATACACAATTTATTTCGTATACATTTTTTTTGTTGAGTGAACCATTTTCGAGATATTGCTTGTTATTCCCTTAAATTTTCCAATACTTATACTTTTTCTCAAATGGGAATTCGATATTCATTTTTTTTTTTGTCCTGGACATACAAAGAGAACGGAATACTCCACATAGCAACCACCTCTTAAAATATTTGACTATCGCTTAAAGCCTACCAATTCCCCTTGCATCTACAAGAAAATTAGCAATAAGATTAACATCTTGTTATCTCGATTAACATGAAGCATATGGAGAATAAGCGTTTGTAAAAATAGTTTGTACAAGAGTAGAGAAAGTCATGTGAGCGTAACACATAAGATTTTTTTCTTTTCTTTCTTTCATTTTTTTTTATGTCCTGGAAATGTAAACAGAATGGAATGCTCCACATAGCAATCAGTTCTTAAAATATTTGACTATTACTTACAGCCTACCATATTCCCCTTGCACCTACAAGAAAATTAGCAAAAGATAGTTTCTGCAAAGATTTATCTTGATTAACATGAAGTTGATGGAGAATAAGCATTTATAAAAATAGTTTGTACAAGAGTAGAGAAAGTCCTGTGAGTGCAACACATCAGATTTTTTTATATAAAAGAGAGAGCGCGCGCGCACACGCACGCACGCACACGCACACACACAAAACTTTATTTTGATATCTATTTCTCTTAATCAAGATAAACATTTGCAAAAATAGATTCATTACACACTTTGTTGTAGTTATGATGAGGATACAGGAAACCAAATTAATAGTCAAATGTTAAACCTTGAAATTCCATACTCTTTCCATGACATCTCAAGAAACAACTGAATGGTGACACTACTTCAAAAAATGATAAAAGTGTTTTAAAAAATCTTATTATTACAATCACATGATTTTCTCTACTCTTTATTGCTTATTACTGGGTATACAAATTATTCTTACATAAGTTTATTGTCCTATATATGTACTTCATTTTAATCCAGATAAATCTTTCAAATAGCTACATTACACATTTAATTATAGATATAAAGAAAATAGTGATAGTCAAACGTTTAAGAACTGGACGCTATACATTGGCCTTAAAATTCCATACTATTTCTATGACTTTGCTAGAAATAACTCAAAATCGACAGAACTTTAAAAGAATAAGTATTGAACAATTCGAAATATTTATAACGGATATCCCAAAAATGGCTTATGCCACAAATAAAGTTATTTGAAGTAAATTACGTGTTTTAAAGAGATCTACATTCTTTATGAAGTGCGTTTTTGGATATCACTAGACGTTTACCAGTTATACAGGATAATACAAAACTCCTTCCGAATGAAGAGGACTTCACAGACTATTCCCAGAAAATTCAAGATAAGCATATTATTTGTTATGAGAATATCTTTAACATATAGTATTTTAATCTAAATCTTTAAAGCCATTTTTTAGAAAATCAAAAATTTTGAATAATTTTCTGTGTAAAGGATATTTTGGTTTTTCGTATTGTATTATTGGAAGGTACTGAACTTAAATACCAAGTTTAGTAATTATCTGAGATTTTGTTTTTGAGTTATGCTGTTTTCTCTCTCTCTCTCTCTCTCTCTCTCTCTCTCTCTCTCTCTCTCTCTCTCTCTCTCTCTCACGCGCGCGTGCGCACGCGGACCTTCTTCTAAAAATTATTTTTTTTGGCCTCAAAACATGTATTTCCAGTAAAATCACGGTATCAAATTTTTGAGTGGAAAGCAATACCTTCTCTACCTACTATGTATGTGGTAGAGAAAGTAAAAAACAAATAGCGATGTTGCAATTGAAAATGTATAAAGTATTTGACAACTCAAGTCAACAATAAAAAATATCTCAGAAATGGTTTATGCCACAAAAATTCTTATTTGACATAAATTGTGTGATTTAACAGATCTAAACTTTTTGTGTAGTAAGCTCTTGTCTATCTCTTATGGTTTATGAGTCATAAAAAATTCATTCAGAATGAAGAGGACTTCACAGGCTATTCGCAGAAAATTCAAAATATACATTTTTTTGTCATGTAAACATCTTAAACATACGGTATTTTAATCAAAATTGCAGAAACGCCTATATTGCACATTTTTTTACAGATACAAGAGTGACAGTCACATGCTTTAGAACTGGAACACTATGCATTGAAATTCCATGCTTTTTCCATGACATCACCAGAAACAGCTGAAAATCAACAGTACTAAAAGAATGGCTAGGTATTGAAGAATTGGAACTAATAATAACCGATATCTCAGAAATGACTTAGGCCACCAAAAAATGTTATTTGAAATAAATTATGTGTTTTAAAGAGATCTACAGTCTTTGTGCTTTACGCTCTCATCTACCATTTAAAGTTTACCAGTTATACAAGATTGTATAAAATTGCTTCTGAATGAAGAGGACTTCACATGACTATTCCTAGAAAATTCAAGATGTGCAATTTATTTGTCATTTAAATATCTTTAATATATGGTCCTTTAATCAAAATCATTAGAACCAGCTTTTAGAAAATTAACAATTTTGAAGAATGTTCTTTGAAAAGGGTAGTTTGGGATGGAGGATTTTCTTGAAAATCTTTGTGTCACATCTGTGAAAGATACTGAACCTAAATACCAGTTTGGTATTTATCCAACTTTTCATTTTTACTTTCTCTACTACGTATAGTAAGTAGGGGAAGTATTGCATTCCACCCAAAAATTCGATACCGAGATTTCACCGGAAATACATGTTTTGAGACCTCCTGAATCCAAAAAAAGCATTTTTGGAAACATGTCCGTGTGTGTGTCTGTGTGTGTGTGTGTGTGTCTGTGTGTCTGTGAACAGCATAACTCAAAAACGAACAGTCGGATAAACACCAAACTTGGTATTTAGGTTCAGTATCTTTCAGAGATGCGACACGAAGGTTTTCAAGAAAATCCCCCCACCCCAGACTACCCTTTACATGGAACATTTTTCGAAAATTTTAATTTTCTCAAAAATGGCTCTAACGATTTTGATGAAAATATCATATGTTTAAGATAATGTCATGAGAAATTAAATGTATATCTCGAATTTTCTGGGAATGTCTCCAAAAGTATTCTTTATTGTGAACGACTTTTGTATAACTGGTAAACTGTAAGAGATAGACAGAATTTTACTACACACAAAATGTAGATCGCGTTAAAATACACAACTTATATCATATACATTTCTTTTGTTGAGTGAACCGTTTTCGAGATATTGCTTGTTATTTCCTTAAATTTTCCAATACTTATACTTTTTCTCAAATTCGTTATTCATTTTTTTATGTCCTGGACATGCAAAGAGAATGAAATGCGCTACATAGCAACCAGCGTTAAAATATTTGACTATCGCTTAAAAGCTACCATATTCCCCTTGCATCTACAAGAAAATTACCAATAAGATTGACATCTCGATATCTCGATTAACATGAAGCATATGGAGAATAGGCGTTTGTAAAAGTAGATTGTACAAGAGTAGAGAAAGTCATGTGAGTGTAACACATCAGATTTTTTAGTTATGCGTTCACAGACACACACACAGATATGCTTTGAAAACTGCCCTTTTTTTTATTCAAAGAGTCTCAAAACGTATTTCCAGTTAAATTTCGGTATCAAAGTTTTGGTGGAATACAATACTTCCTCTACCTACTATGCATATGGTCAAGAAAGTAATCATGTCTATACAATGAAACAACTGAATCTAAACTTGGTACAAGTGATACGACATACAAGGTAGACCGTTTATACAATACCTCCAAAACTAAACAATATAGAAAGAAATGTCTTTAATAAAAGTTGCTTGATATTATGGGGGAAAGTAAATGCCATTAGTCATGTTTTGTTTGGAGGACATTATGATGGTCATTTTAGGGTCAATTTAATTTTTACTTTCTCTACTACGTATAGTAAGTAGGGGAAGTATTGCATTCTACCCAAAAATTCGATATAGACATTTCACCGGAAATATATGTTTTGAGACCCCCTGAATCTAAAAAAAAGCATTTTTGGAAACATGTCTGTGTGTGTGTGTCATGCTGTTCACAAACATAACTCAGAAACGAACAGTTGGATAAACACCAAACTTGGTATTTAGGTTCAGTATCTTTCAGAGATGCGACACGAAGGTTTTCAAGAAAATCCCCCCACCCCAGATTACCCTTTACATGAAACATTTTTCGAAAATTTTAATTTTCTCAAAAATGGCTCTAACGATTTTGATTAAAATATCATATGTTTAAGATATTTTCATGACAAATAAAATGTATATCTTGAATTTTCTGGGAATGTCTCCAAAAGTATTCTTCATTGTGAATGACTTTTGCATAAGTGGTAAACCATAAGAGATAGACAAAAGTTTACTACACAAAAAATGTAGATCGCATTAAAATACACAATTTATGTCATATACATTTTTTTTATTGAGTGAACCATTTTCGAGATATTGCTTGTTATTTCCTTAAATTTTTCAATACTTATTTTCTCAAATGGGAATTTGTTATTCATTTTTTTTGTCTTGGATATGCAAAGAGTATTAATCTGTGGGAAAGGGAATGGTGCTGCACCTAGCAACCAGCTATTAAGAGATATGTATGTGCTTAAAGGCTACTGTATTTCTATATTGCCCTTGTAAATATATATTCCCCTTACCTCTACAAGAAAATTAGCAATAAGATAGAGTTTGCAAATGTTTATCTCGATTAACATGAAGTAGATGGAGAATAAGCGTTTGTAAAAATAGTTTGTACAAGATTAGGGAAAGTCATGTGAGTGTAACACATCAGATTTTTTTAAAATGGGAACCTACATTTTGTATGTTGTTTTCTCATTATAAAATGGTTTATAAAAAGCTGCTTATTTTGTGATGAGGAGAAAAGAAAACAAAATAAAAAAATGTTTGTTCCAAATTACAAAATGTAATATTTGACCTCAAAATACTATCCATGGATGGTCCAACCATTCATTGCGCTCTTCATACACAGCCATTCAGAATTGTTGTTGTTATTTACATTGGTGTAAGAACAACTGCAAAGTACTTTATACAAATGTTGTTTAGTTTTTTATGAGAAGTGTGGTTACCCATTTAAAAAAATTAAATTGATCCTCATAACATACTCCAAATAAAACATGACTAATGGCATTTACTTTCCCCCATAATATCAAACAACTTTTATTGAAGACATTTCTTTCTACAACGCTTAGTTTAGAAGATATTGTACAGTCTCAATGCAACTTGTTGAGAGGTTCACAACACAGAATGATACAATGGAAACACAGAACTGGAAGACAATACATATGCTATTAAATGCCAAAGTTGATAGTGATACACCTGGTATTACATCACTAGATGTATATTTGAAGAAAATTTACACTTTATATGTAAAATGCAGGAAAATGAAAAACTGAATTTTCATTGTATTCTACCAAAGAAACTGCTTGGCTGGGTTTCAAACTGTTGCATGTGATTACAAAGCCAAGCAGTGAAATTCTGAACAGCATTATCTGTTGATTTTAGCTTACAAGCTAGTAACATACCAATTTGTTTTAGGCTGGACGAATAGTATTTGACAGTTGTTTTCTATAACACAAAGAATATGTAACTTAATATGTTCATTTGTTATTTTATTAGCAACTTACATTCCTCGACTCTGTCATTCTCTGAAACTCTGGTCGTTGGTGCTCTAAGAACTGGACGTTTATGCTTGGGAGATGGAGGAACTATCGTGCCAAATGCCATTAAGCTCTGCAGTCTCTGCTTCTCCTCTTCAAGATTTACTGTGGAAATATAATATTTAAAATTACTACTTAGTACTTAAAAATACGACTACCCAAAGTTTTTTTGAGTAACAATACCATGATATAGGTATAGGTGATTCAACAGAGGGAGACACCTTACATGTTGCAACTTGCACAGATCTACTGCAGCTACTACTCCTCTGGGAAGAAGGGTTTAGCTGAAGGAACCACAGAAGGCTACAGGCCATAGGCAGGCAGGCCACAGAGACGTTCGGAAGTGCCTAACATTTCCAAACTTGCACACCCATCCCACTGCTGGAGCCATCAAGAGAGGGCGAATAATGACCCACCAATCATACTAGGCATGTTATTTGGTCGACTGTTTATATTTAAAGCTTCTCTTACACTTTCAATATCCCCGGACTAGTTTCAAAATCTGTTAATAACAACTTCAGAATTTCAATAATTTTAACAATAGTGGTACTGTGACATTTCTCATTAACATCTCTACCCAAATTTTCATGTAAATTATAAAATATGCATTTATTGTTTCATCTATAGTTAAAATCATCATTTGAACTACGAGGGCGGATTGATGAGTCAGTGACTTTTTAAAGAAAATAACAAGTTTTTCCTAAAAAAAATCAATTTTATTTCTCAACATAGTCTCCTTTGAATTCAATACACGTTGTCCAACGTTTCTCCAATTTTTTTTCCCTTCCAAAAAATATGATTTTTGAAGTCTGCAAAATATGAGGTTGTTTCTGCCATGATGTGTTCACTGGGCATGAATTTCTTCCCAGCGAGTCAATTTTTCAGGTTTTTGAAGAGGAAGAAGTCACTCAAAGCCAAATCTGGAGAATCTGGTGGATGCGGTAGTAGTTTGTAACCCAATTCCACAAATTTTGTGATGGCAATGGCTGACTTGTGTGCGGGTGCATTATCCTAGTGAAGAGAGATACTTTTTCTTCACCAAATGGGGTCATTTCTTTAACAATTCCTTGTGAAACCAATCCAGCATTACGGCATAATATGAATCTGTGATCGTTTTACCCTTTTCCAGGTAGTGGATGTTTATCACCCCTTGTGAATCCCAAAAGACAGCTGCCATGATTTTTCCTGCTGACGGAATGTTTTTCGCTTTCTTTGGAGCAGGTTCGCCGAAGGAAATTCACTGCTTTGATTGTAATGGATCCAAGTTTCATCAACCGTGATGTAACACCACAAAAACTCATTTGGGTTGCGCCGGAACATGTTCAAACATCCCTGTGAACTGGTCACACGATTCCGCTTGTTCTCAACTGTGAGCAGTCGCGGTACCCATCTTGCTGACAGCTTTCTCATACCCAAAAATTTGTGCAGAATGTTATATACCCGTACGGTCTTGACTATCTCACGGATTTTCACTTGGCGGTCTTCCAACACATCATGAATTTTGTTTGCCATTTCTTCTGTTGTTACCTCAACCGGCCGTCCTGAGCGCACAGCATCCCTTGTGCTCAAACGGCCACATTGAAATTCTGTGAACCACTTGTGAGCCATGCCATGTGATGAGCAAAGTCCCCATAATACTTGTTCAGCTTTTCTTCCGTTTCCTTCACCATCTTACCACACAAAAAGTAGCGCTTTATCAGAATTCACTTTTCTCCATTTTCTACGAAGCAACACACATCTGCTTATTTTAGATGCTCTCAACAATGTTCTAAGACACAAATGACAACAAATTTCTGTGGTTATACTCAGAATAGATGTAAGACTTGGGTCAAGCAAGAAAACTGTGATTAAAACGTTATCTCTCGTCAAAGTCATGGGCTTATGAATCTGAATTCTCAGTAGGATTCCCAGATTTTATAAACTAAAATGTGGAACATTCATAAAATGAAAGAATAATTAATTAGGTTTAGCTTTCTGGCTGTTCCATTGGTGCATAATCAAGATGTTAAGGTCAGAAAAATGTACATTAGAGTTTGCAAAGCTGTAAATGTGAGTTAAAATTGTAAATTTTTTAAAGTAAATTCCCAGAAATTTCAATTAGCATAAAAATCCAAACTGGAAATGGCATGTAATGAATTGGAACCTTTTAGGCAACAACTGGGTCAATTTTAACATTTGACTTTCTTCACTAAAGTTGCTTAAACAATTCTGATGTGTTACATTCACATGACTTTCTCTACCCACTGTTTTCTACAAAGTTTTCTAACAATAGATTATTCATATATCTATTTCTTGTTAATCGAGATAAACTTTCATTACAATTTAATTGTAGGTATAAGAAGGATATAGTAGGTTAAAGAATAGTTATGGTTTTAAAAAGCAGATTGCTATGTGATGGTTTTGACACTCCATGCTCCTTGCATGACCATGAGAAAAAATAAATAATGACAAAGTATTTGGAAATTCAAACCAATAACAAAGAATATCTTGGAAATGGTTAACTCCACAAAAAATGTTATTTGGCATAAATTGAGTGCTTTAATGAGATCCACATTTTTTGTTTATCTCTTAAACCTTACCAATTACAGAAACGTCATTCAGAATGAAGAGAAGTTTACAGGCTATTCCCAGGAAATTCAAGATATACATTTTATTTGCCAAGCAAACATCTTAGACATATGATATTTTAATCAGAATCATTAGAGCTATTTTTGATGAAGTAAAAAAAATTATAAAAATATTTCCATATATATGGTTGTTTGGAGTGGCAGGATTTTCTTGAAAGTCTTGGAAGATGCTGAACTTAAAATAGGTACCAAGTTTTGTATTTAGCCAACTTTATGCTTTTGAGTTATCCTGTTCACAGACACACACAGACATGGAACTTTTTCTAAAACTTCTACTTTTTGGATTCGTGGACCCTCAAAACACGTGTTTCTGGTGAAAGCTTGGTATCAAAGCTTTGGTCAGAATACAGTACTTCCTCTACGAACTATAGGTAAGTAGCAGAGAAAGTAAAAAGTATTGAAATCTACCTATAGTCAAACGTATAGTGTTTGTCTAGATTTATAGCTTTTAGCATTATATGTCCATAGGATTCCCTTCTTTTGCCTAGATTGAACTCACGAAAGGAAGTACAGAATCAATTTAATTAGAGAAAGGAAAAGAAGAGGCTGCTATGATTACCATTAGGAATGTGCCTAACTTTCTGCCCCTCACCTCACTTTGCCCTCAGCTCTTTACCTCTTTCTTGCATTAAATGGCCAGACTTGCTATGGATTGTAAACATGTATTAAGCTAAGTAATGTAAAAGGTAAAGGTAAAGGTATGTATCATTAGGGGCTGCTGAAACTGGGTCGGAGTACTGCACGCAGGCCAGTTGGCCTATTGTGCTGGGAGGGAAGGATGAGGGGAGAGACCAAAAAGGTGCAAGCATGGACAGGGTCCCTAACGTTTCCAAATGCATCTGACACCGTGCAGTCCCTGCCTATAAGCCACCAACCTCCAGGGTCCCCCAGAGCAGTGCCCCACACTGAGGAGAGACCTAACTGAGCAGTACTGCAGCGACGCCAGGGAGGAAACCTTTACAGAGCGCAAGACACCACCCAGTCACAACCCACCAAACACCACCGCCTGGTCCTACAACCCTGAAACAGATGACAAGGAAGATGATGGGTACAGGAGAGTCGTAGTAGAAGATGAACCACCCCAGCATTTGTCTGGCAAACCGGGGAAACCACAAAAAACCCACGGGGCATAGTGGGCGGTTGCCGGTGATCGATCCCAGGACCTCCCAAATGCGGGCCACAGATGTAACCGCCTAAGCTATCCCACTCGGTCTAAGTAATGTAACCAAAACAGTCTGTCTGAAGCAAATGAACAAAAAAAGTGAACATCGAACATTAATACAAATTTATATCCCACAAGTCTGGGAGAGATACAGTGCAAAGTTATTAAAGTAGTACTATCTCACCAAAGTTGACATATCTGGGTTAGCCAATTCATAGAGATTTCCTTTGTACTGCAAAGAAGGGTGATTTGTCTGGTAATTTTAAGGGCACTCTGTGCACTTTTGGCATTATTATCAATAAATTCTATTTATCAGCTAACCACATTTATGACAGATGAAATACTTGCTTAAATGCTTGCAATCATTTATGTATTTTATGTTAATGTTGCATATATAATTACTATCATAAGTTAAATTATATTAATCTTATATCCTTTTACCAAGATATACAGCAATGAACACTGTGGTTTTCTACAGCAAATAGGCTTATGACATTTATGTCTGAGAGGCCTGTTCACCAGAAGATTAGACTTAAGGAAAGCTGTGATAAATCACCTGTGAATTTATTACAACAAAGTTAAAATCAATGACCTCAGATGCTACAGAACAAAACACTTAAGGGAACTCAGGGCGGCATTTTCCGTTTACTTTGTCGAGTGAAGCGAGTAAAGAACTACAATGTGATCTTTCAGTCCCTTCACAGTATACTCCCAAAATGGTTGCTAGCAAGCTACTTTTTAGTACAGTCACATTCTGTGCACTATCCTATTGTAACAGGGGTTGTTAGTGTCAGACTATCTCTGTCAGTGTACAAGTGTGTTTTCATTTAAGTTAAGTTGAAAAGGTTTGATTGAACAGCATGTTCCTTTAGTGCAGAATGTTTTTAAGAGATGCTAAATATAGAAAAAGTAACCAAAAATCTTAAAATTCATTTTTTTAACTGTATCTTAATTGCTAAAAGAAATATATTATAAAATTACACCTAATTAGTATCAACCAGCAATGTACACACCTCTACCCAGAAAAAAAGTTAATTACTGTATCTAAATCTGTTCCAGAGAAAAACGTGTCTGGAACTTGGTAAATTTAATATTAGTGAGATAGGTCTGTTTAACTTCCATGAAATTAAATGATGTTTGAAGGGTTGAAAACTTTACCTTTAGGATGCTGAGGAATGAAGGGCTCTAGTTCATAGGCACCAGAACGAATTATATCATCCTTGCTCCGTTTTCTGTAAAGGATGGGTTTCTGCTTTACCTCACTTGCAGAGACAGCTCTACTCTGTTTGGCTGTGAGAGGTGGAAATGGTTGTCCTCTGTCAATGACTCTCTGCAGATTCTGCCTTTGTTGAACTGAGAGCTTACTCTCCTCCAGCAGAACTGACAACAATATACACATTATTGTGACTTATCTCTATGAGCAGATATAGGTACATCTACGAGATATGCTAAACCTGTACTTTTTATTTTGGTTGAATAATTAATACATAAATTAAAATGATTGGTATATAATATACCTTAGGACCAACATAGAAAATAGACTGTATGGCATCTTTATTACTTGCCTCAAAGGAGGGGTTCCTGACAGGGCCAAAAAAAAAAATATATTCTCCTTATTATTCCTTCCTAAACATGTTATTTAATAAAGTTTAAAAAAAAAGCATTATGTTTCTGGTAAGTTTTATTATTTACAAAATGTTGATATGATAGCTACTTAACAAGTCATACTAATCATTCTATATTATTAGTGTGTACATACTTTAAACAATGAGAAATAGAGTAGATCTGATAACATTGCAAGCATAAGGAAGCAGTATCATTTGAAAAGGTTAAACCTTTTACTTATGTTTTAATTTGATTAGCAAACCAGAGAAAAAGGTTTTATTATCGGTTTTCAAAGCATTATATGAAATTTATGTTGCACAATGAGGTATTGAAGGTAATGACGGCGAAGAATGAGAGTGGAAGAGGGAATGGAAAGGGAGATGAGAGAGAAAGTGGGTTGAATAGAGAGGAGAAGAGAGGGAGATGAGAAAGATGAATCTGGAGGGAGAGAAGAGAAGAAACAAAGAAGAGTCTCCACAGTTTACACAATTAGGCAAGCTGAGGTTCGGGTTGTGCTAGTAATATATAAATACTTATGTATTTCTGGACTAATGCTGTTTATCATATCATTTTCAAATTAATGTGCTTGGCAGGAAACAGTCAAAAAGACAAGAAATAAATAAAAGTACATTTTAAACATAGTACCAATAGTTCATATTACCTCAAGCAATTTGCTATGAAACAAATTTTTATGAACGTCATGCTAAAACATTTGATGTGTTGAATTCACATGACTTTTCTACCCATTCTTCTACAAAATATTCATATAAAAGCCTATTCTTCTATTTCTTGTTAATCAAGGTAAATTTTGATTTCACATTTCAATGTAGCTATAAGAAGGATATAGTAGGCTAAAGTGATAGTCAGATTTTTAAAAAGCAGATTGCTATGTGATGGTTTTGAAATTCGATGCTCTTTGCATGACCACAAGAAAAATTTTTTTAAGTATTTGAAAATTCAAACCAATAACAAAGAATATCTCAAAAGGTTATGTCACAACAAATTCTATTTGATATAAATTGTATTTATAAATGTGATCTACAGTTTTTGTGTATTAAGATTCTGCCTATCTCTTATGGTTTGCTAGTTATACCAAAGTCATTCATTATGAAGAGGACTTCATAGGCTATTTCCAGAAAATTCAATATCTATATGCATTTTATTTGTCATGCAAATATCTTTAACATATGTTAATTTAATTAAAACTGTTAAAAGCCATTTTTGCAAAAGTAAACAGTACCAACAATTTTTCCATATAAGTGGTAACTTTGGATGGGAAGATTTTCTTTAAGATCTTTGTGTCACATCCTTGGAAGATGCTGAACTTAAATACCAAGTTTAGTTTTTAATGAACTTTTCATTTTTAAGTTATACTATTCACACATATGCACGGTACGTTATTTTGGATTCGGAGAATTTCAAAGCATGTATTTCTGATGAAATCTCAGAATAAAACTTCTGGAAGGAATGCAATACTTCAACTTACAATAGATAAGTGGAAGAAAAAGTTAAAATTGTTACTTAGTATGTTCTGCAGACTCAAATAAAAAGAATGCCATCATTTATAGCATACATAACAAATATTTTAATATCTAACAATTACAGGTACAAGAAAGAAAAGAAAAAGAATCAAAATGTTTGCAGATAATTTCAGTTGCGTTCATTTTGGAAATAATGTTATAAAAACTGGCAACATTTACTATAATGTGCAATTTGAGAATCCCAAAAACGACAAAATTTTAAGATCCCTTTATATTAACTATCTCTAATTAGGTATGTATCAATTTCAACTAAATTTTAAATGTGTTGAATATTGATGCGGTATTAATGTTGTAGTTATTTTGTTGTTGAGCCCCACGTTCGGGCGCCACTTTGTGATAGTATTTATGCTTACGTAATATGTTTTTACGTAAATTATTAGAACTTGAAGATCTTATGTTGTGCTGCTTTTGTTTTGTTACATAATTTTAACTGCCCCACGTATGGGAGCCAATTTGAGGTAACTTTTATGTTGTATTTATTTAACATTATTGTAGCCCCATGTTGTGGTAGCCAATTTGTAACGGTATTACTTACAAATGTTTGTTTACATCACGTGTGTTGAAGCCATCTTGTGACGTCATTCATTTGTTCGGTTTGTAGCTCCATCTAGTGTTAGCAATTTGTGGTACCTAGTATCAGTGTTTGAAAGAATTTTAAGTTTTGTTTATTGTCCTCCGGCTAGCTATTATCTTATCTTGGGTCGAACATGTGTCTTGATCAGGGTTGTGTAAACGGAAAGGAATCTTTTATCCAAAAAGAACACTGATGAAGAAATATGTTTTATAAGTTTTATTGTCGAACACGTTCACTATCACTTTTACATATTGATCTAGATACTCGCCAAACTGAAACTGTTATAATAACTTCTTACTGATCACTTTTAATCAACGTACTTCAACCTTTTGTATAATTAACTTTACCATATTTTAGATCTTTCATAATTCTGCTGCGCGTAACTTGTGAATCTATATCCGATGTATGACGAACTAATACTTTCGACGAACTGACTGACTGAAGACGACGTGTAGTGTACACAGATTTTTGATGAACTGCGCGACTGACTGACTTTACCTCTAACCTAGCTTCTATTTATACTCCTGCATCCAGATACGCCTAAAGATTATAACTGAACTGCTATTGGCTAATAAAACGCACGAACATTAGCGTCCATTTTAATATCCAATTAAAATTATGAATACATATGCTTTAGGAAGAAAACATTCCAGAAGGTTCTCAACGGAAAAACGCGCCAACATTACGTAACTTCCTCGTTTCCAATAATGATAAACAGCTCACCCCCCTCTCTGCATTATTGCGCTATTATTGACAGTTTCAGTAAGGTCGTATAAACTTATTTCCCAATAATATTTACAATTAATAAACATCTGAAATCAATGTCACATAAAAATGCATATTCATATTATAATCATTATTTACATTTAAGTACTTTGTGATACAAAGTACTGCATCAATATTCTTAAAGCTCTTGTACAGGTACCTATTTAATTTCAACCTTGTGGGTGCAGCAATTCACCTAAAAGTTGCAAAAGTTTAGGAACCTCCTTATATAAACCATCCTTACTTTTGTTCTAATTTCAATCAAATTCGAAAAATGTGTCGTCGGCAAGCATTCTTCAAACTCGTATACAACATTTCGCCTAAGGTTATGCTTCCTGATGTACAGTACCATTAATGTTTTGCCAATTTTAACCAAATCAGAAAGGATTGTTCAAATCAACCTACGTCCGGTGGTCCGTAAGTAAAGACCGATATACAGAAACAAGTGACGCTAACGAGTGAACTGCATTTGAGAACCCACGTTGGACTCAAGGGACAGAAAGAAGAGCATTAATCTCCGTCATGTCTGGCGAATAGCCGCCCCTTTCTCATTGTTTTGTAATCAGGTAATTTGTAGATCTCACTTCTGAGTATTTCTGGAGTTGCTTCCTCCGTTTTTGAACATCAAAACGATGTCTAAGTAGTCAAAACTAGTATACATTACATTCATCTGCACCAGTACGAAACCAGTGGCGGCTCGTGGTATAGAAAACAAGTGAAAATTGCTGTATGTAAAATAAACAAAAAATAGTGCGTGCTAAAAATTATATAACTATTAGTATAACAACCTAACCCTACTTTTGTAGATTAAGCGAATCCTCCTGACCTTTAAGGAAGCAGAGTTATCTATTATTTGAAGGTAGATTAGTACATAACCAACAAAATTCAGAAAACCGAACATCTTTAAACTTTATATTACACGACTTCCCAAGCTTTCATTTTTTTTATTTATGCAAATTTGGAATGATTTAATTGGCTGCCCAGTAATTAAAAGGTATTTATTGTCCTTATCATTCCACCCATTAAAAGGAGTTTCTAAGAAAACACGGCATCATTTGTTAGAAACAATAAAAGAAACCAGTCAAAATTTGCTTGCATTTAGTATCTACACCTCGCAGTATTTACGGACTACCTGTAAGTCACATGACACATTTTATGGTGTCATAAAACAAACAAAAAAGAAGGAAACAAGGCAGATTCCCGCGGGCCGATCAATCTGACTGGGTTTATTTTGTGGTTTCCTTCAGTCGCCAAGGTAAATACCCCATTGTACATTTAATATCACTACCCAAAGTTGAACCTTAAGTCTAAAACAATAGTAAGAATCAAAATAGATGTCATAGCGAATGCTCTGCCATCTAACCATAGATAATGAAAGCAGATAGATTGGTACAGGACCCTCTGGATACCGGATCTGACACTGACATTCAAAATGGCGGCCGTATGTGGTGGGAATTTGGGAAATGCCTTAATCAGTTCTTGTCTATAAGTTATGACTTATCCACAGTAAAATACAATTAATGTGGTGCAGTGACATGTCTTTTGTGTAGATATATGTTGTTGTGCACAAAAACGCTGTCTTTTAAGTAAACTAAATGCATTTTAACATCAAGTTAAATATAACCTCAAACAATATTCATGCAGTCTACAGTTTTGTATGCTATAACTTAACAGAATTTTTAAACTACAGCTACTTATTTAAATTACAAAGGACATAGTTTTATAAATTGCAAACACTGTAATACTTGCATGAAACAGAACTGTTGATATTGAGGTTGACACTGATTGAGTTCACTCAAAATTACGTGTCACTATTTACACTTAATCACACTGTACGTACACATTATTATATGCACAAAATATACACTGCATGGCACGAAATGGCGTTGTTTACAGTAATTAGCTATTAAATTTAGAAGCTTTAGGGTTACTTTTGCTTTCATTGAACGCTTTTCATTTATAAGTTTGCAATAATTATTCAAAACTATACCAGTTAGCGACTTATAGCATCCTTTACTAGTTTTTGCAGAGAGTCCACACCGACAGATTGAAATATAACAAATAAGTAGTCTTAAACCAGCACTGCAAGTGAAATAAATGAAATACATAACCTAGAGGGTCCTGATTGGTAGGCACCCTAATTCCATCTACTCGGCACATGTAGAAACAGTTGTCTAAGCGGGATGACTCAGGTGGTAACATCTGTGGCCCGCATTCGGGAGGTCCCGGGTTCGATTCTCGGTAGCCGCCCACTCTGACTCTTGGGTTTTTAGTGGTTTTCCTCTGGTCGCCTAGGCGAATGTGATGTGATGTATTGTACCACGATATGTTTTCCCTCATTTCCTGTCATTTCATCTTTCAGGCAGTGTCTCCGGATTCCATAGTGCGTCTAGTGATGGCCAGATGGCATGGTTGCTGCGCTTTGGCAGGGGCAGCTTCGTCGCCCTCTCGTGGGATTCCGCGTCAATGTTTCGTACTGGGACTTCCGTGCGTATCTGGAATCCCGTCTGCCTACGGACCTGCGACCTACATCCCTGCCTCCCGGGGATGTAGCCACAATACATCTAGTTGGACGCAGTGGCGAGGTGTCCCCGCCGGTAATTACATACTATGGTTGCCTAACATAAGGGCTCTGTGGACACGTAACGAAGCAAGATGGTATGGTACAGGGCTGAGACCTAGAAGACTAACTGTCCGCCACACACCGAGCCACGAGGTATCTCCTAACAGATCCGTCGCGATATCACCACGTAGTTGAAACGACGTAAAATAAATAGGGGAAAAAAATACACAAATTGACTTGTATTCAGTGTTCACAGACTCAAAGCTGCTACCGGATGGTGTAAAAGAAATGCTTCATTGTCGAGACTAAAGGCTGGTTCACAACCACCCGGTAACGGTAACCAGAACGGAAACGAGAACGGGAAGCAAGAAATTTTGATTCACAACAGCCCGGTAACGAGAACGGGAATGCATATCGATCACAAAGTGAAAGTCGATTTTGCGCATTGGGATTTCATTTGTTTTTAACTGACCAATAACATTTATTCACCTACTTCCAATTTAGCCAAGCCAACGTCAAAATTCGATAGAGTAAACATTATCTAAATGCATATTCATTACATTTACGATTCCTCTACTTATGCCAAACTTACATTCCTCTATTTAATGGCATACATTAAAATTGTTTATTCTTTTTTTCATTTCCACCGGTTTTAGCTGTTCTTTGTAGCTTTTGCCATTGTGTTTTAGGTAATAACCAGTTTTGAGTTGCATATAAACAAACTACAAATGATTCCTTCACCAGAGGAACCACCGTTGATTTGATTCGCGGGTGTCGGGGTGAGGTTAGGAAGCACATTTACTACTAATTCCTTACAGTTTCATGTTTCCAGCGTGCGACTATAGAGAGCACTAGTGGCTGTTTCATGTCACGGCCGCTTAGAATAACCTCTAGAGTGAGGAGTCTAATATGCACAATAGAGATCTAATATGCCGTGCCCGGGAACGAGAACGAGAAAGTTAAAAGTTGGGCAACTCTTCTTCCCGTTCCCGGGGCCCGGGAAGGCTTCCCGTCGGTTGTGGACACTCCCATTTGAATACATGTATTTCAACTTTCCCGTTCTCGTTCTGGTTACCGTTCTCGTTGGTTGTGAACCAGCCTATAAGCTCACTTCCATAGCTGGACAAGCAAATAATGTCTCGTTACCATGACAACCTTCCCAAACAAGAGAAATACTGAACCGGAAGTACCGAAACACTTACTGGAGGGCTGAGTGTTGTAGCCTCCCCCTCCCTTCGGGAGAGAGATCCCTGGCTTGCCTTAGAAGTCAGGATACAAGAGAAGATAGGGCTGATAACTTCAACGTCTACACTCTACATTACCTGGAGTACATTTACAGCTACTGACAAGTTTGGTTGTTATACTAAAATAAATACAATTGAAAGCAAATTGAGACATGGTGTAAGCAGGAAACATTAGATGAAAAACTCTTCACGTATTTCACCTGGCCGGCCGCTTCTGTACGTATCTACATTCTACAGGACTAAAGCAATTTCGACACTTGTTACTATTAGATGACTGAACAATTTTGGGATGAACTAGTTCACACTTCACGTCAAATGTAATTATACATTCTACCACCTCTTTGCAGAGGTGAAGTCGCATTTTATCACGTGTGTTTACTGTTGTACTATGTCAGCCAAGCAATTAACAAAAGGGATAAATGCAAAAAGAGTAAGTACTGACGTACATAAATACTTGGGCCGATCCTTAAATATATTCTCCAGCTTGCCCGTGCCAAGTGGCTCGATAAGAAACAAACCGATTTAATGTAAGTTTCTGTCAAGTTTTATTACCTTTGAGAAATTCGTGAGTCTCTTTGCTATATTGAGCCTTAGCTGAAAATAATACTCCCTCTCCTCTTGCGACTGGTCTTACATTGGTAGACGTCATTCTCGTGATCACATTTTATTTGCGGCATCCAAAACAGAATTTTGTTCAACCTTACACAGACGCAGTACGTTTATATAGCAGTTTAACCTGTATCCTCGTTGCTAAGGTACCAAACAAGGGCAAACGAGAAAAAAAACGGTAAACCAAAGGGGAGACAAAATCAATTAAACTTCTTCAACGGTGAGCCTCCTTGTACTTTCTAAACCAACATCATTTTCATCAAATCTAATTTTGTTACGCTTACTTTAATACACTTTTTCTAAGCACTATAATAATAATAATAATAATAATAATAATAATAATAATAATAATAATAATAATAATAATAATAATAATAATAATAATAATAATTCTGTAGTTACTAATTTTTTTCTTGTTTTCATTCATTCGTTTCTCTATGACAGAGTTATAGTACTACTCGAAAGACATATATGTGACTGTTACACGTTTTAATTTTCATATACAGGACGGACCATTTACAATATCTCCAGAACTAAGTGTTGTAGAAATAAATGTCTTTAATAAAGGTTGTTTGATATTATGGGGGAAAGTAAATGCCGTTAGCCATTAGTGTTTTATTTCGAAGACGTGACCTAATTGTAGGTTCCCATTTAAAAAATTAAATTTACCTTAAAATGGCCCTCATAACGTCCTCCAAACAAAACACGACTATTGGCATTTACTTTCCCCCATAATATCAATCAACCTTTATTAAAGACATTTCTTTCTACAACGCTTAGTTTTGGAGATAATGTAGTCTCAACTTAAATGGTCCATCCTGTATATGAATAAATGACAATTGTGAATACTTATGACTTTGTTATCGCTTTTCATGATTACTTATTGATATCCATATTCCTAATTGGTTATTTTGTGAATCAACGTTTATATTCTGCTTGATGAACCCATTTTAAGTATCTTTTCTGTAAAGAACGTTTGTATGGTAGGTATTGTTATTCTGTGTCTTTATGGCAAACTCATTTCGGGTCGGATGCTTAAATAAACGTGCTTGCGCCTTCATTATATAGTGCATTTAACTTATATCATACTTCATTTATTAAAATTATAGTGTGTTATCACGGCCCCCATCATATAAAACATAGTCATTGTAACATGTTCCATACCTATGAAGAATAAACAGCTTACTGATTTTGTTATTCCACACACTATGACTATGTAAACGCCTATCTGAGAGAGAAAATGGAGATTTTGTTCACTTCCCGTCAATACAAAACGGACGTGTTGGTACGTCTCGTTTATATGCATTCACGACGAACCCCAAAAAGCTAAAATATGGCAACACATACGCGGATATATTATCATGATGATTGCTCAGTAGAAGAAGAAAACCATTAATTGACTCAAAAAACAAAAGAGAACAAAAATGGAGCTGCTTGCTTTAGCAGGTTGCCACATGGCACAGTTTACCATACCAGTATATTGTATGTTTACTGGTATGGTATTTTTTTGGAGTCAATAGTTGAAGCCTACGTGAATACAATTTTGCTCCTGTTTTTAGAGAATTAACAGACAGGGAGCGTGATTTTGCCTTTTTTCAACAACTCTGCAACAGCTCATACAGCCAATATTTCGATGAGAAAAATTGAAAGTGCGTTTGAGAATAGAATTAGTAGAGATTTGTGGCCCCCTCGGTCCCCCGACCTAAACCCTGTGATTTCTATCTCTGGGGTAACTTAAAACTAAGTGTACAAGGCAAACTCACACACCCTGGAAGAATTACCTACAATAAAATATCCGCCAGGAAATTGCCAGCATTTGTCAACGTGAACTACGTCGAGTGATGGATAATTTCCTAAAGAGGTGCCAAAAATGTATGGACAACGACGGTGACCAGTTTCAGCATCTCCTTTCATTAAGTTGGTAAATAAAGCCTTTGAAAGTAGTTTTAAAAATGTATGGTTTCATCCGCGCCATTCTATGATAGCAGTAAACGGCAGCGAGCGCTGATCGCAGTTTTTTTGTTTCTCCGTGTGTGCGTGTGTGTAAATTAATTTACCTAATTTTATTTGAAATATTAAAATTATAACATTAATATTTGTTACCAACTTGAGGTTTCTTAAAATGCAACATAGTAATGCGTTTCATTCTCTTGATTACCACACCCTGAAGTATAGACTCATTGCTCAAACAAGTCGGAGCACAAATATATCTATTTATTCAATTTATTAAAACTAATATTTTCAGGATTAACACTTCGAAAAATCTTCTTCAAATGGCGACCACCTTTAGGGCACATCCGCTTAAAAAAAAGAGAGAGAGAGAAAAACCTTCAAATGGCAACCAGTGCGAGGCTTTAATCATTCAAAATACCCTTCAAGTGGTGAACAAAATCTAGAGCATTGAATCCGTAATCGTCGACTTTTCTGAATGCACTTCATGCGGCGCATTCAAGCCAAATAATCCGTGACGAAACGGAGTCACCGTAATGATAGAGTTAGGCAGGGGCAAGTTTACCCGTAGAGTAGGTAGCTGACTATGGCTAAACGTTGTTGCTAACAATTTATTATTCAGGCAATTTAATATAGCTCACGAATGATATCACTCTTGTCTGCATCAAAACATGATTAAGGACCAGAAAATAGTTCCTGTGCATTGCATTATATTTTAACACTAAGCATACTATTCTTGCTCGCCTAATCAACAGACCTCGTTATGAATGTAACTAGAGAATAAGGGCTAATCCGCTACAGTGTAGGTAGATTAAAGAATATCTCGAAGATTTTGAAACCGAATATTGCGATGCTACTTAGGTTGAGCAAGGCATGACTTCATTTGTACAACAATTAATGCCATAGCGCTTTTGGCCCGATGTGCCGCAAATTTGTTGATTAACCTTTTCGCTCAATTCGCTATTTCATTATATTGTGACCGCGCGCGCGAAGATACCTGCGGTCCGCCGGTAAGCGTCTTTCAGCTCGGCCAGCGGGCAATAGCTATTATGTGCCGCTTCCCTGTTCCAGATCAATACTTTCGGCATGTTCTAGTAGCCTCTCTTTCTAAATATTCCGCTTTGTATGCGAGGTCCATATAAGGGGCTGCTCTTTCCCGGGAGTTCAGTTCTTTAGTTAAGAAGTTACATAGTGAAAGTGGACAGTGCCAATGCAGTTCAGTTGTGAGTTTTTATTCTACGGATCAGTTGTGTCGAATTCCGAGTCTGTACCAAGAATGACGCAAGTGTGCTACAAATTAAATTTAATTGAGTTTTATTTATGGACGCATTATAACTGCAATGGCTCTTAGCGTCCCATTCTATATCGGGCGTGAAATACCGGAAATTTTGCTCAGAAGCCTCTTTATCAGGCTTGAGGTTATTTTACGTGCCGTAAATCTACGACACTGAACCATCGGTTTTACTTCCCTTCCGAAGGAAGCTGTGCTAAGGATTTTTACGCCCGAAAAAATTAACCGCGCTCCACGGGTTTGAAACTGCGGCCTCGGGAACTGGAGGCTAGCGTAGTACCCCACGTTTGTGCAACGCTGCTGAGTACCTAAGTAATAAAGTGCGTTTCGCAGTAACTGGTGTTCTGTAGTATACTACATGCAATCGAGACCGCATCTTGTGATTGAGCCACGCTGACAGTCTTCTCCCTATACTGATTTCCTTCCGCGCGATTTGATACCGCATCAATGTTTTACTTTCTCTACCACGTGCACAGTAGGTAGAGAAGGTATTGCATTCCAACCACAAATTTAATACCGAGATTTCAACGGAAATAAAAGTTTTGAAGCCCCTTGAATGAAAAAGACTTTTAGAAAAAGGTCCGTGTGTGTCTATGAACAGCATAACTCAAAAACGAAATAAAGCATTTGGGTTCAATATCTTCCAAACATACGACACGAATATTTTCAAGAAAATCCTCCACCCAGATTACCCTTCACATGGAAGATTTTTCGATATTTTTTAACTTCTAAAAATGGGTCTAACGATGTCGATTAAAATACCATGTATTAAAGATATTTACATTAGGAATAAAATGTATATCTTGAATTTTCTGGATTAAATTAAGTTTTTTATTTATGGACACTCTTTAATCACTATGGTCCTTAGCGTCACATTCTATATTGGGCGTGAAAGACCGGAAATTTTGCTCAGAGGCCTCTACCAGGCTTGAGGTTCTTTTACGTGCCGTAAATCTACATGGGACCACCAGCTTTACTTCCCTTCTGAAGGGAATACTAAGGATTTTTACGCCCGAAAAAATCCTTCACCCTCCGCTGGGTTTGAACCCGCGACCTCGGGAACTGGAAGCTAGCATGGTACTCTTAGACCATGGAGGACGACTTGGCCCTGTGTTGTAGATTTGTGGCATGTAAAAAGAACCTCAAGCCTGATAAAGAGTCCTCTGAACAAAATTTATGGTCTTTCACGCCCCATATAGAATGGGATACTAAGAACCATAGTAGTTAAAGAGTATCCATCAGTTTAAATATGTAGCCATTCATTAGCAGGATATTTTAAATTTATTATTTTTAGTGACATCTGTTTCAAAACACATGGTGAGATTTCAGATTTTTTAAAATTCTTCTACTAAATGTAGATAGTATCCAATATCAAATAGGTCTAAATGGTTGATTTTTGTTTGGAAGTTTTCTCTAAGTATGGGAGTTTTAATTTCTTGGACTTTATTAAGAAAGCTTGGTTTTTTTTCTTTTTTCCTAATTGGTATAGGGTAGGAGTCTGATTAATTTTTCATATTGTATGATAGCTGGTTTTCAATGTCAAGAGCTATTTGTTAGATTTTGCAGAGCAAGTGCTGGGATAGTTTTAACAGCTCCAGTTTTTAAACAAAGAATTTGGTTATATAGAATATTAAGTTTTTCTACTAATATGTATACTGCAATATAGAGGGACTCCCCTCATTGAGCTACATGGGACAATTTCTAGTTCTAGTTCTAGTTTGAGAAGGGGTGGGTTTTATGCCCAAGCACTGCGACCTTAAGATCTATTGCGCATCCCCCCTTTCATCAGTTAAGTAGTCTGTTGCTCGATATGAACTTAACCAGACTGCTAACTGAGGCTTTCGATAGTTCATCTATCTTTGGAAAGTGACTGCCAAAAGTACTTGCTCTTTGACTCGCAAGAGCAGGGCAATCACATAGTAGATGAGTAACAGTCTCCTCTCCTTCTAGACATCTACTACAGATAGGGTTGTTAAACAATCCCATTCTGTATAGACTAAACTTTAGGGCACAGTGTCCTGTAATGAATCCTGTTGCCCATGCAAGTCTTCTTCTACTAAGACTGCGCAAGTATTTTGCCCGGCTGTTATCCAGGTCTGTAATGAACAACTTGGAATGTCTGCAACCCTCAATGGAGTTCCAGTAGTTCTTGTGTTCTGCTTGAGCCCAGCACTTAATAGCCTGTTTCACTGGTCTGTAGGACACCCCCAGTACAGGCTCCGGACCCAAAAATGGGATTTCGCTGCCAATCTTGGCTGCTTCATCTGCTTTCTCATTGCCTGGTATACCTATATGTCCTGGCACCCACATAAGTTGAACCTTATTGTGTTCAGCCAATGCCATTAAGGATTCCCGGCATTCGGAGACGAGCTTTGATTTTATTGATGGTGATTCAAGTGCTTTAAGAGCAGCTTGACTGTCTGAGAGGATAAGAACACTTTTATTTTTACATCTCCTTTTAGTGCTTTCCATGACACTGGCTAGGATTGCATAAACCTCAGCCTGGAAAACTGTAGCTAAGGTACCAAGACTATAAGAAATCTTGGTACCATTACCGTAAAGCCCAGCCCCCGTTCCCAATTTGGTTCTAGAACCATCAGTATACCAGATTGGGCCTTTGTTATTATGAGGTTTTACCAGTCTTTCCCATTCACTCCGCTGTGGATAGGATACCGTAAATTTCAAATCAAACTTGAATCTTGTTTCAAGAATGTCAGTCCCCATGTTGAGTATCTGTTGTACATTCTTATCCCAAGGAAGCTTGAGATGATTAATATGTCCAGTATTAGACACTTTGGTTTGGCGACAAATACGGTGATACGCGATCATGGCTTCTGCCTACATCCATATGTGGAGAGGTGTGAGCCCATTCAGCATCTCCATTGCCGCAGTTGGAGTAGTTTTGAAAACTCCCATAATTGAAATGCAGAAGCTCCTCTGTAATTTACAGAGTTCCTTTCTGCACACCTTTAAATTAACTCTAGGCCACCACATCAGTGCGGCATAAGAGAATATAGATCTCACCATAGCAGTGTATATCCAATACACTATGCTAGGTTTCAGACTCCATGTCTTACCAAGCATACCTCTACATGTCCAAAAGACTCTGTAGGCTTTGGTAATACATAATTCCATGTGATGTTTCCAAGTTAATTTCTTGTCTAAAACAAGCCCAAGATATTTAACTTGTGTTGAATAGGGCACCATGGGACAACTTAAAATTATATTTTCGTTAATAAAGTCTGTCACAAAATAATAGAATTAACGTTATGTTTACCATTAACAAAAGTACACAAAGGAAATAGTTGTACTGAACTCCGTTTGTAAGAATGAGGCAGAGATGGAATAAATGTGCATGAGATTGTTTTAGGAACATGAAGGAACCATTTCTTTTGGACAAAAGGGTTATATACCTTTTATGCATAGTTACTGCAATGATTGTAATGACAGAACAATTGAAGCATGCATGGTGATACAGTTAGGTACCACCATGCATGAGTGTTAGATAGAACTTGAGCTGATACAATCCAACACTTCTTGACAAAGTGCTTAAGTCTGTCAGGTCATTGCAGGAATATCTGCAGGCATGCTTCCAGATGCTACATATTTTAACTCAATGAAGCCAGTGTTGACAACCTCAAGAATGAAATGCGAATCCATGTCTATTAAGTGTTGTCTGTGAATGGAAGACACAATTTGTTTCAAGTCCTTGTGCTTCAAAATTATCAATTATTTCACAAAGTTCTGCCCAACACTCAGCTCCCACAGAAGACATGGATAAATAACCTCCTTAGCAGCTTTGCTGAGAGCTATATATATCCAGCCTTGATGATAGATGAGGTTGTTCTTTTTCTATAGCAAAAAGAAACATATTCTCCATTCATCACAACTGTAAAGGAATTTCCATCAAAGGATCCTCCCAGTGTGCATCCAGAAATTTCTCAAAATAGCTTTCTCTATACCCAAATGTGACTCTAAGAGTAATAGTTCCTCTCTTTTACAAGAAATTGGAGATCAAAATAGAGTAGGGTTTTGGAAGGAAGTTAGGCAAAATACTGAGATATACATAGGCAAAAGATTTGGGCTAGTTTTAGAGATAAGAGTTCTTTAAAATTATATAGAACAATTAAAAAGGATGGGAGAGGGAGAAATATGTGGATTGTTGTGATAAATTTGGAAAGGAAGGATTTGCATAGATGTGATCAGCAACACTGTTTTTAAAGGGTTTGAGAGATGTGGTAAGGGTGCATAAGAGTGGGGAGCTAGAAGGAATGTTTCATTGTTTATTAGAGTGTGAAGGGTTGAAGAGATGGAGGGAGGTTATATGGGAAATAAAATGAGACAAAATGCAGAAAGAAATTATAGCACTTAAAATGTTAACTGGTATGGGGAAAACCAAGAATAAGACGATGGGAAAATGTTTGAGAAAAATAAGGGAGAAATGGATTAGAGCAGTTAAGAAAAATGAGGGAACTGAGATATAAACTGATAAAATAGTTAAATAGTGGAATGTAAATAGTAGGGTGCCTTCATTATATAAATAACCCTGGGGTTGTCTGTAAGGAAGCCTCATATAGATGAACGTTAGACTTATTAAATTTAAATTTAGGTTTAGCACTTTGGTTGTAATTATAACTGTTGTTTTGCTTGTGTTTGTACATTTATGAAAGTATATCAAGGGTTACAATAAATATTCAATTCAATAGTTCCTCTCAAGTAACACAGCACCCAGTGAATTTTGTTGAAACAATTGTTAAAATGGCTAAGTATGCTTGCAAAAGTTATGTCTGCACATTAGTTGTAGTGAGATCAGCTATCCTCTTACCTGCTCTCTGTATGGTGGTTTCGGACTATCTATGGGTCAGTTAGTATAAGATTCACATTGACATTGAAAAGTGTCTAAAATGGGTTGGAATTTTGCACTCTGAAACATAGTGGATTAGTGATATACATTCTTCAATAGACTGTATCCTCAAAATCCATTCTTAAACATCTCTCTGCCAATATTCTTTAGAGAAAATTACTTTCCAAGGCTTGTTCTGAGTTGCTTGAATGCATTCAGATCACAGAACATCATCAAAATATTGTCCAAATACATGACAATTATCATTAGAAATGTATGCTATTTGTTGGGATAGAAGTTGAGTGCGTTACAATTTGAAGGACTTGTCATCTAATCCATAAACTTTAATCTCTGGATACCTGGATCTTCCCCTCACTGGAAACCCATATTCTGTATCCCCTGGATTCTCGAGTGTGAGCTAGGTGTATTCTTTTGTTTGATCTTGATTTCTGTTTGTTCTTGTTCAGAGTCTGATATGAGAAGAACGCTCTCCAGCTAAAGGTTTTAAATTGCTGACATGCCTGGTGTGGAGTGTCTCTCTTTAGTCAACTTATAGGACATCTGTTTAAAAGAATAATGTTTATTGCTTGTTCAAAAACACAATGGTAGTCCTGACTGGATTAGCAGGCATCTGTTGATCTCCAAAAGGGTTATATTTCTCCTTTCAACTGTAGCTGGGAAAAAATCACAATACAGAGTAAAAAGGCAAGCTGCTAAAATCTTACATAACCCCACAGAACAGAGCTTATGGGAAAGAACATATACCTATCAAAAGTTTTGAGCATTGAATCATGAGCTATGAAACTCCAGCAGATGATTGTTTAATTTCCAAATTCACCAACCCCACATCAGATGAAGCTACAGATATCCAGGGAAGAAGATGGGGAAATCACCAACCAATCGATCAGAAGCCAAAAATGAGGACAATAGGTCCTCGAAACATTTCCTGCCAGTAATTTGGTAACTGGAGCAATATGAGTGCTTAATACCAATCCATTTTTCATAATTTAATTATTTGCTTCACTGTGTGCAAGTTCCAATGATTTTAAATTTAAAACACTATTCTTGGAAAATTATTGGTGTATCACACCTTAAGAAGGTTTTGTAAAATTATATAAACCTTCTCCCCCACAAAAAGAACAAACTGAAAAATTATGAAAATTTATTTAGCAATAACAGAAATGTAACAAATGCATTGCTCTTTGGAAAAGAGAGCATATAGACAACATCAAACAATATGTATCTTAGACAAAGTAACATATAACAGCAAAACGTTTTCTTTGTGGTATAAATAAGGAATCATAAGGAAATTATAGAACATAATGTAAACAGGTACACATTTAAAGAAATGGCCCCCAGCCGATGTACATCTGACAAAGGTTATCGGTACTGGTAGCTTCAAGAATGAGATTGTTGGCTTGGCCTTCAACAGACAGTGATAAGGAGCAACTCTTTCCTTTGGTGCGCACCATTCCTTGAAGTCGAAGCTCAATATCTCGCAGATTTTTCACAGCCTGAAAGGAACAAAATGTGAGCTTTTGTCTTAAACAGATATGTTACAAAAAATAACAGTGAGGAATATATAGTATTGAAGCAGAAAGGTTAAATAAAAATTATGCGATAATGTTGCTCCAGAGGTTGACGTGTCATGGCAGACGATGTAAATGCGCAATGTCAGGCATAACTGTTACACGTAAAAAATGCTGCCACGTTAGTAAAACCTGAAACAGTTTGGTATTGTTGTGAACTGTTATACACTGTCGTAATAGAAAAGCGCGAAATAGTCAATAAATGCAATAAAACTGAATAATAACCATGAAGCAGTAAAAACTATTGTTATTGTCTAATGTGTGGCGTTTAGTAATGACCATTAGCGTTTGTGCACTACTAAATAAATGTCATACAACTGAATGATTACCGTGCAATAGTAAGCAAATGTAATATAACTAAATAATTACCACATAGCAGTAAACAAATGTAACAGAACTAAGTAATAATGAATGCTACTATAATTATGTCCAAGGACATATCTGCTCTTTCACGATGCAATTGTTAGGCTTAATATAGGCTGTTTTGCATCTATGCATATAAGGAAGACAGATGTAGAAGAAAGATGAAGTTCTGGAGGATAGACAATGAAGAAATATAAAACTTTGGAAAAAAAGAAAGATGAAAAGGAAGTTCTGAGGGAGAAGATGAACCAAAAGAGAGCTGCGAAGAAGTTATGTCACAGGATAATTCTTGGAGAGTGTCACAAGAAAGTTCTGAAACACTCTCCATTTGGGACACTGTTCTTGTACATGAACTCATGCAAGTATGAGTTGAAGAGCTCCTGAGAAGTGCTGAACTGCCTCCTAGCTCTTCTGCAAGTTGTTCTAGTCCCAATTTTTCATTAGGACAGCATTATTATTTAAGATCTCGTTCTCCTCAACGATGCGGAAGTTGTCCATGTTAGTTGTTGACTGTTGACAAAATCACGCCAGAATACATAACCAGTTCAATAAATTGTGTCAGAATACATAACCAGAAGGGCTTAAAAAACTTTGGGGCATTTAAAAAGTCAAATGCCACTATTCACAGAATTTTAGCTATGTTTCTTTCTACGGGTAGCCTGCCTGACATAGCACAGTACCTGCCATGACACGTTGACCTCTGGAGCAACATTACCAATTATGCTTGACTTACCTGTTTGAATAAGTATATGAGATATATGGAATATATTCATTATAACTTTATATTTATGTATGTATTATGCTATTTGCATATTTTTGATCTTATCATCATGATTATTAATATTGTATTTATTATGGGATTGTGAATTTGTTCTTTAACCTATATTTGTATTTAGAAGTTGAATTTATTTGGTTAAGTAAGAACCATGGCCAACTTTAGTAAAAATTTGCACACACAAAAAAAAAACAATACACAAGGCCATAGAATAAACAAACTTGTTTGTTCCATAAAAAAAAGGAAAATGAAACAGTTATAGAATAATAAATGTTGCCAAGGAGCAATAAATAGTCTTCTTCTCTTCAGAAGAAATTAGTATCTCATTGGTACTCTTACTGAACAGTTGTGTTCCATCATCATTATAAACATTACATCCAAATTTATAAAAGAAGATTACATTATTTAAATGTAATACAATATTTAAATGAAATAACTTGCAAAGATATAAAAGAGTATGAAAAGAAAAATGTAACGCGGAAATTGAGAAAAATAAATACAAAGAATATAATTTGTGAAATTTGAATTATACTTCATATAGATAGTATAATAACAATAAAGAAATCTTACCTGTCATGTCCTGGGGAAATATAGAGTTCCCGTGGCTCAATTATAAAATGAATTCACAAATTACAGAATGTATTTTCCCCGCTACAATACTATTAAAAAACCTTTTCAGCCACTTTAAATCCCTTCAACTTCACAATTATGCTAGAAAAGAAAAATTTATGTGCCCCATTCCTCTTTTTCTGGTGTAAGATATAAGGAATGTCCAAGTGGAAAATTAGCGTTAAGTTTTAATTAATTTTGAAGATTGAGAAGCTAGTAACAGTGATGTGTCATAATTTAAAATAAAGAGAGTTGAGGGTTGTTACACTACATCACTAAAATGTTCTTACTTACCGCGTTTCGGGAGATTGTTTGCTCCCATCGTCAGCATGTGCCCCATGTGTCCCTTGAACACATCATAAATTTCAAAGGATTTTCAAGAAATACATTACCCTGTCTTTACAGAATAGCTACAATATACAGAAACTACTTTGCAACAGAACAAAAGACCTTATCCCCAACGATAAATCAGCTGGTATATATCAAATAGTTTGTAATGACTGTAACCTGGTATACATAGGAAGAACCAAAAGATAATTGAAATAAGACTTAAAGAGCATATGTGATAAATTTACCAAAAACAGACAAACAAATCAGCAGTAGCACATCATTTCTGGTCTTCAAACCATGATATCACTCCAAACATAAAACTCTTAAAACCGATCAACAGCAGCAATGAATTGGACATCTGGGAAAAAATACATATTGTCAAACACAGGAATCATCTAATGAATTTTGAACTACCGCCACCCAGCAGTCTTTGGAGGTTCATCAGCCCAGCACCAGAGAACACCACTAACCACACACATTAATAACCGGCAAAATCAGTTGAAAACATGCTGACGATAGGAGCAAACCGTCTCCCAAAATGCGTTCAAGTAAGAACATTTTAGTGATGTAGTGTAACAACCTTCAACTCTCTTTATTTTAAAGTTTTAGTTTCTTTACCACATACATAGCAGGTAGAGAAGGTATTGCATTCCACCCAAAAATTCGCCAGAAATACATGTTTTGAAGCTCTCTGAATGAAAACATTTTTTTTTTAAAAAACTGTGTGTATGTGAAAACAGCATAACTAAAAATCGAAAACTTGGATAAATACCAAACTTGGTATTAGATTCAGTATCTTCTAAAGATGCAACACAAAGATTTTCAAGAAAATCCCCCACCCCCAACTACCCTTTACATGGAACATTTTTCGAAATATTTGATTTTCTCAAAAATGGCTCTAACAATTTTGATTAAAATACCATATACTTAAGATATTTACATGACAAATAAAATGTACGTCTTGAATTTTCTGCAAATAGCCTGTGAAATCCTCTTCATTCAGAAGGAATTTTGTATAACTGATAAGCATTAAGCTATAGACAAAAATGCACTGTACAAACAGTGTAGATCTTTTTAAAACATACAATTTATTTCCAATAACTTCTTTTCTGGCATCAGCCATTTCCGAGATATCTCGTATTAATGGTTCGGATTGTTCAATTCTTTGCCATTCTTTTAAAGTTTTTCGACAATCAGTGTTTCTCGCAATTGCATGGAAACAGTATGAAATTTTAAGGCCAGCATATGTATAGTTCTTAAACTTTTGACTATGCCTACTCCCTTTGCATTTATGACGAAATGTGTAACGCAGCTACTTCTGCAAAGACTTATCTAGATTAAAATGAAGTAGACAGAGAAATAAGCTTTTGTAAGAAAAGCTTTTATATGCATTAATAAATGATAGAAGAAAGAGAAAGTCACATTCGTGTAACACATCAGATTTCTATCTATTTGTTCAAAACAAAGTAAAATGAATTAACATGTTCACATGACCATAAAAACAAACAGGATATAAATGAAAAAAAAAAAATTAGAAACAACAAATCTATAGTATTACTATAACCAGATTGAAGCAAATATCAGCATATAATGAAACTGAAAATAATAAATGCATCAGTGCATGAATTTACTCTTTTGACAGTATTAATAAACAATGGACAATCTCCTCTTAGAGTATCCCCCACGGCGATGAATATGATGTGTTATACGTCCAACAGATGTCACACTATGTCATGCACTAGCTCAACAGATGTCACTGTACGTCATACGCTTATGCTGCCAACATATGAAAAATTAGTGCCGCCAAAGCGCCGCGACTGCAGAAACGACCACGAGGCGTAGCCAAGGGATCTTATACATCCTTAGGTTTATGAATTCACAGAAGGTTAGTTTTTTTTTTTTTTTATATATAAGCTTACGTTTCTAAATTCATGGAAGGTTAGGGCGCTGATAACCTTAGATGTTGAGCGCCCTTAAACCCCATCTCATCATGATCACGGAAGGTTAGGTTTAGGTTAGTTTTTTTTTATGTAAGCTTACGTTTCTGAATTCACAGAAGGTTAGCCTTAGGTTAGGTTTTTTTTATGTAGGCTTGTGTTAACTATCTACCATTGTTGCAGTAAAGGAACTTCTTTATTTAAAGGAAATAACATATTAATATAACAAACTTTCACAAAAAGAATACAAAAATTACAATTTTGGTGGATAGTCTTTCTTTCTATGAATGTGTTACGTTTTTTCAGCGGAAACAAAGAAGAAGAAATAGTGGTAACAACAGCGTATCGCATTTTAAGCGGATTTCACATTTTCATTTAGGTTGGCAGTACCCACTTTGCGTGTGATTTATCGGAAAAATGGCTATGTTTGTTGTGTTCCTGACACGATTTGCCTATATGTAAAATACCTAAAAGCGGCGGGCAGGTGGCCACAAGATATAGAAGAGATCACATCCTATTCTAAACTCACTCCTAAGATAACTCATTGACTTTTCTTTTGATTTTATAAGCACTTTCAACGGGGATACTCTAAGATGAGATTTGCCATAAACAATTTACACATAACTGATCCAAAAACTGGAAGTGGTACACAGTGAAGTGTGAATTATATTACTAAATTGCAATTTGAGTCGAATGCATACTTGAAAGGCTTCACTAACAATTAATTACCCGAACATTTTTTGTAGACAATGTTGCCTACATTATCATCAGATTTCAACTGTTGGACTTGTTTCTAATATCCTCCATGGACTCACTGGATTCCTCTGTCAGTCGGTTGATGAATCTGTATAGCAGGTTGTCTCCAGCAGGAATTTCAAATTTCATTAGTTTTGTTTGGTGTTTTAGTTTAAACATCTTTTTCCAAATGTCCAGTTCTAGTTGGTCTTTTAATGATGTACATTATTTTCCATTTTGTGGTTTCTGTTCCAGAGTTGTGAAGCTACTGCTGATTTCTCTATTTGGTTGTTTTTTATGTGTCTTGGGTATCTCTTCAGTGTGGTTCTTATGTTTCTTTTGGTCTTTCATATGTATCTTTTTTCGCAATTGATTCATTAAGTTCCTGATTTCTTGAATAGGTATCTTTCCTAACTTATTGGTTTTTAAGAGGTTTCTGATGGGTTCTTTTTGTGGGGCTAAGATTATGTTATATTCTCTCAGGTAATTAATTGTTAGTGAAATAACCTACACGTAAATTCAACTCACATTGTAATTTAGTATCGTAATTTACATTTACTTGGAGTATTGCAAGTCACCTTTACGGTACACTACTTCAGAGCAATTGAGATCATCTTAGATATTTACAGAAATGTATGAATTAGATGAGAAGATTTAATGCACTACTGGTTATCTCGTCGTGATAGTATAGTAGTGGTGCATCTGCATGGAAAGAAAAAGATCCATGGTTTAAGGTCCATGAATTTTTCAAATCTTATTTAACTTTCCAATTTAAAGGTTTCTTCTGTGATGAAGCAAGCTATTGCTTATACACTACGTGATCAAAAGTATCCGGACACTGGCTGAAAATTATGCACAAGTTCGTGGCGCCCTTCATCAGTAATGTTGGAAGTCAATATGGTGTTGGCCTAACCTTAGCCTTGATGACAGCATTCACTCTCGCAGGCATACTTTCAATCAGGTGCTAGAAGGTTTCTTGGGGAATGGCAGACCATTCTTCACGGAGTGCGGAACTGAGGAGAGGTATCGATGTAGGTCAGTGAGGCCTGGCACGAAGTCGGCGTTCCAAAACATCCCAAAGGTATTCTATAGGATTCAAGTCAGGACTCTGTGCAGGCCAGTCCATTACAGGGATGTTATTGTCATGTAACCACTCCGCCACAGCCCGTGCAGTATGAACAGGTGCTTGATCGTGTTGAAAGATGCAATCACCATCCCCGAATTGCTCTTCAACAGTGGGAAGCAAGAAGGTGCTTAAAATATCAATGTAGGTGTGCGCTGCGATCGTGCCACTCAAAACAAGGGGTGCAAGCCCCCTCCAGGAAAAACATGAACACACCATAACACCACCACCTCTGAATTTTACTGTTGGCGCTACACACGCTGGCAGATGACGTTCACCGGGCATTCACCATACCCACACCCTGCCATCGGATCGCCACATTGTGTACCGTGATTCGTCACTCCGCACAATGTTTTGCCACTGTTCAATCGTGTAATGTTGACGCTCCTTACACCAAGTGAGGCGTCGTTTGGCATTTTCCTGTGTGATGTGTGGCTTATGAGCAGCCGCTGGACCATGGAATCCAAGGTTTCTCACTTCACGCCTAACTGTCATAGTACTTGGAGTGGATCCTGATGCAGTTTGGAATTCCTGTGTGATGGTCTGGATAGATGTCTGCCTATTACTCTTTATGACCCTCTTCAAATGTCGGCAGTCTCTGTCAGTCAACAGATGAGGTCGGCCTGTACGCTTTTGTGCTGTACATGTCCCTTCACGTTTCCACTTCACTATCACATCAGAAACAGTGGACTTAGGGAGGTTTAGGGGTGTGGAAATCTCGCGTACAGACTTCTGACACAAGTGACACCCAATCACCTGACCACGTTCGAAGTCCGTGAGTTCCACGGAGCGCCCCATTCTGCTGTTTCACGATGTCTAATGACTACTGAGGTCGCAGATAATGAGTACCAGGCAGTAGGTGGCAGCACAATGCACATAAGATGAAAAACATATGTTTGTGGGGGTGTCCGGATACTTTTGATCACATAGTGTATATATTTTTTCTGCACTTTCGGCTTGTTTTGCAAACTCAAACTTTTTGCAATTAACCAAAGAAAGTAATTAATAAGGAATGAACAAAATGGGGACCTTAGAGGCAATAATCTGGAAATAATTAATTCTTAATTACAAGACTTTTTTTAAAGATTATCTAAATGTCTAAAAATGATATCATGTATAACACTGGCTGTAACTCTATCTACTTGAAAATTTGTAGCAACTTTTGTTGTTGCTAGATTTTATGTTGGCTGAAGTACCATGAGTTGCATACAGAGTGGGATGGCTGGCAGAGTATAAAACAGCCAGCCATGCTTGTAACAGCCAAAGAGATTTCGCAGCCAGGAACAGCAGGTTGTAGTAGTTGCCAGCAGTTGTCATCCTGTGCTGTCACACGCTCACAAGGAGTTGCGTCTTCACAATCAGTCAGACTCACTTCTTACCAATACAAAGGTGTCTACACAATATGGAGGTCTAAGATAAAATAGCTACATTACACATTTCGTTATTGATACAAAAAGAACAGTGATAGTCAAATGTTTAAAAACTGGATGCTATATGCCGGTCTTAAAATTGCATACTCTTTTCATGCAATCGCAAGAAACTGAATAGAGAATGACCAAGAAATGAACAATTGGAACCTTTAATAATGGATATCTCAGAAATGGCTTATGCCACAAAAAAACTTACTTTTTAATAAGTTGTTTGTTTTAAACAGATTCTACATTTTTCATGTAGTACATTTTTATCTATTGCTTAACGTTTACCAGTTATACAACATTATACAAAACTCCTTCCAAAGGAAGAGGACTTCATAGGCTATTCCCTGGAAATTCAAGATATAAATTTTATTTGTCATGCAAACATCTTTCATGTGTGGTATTTTAATCAAAATCATTACAGCCATTTTTGAGAAAATCAAAAATTTCAAAAAATGTTCCATGTAAAGGGTAGATTGGGTTGGAGGGATTTTGTTGAAAATCTTTGTGTCATATCTTTGGAAGTTTGGTATTTATCCAACCTTTTGTTTTTGAGTCATGGTGCTCTCACACACACAGAGACAGACACATACATGCTTCCAAAAATGCTTTATTTGGATCCACAGGCCTCAAAACATATATTTCTAGTGAAATCTCAGTATGGAGTTTTTGGATGCAATACAATACTTCCCTACTTAGTATACATAGCAGAGAAAGTAAAAATACCAGGAACTTCATCATCCACCAACTGGCAACCCATGGGCACCAAGCTATGTAAATAGCACAGCACTTGATCAGTCAACTTTAAAGTTTATTTACATGGAGAGCTATGAATTAAAAGGGTAACATCAATTTATGTTTTGGAGCAGTAATTTTAGTCTCTGGCCATGGGCCTTAGTGGCATTTTTATTTATCGGCAATATTACATAAACAGCAAACTCAAACTTATTAACAAAAAATGTCATATAAAAATGACTGTTGTAAATTTTTAAAAAAATTTAAACGAAATTACTAGTTAGAAAATGCCATGAAAAGTGAAGTAATGAGTCAACTTAATAGGCCAGTAGTAACCTCGGCTTATTTAAAACAGATATAGAGAAAAGCTGAAGAACTATTTTATGGTGGACAGTTAGAGTTTGACATTTTGAGTGTTGTAAATTGGATGCATTCTCTATTATGGATGTTAACTTTCGCAAAGCTACATTGTAATTGTTACTTTTCAATAAAACAGCACATAAATTTAGTCAGACGAATGTATGGTATAATTCAACCATCGTTCCATGTTGAATAGTAGGCTATAGTGATAGAAAGGAAATTAAATGTTAAAGTGGTAACACAACAGTTAAGTATGTTGTATTTAGTACCATGTGACAGTGGTAGCAGTGTAAAAAGAAGAAACATATATCACAATTTGGCATTTAAAATTCATTAACATGGATCTCTCCTAATAGTTTTTGTAAAATATGCACCTAGTTATACCTGAGTAGTTACACTGGAAGGAATGCCAACAGTCTTTTCTAATGCTCTGTACTTGTGACACTAATAAATGAACCTGAGGCAGGGAGTATCAGGGCAATGAAACACATTATCCTTCTGGATAGCCAATTGCCAGCAGAGGGTGTGGTTTAGAGAGGTAAAGACTTAAATTGGCTTCAAACAAAAAGTTTAATGGAAGACCATTAATCTCTTCTTCTTCTTTCTCTGTTTAACCTCCTCTTATGTAGGACTTACACTCCCCAGGACTTACAGGCGGGTGCCTGGGGTCAGAAGCCCGTCGAGGAGCAGACACTCATGGATCAGACAGAATATCCAGGATGGGTGATCAGCCCGATGCCTGGTATGGGAGGAAGGAAGTAGATGAAACGAAATGACGGTGAAATGGATGAAAGGAAAGGTGATGATGGAGCAGTTGGTGGAATGAATGGTGGGGGAAACTGGAGAACCCGGAGAAAACCCGCCCAGACGCCGCTTTGTCCACCACAAATCCCACATGCGGGTCCCTGGGATTGAACCCGGGCCGCCTCGGTGAGAGGCAAGCGGTACCATTAATCTCTCTTTACTTTAAAACATTAAACAATGAAGTGGCGACCTGCATTTTCATAGTATCTGGGTGGAATAACATCACAGACTGCATAATTTGAGCAATTAACACCTCTTCCGAGTTGAGGTGGTGTTTCACATAACAGAGATTTGGGACGGACCTAGAAAAAAAAATCAGTAGGACTGAGCTCTGGAGAGTGTGATAGCCAAGCTACATTTGGACACTCCATTCTGGTCCACTGTGTAGGAAGAGCTTGGTTCAGATGTTCTTGCTCAGCAGGAAGAAATGGGGAGGAGCTCCATCATGCTGCAGTTATATTTAATGCTGAATATGCAGAGGCACATTTTCTAGAAATACAGATAAAATGTTCTGCAACAAATAAAGATAGACATGCCCATTTAACTGAGGCGGAAGCAGATATGGGAATATGAAATAATTCCAACCTATATGGTCACAGAAAACATCTGCAGTGACTTTTCTCAACAACAGCATATGGATTGACAGTTCGACATGTGGCTGTTTCTTGAGAAGTTTAAAACAAGTCCATCGCTGGTGAACACGGCCTCATCTGTGAACAATACCAATGAAAAGAATTCTGGCTGCTATGGCAAAGCCCAGAAAAAAATTGTACGCGGGGACCAAAGTCTGCCAGGCTAAGTGCTGGCCCTTGGTGTTGGTGTTTCCTTTGTGGTTCTTGTCGATTGTGGCGGCATCTTGTACCTCCAGATAATGCCATCTACAAGTCACAATAGGGAGTGCAGCAGTGAACCAGGCTGATGATGGAGACAACAGTCTCTAAAACATGTCTCAGTAAGTTCTGGTGTGAAAGTGAAGATAGAATAATAAAAATCTCAATTTGTGCTTACAAGTAATAAAAAAACTTCACTGCGGTTTCCCCAAAAAATGTAAGAATAAAGTATGTAAACTGTTAAAAATTATGAAGTTATAATAAAATATATATTCAGTGACAGTTTTATATACATGGTGATAATGAATTATACCAAATAGTTTCAAGGCATGTGATTCCGGGGTTATATTTGAGTATTTTCTTATATGGAATGTATGTCTGTAAACATTTGGTTATCAAGCTAAAGTACATTAACGTTTTTCAAACGCTGCGTTGGGTTAAATGAAATTCTGTCAAACACATCCCTGTTCCCTCACGGCATTGGAATATCACTTATGTTTTGTTTTTAACATTGTCTATATCACTATTAACCTAAAACCTGCATTTTGTTATTCAAGTGGTAACGGATTCCATCGCATATTATACAGCAGATATTTATGTATGCTGATACCTCAATAGTAAACACGGGTGTAAGTTCTCAGGCTCTGGAAAACGTGACAATAGGTAACACAACACAAATTATACAATATTTTAGGTCTAATAATCTACACATAAATTTAAATAAGACAAATTACATTCAATTTTAAACTCCTCAGAATAGGTTAATAGCAAATACAAAGATAGAGAAGTAAATACAGTCAATAAGGCAAATTTTCTAGAGGTAATCGTGGATAAAAACCTTAGGTAAGCGAACACATTAATTATATTTGTAACAAAATAAGTTCAGGGTTATTTGAAATGAAAAAAATGACAAATATAGTGGACGTTAATACACAAATAATGTTATATTATGGATTAATCTACCCACACCTATCATACGGGATAACAGTGTGGGGATGCTGTGCTAAAAAGTACACTAACTGAGTATTCCTTCTCCAAAAAAGAGTGATAAGGATAATTCTGAGAATGAAACAAACAGATTCGTGTAGGCAAGCCTTCAAAGATCTAAAAATCTTAACTCTATACTCTCTATTTATGTATGAAGTAATAGTACAATTGTTCAATAGGCAAGATGCAGGTCAAACAAACAAACAAATACATGAGGATTATACCAGAGGAAATACAAATTTTCACATTCAATCACATAAGCTAGAAATGCATAAAAATAAACCTACTACTGCAGCACATGAACGGTATAATAAACTCCCTGCCTATCTGAAAAATATGAATAACTTTGATGTATTCAAGAAAGAGTTAAAGAAATTTTGCATAGAAAGTTGCTACTACTCAAGTGATGAATATCTTAGATAATATGGGCAAAATAAATTAGTATTGATATAATATTAAATTGTAATAGTGTATAATATGTACTTTTATTGTAAATATTGAAGTGGAATATTTGTAGTTGGTTGGAAGATGCTTCATGTTTATCTGCACCACGTATGGGAGCCAATTTGTCGCGGTCACTTCGTGTTATCTATTGCTGAGCGCCTGTTATTCTTTTACTACTTTAAATGTTGGGTTCTTTGTTCTCCGGCTAGCTATTGTTTCTCGGTCAAGCACATCTCTTGAACAGGGTGTGTAAACGGAAAGGATTTGTTACTCAAAGATAACACTGATAAAAGAATTTGTTTTTACACTTTTATTACCGTCACAATTAATTAAGTTCACATATTGACTCTTGATACACGCCCGACTGGAACTGTTATATTTTCTAATATCACTATAATCACTTATTTACTGCATCTTATTAATTCGCGTGTTTCACATTTATAACAAACTTTAAGACGCGAGAGATTCTGTAGAATTGCGACGTGTAACTCGCGAACGATTCTGATGAACTACGCGACGTTTAACTTCTGAATGATTCTGTTGAACTCAGCGACATGTAATGCGTGGATGATTTTGTTGAACTGGGCGATACTTGCCTCTGGCTTTAGCTTTTTATATTCCCTCACCCCGATATGCCTAAAGATTATAACCAAGCTGTTATTGGTTAATAAAACACGCCAACATTAGCGTCTATTTTTATATCCAATCAAAATTACAAAAACATATGCTCTAAGGAAAATATTCCCTCCATTTCTACAGAAAAGCGCGCCAATCTGACGTCATTTGTTTGTCTCTTCTAATTAATATTCAACTCACCCCCTCGCTCATTGTTATCCGCTCCTATTGTCAGTTTCAGTGAGGCCGTGTAAACTTATTTCCTAACAATGCTTATAATTAACAAACATCTCAAATCAATGTCATACAATAATGATTATTTACACTACAATCACTCTGGCATTTACATTATTGTGATACAAATTACTGCCACAATATGTAACTATAAATCTTATCTACGTAAATATAAAACTGTAGGATTTTTGTACATAATTCCTTGATGATGCTTTGAATATGTATATATTTCTTTAAGCAAATAATAAATGAAATGAAATGAAAAAGCACTTTGTGATTTGTGTTTCCTACAAGAGGTGTAGGTTATCAGTCTCAGCTACCGGGATATACTGAAGCACTCTGTTTACTGGAAGGACTTTCAGTTTTACAGCCTATTATAATATCACCTTGGCTCTTATAAACAGATAATCAGTAATAAACTTGCTAAATTTGAAAACGAAAGATGAATTTCCACTGGACAACAGATCTGGAGTATGCGAAATCAGCTGCATGGATTGTGAAAAGTTCTACAGAGGACAAACCAAAACAAGTCTAAAAATCAGAACCAAAGAACACTTCAGAAACATTAACTTAAAACAAGAAGATAAGTCAACAGTAGCATTTCACTTTTGGAGTGAAAACCATAACCTAGACCCAAATCCAAAACTACTTAAAAGCATAACAGGCCACAACAAACTTTCAATGTGGGAAAACATTTTAATATGGAAACATAAACACTGAGTAATAAATTTTGAAATCCTACCAGTTGACTTATTGAAGAAGTTCATTGTTCCACTGCCAGAGAGGAGGCTGCAATCCACTACAACCAGCAACAGCTGTTGGACCCCCGAGGTTGAAAATTGAAGCAACAGCTCCAGAAACTAGTCCCTCAAAAATTAAGGTAGAAATGATGTATTGTTAAAAAATCAATTCCACAATTATACAAGTATAATTTGGATGTCACTGTTACTAAATTCCTGTAAACATCAATTAGCGAAGGGTGCATTTGGTTGTTGATGCTACTGAAAGTAATTTGGTGAATGTTGGAGCAGGAGTGAGATAATTAGCATTGGAGGAAATAGTTACAAGAATGAAAGATTGTGAGTTGGGAAAGCGCCCAGGAATCAATTCTTACAGTAAGGAATTTGATTAGGCTATGAACTAATCAGTACATTTTAAAGATACTCTAAATGTGAACTTACCATATCATTGGTTATTTCTATGTCCTTGCGATGAGCAGTATAGTAGTTGGGTCCTTGCTGTTGGTTCTGATGCCAAGATACCATTGGGTCATACACAAATGGCCTTAAAACTGACATCAGAGTTTCTATTTGACTACGCAACACCCTCAGTGTTATCTCACAGGAACGCCTAAACACTCCCTCCACTCCCATTGGTCCCATGCCAGCAACCATGTTGTGTGTTAAGCGGAAAGGCACACGCTCTGCCCATTCAAAGTTTTCTCCCTAGAAAAATATTGCAAAGTTGTCATTACTTTCTGATATATTATTCTGAGACTCAAGTAGCCTTCCAGAGTGTCTTTATTTCAGTAATGTAAACCAATGGCTCAAATTCACAAGTTTAAATAAGAACTGTTACATCTCTATCACCATAACCACCATCACTTCCACCAATTCCACTTTCTATCCTAGGTCTAAACATGGTTAGTACAAATAAGAACAGCTTTTGCAGTTTCTAAACAGTCTTAACAGTTGCAGTCTTAACAGTTTGTTACAGATCTGATAATGCCACTTTTACCCACCTTTTCTTCAGCAAGAGTTGGCAACATGGGAATTTACTGGGTATTGGTGTAACAATCAAGTCAGTTAACTGATAAACATTTTACATTCAAATAGTGAATATTGGGTTACAGAAAAGGAATGACTGATGCCAACTAGTAAAGAACCAATTTGAAAGAAGGTAAAAACAACCTTTCTGTTTTGAAAATAATATGGTATTTTAAACCAGATGAACATGCTCTGGGGAGCTGAACCTAACTCTCCAGTGTAACATACAGTGAGTAATCTCCATTCATTGTGCAAAATTTCCTCCCTGTTTTAAAGACTGGTTTAATGCCATAAATGTGTCCATACCTTGTTGAAAAGGCAGTTGAAATCCACATGTACTGTGTCACCATTGGTAGAATCAAACAGAATATTCTCTCCATGTCTGTCTCCAAGTCCTAGGATATAGCCAACCATAGACATCACTGCTGTGGTGCGGATATATGAAGTACGGGCCTGGTACCTGAAATAACCTTTATTATACAAATATTCTCTAATACTGCTTCTTAAATCTATTACCCTACTAAAGAAGAAGAAGAGGCTGCAAACTTTCAAATATATTTTATTAGAAGCACAGTTACACTTAGGAAACTGTTAACATACAACATGGGATATTTCAAAACTAGCTAATGCTACAAAAAACATTATTTAATGTAAAATGTGTGCTTTAATGGGTTCTACATCTTTTCTCTAACTTTTCTCTATCATATGGTTTAATATTTATACAAAATCACGCAAATTTCATCATCAGCAACAAGACTTTGCAAGCTACTTGCAGTAATTAAAGCTATACTATCTGTTCAACAAAATTTAGGTAGTGGATGGGGGAGCCCTTCAAAGCAGGTAGGGGTTTAGCTACTGGAAGGAAGTAGTGTTTACTTGGTATGAAGCAAGCGAGGGGTAAAGATACCAGTAGTGAAAGACCGTTGGCTGTTTTCCACTGTATGCTTCACACGATGCAGGAGTTCAGCATACTGCGTACCCTTCCCACCAGCCAAAACTTTACCTGAGAGATAAGTCACCCCACCCCACTAGCTAAAACATCACTGAACAGTCAATACATTTTATTCAGGTTATTATCCCAAACCTATGATGTTTTAATCAAAATTATTATAGGTGTTTTTGAGAAAATTAAACCAAAAAAAGAATTTTCAATATCAAGTATAGTTTGATGTGGGAGTAATTTCACTTCATGTTGCAGATAATGGTCCGTGATGCTACAGCCTGTTTGGGTCTTGGGTCTACCAAGCCGATCTCATGCCCACATATGCAGTGGTGGATAATCATCCAACTGATAAGGAAAGGAGATAAGGTAGGCATCACACATCCCCCAGCTGGAATGTTGGCTTTTGCAGCCAGGATCGCTGCCTATTGCAGCTCTTCAATTTTCACATGATGCTGAATGGGCACCGGTCCTATACCCAGGACTTAAAATCTGGACCTCCATGGGTGAGATTGAACCTGATGCATTCCATGGCTGGGAACATTCTAGTCCACTGTTTCAAGGTACTGGACTTAAATATGAAGTTTGAGTTCAGGAGATTTTGGAAAATGTATTTCTGGTGAAATCTCAGCACCAAACCTTTGGAGGCACTGATTTTCACAGACATTAGGACTATATGATAGGAGAGAGAGGGAGAAAAAAATCTGATGTGTATACTCACATGACTTTCTCTACTCTTGTACAAACTATTTTTACAAACGCTTATTCTCCATATGCTTCATGTTAATCGAGATATCAAGATGTTAATCTTATTGCTAATTTTCTTGTAGATGCAAGGGGAATTGGTAGGCTTTAAGTGATAGTCAAATATTTTAAGAGCTGGTTGCTATGTGGAGTATTCCATTCTCTTGGCATTATCAGGACAGAAAAAAAATGAATAACGAATTTGAGAAAAAGTATAAGTATTGGAAAATTTAAGGGAATACAAAGCAATATCTCGAAAATGGTTCACTCAACAAAAAAAATGTATAGGGCATAAATTGTGTATTTTAACGCGATCTACATTTTTTGTGTAGTAAAATTTTGTCTATCTCTTATGGTTTACCAGTTATGCAAAAGTCGTTCACAATTGAGAATACTTTTGGAGATATTCCCAGAAAATTCAAAATATACATTTTATTTGTCATGAAAATATCTTAAACATATGATATTTTAATCAAAATCGTTAGAGCCGTTTTTGAGAAAATTAAAATTTTCGAAAAATGTTCCATGTAAAGAGTAATTTGGGGTGGGGGGATTTTCTTGAAAACCTTCGTGTCGCATCTCTGGAAGATACTGAACCTAAATACCAAGTTTGGTGTTTATCCGACTGTTCGTTTCTGAGTTATGCTGTTCACAGACACACAGACAGACATGTTTCCAGAAATGCTTTTTTGGATTCAGGGGGTCTCAAAACATGTATTTCCGGTGAAATGTCAGTATCGAATTTTTGGGTGGAATGCAATACTTCCCCTACTTACTATATGTAGTAGGGAAAGTAAAAATTGACAATTATGACACCCAAAACAGAATTCAGAGATGCTTGTGTATCAGTTTCAGTTTGTTTCTCATATAATAACACAAAAAATAGATCTAATTGAAATTGTACCACTGTGCTGTTGATATACAATTATTGAAGCTGTTAGAGTGATTTAAAAACATTTAAATAAGTACTACTATACTATCTTGAACATACTGATCCTTTACAAATGATATATAGTTCATTCAAAAATGATTGAAACTCTCCCTATAACTCTGGTAAAATCGGAATTGGCAATGTGTTCCGGTATATGCATCAAGAAGGCTATAGTAATGCTTATTCCCACCAGATGATGTTGGTGTAAACCACAGGTAGACCAGTGCAATGTCAGTTGCTTCGGCATGCTAGTGAGATCGTGGACAGCATGGACAACAATGGATAGTGTGGTTTCTCTAGAGGGAAGGAGTGGCTGCTTCATTCACATGAGGTTAGCCTGTATATGGGGAAGCACCAAGTCGCAGATCTGTGTTTCATCGGATTTCAGAGTTCAAAGACAGCAAGGACTGTGCTGTGAAATGCAAAAGTACTGGACGTCCAGCATAAGCATGTAACCCAGGCAAAGTCCAACGTGTTTCTGATTTGATAATGGAGAACATGCATATCACACTTGATGAACTGGAGACCACAACTGGACTATCACGAGAAACTCTTCACATTATCATCCATGAGGAGTTGAAGATGTCTACACAATGGTGCCCCATAACCTCAGCAATGCACAGAAACAGAAGTGTGTTGAGGTATGCCAGCAGTTGTCACAGCATGTACCCAGCAGAGTTTTTGAGTGTCTGGTCACTGTCGATGAGTCATGGTTCTTACATGAGACTCCAGAAAAGAAAAGGCAGTGTATGGAGTGGAAGCATGCTGGGAGCCGCGTTCTAAGAAGCAACAACCAGGGCTATTAGTCTGCAAGCAAATGCCACTGTGTTCTGGGTTCAGGAAGGGATCCTGGTGGATTGGCTTCCATGTAATATAACCATCAACAGTTACTGCGCCAACTCTGGAGATACATTCAGCAATGCTGCAACAGAGAATGGGGGTGCGGTGTTTTACTCCAACAAGACAATGCTTCAACATATGTCAGTCGCCAGACCATTGCCACCCTGGGTAATCTAGGGCTACCTCATCCTCCATATTCGCCAGATCTTGACCCTAGCGATTACCCTCTATTTGTTGCAATGAAAGAGGGAATGCACTTCACCACCAATGATGAGCTTCAAGCAGTTGTCCACCAATGATGCCAGGATATCCCAAAGAATGATTCGCTATGCAAATAAGGAAACTGCCAGAATTATGGCAATGGTGTATAGACACGGTGAAGAGTACCTATAATTTTCTGTATTCATGTTATTCAATAAATGCTTACTATAAAAAACCAAAAACGGTAGTGCCAGTCTTGAATGTCCCTAGTATATATACACTTCTTATAGTATGCAGATGAAGGAAGGAAGAAAGAAAGAAAGAAAAAAAAGCATATTTTTAATTAGTGGATGCATAAAGACATACAGGTAGTGGAGTAATAAATTTACCATCCATATGGATCTGGAAATGTCAGACGGAACCATTCATCAAATACTGGAGGATGTTTTGGTAACAGTTGTTTTGTGAACACACTTCGCTTTTTAGACAAGCTGTCAGAATTGTCTGAAAAACAAATACATGAATAATTTAAAACTTTTTTTTTTGCTTAAAAGTAGTAGCAGTATTTATTCATCCATTTTATCACAATGCATGGTGTAGAATACGTCAAATAATTACAACTAGAATTCATAGTAATAGATGCATACAACAAAATTAGAAAAAATGATATATAAAATATTTCATTAGTGTTAAAAAGTTATATGTACAAAGACGTTAAAAATTGCATTTAACATTATAAGCTAATAATTTATTTATATTTAACACATTCAAAATATTCCCCATAAACTATAAAAACAATGCTCCAACAAGAACTGTTTCATGGCACATTTATACGTATGAAGTGCAAACGTGTTTTTTGGGTGCTCAGATAAAGCATTATACAGGGTGGAAGTGCAATAGTCCTGCAGACTGGGGAGGTGGGAGAGTGGATGTAGATGAACAAAGACCCCCAACACTTTTTTGTAATTAAATGCACCCTTAATTAGATAATCACATTGTGATAATGGTTGTGTATAATGTTGAAGCTGTTGGTTGCTAGAATTGTGCATCAAGGAACATTTTCAATGCGAGATTGTATGCAGGCAGACTGGATAGTAACATCACACAAGAGGTTATCTTGGTTTATTGCAAATTTAAAGCCAAGGGTGATGAGATGGAAGTTTCCACTGGAAACAGCTGACAACACAGTTACAAAACAGAAAGTAAGTCATGTGATAGTTAGCAGCAAATGGCAGCTTAAACAGTAAATTTAAAAGATTTTTAGCAGTAGCCAGGCGTCAATAAGATTTAAGTTGACAGATTTTTAAACTGTTTGAATTTGGAAAGTTGGAGGAAGCGTACCCACGCTCGTCAGTTCGTGCTGTGATCATCATGCTGTGCAGATGTTAATATAATCATGTGTGATAAGGTAGTGTATTTTACCATCCATAATGTAAACGGCACAGTAAATATAATTGCATTGTGAAAAACATAACAGTGCAAGTACGCAGATACGATACAAATGTAACTCACAACATTAAAACTTATACATTTTCTTTTAGTAACACGGCCAACATCTCAAATATTTACAACAACTTCAATGAACCTCATTTTATATTTATTCAACAATGAAAATGTCAACTGTAGCTGTATTGTGCAGTAAGAATACAGCAGTTTTCAGCAACTAGTGTGTTTTAAAGTTATGTTACACAAATCCAACTTCTTTAACCGAAACCACCCCTGCTAAGTTATGCATGCTCTACTACTGAGTTTAGCCTAGGAAAAAGCAGATTCCACAAAGAAAAAGAACCTAGATTAGTGAAATCTTTATTTTAGACCTATAACATAATTAATCTACAAGATACATGCCAGGTATCCTCCTCCAGAAAGCAAACTATTTGTTGAGGCAGTATTTTTAACACTTAAATAATTTCAGTCTAATTATATAATATATAAATTCAATAACAGCCCACCTTAAAGCAATATGTGTATGTAACAATATATAAAAAGTGTATATTACAATCATTGTATATGTTTATATTATTGTATCCATGTGTAACAATGTTATGTGAATGTATTATGTAATTTAATAACGTAGGAGCTGTGAGAAAATAATAGGTTAAAAGTTGCTAACAATGAGGTAACAATAAGGTAACCTTGAGGCAATAATGAATTTGAAAGTTTAACAATACTACTTGTAATTCTTGGAAGCAATAATGTAATTTTTGTGACAGTTTAAAAAACAATAGCCAATCAACAACCAGAAAAAGCTTTAGTTAAATGAAGGTATTCTATTGGACTAGTTTTAGCCAATCAGAGACTTGAAATACAAAAATTTATAAGCTTAGGCGGTTGAAATCAATTTAGTTGCCTGCAGACAGTGTTTGTAACTGGATGCGAGATGCATCCTCGAGAGATTTTATACGTATTCGTGTGAGACGAAAAATAGTTTACGCATTAAAAAGTGCAAGAAATTCATAAAAGAATCTCACAGCTCTCTATCAGTGAAGTGTTATTTAAATCGTGTCAAGCATTAATAAAAAGAGTGAAGTAAAATTATAATCTGTGTAAGCCTACATTCTTAATCACACCATAGTCCTGTCAAGACATCCATGTCTCTAAAAAATAAATACTGACGCAGCCGAGGCAAACATAAATATTAAATATTTAAACAAACAGTTAAATTACAAAGTTAATATTTTTTTAAACTTAGGGCGAAGGCTACCGGAAAGCGGGTACCATATGTGTGGTTGCAACGAATTTCAAGTTCGGTTCCCCAACAGTTGAAATATAATAAACTCCTACAACAATATAATTGGCTCCCAAAGTGTGGGGCAAATAACAATACAACAAACCACCTACTTCATTGTTTACGCATGAGATAATCAAACATCATGAACTTACTGGCACAAGTTCATAATACTACACCAATGCTTTGTCATCCATTTGTACAATCTTATACTGAGTTTATCTATACTAATATTATATAGAGAGAAAATTTGTGTGCGTGGTAATCTCAAAACCCACGCAACCATTTTATAATTAACAACTGAGATTATTTTTCTCGATGGTCGCAGACTGTGTGCCTTTACCAAAGAGTTTAACTTTTACTTTCCCCCTCACTTCTCTAGCCCTCCTTTAACGATTATGGTCATATCGGGGGCTTTGACTGAAACATCTGATGCTGTTTTTACTTTTTAAGCTTTTAGGTTAGGTTACTGTAAGTTTTCGTGTTTTTTAACTTATTTTCACATGCACATTTACTCTCACATCCACACTTCGACTCTATGGAGCATAGGGAATAATCCTAATTAAAGAAAAATTCCCACCCCCTGGCTGTGAATCGAACAAAGAACCTCCGAGATGTCAGCTTACTGACCATTTGGCTTGGGAATGGGGAATCTTCATATTCACCAGCTTCACTTCTATTTCATTGTATATGTTAAGGGTGTCTGTATTACATGAAAACTATGTAGCTTTTAGGTTATTAAATGCCTATCAGACCAAAGAGAAGGTACAAAGGTTTTAAATTTCACCTATTGTTTATCTAAAAATTATTCAACCATTCTGACTGATGATTGTTCCACCACCAAAGGGTACTTATATGCTATGCAGCATTTTCAGAACTTGGAAGGCTGTCAGGGAGAGGTTAAGGAAGTCAGATACTCTGCCAAAGTTTCACATAGTTTTGTGTGAATGTCAGGGGAGTTTTCATCTGTCATTGGGAACTGCCGGGGCTGTATGAAATTACAGCTATAAGAGGTAAAGGGGGGTTTATTAACCATAAAAATTCTCTAGATCAATGTACAATAATTCCATGTAGAACAGGGGAGAGGTAAATAAAATTAATTTATCATTGAAGTTTAAAAAGTTAACTGTGTAGCATTGGGTAAGCCAGCCAAATTAGCATAAATCTACCCTGGCTTTTTCTGTCTGTATGTCTGAGAATGTGGTATCCAGGACAAATCTCTTGAAACAGCGTAAATAATGATGAACAATGGTGTGAGTTGAAGTTGATCCAACATTTAGCATTAATTCTATATCAGAATGAATATTGTAGCGTATGTGTGTGCATTGTCACGTTGGACACATTATTGCTTTGTAGCATGACATTGTTGTGTATAATTATTTTGGTGTGAGTTTGAATTCATGTCTGGCGCGGCATTTCCATACCCACCTCCTAGTCAGGGGGGGGTGAGGGCAAGTAGAAGGACTAGCCTCTTTGTTCTTGTGGCGTCAGTCGAGTGTGTGTCCTTAGGGCTAGTGGTTGTATGTAGAGTGCGTGGATTGTGTGTGTGGAGCATCTCCCTCCAATGTTTGCCTGTAATCTGTTGTGAACAATGTAGTGGCACCATGTCAATTTTAATAAACCACAGGCAAGATGTTAAATGTGAATTTAAGTGTATTTTGTTATGAATATCCCACGCCTACTTTAGATTTGTGCAGCTAAGTTCCTGGACCTCTCGTTGCCACTGAAGCTATGCTCCCCAATGTTCATGCTGGGGTAACTAAATTTAATATCTAGCTGCAAAACCTTTTGGCCTCACCTCGGTATATAACAATATCTTCTTGCACAATTTTCCTCACAGAATCACCATTGTTTAGGGTTACTGCAGTCATTGAAAGACTGGGACAAAGCTTATCTCAAGAGTCTGCTACCAGTCTTTTGAAAACTCACAGAACCAATTTCCAACTATGATTCTGAATAGGACAGACTAATCAAAAACCACATACTAAAGAAGAATGACATTCTCCTCCACTCAAATTGTTTTATAGTTACAATAAATCACAGTACAAAAGTTTCTGCATAATGGCTCTATGATGCATTCAGTAGGACTTGACATAACACTGAGCTCTCACATCTGGATGAGAAAGCCACATAGTAAGAAGCAGCATGCACATGCCCCACTTAAGAAGACAGTGCTCTTTCACGTTAAGGTAGTCCTATTTACATTGGCTGGCTGGCTTAGAAGCAGCTAAAAAGTCTCATCGTTATTCTTAAAAATTCTGCATAACATTTGTTATGGAAATAATAATATACAAAAGTTAAACTGATTCTTATGCATATGTTAGCAAAATAGATAAAATAACTTGGACATTACTGCACATCATGTTCTTCAGCTCACGTCCTGAGGTGTAAATTCTCTTCTCCTTATACAACTGCAAAAGTATGGGACGTAATCCCACCAAATTTGGTACCCATTCAATAAGTCCACATTCTTCATTTAGAGGCACGACACTCTACAACAACAGAGGTTAGTGTTAGTTCTATTTGCAAAAGGAAACGTAGTCTATCTTTGGCATTTAACAATAATAATTATTACAACCATTTATCTCTATCACATTACAAAGTTTTGGGCTAGTTCTAGAGATGAGTTCTTTTGTAATTATATACAGAAATTAAAAGTGATTGGGGGAGGGAGAAATATGTGGATTGTTGTGATAAATTTGGAAGGGAAAGATTTATATGGTTGCGATCAGAAGCACTATTTCTTTTAAGAGTTTGAGAGGAGATAATGGGGAAGGGTGCATTATGTGTGGTGAACTAGAAGGAATATTTAATTATTAGAATGTAGGGATTAAGAAATGGAGGGAGGGTATATAGTAAATAACATGGGACAAATTACAGAAAGAAATTACGGCACTTAAAATGTTGACTGGTATGGGGAAAAACGGGAATAAAGTGATGAGAGAATATTTGAGGTAAGTAAGAGAGAGATGAATTGGAGCAGTTAAGAAAGATTGGAGAATTGAGATATAAATTGATAAAATAGTTAAAATATAGTGGAATGTAAATAGTGGAGGGCTTCATTATACAGATAACCCTGGGGTTGTGTGTAAGGAAGCCTTGTATAGATGGATGTTAGACTTATTAAATTGTAGATTTAGATTTAGCACTTTAATTGTAATTATAAAAAAAATGTTTCTGTTGTTTGGCTTGTATTTGTATATTTATGAAAATGTATTAAGGGTTGGGTGGCGCCATGGTCGAGTGGTTAGACCGCTCACCTCTCACCGAAGCGGCCCAGGTTCAATCCCAGGGACCCGCGTGTGGGATTTGTGGTGGACAAAGCGGCATCTGGGCGGGTTTTCTCCGGGTTCTCCGGTTTCCCCCGCCATTCATTCCACCAACTGCTCCATCATCACATTTCATTTCATCTACTTCCTTCATCCCATACCAGGCATTGGGCTGATCACCCATCCTGGATATTCTATCTGATCCATGAGTGTCTGCTCCTCAACGAGCCTCTGATCCCAGACACCTGCCTGTAAGTCCTGGGGGGTGTAAGTCCTACATAAGAGGAGGTTAAACAGAGAAAGAAGAAGAAGTATTAAGGGTTACAATATTACAAAGTGGTAGATCAAGCCTAGATGTATGTACAGCAGTATTTACAAAAATAACTACACACAACAGACAATTTGTAGCATTAAATATTTTATGTTCTAAACTATAATTAACCCTAACTTATAGTCCAACTATTTCAATACAATGAGTTCATTATTAAGAATTCCTTCAGTTTTGTTTCAAACATATTCCCGCTATGTGTACAGTGCGTAAACAGGGGAAAGAAATTGCTAAACGTTTCATTCTACAATTTAAATCTCTAGATGTAAGAAGGCATTTGATCTTCCAAAACATTCCTATTGCAGCAGAAACATGTCATAGCACTGAAGCTTATCAGAGAAACAGAGATGAGTTTTTAATGTTAAGAAATGCATTATATAAAATGTCATTAGAGTGACATACAAGAACTCACTTAAAATTTCTATTTTAATTTATTCCCATTACATGAAAAACAATAAAGAAAATAAGAGCCATGAACCTTTATTTTCCTAAAGGAAAAGTAGAATGTTACACTATACAGGTTCTTCAGATTTATTTGGTCATTGCCACCAGTCTATTGTCTGCGCATGACATCAATGCTTTGAAGCGAGTTTATCACCATTGCCTCTGGAAGGGGTAGATCTCAACAGTTTCGAGGTCACTTTAGTTAAATGGGACTTAAATCATACCTTTCCAGTATTTACATTTGGAATGTCTTTCGGTTGTGTCGTAAACTCACAATCTCAGCATGTAAATAGGTAACTCAAATAACTGAAAGGTTTTTGTAGCATACAGTGTCTCGGCTTAGCATTCAATAATACAAATTCTGTGATTGGTGGTCACTTCCATCTCGTGTACAAAGAATGCACAAAATGCCTGATGAAAAACAGTTCTGGACTGCCACAGTACATCAACCTGTTTACTAAGTTGGAAACACATGCAGTCCGAGGTTATATTCTATAGCCCTTTGAACAAGGGACTCGCTGAACTAATAGTCATTCATTTAAGCCCACTAACGGTGAAGGCTGAATAAATCTGAAGGCCCTTTATAAATTGTTCAAGTAATATTACTGGTTATATACTTACATATGTTCTAATATGCAAGTCACGCTGTCTTGATTCTGGGTCTTTACGGAGGTAACGATTGACAATGTTGTTGAATTCCATTAAACGGAAGTCTTTCCTCAGATCATCCTATAACAACAACACACAGTTATAACCAACTTTCAGTGTAAGATAAAACATAATGCTGAGTGCCTAGAAATTGCATGAAAACAAAGCTCTTCCCTTTGACATTATGGACAAATTAAAAATCCTATTACACCAATGTTAAGTCTGCTAAATTTGGAAAGAATGTACGAGGCTCTAGTGGAATCAAGAATGCTTTATGCAGTAGAGATCTGGGGGGCCACAGATGTAAGCGAAAAGGTAGATCATATGTGCGCAATATTCTGTAAAGAACTACAGGTTTACCAAGATCAGTGCCAAGAGAAGTAGTTTTAGTGGAACTAGGAAAAACATGAAGGAAAGTCATAATAATGGAGAGAATAATAAAATTCTGGCATAGATGTTTGGTTAAAGAAGAGGGAGAAATCTTAAAGTTGTGCATGAAGGAGCAAAAAAGCTTAGAGAGCACAAACAGTTGATGGGCATTATGGGGAAAATAGGAATGGGAGACATATGGAAGCTAGAAGAAAGGAATGAAAGTGTTTTAGGTAAAGTGATGTAATCCTGCCTGTCACAGGTATAAATATGGCAGACCAGTGATCTCCAGCCACAGTTGACGTCAGAACGTCTGTGAAAACACTTTCAGCATGCTACTGCCACTTAAGATGTCTATCGCAGGAGTAGACGTAATATCTGAGAAGAAGAAGGAGTCCTGCAGACTATGGCCTACAAGACTGGGAATTTGTTTAATTAGTAACCGGCTCTGAAAGCCTATGAACCTTAATGATGAATTTATCACTGTTTAGGTGTTAACATAAGATATTTTCAATATTGTACAAAAACAAAGGAAAAGATCAAAGGTCAACTAGATCACACTGTAACTTTTGATTTTTAACTACAAAAACTCTTCTTTATTTTTTAAAATCTTTTATTTTGTTCTCATTACAAATCTAAGTGTTATCAGTTGATGTAAAATTGATTATATTGTTGTATTATTTATTTTCACAGAGACTGTTTATTTGAATATGACTAAAACTACACTTATGTAACACTTATAACCTGCGGGGTTCGTTCCACAGAAACATGGATGAATTAAAGGAAATTATGAGGTTTTGTAGCTTATGTCATTTCAGCTCACTGTTAACTGTGCTGGATGCTGATACTGAATAAAAATAAAAGTGTCACACTTCAACAACTTCCTGGAGTTAATATGAGTTTGGGTTGCAAAATTGAGCAATTGTGAATTTTGACGCAATTTACTCAGTCTTCTGCTCTCTACATTTGTTTGGCATAAAAGCATTAATTACAATTAACTCCATTTTGTATGAATTATTTGAACTGCTGGAATTGTAAGTGCAAAAGGTTTTCTAAATGAATGTGTTACCAGATAAATACTGAGCAGGATGACTCAGGTGGTAATGCCTGTGACCTGCATTCGGTAGGTTGTGGGTTCGATTCCCACAGCTGACCTTCCTGACCCATAGTTTTTTTGGGGGTTTCCCCGGGTTGTTAGGTGAGCGCTGGGAAGGTTCATTAAACCTCCCAAATTTCTTGTCCCTACATTTCACCTACATTCTCATTTCACTTCACCTTTCATCTGCTTGGTCTGTAGTAAGGTTGAAAGTGTTGGTAGGAGTCTCGGCGTTACATGGCAAGGGAAAAGGATGTTCTATGTAACACTTTGTCCCCCGGAATGGGGGTGGTCTCCAAGTTCCAGGCCTCCCAGGGGGATGTGTAAGCATCTGGGGAGTTTCAATTGTAAAAGGTAGGGACCCTGCCCTCTGCCCTGTTGTGCCTCCTGGTCCAGCTACCCTCTTTCCTCCCACCATACCCTTCCCTGTCAGGGGCTTCAGGCACAAAAGATCTTGTAGGTTGAGGTGCTAAGTTCCCCTCCTCAATTAGTCCTAGTCCTACCAGATAAATTATTTTTCTTCTTTTGTTTAAAACACAGGTTTTAAAAATAAAGTATAATTAAGTACAATCAGGGTTAATCCACTGTCAGGAAATAAAATTAATCTGACACTATATAACTGTTCCTTCACACTGGTCATATGTAGACTAAGCTGGAAATATATGCAAATCCAATTTGATTATTCTGACGCTGTGAAGATGTAATTCTTATTACATCATTCCAAAAAATCAAGTCATTCTGCAAAGTGAGTGCCACAGAATACACTCTTAGTTCACAGGTTTCAGGAGGATAATAAAGGAAAATTAGTAAAATGCAAGTTTGACACAGAATACAATAAGCAGTAACACTACCACCAATGATCCTGGCCAGCTGTTACCAAATCAAATTGAGTTTTATTTATGGACGCTCTTTAACTACTGTGGTTCTTAGCATCCCATTCTATATTGGGCGTGAAAGACCGATAATTTTGCTCACAGGCCTCTTTTATCAGGCTTGAGGTTCTTTTACACGCTGTAAATCTATGACATGGGACCACTGACTTTACTTCCCTTCCAAAGGAAGCCATGCCAAGGATTTTTATGCCCAAAAAAATCCATCTCCCTCCACCGGGTTTGAACCTGCATCCTCGGGAACTAGAGGCAGCATGGTAACCACTACACCATGGAGGACGATCCAGCTGTTACAGGAGTAAAAGCACTTGAATCCATTATCTGAATAAAACTAAGTTTATCAAAACAATTTACATTGTTTCTCAGAAATATTTCAAAATTATTTCTTTTGACTAAAAACATTCTGCAAGAAAACTATCCATTGTTACAGTAATAATAATAATAATAATAATAATAATAATAATAATAATAATAATAATAATAATAATAATAATAATAATAATAATAATAATAATAATAATAATATAATTGCTTACCTTAGCTTTACACATAATCATGTACTCTTTTCCATCAGAGCCCTTCAAGGCAATCCTGCGAGGTCTCTGAAGTGATGGTAGAATATACATTCTCTCAGCAATTCCAGTTATATAAACAGGATCACTGTCAAAACAGTCCTTAAGCATTATAATACATACATTACAATTGGGTCTATTCACCTTTATTTGATCATAGAAACGTGTAAGAGGGAGGTACATTGGTGTGAAAAATAAAACACAAACTGAGTTAAATTTATATTTTTAACCTATTTCCTGATGGCCATTGCACAAATTATTTTGCTATACATGCCGCTCTTCCTCTAATTCCTAAACTGGTATTTATACCTCTTTCACAGGCACTTAAATCTTAGTGATTTGAATAGCCACGACCGATAAAGTGAGACAAAATGGACCAGCCATCCATTCATAGCTGAATGTCATGAGAAGAGGGCAGACTTGAGTGACCTGTTCCGTGATTTCAAGTTACCAATGCATAATGTCTTGGCATATGTCCCTTGGGTACAGACGGTGGGTAAAGAAATATACCGCAGTAGGCATGATGTAAGTCAACCTCATAAAAACGGTCACTCTGATCTGTCCCTTAGTCATGAGTTTGAATCCCAGAAACTGCAGTCAAATGTGCTTGTGCTAAAAGATGGGGAGGGCCCACATAAAATAACCGGTGTGATGGCATGCATAGATGATGTCAGGGATACATTTACTGCAGTTGCATGGAGTTTGCTTTTTGTTAAAAGAAAACCACTACAATAGTATTGAAATAAAATAATATATTTATGATATATAATGCCTATTAATAATTATATTTTATTGTTAAAGACCAGTACAAAAAAAGGGCACTTAGCATATTCACTCAGGCCCATTTTACATTGGACGTCTATACATGGCCATATTGGGAAAGATGTTAAAGCAGTGGATAATTTTGATATAGTGAGTATTGAAATAGGCAACAATAAATACAGGCTGAAAGTTGGCAAAAGCCAAAAACATTCAGAAGCCATTGCTGACAGCTGAGATGGCTATAACCCAGCTGCTTGCGAGACTGGCTCTTGAAGGGTGTAGAAACTGCAAATATAGTCTACTTTGCATTAATCCACTCAATAATTATATATGGTATAGAGCTGTGGCGGTCTACATCCAAAGCAAACTTTAAAAAAAAAATTCTTTACAGAAACGTGCTGTTAGATACATAACTAATTTGCTGATAAATAGTTCATGTAAGGAAGCATTTAAAGCTCTTTCAATACTAACCCACCCCAGTATCTTTATATTGAAATCCACTTTCACAATGCTCATCAATACATAACCATAACACAAGAGGAAAACAGAATCTAATAACTCAAACAGGTAGATTGAGACTATATGAACAAAAGACTGACTATATTTGGCAGCAAATTTTTTAATAAACTTTAGGAATAATATTTTATCGTCCAAGTTTAAACATACTCTTACTAAATTTCTTATAAAAAAAGCTCATAACAATGTTGAAGAATTTCTTAATGATAATAGTATTCCACTTGATTTCCCATAGTACATATACTACTGGGTCTCACGTATAATCTTATCTGTTTTCCACTTACTGTTATGTCTTTTTCTACTGTTTTTATTGTAATCACTTATATTCATATTGTTTTCTTTTCTCATTCGTTTATTTGTTTCTAAACACTGACTATGTTCTTAAACCTGTTTTTAATTGTACATTTTTGTGTAACATGTTATAAAGGACAATAAACGTGAATTGAATTGAATTCTGATACAAGCTTAAATGATGCTTAAAAGTTTCTTGTTAGCTAGTAATTGACACTCCACTTAGGGTTTTGAATAAATTCACAAGAAGGACATGTTTTGCAATTCCTTAATTACATCCTCAAGCTGCTTCTGCTTAATAAATTAAAGTTGCAACTGACAAATTGTGAAACATATTCTGCTTATGAATTTATTTAAAAAAAGATAAGTAAAGTGTCAATTACCAACTTATGTGAAATTTATATTTGCTTCACTGTCACCAGCTTTATTTTATGCTATGGCTCAGTATATGTTTCCTACTGCACAGCATGTATTTATTTATGATTCGTATGTGTTAACTCGGTCAGCTCACCATGTGAAAGTACAATTTGCAGAAAGATTTCCAGGTGTAAAAGCTCTAGGCCGTACAACAATCCATGAACTTTACAGTATAAATTTCAGGTCACATGACGTGTTCAGGCTAAGAAATCTAAAAGACAGTGTTCGGTTCTTATCGAAAAAACATTAGACGACATCGGTCATGATGGGTAGTTTCCTTAAGAGGTGCCAAAAATGTATGGACGATGGTGGCCAGTTTCAGAATCTCCTTTCATAAAGTTGATAAGTAAAGCCTTTAAAAGTAGTTTTAAAAATGTTGTATGGTTTCATCCGCACTTTTCTATGATAGTGGCAGATGGTAACTAGTGCCGAGGACAGGAAAAAACACTGCGCAGGCGGTTCAGAGTCTTTTGGCTCACTCTGTACAAAAACAAAAAAAAAAGTTTCAATGGGAATTTTAACAGCAATGTGAATGACTGGATGTGTGGTTATGATGTTAAAAACATCCTATTTGGTTTTTAGTCTTATTTGCTGGCAAAGACATACTGAAGAGCCATAGATACAACATGGTAAGAATGATTTGTAATATCTTCATGACTTCCCCAAATAGCACAGTTACAGATAAATTTATAATGAATATGCTGATGAAAAGTGGAAGTCTGTAATTGTTACTAACATTTATAAAGCAAAATTTATGTTACAGTGTTTATAGCTTTAAACATTGAAATTGCAGCTCCTATAACTTTGTGAACCACCAAAGTTCAGTGTCACCAGCCGGCCCTGGTTGTAGCACACCTGGGTTAACTGTACTTTGACAAACATCTGTTAAACATATTCAAGTAGTTTGACTACAACACAAAATACAAAAGTGCATTTATCTCCCCACCACAAAAATAAAATGAAAAGACATTCATAGAGGCTTTTCTTTCAAAATATTGTTACTCTGAAGATTGCTCTCTCTCTTCTTATGTTAAGCCTACATGCTTGCATAAACACGGATAATTAGTTTAATAGTTACCTAGGGAAAGGGATATGCTCATGCAGTTTCTTCATGTCTACTGGAAGCTGTAGTGTGCAGAATTTCTGAACAGGCATCAGAATTGAACTGAAGCTTGGAGAAGACAAGAGTCGGGGAAAAGTGCTCAATACTTCATTTATTCTTGCAGATGTGACGTCCTATAGGAATGTAAGTCAATTAATTAAAAGTTATTTTATAGTTGAGAACAGTGCACAAAATAATTTTAAGCAAGATGTATAACCCTTAACATACCAAAATATGAAAATTAACCTTTTATCAAATATATTATTTTCATCGAAATAAGCTTACTTACCATTGGTAGATGCTTATTGGTAAGTTCAATTAATTTTTCTGCCAGATTAGAGAAATCAGACACCAATTTCGTCAGACCATTCAGTTTGATAGGTTTGCTATTGAGTATGTCTTGGCATCTTTTGCAACGCAGGGAGTATGAAGACTGGAAAAATTAAAAATAAAAACAGGGGATGAAAGAATTTAAGTGGACTATGCAACATTACAGTTCTAGCATTACAGATATACAAAATTTGATATATCATGTGAAATTTCATACACTGTGGTATTTGTCCAACTTTTTGTAACTTTCTCTACTATGTATAGTAAGTAGGGGAAGTATTGTATTCCACCCAAAAATTCGATACCAAGATTTCACCAGAAATATATGTTTTGAGACCCCCTGAATCCAAAAAAAGCATTTTTGGAAACATGTCCGTGTGTGTGTCTGTGAACAGCATAACTCAGAAACGAACAATCGGATAAACACCAAACTTGGTATTTAGGTTCGGTATCTTCCAGAGATGCGACACGAAGGTTTTCAAGAAAATCCCTCCACCCCAGATTACCCTTTACATGGAACATTTTTCGAAAATTTTAATTTTCTCAAAAATGGCTCTAACGATTTTGATTAAAATATCATGTTTAAGATATTTTCATGACAAAATGTATATCTTGAATTTTCTGGGAATGTCTCCAAAAGTATTCTTCATTGTGAACGACTTTTGCATAACTGGTAAACACATCAGATTTGTTTTTGAGTTAAGGTATTCTCTCTCTAATTAAGCACCATGATTTAATATGAAAGGTAAATAAATACCCATTTGTTGTTTGTTTTACAGAATAAATAGTAATATTATTAAGGAAGACAAGAGTTTGCACAAATCCCACACAGAATCAAGTATGCCGCATACAGACTCTGAGTCTTCCATGTATATTTGAAAGAGGTTAAATGTTACATCTTCAATTACTGCACAAATAAAACAGCACATTCAACTATGTGGATTTGAAATGGCAGTTTAGTGTCTCTAATATTCAGAGAATTCACATTTTCAATGTTTATAAGTGAATCACGAGATTGTTTTCATATTCATATGGGGTCAATAATTTGTTTCTTAAAATATAGTTATAGTAATTGTTTTTACTCCTATATAAAACATGGTCTCCTAATAAGTAAAAATTGAAGCTAGTAACAGTGAAACAGATACACAAATAATAAATTACTTATACGAGGGTTGGAACTTAAATAGTGGCAACACTGTTGTAGAGCTAATATTGTCGCTGATAGCACACGTTAGTTACATACCTACCTTACCTCAGGGCAAATAGACTCTCCCTTCCAACTTAAATTGCTTGCACACAGTCGAGAGAAACAGAGTCACTTGTGAGCTAGCGGTCTAACATAGTAATGTCAAGATGTTTTCGAAACAGGAACAACGGAGTTGGGTCAAGATTGAATGTGCCAGAGGTCGTACAGCACTACAGTGTCATCAAGATCTTCATGGGTCTTGCAGGGAATCTGCATACTTTACAGAATAGTGGCATGTTGGGTGAAAGCCTTCAACGATTGTCGGCAAACTGTGGCAGACATGCATCAGGCAGGTTGTCCTAGCGTCAGTGAAGAAGTGCATGCTCTTGCCGCGTTGCTGGACAGTGATCGACGCCAGACGATTCATGAGCTCGCCCAAGAAGCCGGATTAGAACATACGACTGTGCTTCACATCCTGAAGGAATGCTTGGGTATGCGAAAAATTGCATCACGATGGGTGCCTCATGATTTGACAGAAATGCAGAAATGGTTGTGTTATGACGCTGCTAGGATGCACTTGGAGTGCTATGAGTGCGAAGGAGAGGCTTTCTTACGCCATATCATAACGCTGGATGAAACATGGGCCAAATCGTATGAGCTGAAACGCCAATCGAACAAATGGCATCATTATGGGTCGCCACAAAAATCGAAAGTTTATCAGAGCCCCAGCAATGTGAAAGTTATGGTGATTCTCATGTACGACTGTGGTGGTGTTACCCTAACGCATTACATTCCTCCACAGCAGACCGTCAATGCACAGTATTACTGTTCGTTTTTGGAGCACCACCTGCGACCAGCTGTGAGAAAGAAGCGGCAACACTTTCTGCAGAATCCACCCATCATTTTGCACGACAATGCTCGGGCGCATACAGCGCAAGCTGTGGCAGATTTGTTCGGTCGATGGGACTGGGAAGTGCTGTACCATCCACCATACTCTCCGGACTTAAGTCCTTGTGACTTTGATTTGATTCCAAAGATAAAGGAACCACTTCATGGTATTTGTTTCAGAACTGTTCCAGAGATTCATCAGGCAGTAGACCTCTCCATTCGCATTATCTACAGAACAGGCTCTGCTAAAGGTATACTACGACTTCCACATCGCTGGCAACGGGTTATACACAATGCTGGTGGCTACATTGAAGGGCAGTAAAGGTTGCTACATGTAACTCTTTTGTATCGGCTGTAAATAAATAGTTGCCACTATTTAAGTTCCAACCCTCGTATAAGTGAACTTAAAAACTCAACAAAGTTTTCTTAATAAAGTCCAAGAAATCAAACAGAAATTAACACTCCTAAATCTAAAAGAAAACTTACAAACAGAAATCAACCCTTTAGACTTATTTGATAGTGAATACTATCTACAGTTAGCAGAAGAATTTAAAAACTCTGATGTTACATCACATGACTTTCTCTACTCTTGTACAAACTATTTTTACAAACGCTTATTCTCCATCTACTTCATCTTAATTGAGATAAACATTTGCAGAAACCATCTTATTGCTAATTTTCTTGTAGGTGCAAGGGGAATAAGCAGGCTTTAAGCTATAGTCAAATCTTTTAAGAGCTGGTTGCTATGTGGAGCATTCCATTTGTCCAGGACATAAAAAAAAAAAAAAACGAATAACATATTCCCATTTGAGAAAAAGTATAAGTATTGGAATTCAAACAAATAACAAGGAATATCTCAGAAATGGTTCACTCGACAAAAAAAACTGTATATGGCATAAATTGTGTGTTTTAACGAGATCTGCTTTTTTGTGTAGTAAAAGTTTGTCTGTCTCTTACGGTTTACCACTTATGCAAAAGTCATTCAGAATGAAAAGGACTTTTGGGGACATTCACAGAAAATTCAAGATATACATTTCATTTGCCATGAAAGTGTCTTAAACATACGATATTTTAATCAAAATCATTAGAGCCATTTTTGAGAAAATCAACATTTTTGAAAAATGTTCCATGTAAAGGGTAGTCTGGGGTGGAGGGGATTTTTTAAATCTTTGTGTCACATCTTTGAAAGATACTGAACCTAAATACTAAGTTTGGCATTTATCCGACTTTTCATTTTTGAGTTATGCTGTTCACAGAGGCATAGACACACACACACACGGACCTTTTTCTAAAAATACTACTTTTGGATTCAATGGGGCCTCAAAACATGTATTTCGGGCGAAATCTTGGTATCAAATTTTTTTGAGTGAAATGCAATACTTCCTCTACTTACTATACGTAGTAGAGAAAGTAAAAATCTAAAACCTCTCCATGTGTTTTGAAACAAATGTTATTAGAAATAATAAATTTAAAATATCCTGCTAATGAATGGCTGTATGTTTACACTGATGGATCCAGCTTACCAAATAATGGTGGTTGGTGCTGATGCTGTATATCCACTCTTTTCTTGTCATAGAAGATTTAAGTTCAAATTCTACAAATTTTGATGGTGAAATTTTAGCAATTCTTCTCAGCTTGCAAAATCTTCTATATCAAATAAACAAATTTAAGAGATTTCAATATAGAATCAACTGAAAAATTCAATGGCACAGCCGGTATTTGAACACGGTTCTTCCGCTCTCCATGAAGTTGACTCAATTGGGGAATTCAATTTCTACCAGCATGTTGTCACAGTAGCTCAATGGTTAGAGCACCTGCAAGGAGAGCGGAAGAACTATGTTCAAATACCGGCTGTGGCATTGAATTTTTCAGTTGACTCTATATTAAAAACATGTCTAGACCAGGTTACGTCTTTAAAAAGTATAATTAATTTCATTAGTTGTCTGAATTAAAATTAGTTATATAATAATAAAAATATTGCAATAAATTTAAGAGAGTTGTGATAACATTTGACCCTAAAGCAGGTGTAAAATCCATAGCATCTATTACAACAGTCAAAAGCATAAATGTCCTAGAATTCCAAAAAATTATAAAACAATTAATTTACATAAAAGAATAGTACTTCAATGGATACCAGCATACTGTGGAATACAAGATAATGAAACAGCTGACTTTTTGGGCAAAAAAGGCAGTAAAATTACATCAAAACCATCTGGTCCCTTGTCTTATCACTCTACCAAAAGAATAATCACATCAACATACCATACAAAAATCTGATGTGTTACACTCATATGACTTTCTCTACTCTTGTACAAACTATTTTTACAAACTCTTATTCTCCATCTATTTCATGTTAATCGAGATAAACATTTTGCAGCAACGATCTTTTGACATGCAAAGAGAATTACATTTTACACATAGCGACCAGTTCTAAAAATATTTGACTATCGCTTAAGGCGTACTATGTTCCCCTTGTTTTGTATTTGCAAGGGCAATATAGAAATACAGTAGGCTTTAAGCATAGACATATCTCTTAATAGCCGGTTGCTATGTGCAGCACCATTCTCTTTGCCACAGATTAATACTCTTTGCATATCCAAGACAAAAAAATGAATAACGAATTCCCATTTGAGAAAATAAGTATTTAAAAATTTAAGGGGATAACAAGCAATATCTCGAAAATGGTTCACTCAACAAAAAAAGTATATGACATAAATTGTGTATTTTAACGCGATCTACATTTTTTGTGTAGTAAAATTTTGTCTATCTCTTATGGTTTACTGGTTATGCAAAAGTCGTTCACAATGAAGAATACTTTTGGAGACATTCCCAGAAAATTCAAGATATACATTTTATTTGTCATGAAAATATCTTAAACATCTGATATTTTAATCAAAATCGTTAAGAGCCATTTTTGAGAAAATTAAAATTTTTTAAAAATGTTCCATGTAAAGGGTAATCTGGGGTGGGGGATTTTCTTGAAAACCTGCGTGTCGCATCTCTGGAAGGTACTGAACCTAAATACCAAGTTTGGTGTTTATGCGACTGTTCGTTTCTGAGTTATGCTGTTCACAGATACACACACAGACATGTTTCCAAAAATGCTTTTTTTGGATTCAGGGGGTTTCAAAACATATAATTCCGGTGAAATCTCGGTATTGACTTATTGTAGTAGTAGAGAAAGTAAAAATTAAAGAGGAATATGTATCACAAGCAAAATGAAAACAATGTGAAAATCTACCTAATAATAACACAACTATAATTACTATACTATCAAGAAAATCCTGTGAAGCAGTTTTTAGGTTATTAACAGTCCATGGCAGCCTATACACAGGATTGGCATACCAGAATCTTCTATATGCTCTTTTTGTGAACTTCAAGAAGAAATGGAGAGAAACTACCTACTCCACTGTCCAGCTTTCGATCAACACACCAACCTATCATCAAAATACAGGAGTGCAAGAGAGTGAAGGGCTTCATTGCTAACTGCACAACATTAGATACCAACCAACCATTTTGTCACAACTCCTCACTTATCTTTTTAAAATCAGAATTCAGGTCAACATGTTTCACAGTCACTTGATTTCATTATCAGTTTCCCTTTTTGTGTTTACTCATAGTTTATTTCCATCATTTAGGTTACTGCTGCTAGGTGATGGATTGTTCACTATATATTGCCATCTACAGGAACTAAAACAAATTTGTTGACAGAATCAATTAGTTATTCTCCATTCTCAATTAAACTGTTTAGATTGCAAACAAGTTTACATTGGAAAAACTACACGTAATTTGGAAACCAGAGCAAAGGAGCATTTTAGAAATATTAAATACAAACAAATTGATCAATCAGCTGTAACAGATAATTTAATATAATATAAACCAGAAGTTAAACTATTAAAACATTTAAATGGTCCTATAGGTATTCTGTTTTGAGAGAAAATATTTTATGTTAAAGAATAGAGATCCTGTAATGAATTTTGAAATATCGCCAACTGTCAACAAATTTGTTTTATTTCCAGTAGAGGTTGTACTATGGTGAACAATCTGTCACCTAGTGCCAGTAACCTTAATGATGCAAATAAATGAGTAAACAAGAAAAAGGGCTAACAATGCAATCTAGTGATTGCAAAACATGTTCTTATATTTTAAAAAGGTAAGGAATCACAATATATATAAGTAGTTTATTACTGGCGGAAGCTTGAAAGGCTCTATTGTTGCTTATAATTCTAGTTATCATACCTTATATATAGACATAAACATCCACATTGCATGTTGTGTATGGTTAACAATCATCTTAGTGATTATATTCTTAAGTTGCTTATATACTTCAGGCTGTGGATGGCAGATACGGGATGTGAGTTGTGAAAAAGCAGTAAGAAACATGTAGGAAGGTAACTGTTCCACCAATGTGTCTGCAAAATAAAACACAATACTTCAGATACAATTAAAACACTTTCACAAACAAGAATAAATCTGCAAAAGTTAACCTATTCTCCTCCTTGGCAAATGCAGTTAAAATATCACTTAACTTGTCTGTGTATATACAGTCCCATGCGAATTAATCTGAACAGAACAATAACACAACATTTTACATGCTTTCATAAATTTAATCATAAATTACTTCCAATTTACATTTCTTAATAATTAATTTGTCCTCCTTTCTGTTTTATAAGTTCCATTACACGATTGACTCCACAAGATTGGAGCACACATTTTTACTTTCTCTACTACGTATAGTAAGTAGGGGAAGTATTGTATTCCACCCAAAAATTTGATACCGAGATTTCACCGGAAATACATGTTTTGAGACCCCCTGAAACCTAAAAAAGCATTTTTGGAAACATGTCCGTGTGTGTGTCTGTCTGTGAACAGCATAACTCAGAAACGAACAGTCGGATAAACACCAAACTTGGTATTTAGGTTCAGTATCTTCCAAGGATGCGACACGAAGGTTTTCAAGAAAATCCCCCCACCCCAGAGTACCCTTTACATGGAAGATTTTTCGAAAATTTTAATTTTCTCAAAAATGGCTCTAACGATTTTGATTAAAATATCATATGTTTAAGATATTTTTATGACAAATAAAATGTATATCTTGAATTTCCTGGGAATGTCTCCAAAAGTATTCTTCATTGTGAACGACTTTTGCATAACTGGTAAACCATAAGAGATAGACAAAATATTACTACGTAAAAAATGTAGATCGTGTTAAAATACACAATTTATGTCATATACATTTTTTTAGTTGAGTGAACCATTTTCAAGATATTGCTTGTTATTCCCTTAAATTTTCCAATACTTATACTTTTTCTCAAATTCGTTATTCATTTTTATGTCCTGGATATGCAAACAGAATGGAATGCTCCACATAGCAACCAGCGCTTAAAGGATTTAACTATCGCTTAAAAGCTACCATGTTCCCCTTGCATCTACAAGAAAATTAGCAATAAGATTAACATCTTGAGGTAACAATTTTACGTGTTTATAGCACCACGTTGGTGGCCAATTTGCGACGGTATTAGTGTTGTATTTGTGTATTTGTAGCACCACGTTGTGGAAGCCAATTTACGAGAGCAAATATGTGTTTTCTTCACGCGAAGCCATCTTGTGTGACGTCATACGTTGGTTGGTTCATTTGTTGTTTGTAGATTCCTCTGACGTAGCAATTGGTATCAGTTTTAAATGTCCACCGGCTAGCTATTATCTGATCTGGTAGGCAAGTTTTTCTTACAGGTTGTGAAGCGGAAAGGAATCTTTTATCCAAAAATTACTAGTGAAGAAATGTGTTTTATGTTTTATTGTCTAACACGTGCACTAACACTTTCACAGATTTATCTAGATAATCGCCCTAATGAAACTGTTTATAATAACTTCTTATCACTTTTAACTCACGTAATTCAACTTTGTATGTTTAACTTTAGAATATTTTATAAGATTTCTCGTACTTCTGCTGCGTGTAACTTATGACGAAAATGAAGGACTGATTGGCGACATCTTGTTGAACTGCGGAATCAACGTGGAGTGTACGGAGAATTTTGTATAACTGCGGGGCGACCAACTTCGATCATGGCTATTTATAGGCTTGCCTCAAGATACACCTAAAGACTATAAATGAACTACCATTGGCTAACAAAACGCGCCAACACCAGCGTCCATTCCACTATCCAACGAAAACCACTAATACATATTATTTTTATAGAATGTTCTAGAAGCTTTTTTACTGAAAAGGCGCGAAACATTACGCAACTTCCCGGCTCCCGGCAACGACAAACAACTCACCCCCCCGCTAAAGTATTGTGTTATTGTTAACAGTTTCAGTAGAGCCGTATATTATTATTTACCAATAATAATTACAACTATCAAACCCCTGAAATCAATGTTACACAAAAATACATATTCATAATAAAATAATTATTTATATTAACGTAATTTGTGATACAAATTACCGTCTCATATGCCCCACTAGAAACATAATTATAAATATTTATAACCTGTTTGGAAATTTTATAATTTTGTTTTTAGTCTCCTAAATCTTGTAACACACGCTATCACTTTCACTTTACACTTCACACGTATTTAACACACGACATATGTTTTATCTCGCCACTACTTACTGGCTCTGATTTAATTAATTTAGATATTCATCTGACATCACAAAATTTTTTTTTTTATAGCAAATACTTTACCCTAAATTACTTATTTACTGCTACCAAATTGTTTACATTAAGTTGTTGACAAACATTTATACATTTAAGATTTTTTGTAATTATTGTACATATTTACCAAAATATTCACCCTCAACACAAATATTTACATCTCTTAAATCTAGACAATGTTTCACATTTTCTGTTTGCTACATAAGTATTTGTTTCAATTATTTTTACCCATTTTTGTTACTTGGTACCTTACAAAATATATTTTGAATTTTATTTTAACAATACTCTTGTAATAGTATTTATGTACTTTACTTTAATATCATATGAAGTTTAATCTTTGCATTCTCAATTTTTAAATCTTGGAATTGTGTTTACGTACTTTTACTTTAATATCATATTAAGTTTCAATCTTTGCATTCTTAATTTTCAAATCTTGGAATGGTATTTACGTACTTTTACTTTCATATCATATTAAGTTTCAATCATTGCATTCTTAATTTTCAAATATTGTTACAGATACTAAAAATTTTACTTATTTATTTATTTATTTTTTTTTTAAACATTTCTTTCCTTTTTTTTTTTTATAATTTATTTCTCTTTTCAAATAACACATAAATAATTAACCCTCTTACGTTCCAATACATTTCTCTGCAAGTCGTCTTTAACTATCCAGCATTTACTTTACATCACATTGCTATTTACCCTCCTGGATCAAATTGTGTGTGGCTAAACATTACTCGTAGCCCTAACCTAACCTTCAAATTGTTGTTCATGAATAACCTCTTGTATTCATATGAAACTTCATCTCCTGATAACATTTGGAAACAATCTACAGTTTCTTGACCTACACATCTTTTAACAACTGTCATTTTCAATTCATCTGCTATCTTTTTACTTTGAAAGTACTCTGACAAATCTGTACTAAACTGTACTGGACTGGAGTTTTCATTTTGAACATCTTGATACAATTTCTTTCTTTGCGTTATTGACTCCTTCTGTATTTCCGATATTTCCCCTCTGAAATTAACTTGCGCCTTATTCACATCTACATTTCTAACCTCATTTATCTCTCTTATCTCACTTGAAATGTTACTCAATCTACTACCTGACTCTGTACATTCTACATTAACCTCACTTTTAGTATTAACCTCACTTTCTTTGTTACCTATTTCCTTGCTCATGTCTAGCATTTTCTTTGAAATTTCTCCTATCTCACTTACTATTCTTCCTCATTTTTATCTCTCATTTCTGGCATACTACTATCTAGCTTCATAACTTTCTTTTCAATTTCTTCACTGCTTTGATCTACTGTTTGCTCTAATTTCTCATTCCTCCTACCAATACTTTCAATTGATTTCCTGTTTTGTTCAAAGCTTTTACCAATATCTTCTCTTAACTCCCTATTATTCTTTTGCATATCTTCCCTTAATTGATCTGTAATACTCTTACTAATATCTTCCCTATTTTGATCTATTTTCTTACTAAGATCTTCCCTTATTTTCTCATTACTCTCATTCAACTTTTTCAGCATTTCCATAATCATACTAGTATCAGAATTAATATTTCCTGCTATTCTATTCTTACTTTCTGCACTAACATTTCCTCCCTCCAATACTACATTGTTTGAGCCTTTTTTTGTAACCTGTATTGACTTACAGCTAACTGTTACACTATCTCCCTCCATCATTGTTTCTTCCGTATTACTTGGAGCCATTGTTTTTCGTTTTCTAAAAAAAAATTACTATATTCTGACCTTTTGTGACGCTGTCTGCTGATGTAGCCTTGATGTCCAGCGTTCTGCCCCTTTCTCCTAGATTTGTATGTCGCTTCTGCGTTGTATTGTGATGAATCTACGTCGTTTCGATGTTTTTTGTATCCACTTATCCGCGCCGTTTGTCGCTCCTCTTGTTTCTGGAATCTGCGTCTTGTAGACCATTTTACTGCTGCTTTCGTTCCACGTCCTGATTATGCTGATCCTTTCCTGGTCACTTCGCCCCACGTTGGGCGCCAATTTGAGGTAACAATTTTACGTGTTTATAGCACCACGTTGGTGGCCAATTTGCGACGGTATTAGTGTTGTATTTGTGTATTTGTAGCACCACGTTGTGGAAGCCAATTTACGAGAGCAAATATGTGTTTTCTTCACGCGAAGCCATCTTGTGTGACGTCATACGTTGGTTGGTTCATTTGTTGTTTGTAGATTCCTCTGACGTAGCAATTGGTATCAGTTTTAAATGTCCACCGGCTAGCTATTATCTGATCTGGTAGGCAAGTTTTTCTTACAGGTTGTGAAGCGGAAAGGAATCTTTTATCCAAAAATTACTAGTGAAGAAATGTGTTTTATAATGTTTTATTGTCTAACACGTGCACTAACACTTTCACAGATTTATCTAGATAATCGCCCTAATGAAACTGTTTATAATAACTTCTTATCACTTTTAACTCACGTAATTCAACTTTGTATGTTTAACTTTAGAATATTTTATAAGATTTCTCGTACTTCTGCTGCGTGTAACTTATGACGAAAATGAAGGACTGATTGGCGACATCTTGTTGAACTGCGGAATCAACGTGGAGTGTACGGAGAATTTTGTATAACTGCGGGGCGACCAACTTCGATCATGGCTATTTATAGGCTTGCCTCAAGATACACCTAAAGACTATAAATGAACTACCATTGGCTAACAAAACGCGCCAACACCAGCGTCCATTCCACTATCCAACGAAAACCACTAATACATATTATTTTTATAGAATGTTCTAGAAGCTTTTTTACCGAAAAGGCGCGAAACATTACGCAACTTCCCGGCTCCCGGCAACGACAAACAACTCACCCCCCCGCTAAAGTATTGTGTTATTGTTAACAGTTTCAGTAGAGCCGTATATTATTATTTACCAATAATAATTACAACTATCAAACCCCTGAAATCAATGTTACACAAAAATACATATTCATAATAAAATAATTATTTATATTAACGTAATTTGTGATACAAATTACCGTCTCAATCTCGATATCTCGATTAACATGAAGCATATGGAGAATAAGCGTTTATAAAAATAGTTTGTATAAGAGTAGAGAAAGTCATGTGAGTGTAACACATCAGATTTTTTGGTTTTCCTAAGGAAAAACTGGTTGTCGGTTGGTGAAGTTTTCTTTTTCCGACCACATTTCCCTTTTTCTTTGATGTAATAGTCAGTCGCTTTGTACTGATGAATAATTCTATGTACAGTGGCTACACCAACACTGAACTTTGTAGCTATCTCTCTTTGCATCCTAGAAGTATTTCGTGCTAATGCCAGAATCACACATCACTTCCTGGGAGTTGTATCCATCGAAGACAGAAGTTTACAAATATCACAAGAGAACTATAAAACTCAACCACATCCAAATAAATGCACATTCGAACTGAAAACCAACTGCCACACAACTGACATATGAAACAACAAGCATCAATGGCCAGAGAGCATTTGATTTCATTATAAGCACAGTGCTGACGATTGTTTGGCAAAATGAAGCAAATTTTACCTTGTTCCAATTAATTCTCAAGGGACTGTAATAATGGAATGACAGTGAGGTATATAGAATGTAAATGTTAGATGCTTATTAAAGTGAACTTCTGCAGTAACATAGCGTTGCAGCTTTCCTGTGCTCTTTAACAGAAACTACAAGAAAGTTTTGCATCTGCTGCACATTCCTTTCTCTAATATAGTAAAGAGGAAGTAATGCATTCCACCCAAAAATTTAATACCAAGATTTCACCCAAAATACACACTTTGACACCCCCTGGAGGAAAAGAAAAGGAAGGAAGCAAGGAAGAACAAAAACTGTATGTGGTATGTGTGTGCACTTGTGATTTCTCCTCATTTAGAACATTTATGGTTTATTCAGTGCTTGAAGCATTCTGCTTTTCGAAAAAAATCATTTTCATCATCACTCTTTAAACATGGTCTGCTATAATGTTTTTATTGAAATTTTTAGCTTTTAACATGCTTTATTCTACTCTTTTAAGTTCATTTGATTGTTCTCTTTGGTCTCAAACCTACAGGAGCATATTTGCTAACCATTGGACAATATAGGTTGCAGCTAAAGAGTACTTACTCTCCAGATTCATTCAAATGTGCCATATTTTAAAGTGGAATTTCAACAACAAAACAACAAAATCTACAAGGCTTAAAGTCCTATGCTTATCTAAGTATATCCATTAAATACATTGAACTAAAATTATATTTTTGAGTATTAATAGATTTTAAAATATTGGGCCTTTTGTCTTAAACTGTTTCTTCTTCTTCTTTAATGGATTACTCTCCTCTTGGTAGGACTTGGGTCAGTAGTCTGTTGAGGAGCAAGCATATCCAGTATGTGTTATCACCCATTGCCTGGTATGGTGGTTAAGAAGAAGGAAATGAAATGTAGTGATGAAAGGGATGAAAGCAAAATTTACAGATCAAATTATCCAACCCAGGTTCGCCTAGTGACCTACGTAAACTGTGAAAAAACTTTCGGTCAGATTGGTTAGCCCCAGGGGTTTGAACCCAGGATCCCCTGAATGTGAGTTGCACACATTACCACAGCGCCACTTCGCTTGGTTTGTCTTAAATTTTTAGACAAAATTTTCAATTCACTTACTTCAGAGAATAAATAAATAAAACGTAAAAAATGAGAATATGGTTTGTTGTATTGTTATTTGCCCCACGCTTTGGGAGCCAATTTGAGAAGAAGGTTTGTATTTCGACTGTTGGGGAGCCGAACTTGAAGTAGTTGCAACCGCACGTATGGTAAAAAGTTTTCGGTAGCCTTTGCCCTAAATGTACTTCCGGTGGCCTTTGCCCGAAGTTAAATAAATATTAACTTTGTAATTTTTTACTGTTTCTTTAAATATTATATATTTATGTTTGCCTCGGCTGTGTCAGTATTTATTTTTAGAGACATGAATGTCTTAGCAGGGAGTGGTGCAATTGAAGAATGTAGGCTTACACAGATTATAATTTTACTTCACTCCTTTTATTAATGCTTGACACGATTTAAATAACACTTCACTGATATAGAGCTGTGACATTTGTTTTTTATTAAATACTTGCACTTTTTAGCACGTAAACTATTTTTGTCTCACACTGAATACGTATTAAATTTCTCGAGGACACATCTCGCGTCCAGTTAGAAACGCTGTCTACAAGCAACTGACTTCTGAATTTGTAAATTTTGCTCCATTTTAGTTTCTGATTGGCCAATCCTAGTCCAATAGAATACCTTCATTTAACTAAAGCTTTTTCTGGTTGTTGATTGGCTAGTTTATAAATGTCACAAAAATTACATTATTGCTTCCAAGGATCACAAATAGCATTATTAAACTTTCAAATTCATTATTGCCTCATTGTTAGCAACTTTTAACCTATTATTCTCACAGCTCCTACATTATTAAATTACGTAATACATTCACATAACATTATTACACATGTATACAATAATATAAACATAATACAATTTCTGTTACATACACATATTGCTTTAAGGCAATTATTGAATTTATATATTATATAATTAGACTGAAATCATTTAAATGTTAAAAATACTGCCTCAAAAATAAATAGAAAGCTAAAGAAATTAAAAAGTTGAAATAAGCAGACGAAATTCCTCATTTCAAAGGCATAAATTAGAATGCCTTAATATGCAGTAAAAGCCTTACCCTTCTTTCAAGTTTGAAAAACAGTGCCTAAAAATGAGGGGCCCAGTGGAAAAGGGCCACATGCCACCAGAGTGTGTTTTTTCAGGAAAAGGGAATTAAGGGAATCTGATTTTGTATGGAAATGTGAACTACTCCTATTATGCCAAAACTTGTTACATAAACTAGATGGGTTTTTGCAAATACTATTAAAATTAGGTAACATTGGCTTGGTATTATGTCATTTTATACCAACTTAAAATGAATAATTAAAAAGTCAGCTAGTTGTCACATTTAAATCACTGTTTGTAGGTAAGGTTTCAGGATATGATCATGGCAGATAAATTGGGAATTAAAGAGGTTTAAGCATATTGTAAAGTCATATTACTTGGATCGTAACTGCTTTATAGGTAAATGGGTATTACTCTATATATTAAATAGCATGCCATAAAGAATCAAACTCTTCATCAATGTTTCCCAGTTCCATTGGATCTTCACTATCATCACTTCTCAATGACTGATAAAAATGTGAATATAATGTTGGAGGCACAAATTTTAGTAAACTTTAAAGGTCCCTGAACTTTGCTGCCTTAATTTGATGTCCATTTGGATACTTAGGAACTTACAGTCCATTAGCCCAGTAAACTGTCCAAGAGACCTCTAAACAAACTTTGAGAAATGCTTTCTGATGAAGGGCTTTAGACTGAGACTGATTTTTTCCTGTAGCCTCCTTGATAGTTTCTGTCTGTACCATGAATATTTGAAAATAGCAGGGTTTTATGTATAATGTCCTTAGGCTGCAACACTCTCGTATTGGAGGATGGTAATGCCATTTTGTAGACCCTGCTTCATTTCACATAAAAATGACTAAACAGGTGACTGATGCTTTTCCACTGGGCCCATTAAATGTTAATATTTTTATCTTTTTTTTCTCCATACAATGTGAAACTTCACTGGGGAAATAGCTGCTTATACGAGGTGGTATCTAAAATATTACGGACTGGTGCTGCCATCTCGACAGTATTTACAGTGGAGTTTTGTAACACTAGTGGCAACACTAGCACATCTGATGAGTGAACGTTTAAAGTTCCGTGCAGCTAGGTAAACGTGTTGAGATTCTATAGTACTTTTCACGATACTCTGTGTACAGAGTGTGGCAATTTTACAATGGATCCAAGCTTAGAACAGAGAGTTTGCATAAAATTCTGTGCAAATCTCAGGAAAAATGCTACAGAGACCCTCGCAATGATTCAACAAGTGTTTGGGGGTCAAAGCATGAGCCATACACGTGTGTTTGAGTATCGTGCTTGGTTCAGGGCCAGCCGTACAGCTATTGAAGACGATGCTCACACCAGTAGGCCCTTCAGCTGCACAAGCTGCATGCTCCTCGTTTTCTTTGATACCAAGGGCATTGTCCACAAGGAATTCGTCCCACCAAATCAAACAGTGAATTCCACGTACTACTGTGACGTTTTGTGACGGCTTCATCAAAATGTGCAAAGACGACGGCCTGAATTTTGGCGACAAGGGAACTGGCTGTTGCATCACAATAATGCACCCTGTCACAATTCCTTGTTCACCAAGAGCTTTTTGATGAAAAACAACAAGATGTTGTCCTCCACTCTCTGCACTTGCCTGATTTGGCACCCTGTGACTTCGCTTTATTTCCTAAACTGAAAATCAAGTTAAAAGGACGTCGGTTCGACACAATTGAGAGGATTCAAGAAGAAATGCTCTCTGTGCTAAACACCCTCAAAGAACATGACTTCCAGGATGCATTTGGGAAATGGCAGAATCGCTGGGACCGGTGTATATGCGTGGAAGGGAACTACGGCAGTCATTAGTCCCAAAGTAAGTTTTTGACCAGATTGCAGCACCAGTCCCAAATATTTTGGATACCATCCCATATCCTACTACTACAATTTATTAATTTATTTTTTGAGGTAGTATTTTTAACACTTAAATGATTTCAGTCAAATTATATAAATATATAAATTCAATAACAGCCCGCCTTGAAGCAATATGTGTATGTAATAAATTGTAAAATGTATGTAACAGTCATTGCATATGCTTATATTATTGTAAACATGTTTAATAATGTTATGTGAATATATTACGTAATTTAATAATGTAGGAGCTGTGAGAATAATAAGTTAAAAGTTGCTAACAATGAGGTAACCTTGAGGCAATAATGAGTTTGAGAGTTTAAATGTTACTTGTGATTCTTGGAAGCAATAATGAAATTTTGAGACAGTTTAAAAATAGCCAATCAACAACCAGAAAAAGCTTTAGTTAAATGCAGGTATTCCATTGGAGTAGAATTAGCCAATCAGAGACTTGAAATACAGAAATTTACAAGTTTAGACGGTTGAAATCAATTCAGTTGCCTGCAGACAGTGCTCATAACAGGATGCATTGCTTGTGTGTCCTCGAGAAGTATAATACGTATTCGTGTAAGACAAAAATAGTTTACGTATTAAAAAAAAGTGCAAGTATTTAATAAATACATCTCACAGCTCTCTCTCTATATCAGTGAAATGTTATTTAAATGGCATCAAGTATTAATAAAAGGAGTGAAGTAAAATTATAATCTGTGTAAGCCTACATTCTAGTCGCATCACAACCCTGCCTAAGAGAAATGTGTCTCTAACAATAATACTGACGCAGCCGAGGCAAACATAAATACATAATATTTAAAGAAACAGTCGAATTACAAAGTTAATATTTTTTTAAACTTGGTGCAAAGGCCACCTGAAAGTACATTTGGGGCAAAAGGTGCCGGAAACTGTTTACTATACGTGTGGTTGCAACTACTACAAGTTCGGCTCCCCAACAGTTGCAATATAATACAACTCCTTCAATAAATTAACTTCTTCAAACTGGCTTTCCATACATAGCAGCAACATACAACAAACAACGTTAAGATAATAACTTCTTCATTTTATTTTTACACTGATCTATCAATTCTATCCATATACATATTTCTTGGATTCAGATAAGCATATCTAAACAAGCCAGTTCCCTAAATTCAATTCATTTTCTTACTGACCTATTAGCTTGATCATTTTTGCCATATTCTGAGCAATTTCTTGAGGAGGAGTAGAATGTTCCATGAAGCGACTTCCAAAGTCCAACCAGATACTCAGAAGCCTTGGCATTGACTGGTAGATGTAATTACATCCGTAGTAAAGGGATTTCCCAAAGTACTTAATCATGTGCACTTGCATATCTCTGGAACAAAAACAATGTAATTGTGCATACTGCTCTAATGCACAAGATTTGCAGTGGTCTTCTCTACTCGTCACCTCAAGTACAGGAAACATGGCATTCAGGTTTGAATATGTGAATAATTTTCTCTGCAATGAACTTTTAGGCTGTTATCTTGTGCATTGATTCCAAAATTAACCCTGATGCAAATTTTTGAGATATATCTTAGGCATAACGTTTAAGTAACAATTAGCAAAACAAATATACAGTGAAACCTGTCTTTAACGGACCCCTTGTTAAACAGAAATCTGTCTTAAATGGAAATATTTCATAGTCCCATGAATTTTGGGGTGAAAAACATGCTAAATTCCCTTTATCAAACGGAAACCGTCTTACGCAGACAACGGAAATCAAAGTATGCCTTTTAACGGAAACTTTCCAGTTCCAGAATGTAGAGTTTAGAAAATTTTCAGGCACCCGTGAAGATTTACGTTGTCTGCTCTAAGTACATGATGTTTAAGTTGAAACATGACCATTTTGCTGCTACCTGACCAGTCTAGGAGGGGGGTGCGGTAATGACAGTCCAAATATTGAGAAACCTGTCACACTCATCCTTTACTGCATAGTTAAGTTAACAATAAGCACAATTGATTGTCTTTTATTGTTGTCTCTTCCCTTTCGATTTCCTACCCTAATGACTTGTCAGACAGTATAGAATACACCTCTAAACATGCATAGGTATTGATTTAGTTCAGCAGTGGTCACCATGGCTTCGAAAACAAGAGTTGTGCTAGATCTTAACACAAGAGTGAAAGTGATTTATGCTAGTGAACGTGATAAATTGAGTGCAAAGCAGATCATGAAGGTGTTCAACGTAGGCGAAACTCAAGTTTACGACATTCTAAAGAAGAAAACAGAAGTTCTGAAGTAGTGGGAAAATTGTGCTAATGGAAAAATAAAGAGAAAACTTAAGAAAACTGAAAACCAGGACATTAATAATATAATGTGGTAGTGGTTCCTTAGTGTTAGAGCATAAAATCACCGCATATCGGGGCCTATGTTACAGAAATATGCTAAAAAGGTAACTGAAAAACTGGGTAAGAATGAATTCATATGGATGGTTGGACTGTTTCCGCAAAAGACATCAGATAGTTTTTAACAATCTCTGTGGTGAATTGAGTGATGTTAATATTGAAACCATCGGTGATTGGACTGCTAAACTACCTTCAATAATCGAAGGATACGAACCTGAAAACATAGCTGACGGCAATGAGACAGGACTATTCTTCTGCATGTTACCGAATAAATCATTGTATTTAAAAGATGAGAATACATGTATGTTTATGGTTTAATTTTGTTAACAGCCTAGGCCTACCTTCGTTAAACGGAAACCTATCTTTAACAGAAATGTTCAAGAGCCCCGTTCAATTCCACTGAAGGCAGGTTTAACTCTACTTAATTTGCAAATATACTGTGAAATCACAAATATACATTTTAGCTACTGTGTATGCTGTAACCTCTCAGATGGCAGATTCAGCTTTAAATTATGCTTGGGTCTGCCTGTAGGACGTGAGCTTTTTGTTCTGTCATGTATATATTCACATATACAATAAAACCTGGATTATCCGTCACTCGCTTAACAGCTTGGCTCATTAATCTTTTTTTTTTTCTTTTTAAATGAATGCGGCAATAACATGTACACATCATGGCTCAACTCAAGCTGTAATTGGAAGTTAAACTTACTATTACAGCAAAATCAGTATCTGGTGTCCTGTCTGAGGCTAAGCTTTTAACTGTGCATGTACAGTGGTTTTCATATCTTGTAGGGATATAGTAGTGATCATAACATATGTAAATGAACAAGCGTGCACCTTTGTATTGGTTTTATGGGACAAAAGTCTGTTCCACGCAGCCCTGCCCATGGGCAACAATCACCTTTATTGCCATTTTCTAAATATACAAGAAATGTAACACAGGACTCGTATTTTAATGAGTTTTTTGTGTAATTGCTTATTAAACTCATTGTTTTTATTAAGTAAGATGGATAATACATAATTTTTAGTTGCGGCAGTTTTTTATTTCGTTTGGTAGTAGATTGAGTTCTTAGCATCTGCAGGGTTTGCGTGGTAGAGATAGGCAAAAGTTACATGTCCGGAAAATATATACTCTTCTTTTCTACAAGGGTAATCCCAAAAGTAAGGTCTCCAAAGCGCTGGGATCGCAGAGAAACTGTTTGTGTGGATCTTGGCCATACTGCTTTTTTCCTTCCTCCCCCCACTCTCTTCCGAAACCACCGCACATCCCTTAGTGCCCTCAGTCTTGGCTTGGCAGCCAGTTATAATGGAGCTCCCGTTAGCCACTACCGCCAGGTGTGAAGTTCGCGCGGTTATTCGCTTTTTGAGTGCAAAAGGGGTTAAACCTGTCGAAATTCATCGACAGTTGATGGAAGTGAATGGAGAGACTTGTATGGATGTCAAAAATGTCTGCAAGTGGTGTAGAGAATTTGCAAATGGTCGCACGGAAATTCATGACGAGGAAAGATGCGGGAGACCGTCCATTTCTGATGAAGCAATCGCAAAGGTTGAACAAATCGTGCTTCAAGATCGGCGGATCACTCTCGATGAGCTCTGCATTGTTGTTCCTGAGATTTCTCGAAGCACTATTCATCGGACTTTGATTGAAGAGTTGAAATTTCGGAAGGTGTGCGCAAGATGGGTCCCAAGAATGCTGACAGAAGATCACAAAAGGCAACGCGCTGAAACTTCACGCCAATTCCTTCAATGCTATGCAGACTTTAAGGACAACCTTTTGGATTCAATAGTCACGGGTGATTAAACCTGGGCTTTCCACTTCACATCTGAGACCAAACAACCATCACATGAGTGGCGGCATTCTGGTTCACACAAGCCGCGAAAATTCAAGAGAACACAGTCTGCCGGTAAAGTCATGGCAACTGTGTTTTGAGATCGAAAGTGGATATTGTTGGTTGACTTTATGGATCCTGGGACAACAATAAATGCCAACAGGTATCGTCAGACATTAAAAAAAAAACTCAGACGGGCAATTCAGAACCGTAGAAGAGGAATGTTGAGCAAGGGCATAAGCCTTCTCCATGACAATGCTCGCCCCCACAGCGCCCGTCAAACCATGAATCTTCTGCAACAGTTTGGATGGGAAACCATCACCCATCCACCCTATAGTCCAGACTTAGCACCCAGTGACTACCATTTGTTTCCCAAGTTGAAAGAACACTTGGCTGGAAGGCGCTTCGGTGACGACGATGAAGTGAAAAATGAGGTCCATCACTTTTTCAAGAGCATGGCGGCAAGCTGGTATGACATAGGCATACAAAAACTGCCACAGCGTCTACAAAAATGCATCGACCGAAATGGCGATTATGTGGAAAAATAGACAAATGTTAAAGTTTCAAAACTATGCACCATTTGTTGACAATAAAAGTTTCTTTGTATTTTAAAAAAAATTGGAGACCTTACTTTTGGGATTACCCTCATATCAGGATGTCCAAAAATGTACGTGTTAATCAGTAGTCAGTAAACTAAGTGATATAGTGACAATGTTTTGCTTTTACATAAAAACTGTTTCTATGGAGATGTCAATAGGTATTTCTTTTGTCAATTTCCTTTCTCCTTCATATGTTAACACATGAACTGAGTTCTTCACACTGACAGCAACTATTAAGGTAGGTTATGCAATTTTGATTTCTTAAGGTTATAGTATTTCTTTAGATATGTTTTCTGAGTATTTCTCCTGGTTATTTTATTTTACATTTTTTTCTCTGACACATACGTTTTATCATCCAAATATTTTCATTGGTAAGTAATAATCACAGTATTCATATAAATTAAGTAACTTCATTAATTACACAGGGTGGACTATTTAAATTGAGACTGTACAATATCTCCAAAACTAAGCATTGTAGAAAGAAATGTCTTTAGTAAAAGTTACTTGATATTATGGGGGAAAGCAAATACTATTAGTCATGTTTTGTTTGGAGAACATTATGATGGTCATTTTAGAGTCAATTTAATTTTTTCAAATGGGAATGTACCTTTTTATGTTGTTTTCTCACTCCTCATAAAAAACTAAACAACATTTGTATTAAATACTTTGCAATTGTTCTTACACCAATGTAAATAAAAATGAAAATTTTGAATGGGTGTGTACGAAGAGCACACAGTGATTGGACCATCCACGGATGGTCATTTGAGAGTCAAGTTATGTTTTGTAATTGGGAACCAACATTTTTAATTTTGTTTCCTTATTCTTCATCACAAAATAAACACCTTTTTACTTTCTCTACTACGTATAGTAAGTAGGGGAAGTATTGTATTCCACCCAAAAATTTGATACCGAGATTTCACCGGAAATACATGTTTTGAGACCCCCTGAATCCAAAACAAGCATTTTTGGAAACATGTCTGTGTGTCTGTGAACAGCATAACTCAGAAACGAACAGTCGGATAAACACCAAACTTGGTATTTAGGTTCAGTATCTTGAGATGCGACACGAAGGTTTTCAAGAAAATCCCCCCACCCTAGATTACCCTTTACATGGAACATTTTTCGAAAATTTTAATTTTCTCAAAAATGGCTCTTAACGATTTTGATTAAAATGTAGATTACAAAAAATGTAGATCGCGTTAAAATACACAATTTGTCATATACATTTTTGTTGTTGAGTGAACCATTTTCGAGATATTGCTTGTTATTCCCTTAAATTTTTCAATACTTATTTTCTCAAATGGAAATTTGTTATTCATTTTTTTGTCTTGTATATGCAAAGAGTATTAATCTGTGGGAAAGGGAATGGTGCTGCACCTAGCAACCAGCTATTAAGAGATATGTATGTGCTTAAAGGCTACTGTATTTCTCTATTGCCCTTGTAAATATATTTTCCCCTTACATCTACAAGAAAATTAGCAATAAGATAGAGTCTGCAAATGTTTTATCTTGATTAACATGAAGTAGATGGAGAATAAGCGTTTGTAAAAATAGTTTGTACAAAGGTAGAGAAAGTAATGTGAGTGTAACACATCAGATTTTTATAAACCATTTTGTAATGAGAAAAAACATACAAAATGTAGGTTTCCATTTTAAAAAATTAAATTGACCTAAAATGACCATCATAACATCCTCTAAACAAAACACGACTAATGGCATTTATTTTCCCCCATAATATCAAGCAACTTTTATCAAAGGCATTTCTTTCTACTATGCTTAGTTTTGGAGATATTGTACAGTCTCAACTTAAATGGTCCACCCTGTATATACATTTAAATACAGCAAATTTCTCATTAACATGCTGAAACAATATCTCAATGAACAATTAAAAAATATGTAGTAAGCATCTGTTTGAGGTCTCGTATAAACTGTTACACCCCCTCCATTATAATGGTTAATCAGGTTCTGCTGTATAAAGATACTGGACCCAACATGTAAGATTTACTCACCCTCCTTTTGTATCTTTTTCTTCATCAGCCATGGAGTTGAAGACACGATCATAATACTGGGCTAGGCATACCATGCTTTTCTCCCACTCTTTACAAACTTCCACAGCCTCTTTGTAATTACTGATATTCTGATCTACATCAACATTTACTGTTTCATCATTGTATGTTGCAAACAAAAGTTTAGCCTGTGGAATGAGCAACATTGATCATTACCTCATGCTGCATTAATCAATTAACTTTCCTTTTTTTTTTTGTTACATACAGAGTAAATCAGATTAGTAAACAATTTTCAGAAACAACTCAGAGAATGTATCACAGTGTAGGATATTTGAAAAATTGGTATAGTCACTGTAATTTTGCCACACTTCACATCTTTACATTTGCTAAAAATAACCCACTAGTACATCAACAGACATGTGATCTTGTAGGTTAAAAAATACAGTACGTTTCAATCTAATGGAACATTGTTCAGGTACAGTACATTAGGATTGAGTACGCTTGCAGATTACTCAGTTATATAAGCTGTTCAGATTCTGAACCATTGACTTTAGTTTAGTTCAGGTAAATAGTAACAAAGACTAAACACAGAATCTGTTAGTTACTATGGTTATTTACATTGTTATATATATTTAAGGAACAAAAATAGTAATTTATGGTGTAAGAAATTAAAATTATATTTTAATATTGAGTGAACAGTTTAATGTCTGAGGCTTGCTAAGGGTGATAATTTTCACGAAATTATAAATGTAATTTAATCTTGTGTAGTGTGTGGAATACAAAATTTTTTATCCACTACTAAAATGTAAAATTATTTTAATTAAATATGTAGATTTATCATTGCTAAATGGGAACATGCTGGGTCCAATGCTGATTGGTTGGACTAGTGCTTGAACTACACTTTGTGGCTATCGCTTTTCATTACTACTCCCTGTGCTTGCTACATCACCAATCATTTGATCCACTCTGCTCCCATTCCAATTAGGAGCAACAAGGTACTGGCATACATCAATGAGGATGCAAATGCTGCTCATACCAAGGTATATAAACCACAAGTTACTGACAGGCTCTGAAACAGTCGTCACCAAGATCACTGCGCCAACACAACTGAAGATGTTCATCACAGCTGCAAACGAAACATCTGGAAGTAAGAGGTGTTGTTCCAGAAGACCACAGCCCACAAGCTCAGAAATCAGCCATTCTGCTATTGACACTGGCCATGAAAGCCTTCATTGTTGATGCTTAAATGTAAATAATGATTGTAATATGAATATGCATTTTTATGTGACATTGATTTGAGATGTTTCTTGACTGTAATTATTGTTGATAAGTAAGTTTATACTGCCTTACTGAAACTGTCAATAATAGCGCACAATAATGCAGCGAGGGGGTGAACTGTTTATCATTATTGGAAACGAGGAAGTTACGTAATGTTGGCGCGTTTTTTCCTTGAGAATCTTCTGGAACGTTTCCCTAGAGCATATGTGTTCATAATTTTCATTGGATATTAAAATAGACGCTAATGTTGGCGCGTTTTATTAGCCAATAGTAATTCAGTTATAATCTTTAGGCATATCGGAGTGTATGGGTATAAAAGCAGTAGGTTGGAGGTAAAGTCGTTCAGTTCATCAAAAATCTGTGTACACTACACGTCGTCTTCAGTCAGTCAGTTCGTCGAAAGTATTAGTACGGCATACATCGGATATAGATTCACAAGTTACGCGCAGCAGAATTATGAAAGATCTAAAGTATGGTAAAGTTAATTATACAAAAGATTGAAGTACATGGATTAAAAGAATTATCAGTAAGAAGTTATTATAACAGTTTCAGTTTGGCGAGTGTTAAGATCAATGTATAAATGTGATAGTTAACGTGTTCGACAATAAATGTGTAAAACAAATTTCTTCATCAGTGTTATATTTGGATAAAAGATTCCTTTCCGTTTACACACCTTGATCAAGAGACATGTTCGACCGAGAAATAATAGCTAGCCGGAGGACAGTAAACAAAATTTAAATCAAATAACAGTCGCATTCTTTCGAACACTAACACTGCTGCAAATTGCTAACACCAGATGGAGCTACAAACCGAACAAATGAATGACGTCACAAGATGGCTTCACATGAAGTAAACATAAATACACAAACATTTGTAAGTAATACCGTTACAAATTGGCACCCAGAACGTGGGGCAAAGTGACCAGGAAAGGGGCAAAGTAACCAGGAAAGTAGCAGAATTAACCAGGAAAGTAGCAGAATTAACCAGGATGTGGAATGAATGGAGCAGTGAATTGATCTACAAGACACAGATTCCAGAAACAACAAAAGAGACGACAGACTACGCGGATGATTGGACATCGTAATTCCGAGATTACAAGGCAACAGGGAAATTCAACTACAAAAACATCGAGAAGATGCAGATTCCAGAAACAACTATAGAAACGACAGACTACGCGGATGAGTGGACACAAAAACATCGAGACAACGCAGATTCATCATAATACAACGCAGAAGCGACATACAAACCTAGGAGAGAGGGGCAGAAAGCTGGACATCAAAGCTACATCAGCAGATAGCATCAGAAAGGTTAGAAACGTGTGATTTTTATTCTAAAAAAAAAAAAAGTGTAAAATTTTAAATGTACCTTAGGAGCGGTAGGATAAAGAAAACAATGGCTACTAATAATACAGAAGAAATAATTATGGAGGGAGATAATGTAACAGTTAGCTGTAATTCAATACAGGATACAGAAAATAGCTTAAACAATGTAGTATTTGAGGGAGGAAATGTTAGTGCAGAAAGTGAGAATAGAACAGCAGGAAATGTTAATTTTGATGCTAGTATGATGATTGAAATGCTGAGAAATATGTGGGAAGATATTGGTAAGACTAATGATAAATTAGAAAAACTAACTCAGAATGATGAGAAATTAGAACAAAAACTAACTCAGAGTAGTGAGAAATTAGCCAAACTAACTCAGAATATGGAAAAGAATAATAGGGAATTGAGAGAAGATATTGATAGGAGTTTAGAACAAAAACTAGACCAGAATAAGAGAGAATTGAGGGAAGATATTGGTAAAAGCTTAGAACAAAACAGGGAAGAAATTGAAAAGAAATTCATGGAGCTAGATAGTAGTATGATGAGAATGAGAAATGAAAATCAGGAAATGATAGCAAATGAGATAGGCGAGGTTTCAAAGAAAATGTTAGACATGAGCAGGGAAATAGGTAACAAAGAAAGTGAGGTTAATACTAAAAGTGAACATGTTGATGTAAAATGTACAGAGTCAGGTAGTAGAATGAGTAATATTTCAAGTGAGATAAGAGAGATGAAAGAGATTATGAATGTAGATGTGAATCAGGCGCAAGTTAATTTCAGAGGGGAGATATCAGAGATACAGAAGGAGTCAGTAATGCAGAGAAATAAATTGTATGAAGAAGTTAAAGTTTTGACTGTAAATAATCAAAAGCTAATTTCTGAAATTAACAAGTACCAAGATGTTCAAATTGAAAACTCCAGTCCAGTACAGTTTAGTACAGATTTGTCAGAGTACTCTCAGATTAAAAAGAAAGCAGAAGAATTGAAAATGACAGTTGTTAAAAGATGTGTAGTTCAGGAAACTTTAGATTGTTTTCAAATGTTATCATGGGACGAAATATCATATGAATCCTTTAAGAGGCGATTCATGAACAAAAATTTGAAGGTTAGGATACGGCTACGAGTAATGTTTAGCCACACACAATTTGATCCAGGAGGGTAAATAGCAATGAGATGTAAAGTAGATGCTGGATAGTTAAAGATGAAATGCAGAGCAATGTATTGGAACGTAAGAGGGTTAACTAAATGCATATGTCATGTGAAAACAGAAATAAATTCAGAACAAAAAAAAAAAATAAAGAAAGAAAAAGAAATAAATATTTAAAAGGAAAATAACATATTTTTTTAGTAACTGTAACAGTATTAAAAATTAAGAATGTAAAGATTGAAACTTAATATGATATTAAAGTAAAAGTACGTAAATACAATTCCAAAAGTATTGTTAAAATAATAATAAATTCAGAACAAAACAAATTGGGTAAAAGTAATTAAAACAAATATTTATGTAGCAAACAGAACATATGAAACAGTGCCTAGATTTAAGAGATGTAAATATATTTGTGTAAAGGGTGAATATTTTTGGTAAATATGTTTAATAATTACAAAAAATTCTTGAATTGATAAATTTTTGTTAACAATATAAGAAAGTAAACCATTTTTTGTAACAGTAATTAAATACTTCAGGGTACAGTATTTGCTATAAAAATTATGATGTCAGATTAATGTCTAAACACATTAAACCAGAGCCAGTAAGTAGTGGCAAGATAGAGGAAAAACATGTCGTGTGTTAAATACGTGTGAAGTGTTAAGTGAAAGTGATAGCGTGTGTTCCAAGATTTAGGAGACTAAAAACCCAATTATAAAATTTCCAAACAAGTTGTAAATATTTATAATTATGTTTCTAGTGGGGCATATGATGCAGTAATTTGTGATACAAATGTAAATAATGATTGTAATATGAATATGCATTTTTATGTGACATTGATTTCAGATGTTTATTAATTGTAATTATTATTGGGAAATAAGTTTATACGGCCTTACTGAAACTGTCAATAATAGCGCAATAATGCAGAGAGGGGGGGTGAGCTGTTTATCATTATTGGAAACAAGGAAGTTACGTAATGTTGGCGCGTTTTTTCCTTGAGAATCTTCTGGAACGTTTCCCTAGAGCATATGTGTTCATAATTTTCATTGGATATTAAAATAGATGCTAATGTTGGCGCGTTTTATTAGCCAATAGTAATTCAGTTATAATCTTTAGGCATATCGGAGTGTATGGGTATAAAAGCAGTAGGTTGGAGGTAAAGTCGTTCAGTTCATCAAAAATCTGTGTACACTACACGTCGTCTTCAGTCAGTCAGTTCGTCGAAAGTATTAGTACGGCATACATCGGATATAGATTCACAAGTTACGCGCAGCAGAATTATGAAAGATCTAAAGTATGGTAAAGTTAATTATACAAAAGATTGAAGTACGTGGATTAAAAGAATTATCAGTAAGAAGTTATTATAACAGTTTCAGTTTGGCGAGTGTTAAGATCAATGTATAAATGTGATAGTTAACGTGTTCGACAATAAATGTGTAAAACAAATTTCTTCATCAGTGTTATATTTGGATAAAAGATTCCTTTCCGTTTACACACCTTGATCAAGAGACATGTTCGACCGAGAAATAATAGCTAGCCGGAGGACAGTAAACAAAATTTAAATCAAATAACAGTCGCATTCTTTCGAACACTAACACTTTTGCAAATTGCTAACACCAGATGGAGCTACAAACCGAACAAATGAATGACGTCACAAGATGGCTTCACATGAAGTAAACACACATACACAAACAAACTTTATAAAAAATACCGTTACATTGTTTAATATTTTAACCAAGTTTTGTTCCATCTCTTACTGTTCACTGTAATGCCATGATTCACTTAAAAATTGAAATTTATAGGAAGCTCCATCTGAGATACTCTTAATTTTGTACCAATTTCAATCAAATTTGAAATATGTTGACAAATTTTGTTTAAACTCTGGTGTATAAAATTTCAACTTCATACTTACAGTGGTTCATACATGAATAGAAAATTTATACAAGGCTCTCCATCTAAACTACCCCATAATTCTGTACAGATTTCAACCAAATCTGAAATGAGTCAACAAATTTTCTTGAAAGTCCTGTATATAAAATCTTGACTCTGTACTTAGAGCAAATGGCAAGCTGTTTCATGCACAGAGATGGATGCATAAGAGGACAAAGTAATGCTAATAGGTGCTCCGCAGTAGCATATATACTGTGGAGGGAGGAGGGGATAATGTGATGGGTTTGCAATGGATAGTATTTCCTAGTGTTGGATTACTTATGACTGCAATTAGAAAGGTGTTAATGTGCATATATTTTACTACAAAATTATATACCTCTGCACAAAGCTTGCGGTCATTCAGCAAGGCTTTGCTTAAATCTAATTCAGAAAAGTGCTCTTCCAATCCACGGCGAAGTGTGGAAAATGCTGGTTCCTGTTCTGCTTTAACCCAATAAAGTCGAGCCTTCTCCACAAAAAGTTCCTTCAGGTGGTATTTTTCAGCATTCAATATGTATGTGTATGCTTGTTGATATATACTATCCCTGAAACAAATATTCATTAATAATAGATTAAACTTTTCATATACTATTTATTTATTTTGTTAGAATTATCTTTAATACTCAGAAAAGATGAGAATGAACTTCAATGAAATGAAAGAATGTTAATATAAGGGCAGAACATTTAAGTTTGCCTCATATTCAACTGTCCATATTAGGTCCAATACTATTTCTGCTATTTATAAATGGCTTTGCTTTAGACGACCTCACGCCAAGTCCTTTCTCTTTGCTGATGATATGAATATTCTTATTAGGTCAAACAAGAAAGATAACTTCCTAAAGTCAGTTCATCAAATATCAGACAAAATACCTAATTATTTCACAACCTTATAATAAACATCAACAAGATGGTTGCATTGGACATCTATACAAAAGCAAATAATGAATATCTAGCTCCCCAAATCCAACTTTTTAACCAGACTATCGAGAAAGTGGGAAAAACAAAATTTCTTGGTCTTTGGGTCCAAAATAATTTGAAATGGGAAAACCACATAAGTCATATAAATAAAAAGCTAGGCACTGCATGTTACATGATGCAGATATTAGCAGGAAGCACAAGGATAGAGACCACCAGAATGGCTTATTTTGCATACGTCCATTCTTTATTACGAAATGGCATAATATTCTGGGGCGAGTCAGCAGCAAGCAAAACATGCTTTATAATGCAAAAGAAAATAATTCGAGCAATGACTGGGGCAAGTTTAAGATCATCATGTAAACCCCTGTTTAAATCATTAAACATACTTCCACTCCCTTGCATCTATATATTTCAAACAATACAGATTCCCCCTTCATGAGGAACAAAACAGTGCACCAGCATAATACAAAGCGAACCAATAATCTACATATTTCTCAACATACGAGGGTAATCCCAAAAGTAAGGTCTCCGAAGTGCTGGGATTGCAGGGAAACTGTTTGTGTGGATGTTGGCCATACTGCTTTTTTCCTTCCTCCCTCCGCTATCTTCAGAAACCACCGCACATCCCTTAGGACCCTCAGTCTTGGCTTGGCAGTCAGTTATAATGGAGCTCCTGTTAGCCACTACCGCCAGGTGCGAAGTTCGCGCAGTTATTTGCTTTTTGAATGCAAAAGGGGTTAAACCTGTCGAAATTCATCGACAGTTGATGGAAGTGTATGGAGAGTCTTGTATGGATGTCAAAAATGTTCGCAAGTGGTGTAGAGAATTTGCAAATGGTCGCACGGAAATTCATGACGAGGAAAGAAGCGGGAGACCGTCCATTTCTGAAGAAACAATCGCAAAGGTTGAACAAATCGTGCTTCAAGATCGGCGGATCACTCTCGATGAGCTCTGCATTGTTGTTCCTGAGATTTCTCGAAGCACTATTCATCGGACTTTGATTGAAGAGTTGAAATTTCGGAACGTGTGCGCAAGATGGGTCCCAAGAATGCTGACAGAAGATCACAAAAGGCAACGCGCTGAAAGTTCCCACCAATTTCTTCAACGCTATGCAGATGAAAAGGACAACCTTTTGGATTCAATAGTCACGGGTGATGAAACCTGGGCTTTCCACTTCACACCTGAGACCAAACAACAATCACATGAGTGGCGGCATTCTGGTTCACCCAAGCCGCGAAAATTCAAAAGAACACAGTCTGCCGGTAAAGTCATGGCAACTGTGTTTTGGGATCGAAAGGGGATATTGTTGGTCGACTTTATGGATCCTGGGGCAAAAATAAATGCCGACAGGTATTGTCAGACATTAAAAAAGCTCAGACGGGCAATTCAGAACCGTAGAAGAGGAATGTTGAGCAAGGGCATAAGCCTTCTCCATGACAATGCTCGCCCCCACACCGCCCGTCAAACCATGAATCTTCTGCAACAGTTTGGATGGGAAACCGTCACCCATCCACCCTATAGTCCGGACTTAGCACCCAGTGACTACCATTTGTTTCCCAAGTTGAAAGAACACTTGGCTGGAAGGCGCTTCGGTGACGACGATGAAGTGAAAAATGAGGTCCATCACTTTTTCAAGAGCAAGGCGGCAAGTTGGTATGACATGGGCATACAAAAACTGCCACAGCGTCTACAAAAATGCATCGACCGAAATGGCGATTATGTGGAAAAATAGACAAATGTTAAAGCTTCAAAACTATGTATCATTTGTTGTCAATAAAACTTTCTTTGTATTTTAAAAAAAATTGGAGACCTTACTTTTGGGATTACCCTCGTAATACCTCTCTGTGCCAAAAAAGTATATTACATTCTGGACTAAAGATATACAACTGTCTACCAAAATCTATGAAAGGAATTAAGCAAGAAAATACTCTCAAACACTCTTTAAAGGCATATCTGATTAACCACTGCTTTTACTCTATTCAAGAATTCTTAACTAAAGAGAATTTATAAGTACTTTAACATGTAATTATAATTTATTCTTGGAAACTTATAAATATTTTGGTTTGATAAATTTTGTAATATTTTGTAATCTTATCTTGACGTGTCCAGTATTGATTGCACCTTTTGTACATATGTAATCATAATTTATTTTTTTTGTAAACTTATACATATTTTGATTTATTAATTTTTGTAATATTTCGTAAATATTTTGTTGTCTTACTTTGACGTATCCAACATTGACTGTACTTCTGTACGTAACAATTAAATGGATCAATAAAAATGAAATGAAATAATCCCTGTCTTAACTCTAGCTTTTGATCAACTACATCTGTAATTTGTTTCTATCACATTTTATGCAAAACTTCACTCCACTTTCTTAAGTGTATTTTATCAATTGCTTCACTGTGTGTGATTCCACTACATTTTGGATTTCATTCCATTTATTTTCTTGATCCCTATAATGAACTCATTGCTATATTTTCATCTTAGTGCATTTGTATCAAGCGCTTTTTTCAAAGTCAACAAAGAGCAAGCTCATCCTTTCTCATTTGAAGTGTTTGCTTACTACTGTGCTGTGCTACTGTGCGAAGATGGCGGCCGTAGGAGTTGCAACACGATCAAGCAAACTTAATTTACACGAAAAAGGAAGCAACAACTTGGAAGATAAATCAACCGAACGTCTCCTAGTGATTGAAAGTACCAAAGTAACAAAGGGGAATAAAGGCAACAGAAAGGACAATCCAAATCAGGAGAAATCTGAAATACAAATGATCAGCTGTGTCCGGGAGCCATAGAGCAAACGCACGACGCGCAAACTATAGCATCGCTACATGTGGTGATTAACTTACTCAACAGGGACCTTCAAAATGCTATAAAAGAGAACAACACATTAAAAAAGGAAAATGAAGAACTCAAAAAGAAGAAAGAGTATGACTGCAAGAACGACACCTTCGCTACAGTAACCAGTAAAGGAAAACCGGATTCCGCATCAAAACAAAGTAATGGCATCGAGATCAAAAACATGTTTGATAATCTAAATAAAACACAAGAACATGCGGGAAGTGAAGTGCTAAATGTGAAACAATGTAAAAGTGAAGGTGAAATAAAAAATAAAAAAAGGTGCTCGTGATAGGTGACTCGATCCTAACATTTTCTGGCAACGTATGTCGTGAAAAAGGTTTTGAAGTACGTTGTTTTCCGGGAATAAAGGTAGGGGAGCTGCAAGGAATGGTGGAGAAGATGGATCTTCAGAAACAAAACCACATGTTATGCTGATATATGCAGGTACGAACAATATACAACAAGGCATAATGGCTGAGGAGATAATGGGGGACATCATGGATCAGGTAAATAACATTCGATTGAAATCAAAGCACACTAAAATCATAATAAGTGGGGTGCTCCGTAGATGGGACGTAAATATTACAAGAATCATGAAAATAAATCAAGAAATAAACTGGCTGTGTGAAAAGAATGACTGTCTTCTAGTAGACACTAATTTCTGGCTAGATGATAGTGACTTTGCTAGAGACAGAGTTCATCCAAATAGAAGGGGGTCTTTTAAATTTGGAAACCTGATGAACTCAGTACTAAGGGAAAACTAATTATTAAGGTGGTGAATGTTAAAACAAATGGTATTGACTCAATTACTGAAACGTTCTACACTCCTAAACATAAACATAACAATACTGTTTCAAATACAAACACTATAAACAATAAAAAATCTGATGTTACACTCACATGACTTTCTCTACTCTTGTACAAACTATTTTTACAAACGCTTATTCTCCATATGCTTCATGTTAATCGAGATGTTAATCTTATTGCTAATTTTCTTGTAGATGCAAGGGGAATTGGTAGGCTTTAAGTGATAGTCAAATATTTTAAGAGGTGGTTGCTATGTGGAGTATTCCATTCTCTTTGCATTACCAGTACAAAAAAAAAAAAAATGAATAACCAATTTGAGAAAAAGTATAAGTATTGGAAAATTTAAGGGAATAACAAGCAATATCTCAAAAATGGTTCACCCAACAAAAAAAATGTATATGACATAAATTGTGTATTTTAATGCGATCTACAGTTTTTGTGTAGTAAAATTTTGTCTATCTCTTATGGTTTACCAGTTATGCAAAAGTCGTTCACAATGAAGAATACTTTTGGAGACATTCCCAGAAAATTCGAGATATACATTTCATTTGTCATGAAAATATCTTAAACATATGATATTTTAATCAAAATCGTTAGAGCCATTTTTGAGAAAATTAAAATTTTCGAAAAATGTTCCAAGTAAAGGGTAATCTGGGGTGGGGGATTTTCTTGAAAACCTTTGTGTCGCATCTCTGGAAGATACTGAACCTAAATACCAAGTTTGGGTATATCTGACAGTTCGTTTCTGAGCTATGCTGTTCACAGACACACACATGGACATGTTTCCAAAAATGCTTTTTTTGGATTCAGGGGGGTCTCAAAACATATATTTCCGGTGAAATCTTGGTATCGAATTTTTGGGCGGAATACAATACTTCCCCTTCTTACTATATGTAGTAGAGAAAGTATAAAATTCTAATATTTCATCAAAATGTGCAATACATATCCAACAAAGCTGAAGAAATAGAAGTAGCATTAAATGAATGTAAACTGATATTGCGGTGTTAACAGAACATGGACTGGACGATATGCAAATAATAAGCCTTCAAATACATAATTATAAATTGCTAGCACACTATTCCAGAAGAATCATAAAGGGGGTGGGGTAGCTATATTCTTAAGAAGAGGAGTAAACTTTACTACATTAAACTGGGAGAAGGATTTCAGCATGGAAAAAATTTGTGAAGTAGCCTCAACAAAAATACAAACAGGAAACCTAAACCTGCAAATAATTGGTCTGTACAGAGTATGTGATTTTCTTCGCTCTCTTGCAAACTTGCTAAATAAAAAAAAGAGTGGCATAAACAACAAATTGATATTAATAGGGGATCTAAATATAAATACTACTGCAAATAATACAGATTATAAAGACCTACTTGTCTTAATTACAAGTTACAATTTAAAAGGCATTATTAAAGAGCCAACTAGAATCACACCAACCTCAGCCACATCGATAGATCATATTTTGTGACCTCTTTATTAACTAGTTCAATGGGGGGTAGAGCAACTCGGTACCGAAAGATCTTAGTTTACATTATACGAGGTCAGACGGGGGACGCAGCTAAGAGAAATATGAAAAATATATCAGAATACTTCTAGGAAAACTATTAATACATGGCGTGGATGAGGGAAGGGACTATCTACTATGATAATTTAAACATACGGATGATGGATGGTAAGTGGATTTATTGATGTAAAGGGATACAGTACCTCCTTGTTTCCATGTCTGTAGGTGAGGACGCCATGCTTGTACGCATGGGTAGCGTGCACACACACGTCTTGCATTGAACAGTGACTAGTCTCGACTCTACTGAACCCCCACGCTCAACTCGGCGTGGTGACGCTATGCTAACTCGCTTATCCCCTCCACTATTGCGCAATACCCGATCCGGGCAGCCAGGTCACATAAGCAACAATGCTCGTACGTCACAATATTATAACCAATATTGAAGAGTGTAAATACACAACAGAAATCGTAGATTATTGCATTTTGGACCACAGTGCCCAAATTATTGATATCAGCCATATGCGGGAAGAATTAGAAAATACAGAATTTATGAAGTTATGACTATTAGAAATCTGAACCAGCTTCTAGACAGTTTAAGCAACGAGGGATGGGGCGGAGTGTATAAATTGCAGGATAGTAATAAAAACTGGGACTGCTTCTTTGATACAATAAAACGGCACCTAGATAAACACTGTCCACTCAAAAACAAAAGGGTTGCAAAACCTCGTAACCATAATATTAAAATTCCATTTGAAGCAAAAAAAATTAGGGATAAAATGAAGGATTACCATGCCTTATATAAATCAACAAACTTAGTTATTTATAGGGATAAATGTCTAAAAAAGCAGTATGCCCAAGAACTGATTAATCTAAAGAGACAACAATTTACTGAAAAAATAATAAAATCAAATAATAAGGCAAAGACGATATGGGGAATTGTAAAAGAACATCAGGTAAACAATAAGACATTTGAAAACATAACCTTAGAAGAAAACGCGCAGGTAGTAAAAAATCCTAAAGATGTTTGTCAGATGTTCAATAATTACTTTTTAAAAATGGGAATCGATAAAATCAGTCAGATTAGTGATACAACTCATGGGACAAATGGACTATTATCTTCCATTTATCTAAAAGGAACCACTAAAACAGAGTTAGAAAAAATAATAAACGAACTACATAATAACATGTCGAAAGGATGGAATGAAATATCCACAAAAACACTAAAACATTGTAAATATGCCTTACTAGACATACTGGAGCACCTGATAAATACATCACTAATTGAGGAATCTTTCCCTGATTGTTTAAAAATAAGCATAGTTCGGCCAATATTTAAAAAAGGCAATAAAACAAAAGTAGAAAATTATAGGCCTATTTCCATAACTTCTGTCTTTGCTAAAGTTTTCAAAAAAGTGCTAAATAATAGATTACTCAACTTTCTAAATAAATATAATATACTAAGTAAATCCCAACATGGATTCAGAAAAACTCACTCCACAACCACTGCTATAGCAGAGCTATATCATACTATACTCCAACAGCTTGAAAATGGATATTCCTTGACTTATCTAAAGCGTTCGACAGTGTATCACATGTAATGCTGCTGAATAAACTGCAGAAATATGGCATAAGGGGAAAATTTTACAGAATATTAAGATCCTACCTTGAAAACAGGAAACAATGTACAGTAGTCAGAACCAAGAGTAAACACACAATAGAATCTATCACATCCGATTATGGAAACGTCAAAGCAGGAGTACCTCAAGGATCTGTCCTAGGGCCAATACTATTTTTACTTTATATAAATGATCTTCCAATAACTGCACACTTCAAAACAGTGGTGTATACAGATGACACCTCATTAATATTTGGACACTATGAAGTAAACGAAATGAAGAAAATAATAACTACAGAAATGCAAATTATTTACAATTATCTTACAAACAATAGCCTGAAAGTAAATCTTCAAAAAACAAAAACAGTAATGTTCCAACACCGTAATAACAGGTATAGCAATAAAAGTCCTATAAATGTAGCGATAAATAGCAAACCTATCCAGCAATTAGATAAAATAAAATTCTTAGGGGTAATTATCGATGAAAACCTAACCTTTAGACACCATATTGACTACATATGTAAGAAGATAAGTACAAATCTCTACTTAATAAGGAACCTAGCAAATTACTTAAGTTTTCAACATCTAAATTGACCTACTATGGAATAATACATCCACATCTACAACATGCAGCTGAGGTTTGGGGCAGCTCTTGTATAACTAACATGAACAAATTAGTAGTCTTACAGAAGAAATGTATATATAAAGTAAATAGAAGAGAATCATGTAGAAATGTCTTTGTAGATAACAAAATTCTAACGGTAGTATTTTTATATGTTTTTAAAGTAGTCATGTTTGTAGTTAGTAAAGACAGAGTAGGTAACTTAAATAAGCACTATCATAACCACGAAACAAGGTCACTAAACAATTACCATAGAATAACTGTAAATAAGTCAACAGATAAAGATCCCTTAATAATGGGAAAATACTATTCAATAAATTACCGATTTCAATAAAAACAAAAAAGGGAAACTGTTTAAAAATGAACTAAACAAATATCTAATACAAAAATGTTTGTATAAGCTGGATGAATTGTAATATAAATATGTATATATTTCTGATGTATCTGACAACATGTAAGTGTTATTATGGATAAAATAAATTGAATTGAATTATCATTATGTTGGTCGCTAATTTTTTTCCCTTTCTGAAACCTCCTTAAAACTGTTGCTGTTTTGCTTTCCTTCTCAGCATTTTCCTATAACCAATCTGCTATTACCCCTACATATCTTTTTTTTCTTCTAAAATAGACTAATTCCTCTGCAATTACCTGCTTTATTTGTATCTTACCTACCTCTTTAAAGGGAAGCACCATAATTATCCTCCAGTTTTCGGGTATGTTTTCTCTTTTACACTTTATTTAAGAACTCTACCATTATTCTCATACCATCATCTGTTTTACCAAATATTTTACAGAATTCTCTGGTATTTAAGCTATATCTGCTGTCTTATTGTAGCATATAAAGGAATTTTATTAATTTAATTGGGTGTTGTTATTTCATGATTTGGCATTTGGGGGGAAGTTATCTGTGAGTATTTGTTGAATTCACTAATGGTCATTAACTATCAAATAGCTGACTCATGGAGACAGTTGATAGAACTTTGCAGAACATTTGGTTTTGTAAACTACTCACTGTGTATCCGCTAGTTGACGTCTTGTCCACTGTCTTATTCTCTCTCAAGACATTCAGCATAAAGAGCTCTAGTGTGTGTGTCCCACTCCGGGCTGCTATCTTGTGTTGACGCCAGGATGAAATGACAGGTGAAATTGAAAGTCTATTTCTCGCTTAATAAAATGTAATCCATTTTGATTTCAGCTTTAGCTATTCTTATTTTGCAATGCCTGATCAAGTGTGACTCCTCCCCTTCAGTAGTAAATATGTAGTCTCTGAAATTGTGAATTAATAAAGTATAGTTTGGGTACCTCTTTGTTGTTGCCAAGCGAGTCGTCTCAGTTGCATTAATGGAGTGGGTTTTGTTTTAATGTGCAGCAGATGTAATCTTATTCTTCTTTATTTTTCTCATTTGTTCTTCTACCGGTGGCGCCATGGCCGAGTGGTTAGGCCGCTCGCCTCCCACAGAGGCGGCCCGGGTTCAATCCCAGGGACCTGCATGTGGGATTTTGGTGGAGAAGTGGCATCTGGGTGGGTTTTCTCCGGTTTTCCCCGCCATTCATTCCACCAACTGCTCCATCATCACCTTTCCTTTCATCCATTTCACCCACATTTCGTTTCATCTACTTCCTTCATCCCGCATCGGGCTGATCACCCATCCTGGATGCTCTGTCTGATCCATGAGTGTCTGCTCCTCGACGGGCCTCTGACCCCAGGCACCCGCTTGTAAGTCCTGGGGGGTGTAAGTCCTACATAAGAGGAGGGTAAACAGATAATGAATGAATGAATGTTCTTCTACCATAGTAAATGTAATTTCTTTGACCAATTTTCATTTTTAACAATTAACTAGCACTTTCCAATTTCATGGCTCTCTGTAACATTAGCAACTCACTCCACCAATGTCCAAAGTATTCCATCTATTCTTTTGGTATACCTTTTCTCGTTACACTGTTTATAAATATGTTTCACACTTACCACTTACCTATATTTCCTTTGTAACCTGTTTGTTTCCTTGTTTTATCTTGCCACTCCTTTCTTTTAGATTCCAACAAACACTTATATCCCCATTTGCTTAATAAGAAAGTCTGCCTATCACAATCTTCTGTACTCCTTCTCCTCTAGAACTGGTCAAGTTTCTATCTCTTTTTCTTAACATCTAGAAATCTACTATTTCTCAGCCAGCAGTTTGAAACCTAGTTTATTTTCCAATATTTGTTCCACAATCTAATTCAGCAATCCGTTATTTCCTTCCATTCCAAATAAAAAACTGTGAATATAAAGTGACCATGAAATCACTCCAAACATAAAACTCTTAAAACTGATCAACAGCAGCAATGAATTGGACATCTGGGAAAAAATACATATTGTCAAACACAAGAATCATCTAATGAATTTTGAACTACCGCCACCCAGCAGCCTTTGGAAGTTCATCAACTCAGCACCAGAGAACACCACTAACCACACACATTCCCCAGACAATAACCGGCAAAATCAGGTGAAAACATGCTGACGATGGGAGCAAACTGTTGTCCCGAAACGCGTTCAAAGTAAGAACCTTTTAGTGATATAGTGTAACAACCTCCAACTCTCTCTAGTTTTAAAAAATAAAATGACTGTTTTAATTTACTTTAGTTCATTTTGCTATTTTGGAATATCCCATATATTTACTGAAATAAATGCCAAAAAATTATCTAATTTTAGTAACTGTTATTAATGCACTAATACCATAAATTTATTTTCTTTTATATCTTTTTTTTTTTTTTCATTTCTTTCCTTCAAACATTTTAATATACACAATTTTGCATATACATGCAATAATTTGCAAACTGTTTTATGTGCACCAAAGAACAAAGTTAATCTATGGTTCTAAATGTATATAAAAATAATCAAGTGGTGGATTGGCTAATGCTTTGTACTGAAAACAATATGACCACTATAAGCACTGACATTTACCTTAACGATTGAGGCAGTATTTTTAACACTTAAATAATTTCAGTCTAATTATATAATATGTAAACTCAATAACAGCCCGCCTTAAAGCAATATGTGCATGTAATAATTTGTAAAATGTATGTAACAGTCATTGCATATGCTAATATTATTGTATTCATGTGTAATAATGCTATGTGAATATATTACGTAATTTAATAATCTAGGAGCTGTGAGAATAATAAGTTAAAAGTTGCTAACAATGAGGTAATAATGAGGTAACCTTGAGGCAATAATGAGTAAGAATGTTTAATAATGCTACTAGTCATTATTGGAGCAACAATAATGTAAATTTTAGTGACAGTTTATAAAATAGCCAATCAACAACCAGAAAAAGCTTTAGTTAAATGAAGGTATTCTATTGGAGTAGGATTAGCCAATCACAAACTGAAAAGGAGAAACATTTACAAATGGAGAAGTCAGTTGCCTGCAGACAGAGTTACTAACCAGATGCAAAAAGCGTTCTCAAGAAATATAATATGTATTCGTGTGAGACGAAAAATAAGTTTACGTGTTAAAAAAATGTGTAATTAATCAATAAAAAGAATCTCACAGCTCTCTATATCAGTGAAGTGTTAATTAAATCGTATCCAGTATTAATAAAAGGAGTGAAGTAAAATTATAATCTGTGTAAGCTTACATTCTTGTTGCATCACAACCCTGCCAAGATATCCATGTCTCTAAAATAAATACTGACGCAGCCGAGGCAAACATAAATATGTAATATTTAAAGAAACAGTCAAATTACAAAGTTAATATTTTTTTTTAAGCTTGGGGCAAAGGCCACCTGAAAGTACACTTGAGGTGAAGGCTACCAGAAGCTGTTTACTATACGTGCGGTTGCAACTACTTCAAGTGTTCGGCTCCCCAACAGTTGAAATATAATACAACTCCTTCAATACAACCTACTTTAAATTGACGCCCAAAGCGTGGTGCTAATAACATAACAAACTACAGTGGAATCCCGTTAGCACGTTCCTCATTAACACGTTTTCCCATGTATTACATTCAATTATAAAAGTCCCAGTACCAAATCACCAAATGTAATAAATAACGTTTGCTTAGTGCGTTTTCCCGATCCCGCTTACTACGTTTGAAGTTTGATGTCCTCATTCACTGTTTTGGCCAATCCTTGATCGGTCCAGTGGGAGAAGGCGCTTCACATTCAAAGTTTGACATCCTCATTGGCTACTTTGGTCAATCCTCGGTCACGGGGTGGATACTGGCAGCCAACCACATGCATGTATGTAAATATTTGTGTGACACGATTTGTGTGGGCGGTAAAGAATGCTTTACCTTGGCGTGGTAAACGCCAACGATAGTTTCTACTGTTGAGTGTTGACCAAACATACGTAGATCGTATTTTAACTTTTCATTTGCAATGAAAAAAATAAAGTGTAGTAAATAACCAATAGTGAAAAAGAAAATCCTTGAAATAGATCACAATCCAAATATGAAACATGTGGATATAGTGCGGAAGTTAAACATTCCTCCGTCAACCTTAAACGCAATTGTTAGCAAACCTAAATTGATTAAAACTGCTTTTAAAGAAGGGAAAAATGCAAAAACAAAACTTTCCTCTTGGAAAATAGGATCAGAACGAAATTTGTTGCATGGAAACAATTACCGTATTCAAATTGTATTGAATACGCCAAATATGCATTTGCCTATTGTACTCTTAACATGAAGCATGCTCATAATTGTTTTTTTCTTTTTTAGCGGAAATTGTTATCACATGTGTAATAAAACGCACAGCAAGGCCACTCTTGTCGCTTCCATAATTTGCAATTTATTTTCTCAAAAACATTCATAACCTCAAAAATCCAAGTTGACCAACATAAAAGCTTGAATTATTTATTTTCAGGCTTTGTGTATCCAAATCCATTTGAACACATATTGAATTCAACATGGATTGTACTCAAAATTGATTTCAATTACCCATGGAGACGTAGTAATTATTAGATTTTATTACATAACTATGTTCTTAAATTGCATATTTTGCATTTTCATTAACACGTTTTCTGCCTATGACGTCCAAATCCTTAGGTCCCTGCAAAAACGTACTAACGAGATTCTACTGTACCTACTTAACGATATCTCAAATTGTTTCTTTTACTGAAATTTAAAAAAGAATGCTTTTTGAATAATGCACATCACTTTTATATTTTATTTTGATACTTGATATAAACAAAGCAGAAAACTTACTTGCGAGCTGAGACTGCACTCTGTAGCCAACATTTGCCAACCTCCTGATCAAGAAGTTGTCCAAGTGAGGGAAACTGTGGTTCCACTCTCTTTTTAGCTAATTCCAAAAGCACCCTGCGCAAGCACAGGATTGGTTCTTTTGCCTGAGAGTTCTGTTGAACAAACTGTAACCGTTCGTCCCAACTATGCACCAGGTCTTGCACCAGAACTTTGCATTCTGTTTCTTCTTCCAGTTTCAAAATATTTCCAACTAATTTTTCTGCCATTTCAATTTCACTCATCATATGCAACCTGAAACAAAAAGTAACAAATTATATCAACTCAATATGCATTTTAAATATGTGTGTATCTAATGCTTAGGGTTTAGCAACAAAGCCATTATCCTTTTTGCTGTCAAGTCTGGATATGATTTGAGTGTTCGCAGATTAATAAACGATCCATACTTATTTCTTCTTCCTTATTGCATAGCAGACAATTTGGAGATGGCAGCAATCCAATTTTGTGCAGACGTTTGCTGAGACAGACATGTCCAGTGGTAAGCCTGAACATGGAGAAAGCTGTTTTTCCAGGTAGTTCAGTATGTTTTGCGATAGTATTTATATATGTTTTGAGCCCCACGTTGTGGTAGCCAATTTGTAGTAACTTTATTGCTTACGTAATATGTTTTTACGTAAATTATTAGAACTTGAAGATCTTATATTGTGCTGCTTTTGTTTTGCTTGGTTACATAATTTTAACTGCCCCACGTATGGGTAGCCAATTTGTAACGGTATTACTTACAAATGTTTGTTTATATCACGTGTGTTGAAGCCATCTTGTGACGTCATTCATTTGTTCGGTTTGTAGCTCCATCTAGTGTTAGCAATTTGTGGTACCTAATATCAGTGTTTGAAAGAATTTTAAGTTTTGTTTACTGTCCTCCGGCTAGCTATTATCTTATCTTGGGTCGAACATGTGTCTTGATCAGGGTTGTGTAAACGGAAAGGAATCTTTTATCCAAAAAGAACACTGATGAAGAAATTTGTTCTATAATTTTTATTGTTGAACACGTTCACTATCACTTTTACATATTGATCTAGATACTCGCCAAACTGAAATTGTTATAATAACTTCTTACTGATCACTTTTAATCAACGTACTTCAACCTTTTGTATAATTAACTTTACCATACTTTAGATCTTTCATAATTCTGCTGCGCGTAACTTGTGAATCTATATCCGATGTATGCCGTACTAATACTTTCGACGAACTGACTGACTGAAGACGACGTGTAGTGTACACAGATTTTTGATGAACTGCACGCAAGCTACCTCTAACCTACCCTATTTATACGCCTTCATCCAGATACGCCTAAAGATTATAACTGAACTGCAATTGGCTAATAAAACGCGCCAACATTAGCGTCCATTTTAATATCCAATTAAAATTATGAATACATATGCTTTAGGGAGGAAACATTCCAGAAGTTTCTACCGAAAACGCGCCAACATTACGTAACTTCCTCATTTCCAATAATGATAAACAGCTCACCCCCCCTCTCTGCATTATTGCGCTATTATTGACAGTTTCAGTAAGGCCGTATAAACTTATTTCCCAATAATAATTACAATTAATAAACATCTGAAATCAATGTCACATAAAAATGCATATTCATATTACAATCATTATTTACATTTAAGTAATTTGTGATACAAATTACTGCATCATATGCCCCACTAGAAACATAATTATAAATATTTACAACTTGGTTGGAAATTTTATAATTGGGTTTTTAGTCTCCTAAATCTTGGAACACAGGCTATCACTTTCACTTAACACTTCACACGCATTTAACACCCGACATATGTTTTTTTTTGTTTTTTTTTTATCTCGCCACTACTTACTGGCTCTTGTTTAATGTGTTTAGACATTAATCTGACATTACAAAAAAAATTTTTTTATAGCAAATACTGTACCCTGAAGTATTTAATTACTGTTACAAAAAATGGTTTACTTTCTTATATTGTTAACAAAAATTTATCAATTCAAGAATTTTTTTGTAATTATTAAACATATTTACCAAAAATATTCACCCTCTACACAAATACATTTACATATCTTAAATCTAGACAATGTTTCACCTTTTCTGTTTGCTACATAAGTAATTTGTTTTTTTTTTTTAATTATTTTTACCCATTTTTGTTATTTTGTACTTTATTTTAACAATATTCTTGGAATTGTATTTACGTACTTTTAATTTAATATCATATTAAGTTTGATACGGTAATTTGTATCACAAATTACTTAAAGGTAAATAATTATTTTAATATAAATATGTATTTTTATGTGACATTGATTTCAGAGGTTTATGAATTGTCATTATTATTGGTAAATAATAATATACGGCTCTACTGAAACTGTCAATAATAACGCAATAATGCAATGAAGGGGTTAGTTGTTTATCGTTACCGGGAACCAGGAAGTTACGTAATGTTTCGCGCCTTTTTAGTAAAAAAAGCTTCCAGAATGTTCTATAAAAGTAATATGTATTAGTGGTTTTCATTGGGTATTAAAATAGACGCTAATGTTGGCGCGTTTTATTAGCCAATAGCAGTTCATTTATAATCTTTAGGCGTATCTTGAGGCAAGCCTATAAATAAGCCAGGTCGAGTTAGCGGGTCCCCCAGTGTTCAACAAGATTCTCAACATATAACACGTCAGCTCCCAGTTCAACAAGATTCTCATGTCGGTCTCTAAATTCATCAAGTTACGCGCAGCAGAAGTACGAGAAATCTTATAAAGTATTATACATTTAAATATATAAAGTTGAAGTACGTGAGTTAAAAGTGATAAGAAGTTATTACAAACAGTTTCAGTTTGGGCGAGTATCCAAATTAATATGTAAATGTGTTAGTGCACGTGTTCGACAATAAAACATTATAAAACACATTTCTTCACTAGTAATTTTTGGATAAACGATTCCTTTCCGCTTCACACCCTTCAAGAGAAACATGTTCGACCCTAAATAGCTAGCCGGTGGACATTTAAAATTCATGCAAATTGCTAACGCCAGAGGGATCTACGGACCAGACCAAACCAACGAGTGACGTCACACAAGATGGCAACGCAGAAGTCAACATAACATTCTCCCATCATATTGGCTTCCACAACGTGGTGCTATAAACACGTAAAATTGCTATTGCAAATTGGCTCCCATACGTGGGGCAGTTAAAGTTATGTAAACAAACATTTATTTGCAACATTTGTTACGTAAAACAGAATACGTAAGCTATACCGCATCAAATTGGCGCCCGGACGTGGGGCGAAGTGACTAGGAAAGGAAGGCGAAGTGACTAGGAAAGGAAGGCGAAGTGACTAGGAAAGGAAGGCGAAGTGACCAGGGAAGGAAGGCGAAGTGACCAGGAAAGGAAGGCGAAGTGACCAGGAAAGGATCAGCATAATCAGGACGTGGAACGAAAGCAGCAGTAAAATGATCTACAAGACGCAGATTCCAGAAACAAGAGGAGCGACAAACGGCGCGGATAAGTGGATACAAAAAAACATCGAAACGACGTAGATTCATCACAATACAACGCAGAAGCGACATACAAATCTAGGAGAAAGGGGCAGAACGCTGGACATCAAAGCTACATCAGCAGACAGCGTCACAAAAGGTCAGAATATAGTAATTTTTTTTAGAAAACAAAAACAATGGCCACTAATAATATTGAAGAAACAATGATGAAAGGGGATAGTGTGACAGTTAGCTGTAATTCAATACAGGTTACAAAAAAAAGCTCAAACAATGTAGTATTGGAGGGAGGAAATGTTAGTGTAGAAAATAAGAATAGAATAGCAGGAAATATTACTATTGATGCTGGTATGATGAAGGAAATGATGGAATTGCTGAGAAATATTAGTAAGAAAATAGATCAAAACAGGGAAGATCTTGGTAAGAAATTAGATCAAGAAAGGGAAGAAATGCAAAAGAGTTTTGAGAAATTAGGGGAAGCTATGGACAGGGATCATAGTAAATTAATGGAAAGTATTGGTAGGAGTAATGAGATATTAGAGCAAAAAGTAGATAAAAGCAGGGAAGAAATTGAAAAGAAAGTTACGAAGCTAGATAGTAGTATGCCAGAAATGAGAGATGAAAATGAGGAAGTAATAGTAAGTGAGACAGGAGAAGTTTCAAAGAAAATGCTAGACATGAGCAGGGAAATATGTAACAAAAAAAGTGAGGTTAATACTAAAAGTGAGGTTAATGTAGAATGCACAGAGTTAGGAAGTCAAATGAGTATTATTTCAAGTGAGATAAGAGAGATAAAAGAGGTTAGGAATGTAGATGTAAAAGAGGCGCAAGTTAATTTCAGTGGGGAAATATCAGAAATACAGAAAGAATCAGAAATGCAAGGAAATAAATTGTACCAAGATTTTCAAAATGAAAACTCCAGTCCAGTACAGTTTAGTACAGATTTGTCAGAGTACTTTCAAATTAAAGAGATAGTAAAAGAATTGAAAATGAAAGTTGTTAAAAGATGTGTTGTTCAAGAAACTGTAGATTGTTTTCAAATGTTATCATGTGATGAAATTTCAAATGAATACAAGAGGTTATTCATGAACAATAATTTGAAGGTTAGGTTACGGCTACGAGTAATGTTTAGCCACACACAATTTGATCCAGGAGGGTAAATAGCAATGTGATGTAAAGTAAATGCTGGATAGTTAAAGACGACTTGCAGAGAAATGTATTGGAACGTAAGAGGGTTAACTAAATATATATGTCATTTGAAAAGAGAAATGTTTAAAAAAAAAAAAAAAAAAAAAAAAAAAAATAAATGAATAAATTTTTAGTAACTGTAACAACATTTGAAAATTAAGAATGCAAAGATTGAAATTTAATATGATATTAAAGTAAAGGTACGTAAATACAATTCCAAGAGTATTGTTAAAATAAAATACAAAATAAATACCATCGCAAATTGATTGAGAAAACAGAAATAAATTCAGAACAAAAATAAATATAAAAAAAAAAAAAAAAATATATATATATTTATGTAGCAAACAGAAAAGGTGAAACATTGTCTAGATTTAAGAGATGTAAATATATGTAGAGGGTGTATATTTTGGTAAATATGTATAATAATTACAAAAATCTTAAATGTATAAATTTTTGTCAACAACTTAAAGTAAACAATTTGGTAGTAGTAAATAAGTAATTCAGGGTAAAGTATTTGCTATAAAAAAAAAAAATTTTTTTTGATGTCAGATGAATATCTAAATTAATTAAACCAGAGCCAGTAAGTAGTGGCGAGATAAAACATATGTCGTGTGTTAAATACGTGTGAAGTGTTAAGTGAAAGTGATAGCGTGTGTTCCAAGATTTAGGAGACTAAAAACAAAATTATAAAATTTCTAAACAAGTTATAAATATTTATAATTATGTTTCTAGTGGGGCATATGATACGGTAATTTGTATCACAAATTACTTAAAGGTAAATAATTATTTTAATATAAATATGTATTTTTATGTGACATTGATTTCAGAGGTTTATGAATTGTCATTATTATTGGTAAATAATAATATACGGCTCTACTGAAACTGTCAATAATAACGCAATAATGCAATGAAGGGGTTAGTTGTTTATCGTTACCGGGAACCAGGAAGTTACGTAATGTTTCGCGCCTTTTTAGTAAAAAAAGCTTCCAGAATGTTCTATAAAAGTAATATGTATTAGTGGTTTTCATTGGGTATTAAAATAGACGCTAATGTTGGCGCGTTTTATTAGCCAATAGCAGTTCATTTATAATCTTTAGGCGTATCTTGAGGCAAGCCTATAAATAAGCCAGGTCGAGTTAGCGGGTCCCCCAGTGTTCAACAAGATTCTCAACATATAACACGTCAGCTCCCAGTTCAACAAGATTCTCATGTCGGTCTCTAAATTCATCAAGTTACGCGCAGCAGAAGTACGAGAAATCTTATAAAGTATTATACATTTAAATATATAAAGTTGAAGTACGTGAGTTAAAAGTGATAAGAAGTTATTACAAACAGTTTCAGTTTGGGCGAGTATCCAAATTAATATGTAAATGTGTTAGTGCACGTGTTCGACAATAAAACATTATAAAACACATTTCTTCACTAGTAATTTTTGGATAAACGATTCCTTTCCGCTTCACACCCTTCAAGAGAAACATGTTCGACCCTAAATAGCTAGCCGGTGGACATTTAAAATTCATGCAAATTGCTAACGCCAGAGGGATCTACGGACCAGACCAAACCAACGAGTGACGTCACACAAGATGGCAACGCAGAAGTCAACATAACATTCTCCCATCATATTGGCTTCCACAACGTGGTGCTATAAACACGTAAAATTGCTATTGCAAATTGGCTCCCATACGTGGGGCAGTTAAAGTTATGTAAACAAACATTTATTTGCAACATTTGTTACGTAAAACAGAATACGTAAGCTAAAGCTTCATCAAGTTTCAATCTTTGCATTCTTAATTTTCAAATGTTGTTACAGTTACTAAAAATTTAATTTTTTTTTTTTTAAACATCTCTCTTTTTTTTTTTTATATAATTTATTTCTCTTTTCAAATGACATATATATTTAGTTAACCCTCTTACGTTCCAATACATTTCTCTGCAAGTCATCTTTACCTATCCAGCATTTACTTTACATCTCATTGCTATTTACCCTCCTGGATCAAATTGTGTGTGGCTAAACATTACTCGTAGCCGTATCCTAACCTTCAAATTTTTGTTCATGAATAACCTCTTGTATTCATATGAAACTTCGTCCCATGATAACATGTGAAAACAATCTACAGTTTCTTGAACAACACATCTTTTAACAACTTTCATTTTCAATTCTTTTACTATCTCTTTAATCTGAGAATACTCTGACAAATCTGTACCAAACTGTACTGGACTGGAGTTTTCATTCTGAACATCTTGGTAAAATTTATTTCTTTGCATTACTGTCTCCTTCTGTATTTCTGATATCTCCCCTCTGAAATTAACTTGCGCCGGATTCACATCTACATTCATAACCTCTTTTATCTCTCTTAGCTCACTTGTAATACTACTCACTTGATTTCCTAACTCTGTGCATTCTACATTAACCTCACTTTTTTGGTTAGATATTTCCCTACTCATGTCTAACATTTTCTTTGAAACTTCACCTATTTCATTTGCTATCATTTCCTGATTTTCATTTCTCATTCTCATCATACTACTATCTAGCTCCATGAATTTCTTTTCAATTTCTTCCCTGTTTTGTTCTAAGCTCTTACCAATATCTTCCCTTAATTCTCTCTTATTCTGATCTAGTTTTTGTTCTAAACTCCTATCAATATCTTCTCTTAATTTCTCATTATTCTTTTGCATATCTTCCCTGTTTTGATCTATTTTCTTTTCTAATTTCTCATTATTCTTACAAATTTCTTTCCTTAATTGATCTGTAATACTCTGAGTTAATTTTTGTTCTAATTTCTCATTATTCTTTTGCATATCTTCCCTGTTTTGATCTATTTTCTTACTAAGATCTTCCCTCATTTCCCTATTATTCTTTTCCATAATCCTACTAGTATCAAGATTAACATTTCCTGCTATTCTATTCTGACTTTCTGCACTAACATTTCCACCCTCAAATCCTAAAAAGTTTGAGCTATTTTCTGTAACCTGTATTGGATTACAGCTAACTGTTACATTATCTCCCTCCATAATTATTTCTTCTGTATTATTAGTAGCCATTGTTTTCTTTACCCTACCACTCCTTAAGTACATTTGAAGGTTACAATTTTGTTTTCTAAAACAAAAAATTACGATACTCTGACCTTTGTGATGCTGTCTGTTGCTGTTACATTGATGTCCAGCTTCCTGCCCCTCTCTCCTAGATTTGTATGTCGCTTCGATGAATCTTCGTCGTTTTGTTGTCCTGTAGTTTGAATTTCCCTGTTGCCTTGTAATCTCGGAATTACGATCGTAGTCTGTCGTCCCTGTTGTTTCTGGAATCTGCGTCTTGTAGATCATTTCACTGCTGCATTCGTTCCACGTCCTGGTTCCTTTCCTGGTCACTCTGCTCCTTCCTGGTTATGCTGATCCTTTCCTGGTCATCGTGTTCCTTTCCTGGTCACTATGCTCCACGTTCTGGGTGCCAATTTGCGATAGTATTTATATATGTTTTGAGCCCCACGTTGTGGTAGCCAATTTGTAGTAACTTTATTGCTTACGTAATATGTTTTTACGTAAATTATTAGAACTTGAAGATCTTATATTGTGCTGCTTTTGTTTTGCTTGGTTACATAGTTTTAACTGCCCCACGTATGGGTAGCCAATTTGTAACGGCATTACTTACAAATGTTTGTTTACATCACGTGTGTTGAAGCCATCTTGTGACGTCATTCATTTGTTCGGTTTGTAGCTCCATCTAGTGTTAGCAATTTGTGGTACCTAATATCAGTGTTTGAAAGAATTTTAAGTTTTGTTTACTGTCCTCCGGCTAGCTATAATCTTATCTTGGGTCGAACATGTGTCTTGATCAGGGTTGTGTAAACGGAAAGGAATCTTTTATCCAAAAAGAACACTGATGAAGAAATTTGTTCTATAATTTTTATTGTTGAACACGTTCACTATCACTTTTACATATTGATCTAGATACTCGCCAAACTGAAACTGTTATAATAACTTCTTACTGATCACTTTTAATCAACGTACTTCAACCTTTTGTATAATTAACTTTACCATATTTTAGATCTTTCATAATTCTGCTGCGCGTAACTTGTGAATTTATATCCGATGTATGCCGTACTAATACTTTCGACGAACTGACTGACTGAAGACGACGTGTAGTGTACACAGATTTTTGATGAACTGCACGCAAGCTACCTCTAACCTACCCTATTTATACGCCTTCATCCAGATACGCCTAAAGATTATAACTGAACTGCAATTGGCTAATAAAATGCGCCAACATTAGCGTCCATTTTAATATCCAATTAAAATTATGAATACATATGCTTTAGGGAGGAAACATTCCAGAAGTTTCTACCGAAAACGCGCCAACATTACGTAACTTCCTCGTTTCCAATAATGATAAACAGCTCACCCCCCCTCTCTGCATTATTGCGCTATTATTGACAGTTTCAGTAAGGCCATATAAACTTATTTCCCAATAATAATTACAATTAATAAACATCTGAAATCAATGTCACATAAAAATGCATATTCATATTACAATCATTATTTACATTTAAGTAATTTGTGATACAAATTACTGCATCAGTTTTAGGTATTTGTTTATTAATTTTTCTCCTTTGGAATTTAATACATTTGCGGTTAATTTGGAGTTATAATTATTAATGATTTTTACTTTCTCTACTACGTACATAGTAGGTAGAGAAGGTATTATATTCCACCCAAAAATTTGATATGAGATTTCACTGGAAATACATGTTTTGAGACCCCAAAATACAAAAAAAAAACATACAACATTTTTAGTAAAAGGTCCGTGTGTGTATCTGTGAACAGCATAATCCAAAAACAAATAGTCAGATAAACACCAAACTTGGTATTTAGGTTTAGTATCTTCCAAAGATGCGACACACAGATTTTCAAGAAAATCCCCCCTCCCACCCCAAACTACCCTTTAGATGGAACATTTTTCAAAAATTTTGATTTTCACAAAAATGGCTCTAATGATTTTGATTAAAATACTGTATGTTTAAGATATTTTCATGGCAAATGAAATATAAGTCCTTTTCATTCTGAATGATTTTTGCATGATTGGTAAATCGTAAACGAGACAAAATTTTACTACACAAAAAATGTAGACTTCATTAAAACAAGCAATTTATGTCGTATACATTCTTTTTTATTGAGTGAACCATTTCCGAGATATTCGTTGTTATTTGTTTCAATTTTCCAATACTTACACTTTTCTCATATGTAAATTAGTTATTCTTCCCCCCCCCCCCCCTGGACATGCAAAGAGAATTGAATACTCCACATACGGACCAGCTCTTAAAAGATTTGACTATCGCTTAAAGCCTACTGTATTTCCATATTCCCTTTGCAAGTACAAGAAAATTAGCAATAATATACTTTCTGTAAATGTTTATCTTGTTTAACATAAAGTAAATGGGGAATAAGGATTTGTAAAAACAGTTTGCATACGAGTAGAGAAAGTCATGTGAGTGCAACACATCAGACTTGCTTCTTAAAGATATGTTTAATTGATTCCAATAGTAATTTTTGTTGCACTTTATTTTGAATTTTGGTTCCCCTTTTTGCTAAGATATCTGGTACTCATTCCGCAATGTGCAGGAATCCACTGGAAGACTATATTCTTTTTTAAATTTTGTATCTGTTTAACCATACAGTGGATTTCTCTTATTTTTTTCCATTTTTGGATCCTGAGCTAATGTTATTGCATGGACTGTAGTTCTAGAACCTGATAAATTGTTTTTTCATTTTTGTAGCCAAACAAATAGATATTTAAGAGCAGTATAGATTACATCAATTAATGTTGTTTTAAATATTGAATTTGTGCAGAAACTTTTCATATAATCAGTTCCCTGATATGATACTTTATTTCTTAAAAACAGACAGCTAACGGACTAGAAATGGAAAACCAAATTTTCTTTCTAACTGAACTAATAGAGAGCCATGTCAGCATCAACTAGCAAATCTTCTAGTGATGTACAGGATTGTCAGTAATTGCATTGCTTGTTTAACAGTTCTTGAGGAATACATGGTTCCTCTCTTAAACCCATGAATATTACAGTGTTTTCTAATTAGACTAAATTCAGCTTTTCGTAAATTCTAGAAACCTGCTCCTTATAAGGATTTATTTGTGACAGATTTATATTTTGTGTAAATCTACATAACACGACTAGAATTACTACACTACCAAGAAAATCCTCCGTAGCAGTTTTTAGACTATTAACACGCCATGACTGCCTCAACAAACATCTACACAGGATTGACATAGCAGAATCTACTATATACCCTTTCTGTGAACTTGAAGAAGAAATGGAGACAAACCACCTACTCCACCACCCAAATCAACACACCAACCTATCATGAAAATACTGGAGTGCTAGACAGCAAATGGCTTCATTGCCAACTGCGCAACATTAGATACCAACCAACCATATTTCATATAGACTATTTCAACCAAGTACATAAGTTTGTATTATTTGTAGTTTTTTTCCCTCATAACTATATGGGGATGACAAATTGCACACAGTTTTTATAATTGAGACTGACAATTTTTCTCATGGGCCCTGGTCATCATCATGAATTAGAATATTACTTTGACTGCTTTAAATCTTTCTCTCTTTTTGTCCTTTCACTTTTCTAATCCGGTTGCCTCTTATTCTTTGTAATGTTTCTCCACTATTCCTCCCCCCCCCTCAACTGTCAACATTTTTATTGCTATTATATTCTTTCCTATTTCTTTCCAATTACTTGCTTCCTTGCACTGCATCAAACAGTGAAATATTCCTTCTATTTCTCCATACCTGCAGCATGCACACTAAATGATGATGATAATCTGTGGCATGACAGACCAAATAGCCCTCTGCCAACCAACCTGACTATTGGTCTCAAGCCCACAGCACAAGGCAGAGATGGACAGTCATCCATCCAATTTGGAGAGATGTGGTCATGCTTCCCTAAATCAGAATGTTGATTTCCATAGCTTACAAATTTGAAAATTAAAAAAAAATAACAACAAATATCTCGTAAATGGTTAGTGCCACAAAAAGAAACATTGTTATAAATTGTGTACTTTAACGAGATCTGCATTTTTTGTGTAGAAAGTGTGTCTGTCTCTTATGGTTTACAAATTTTACAAAATTCATTTTGAGTGAACAGGACTTTAAAGGCTGTTTGCAGAAAATTCAAGATTATGTTTTATTTGACATGCAAGCATCTTAAAACATATGGTATGTTAATGAAAATCATTGGTCATTTTTTAGGGAAAAAACAAGGAAACTTTTTCTTTTAAAAGGGTAGTTTAGTGTGGTTTTTTTTTAAAAAATCTTCAAGTCGCATCCTTGGGAAGATGTCGAACTTAATACCTATCAAGTTTTGTATTTATCTGGCAATTCATTTTTGAATTGTGCTGTTTTCACAGACAGACACATGGACCTTTTGCTAAAAATGCTTTCTTTTTATTGAGTGGACCTTAAAATGTGTATTTTCAGTAAAGTATCAATATCACATTTTGTATTGGAATATATATTTCCTCTACTTCTGCAGGTAAGTAGTAGAGAAAGCAAAAAAGAAAAACAAGAAATATTTTTGCTGTATTTCACTGGTCCACAGTTTAAAAAGTACATTAAGTATTATTAACATTGTGTCAAGGTTGTTATAGTTTTACTTGAAATACATATTCACAACTAATAGAAGTCAGTTTTGAAGAGCTAAATGAATATGTGCACTGTATTGCACTTGTGCAGTTCACCTTTGTTTGTTTAAAACTTATTAGGGTTATTACTTTCCTTCAATTTTCCCCATGCTAGTAACCAAAATAATTCAGAAAAACTCAACATCTCTTAGGCAATGTTGTGGCTACTTACTTGATGATATTGGAGTATCCCAGTTGATATGTGCCCTTCTCTACACTTATGTTGCCCAAAGAATCCATTACAATACTCCTCAAATCCATGATATTGCTTTCCAGGCCTTGCTGGAAACCTCCTTTAAAATTTAGCATTGCTTTTCCAACCTTCACTCCCCATAATTTTCTTTCAGCCAATTCTGGAAACTCTTCATATAAGTCTGTCAGCTCATCATACATCTGCATCCTCCATAATGCCTCAGCTTCTGCATCAGTCATCGTTGATGCAAGATCAGGCCTACAAATATTTATAAACATCATTAAAAAGTCTGCTGTAATATATTCACATGACTTTCTCTAACCATTATTGGTTTATTTTTATGTACCTTCTACAAAATATTCTTATAAAAGTTTATTTTTCTATCTACTTCATTTTAATCGAGATAACCTTTTGAGAAATAGTTTCATTACACATTTGTTGTAAGTACAAGGGGGAAGAGGAAACATGGTTTATATATGTTTAAAAGCTAGTTGGAATATGCTGGCACTGAAGTACTCTTTCCATGATATTGCAAGAAACAACTGGATAGCAAGCATTTTAAGAAAATGACGGATGTTGAAAAATTCAAACCAATAATAATGGATATGTTGGAAATGGGAAACACCACAGAAAAAGTTATTCCTAATAAACTATGTTTTGTCTATTTCTTATGGTCTACCCATTTTACAGAATTCCTTCTGAATGAAGAGCACTTCCCAGGCTACTCTCAGAAAATTCAGATATACATTTCATTTGTCATGTAGATATCTTAAATATATGGTATTTTAAACTTAACATCTTCCTTAAGCAGTTGTAGCTACTTATTTGATGATATTGGAGTATCCCAATTGATATGTGCCCTTCTCAACACTTACGTTAACCAAAGAATCCATTACAATGCTCCTCAAGTTACAGCCATTTTTGAGAAAATATGCAGTAATGAAAAACGTAAAGGGCAGTTTGGGGTGGGGAGATTTTCTTGAAAGTCTTTGTGTTGCATTCTTGAAAGATATTGAACTTTAATACCAGGTTTGGTATTTAGCTGATGTTTTGTTTTTGAGTATAATGTTCTCAAATGGATTAAGAAAGTGAGAAGAGAAAAAATTGAGAAAATTTTAAGCAGTCAAAATAAGGTACTAATTCATGTCTACAATCAGGGAGTCATGGCATGTGGAGGCCCAGGGGTGGGAATCAGTTTTGATTTTAATAAATGTGTAAAATATGCCCTACTTTTGTTGTAAAATAAATAAACATTTTATTCTATTGTACTTTAGTCAGAGAAACTTTTGTTTTCTTCTCTTTCTTTCTCTTCTGAAGTGCTGAAAATTCCAATGAATAGGACGAAAATCACTATACTAAGAAGTGAACAGTGATATTGTGACATTTGTAATATAGTTGGCATTATTGCGTACGTGACCTGGCGGCCCAGATCGGATATTGTGCAAGAGTAGAGGGGATGGAAAACCGGTTCCTAGTGTAGCGTGCTGACGCCGAGTTACCGTGGTTTTTTTTAGTCAAGTTGAGGTTCTGCTTGCAACCAGGTGTGTGTGCAGCTTGTCCGTGCATACAGTATGGCGACCCCACCGACAGGCAAGGAGGTATTGTAATTCCTTTTTATCATAAAATATAGTTGTCATCCAGTTCGGATTAATATGAATTTCTATAGTAAATAGATCCTTCCTTTATCCACATAATGAATTAGGAATATTGTTAGGGACCTTTAAGTATATTTTTTAGAATTTTGTGGAGTGCGCCCCGTTCGTACCTCGTATAATTTATGATAGAATGATCGATCCCGGCCACGGTACCTATTTGCCCCATTGAGCTAGAATAAGTAAAGAGGTTACGACAATTGGTGGGGTGCCGGGAATAAAGTAATATTTTGGTAGCAATTTTTTTTTCTCTCTGAAATGTAGCGTCTTTGGTCCTCCTGTGTTCGTTAGAAAATGTAAATTTTTTTGTTGGCTTAAGGGTAAGGGTTTTGTTTCGTAATTTGTGGTTTTATATTCTAAATTCATCTTGCATAGTTTCTTAAAAGTCCCATGTCTGTATCTTAATTTCAAGCTCATTTTTAAAATTTTTTGTCTGTCGGTGGGGTGGCGGTAAAACTTTTGGCTCCATTTTTTTTCCCCCTTACCATGGCTTCACTTCTGCTAAATTCTGTTTCTGTGATAAATTGTTTGTACTGTCCATTCTAAATTACTTATTTTTGTGAATTCTGGAAAATGTACTGATATTTTGGAACTTTGATAATATAGTTGCATGTGTTAGCTGGTGTACATAACGTTGCGTTATTGTTGTGTGGTTTTGCAATTCTCTAACGACTCTAATGTGAAGCAAATCTTTTTTTTTTTTTTTGATACGCGTTGCGTGTTTAAAGTTGCATGTGTATAAAAAATGAGGCACATCTGTTTAAAATAATAAAACAAAAAAGTCAAGAAGAGCTTATATATTAAAAATTCATATTTGTACATCGTACGCTCGTCGTGGTACGCATAGTGGTAGTACTAATAATAATTTTGCTTCACCCTTGCCATGTTTGGTTTATCTAGTTACGCAATGAATTTTTTGTGGGGAAAGTGTTTCAAAATGACTAATTTAAGTAAAAGTTTCAGCTACCACCAGCTGTGCCAGTATCTTCACCTAAATAGGTTTAATGTGCCTCCAATATGGACCGGTAGGACTTGGATGTTGATGGATCAGCTATATGTGTGTTACCAGATTTTGGAAAGTTGCACCATTTTGTGGAAAAAAGAAAAAAAACAAAAACAAACCTGTAAGTATGTGAACATTGTGTGTGCCAAAGTTTAAACAATTGAAAAAGTTTCACAAGTCAGACAGGTATGCTAAATTGTTTCACTGACTATTGCTTATTTAAGCTTTGCTTTTCAGGAATAATGTGTGCTATGTATGTCTCTGCTAAATTGAAAGTTTATCACCATTTTGTGTAACTAAAATTTTGAATTCTGTTTTGGGCATTGAAAAATATTTGGTTTGTCATGCTATGCTGCAGTGTATGTGTTTGATGTGTACTGTGTGCTTAATTAAGCTTTGATTTTCAGGAATGTTATGTGACAGTATTGTTTTGGTAATGATGTGCTTTGTTCGTTGCATTCGTTTGGTTTGATTTGATTTTGGGTTTCATTATGATGCTGTGATCTTTTTCTTTGCAGAAAATTGTTGATGAATTTTTTTTTTTTTGTGTGCATGCGTGCGTGTGTGAGTAGTATATGGAAGATTTGCCTCAGTGGAAGTGCCAAAGAGTAACCCCGATGGTGGTAGTGAGAGAGATGAGATGAGTTAATGTCAGCCTCGGTGGAAGTGCCGAAGTTTAACCCCGATGGTTGAAGTGTGAATGTTTGAGTTTTCAGGAGGGCTAACATGTACCTGGAAATTCAATGTGATGAGTTGAGAAATATTTTGCTTATTGGTGTTGCTGAAACATGCCCAGTATAGCGTGTGTGATGTATTCACACAAGAGAGTAAATGAGTTGAATGCAATGAGAATAATTTTTGTTTTGTTTTTGTGCAACAAGTTTAGTACCATCTTATATAACAAGTTTTAATACCATCTATTTTCCAATTTAATCTTGATTCGGTAGATGTGGATGCAACAGTATAATGCTATGTTATTTGTGTCATTCCTGAAATATTAATGTGATTTCTTTAGTTTATGCCTATGTCAGGTAATTTTCTTTTTTTTTTTTTTTTATTTTTGCAGCTAGTTGAATGAGACACGTCAGTGAAGATATTTTATTTTCTCAGTAATTACTGTGTATGATAAAGTTGAAAACTAAGATGATGATGATGATTGAAATGATGATAATAATGATCACAATGAGGTGGATAAGATAGTAATGTGGAGGAGAATTTATATTATTGACAGTAAAGCATGAGTTTTTGTAGTTGAAAGTATGTAATGAGGTGTAGTTTGACGCATGTAATGTGGGTTTATTTTTGAAGTATGTAGCAATGTTTATTGTAGTTTTGGGTAGTTATTCAAGTGAGTGTTGTGTATTATTTGGGCCATGGTCAGTATGAATGATTTCATTTCATTGTCATGTATGAATGTATTATAAGTGCACTTATTCATTTTCTTTATTAGTTGTACCAGCTGGTTAAATATAATATTGGGATCCCAAATAATTTATTATATTTGTGTTGTGTTATTCTGTGTAAACAATGGATGTAAGTGATATAATATTTATGTATTCTGGCCCTTTCATGTTTCCTTACTTGGATTCTAAAGCAGTTTTTGTCAAATTTTGGATGGTAACCCCTTGAAAAATTCAGTTTTTATGTCAATGTGTAGTCAGTTTTTTTCTTTGCTAAACACTAAAACTAGACTGTTTGTAAACTTTGGCCAACTTTGTGGCATTTTCAATTCACATTAGTGTAAACGACATACTACTTGCTTCTTTTGTGTATGATGATCTTCTGGGAGCACAAGTTCTATTCATTTGTGATTCATGTTATAGTGATTTTGCTGGTTCCGGAGCTCAAGTGTCCAGAGGAGTAACCCCGCTCTACAGACACGCCAGAGGTTGCAGATACACCAAAGGAGAGCTGTCTTTAGTCCACTACACTGCAGTGGTATAAGGAGCCACTATCTCGGGGGGCAGTCTAAGTCAGCGATTGCTCCCCACATCTTCAGCGACTTGCAAAACAGGAAAGACTCTGCAAATTTCGTCATTGTGGGCGATGTGGAAATGACACCCACAAACAGTTACGTCGAGACTTGGTGCAGTGTAGTGCATATGTAACAGTGGCAGTACGGTGTAGTGTGCATGTGCGGGGTACTCATAACTAGGCAATCCGTCTTGAAATAAATCGTCAGTGGCACTCGAGACTCCATAATGTTTGAATTAGCTTCACATGTTCACAATATATTAGCAACTTCTTCATTGAGACACATTTCTGCTCCATCCTAACTTTCTGAATGCCCAGATATTGTTTGCTGTAATCTAATTTTGTAAAGTATGTCATATTTTTTCTTTCTCTGTAATTCTTTGTCTACACAAAAACAACAAAAATCTTTCTTGTTTCGACGGGGACATCGATCTGGGTGGCCAGGGGGAGATGTGACATTTGTAATATAGTTGGCATTATTGCGTACGTGACCTGGCGGCCCAGATCGGATATTGTGCAAGAGTAGAGGGGATGGAAAACCGGTTCCTAGTGTAGCGTGCTGACGCCGAGTTAGCGTGGTTTTTTTTAGTCAAGTTGAGGTTCTGCTTGCAACCAGGTGTGTGTGCAGCTTGTCCGTGCATACAGCATGGCGACCCCACCGACAGGCAAGGAGGTATTGTAATTCCTTTTTATCATAAAATACAGTTGTCATCCAGTTCAGATTAATATGAATTTCTATAGTAGATAGATCCTTCCCTTATCCACATAATGAATTAGGAATATTGTTAGGGACCTTTAGGTATATTTTTTAGAATTTCGTGGAGCGCGCCCCGTTCGTACCTCGTATAATTTATGATAGAATAATCGATCCCGGCCACGGTACCTATTTGCTCTACTCCCCATTGAGCTAGAATAAGTAAAGAGGTTACGACAATATGAATTTAATTTGTTTATGTTTTCTTAACAATTTTAAGATTAGAATTCAAGCTTTAAAGCTCTACAAGTTAAACTAATACTTTGAAGTATATACAATAACTATAACATTTTTAAGGCGACATATACACTTTTCTGCTTCAAACATTTCGCTTTGATGTGCCATGTTTTATTGTGTTTAGCACTTCAACTATATCAGCCAACATTTCTATGAATATTGGATGTTGTTTGCCTCTGCTAAGTTGCTTTTAAAATAAATTGAAAGAGAAAATAATGATTACTAATAGAATTTACCTAACATTACATGTTTAATGACATCACTTGTAGTTACCTTTCAGAAACAAATCCTTCTGCAATCCTCAGAGCTGTGAAGGGTTGATCTAGATTAAGGTAACACTGCACCATGCCTTTAAGAAAATTTGGTGTCAGTCCTTGTTCTTGAAACAGACGTTCATAACAAGCAGCTGCATCCTGTAAAGCATAAATTCTTCAGAAACTCAAATAACACTGTATTTAATGTAATCTTTAAAAAATATTTAGTGGTGATCGGTATTGCAACAACGTAAAAGTAAGAAATAAGATAATCCCATCTTCAGCATTTGTCCGACTGGATGGGTTGGTTATTGTTTGGAGGATGTTGTGGATATGTATTTAGTGTAGGGAATCTATTGATGGGACGATGAATTTCTAGAGGTTGTTTGGAGATGGCAATTCAAAGTTCATTGTAAGTGATGTAAGAAGTGTGCCAATCACCAACCCATATTTCTAAATATAACATCACAGTTACTAGCTTCTACATCATTAAATCCAGTTTTGTGGTCAACTAGCATTAATGGGGAATAAAAAGGAGAATTTATGAGCCACTAATACAAGTATATGATATACAGTGTTGAATCATGGGAACTGGCTAAATAGAATAAACAAAACTTGAGGCAGTAAAAATGGATTTTATAAGAGGAACTTGTAGAGATTTAAAATTATGGAAGGTTACAAATGAAGAAATAAAAAAGAAAGTATTCCTGGCTGGGGTAAGAAATTTTTCTTTACCCAAAATTATTCCCTATCCTCCACAGAGTCTGGAAGTATGAGTGAGGAAGTGAATGTGAGTATGCTGTGACAAAAAAAATACCAACACCAGCAGCTGTTTCTCAAGTCAAAGCCCCAATATGACCATAAAAGTTAAAGGGAAGGAAAAAAAATGAATGAAATGGGGAGCTAATATTATCTTTGATGTTGAAAGAAGGCTAAACTGGTATGGCCATGTGAAAAGATTGTGCAATGATCAAAAACTATTTTGGAATGGACACCAGAAAATAAAAGCAAAAGAGGAAGAGACTCAGAGAATTGGTTAAACAAGTATTGACAGATATGGGAAGAACAGTGTTAGAAGGTGACCTGAGGCACGTTTGAGAGACATGGTGTAGAGGATGCACGATACAGCCTAAACTGTAAAAAACCTTGCTTAAATAAACAATACGACAACATGTAGTTCTTACCTGAAATTGACCTGTCATTTGATGAGCAAGAATCATCTCTTCTAGGGATGGTTCTTGTATACGACAAGCCATTATCCCTGTTACAGCATCAGATTCATCAAGCCGTGCATAGATTTTCTGAAATTAAGGAAATAAAACAAAGATGTTAAAGCAGCTATAACACTATAGGCCATATATGAGGGTGATACTGAACATTTTTAGAATGCCATGTTTCTAAAATCAAATGAAATTTCTTTATATTTGACAGCTACTTTCTAATTTTTGTGAGTTGAATTCTGTATAGTTTGTTTGATTTGCTCCAAAGGTTTTGTGTTCATCCAAAAATTAATTTGACTAGAGAACATTTCCGGGCTATAATTTTTTACAAATTTAAATCGTCATTAACATTAAACAATGTGAGATCGGTTTAGAAATGCATTTGGCAAAAAAGCCCCATCTAAGGCAACAACTTATAATTGGTACAGCAATTCAAAGGAGGTGTTTTTTCTTAGTGATGAATTTCATGAAGGATGCCTAGAGCCTAGACATAGATTTCATTTCTCTCAAAATAGATGTTCATCATCATCTCTTCATGGATTAGGAGATATCTCACCGGTCTTCCAATATCTCTTTTTCCTAATGGTTGCTGTTCTATATTTCGTTTTGGGATATCCAGTTTTGTCCATCCTCTGCAAATGCTTTCTCCATCTTTCTCTTTATTACTTTATTTTGTTACTTATAGGACCAATACCTAATTTCTCTCTGATTTCTTCATTTTTTATTTTATCCATTACTATACACCTTAAATAGCTCTGAGGTAAAACAACCAATTATCTAAGGGAAGGAAACTCTGAGAAGAAAAAACCCTGCTTGTTCAAGCTAATGTGGCAGGCCCACCATTGGTCGAACTCTACGCAGCACTATAATGCAGATAAGACGATATTGCAATTACTGGTAAGCCTCAGAAAAAAAACGGTCTGCTAATAATGGAAAAGGAATAAATGATTTGGAGTAGCAAAAGAATTAAGAATACAGACATGAAATGTGAGGGAAATAGCTATAAAATTCTGATTTGATACATTCGCATGACTTTCTCTACTCTCTATCTTTATTAGTGGGTATACAAACTATTCTTACTTAAGCTTATTTTTTTATCTACTACATTTTAATTCAAATAAACCTTTGCAGAAACAGCTACATTACACATTTCGTGATTGGTACAAAGAGAACAGCGATAGTCAAAAGTTTAAGAACTGGACGCTATACGCTGGCCTTAAAATTACAAACTGTTTCCTTGCAATTGCAAGAAACAACTGAATGTTGAAAGGACTTTAAGAGAATGATCAACTAATGAACAATTCAAAACTTAAGTAATGGATATTCAGAAATGATTTATGCAACAAAAAACTTGTTTGAAATAAATTGCGTGTTTTAAATAGATCTACAGTTTTCGTGTAGTATATTTTCATCTATTGCTTACCATTTACCAGCTATACAAAATTCCTTGTAAATGAAGAGGAGTTCACAGGCTACTCCCAGAAAATTCAAGATTAACATTTCATTTGTCATGTGAATGTCTTTAATATATGGTACTTTAATCAAAATCATTAGAGCCATTTTTTTAGAAAATCAAAATTTTCAAAAAATTGTTCCATGTAAAGGGTGATTATGGTGGGGGAATTTCTTGAAAATCTTCGTGTCGTATCTTTGGAAGATACTGAAGCTAAATATGAAGTTTGGTATTTATCCAACTTTTCGTTTTTAAGTTATACTGCTCGCACGCACACACGCACACACACACACACACGCACGCACACACACACACACACACACACACACACACACACACACACACAACCTTTTTCTAAAAAATGCTTTATTTATATTCAGGGAGACTGAAAACATGTATTTCCGATGAAATGCAATACCTTCTGTACCTACTATGTACATGGTAGAGAAAGTAAAAATAGCTACTGAGAGAAAAAGGAAGAAGTAATTATTAACTATGGAGAACCCTGATTATTATTTGATAATATATTTACAATGATTATAAATGCAGTTATGAACGAGCATATGAATTAATTTATTTACAAGCTTTGTAACAGTGAAGAAGAGATTAATTTAAGCATTAGGAGTCAAATTTGGGACATGCTTGCTTTACTTACTCTGTAATTATACAGGACGTATTTCCAAAAAATATGATTTGAGATTTCCTTGTGGTTTACCGCAAAAAATGCAAGTCAATTGGGGAATTTAATGTTGTATTAGCATGTTGCCATGGTAACTCAGTTGGTTAGAGCAACTGGATGGAAACCGGAAGATTCGTGGTTGAAATCGGCACTCTATGGCCTGAATATTTCAGTCTCATTCTACCTTTCAACCCTTGTTCTACACATGGCCTTGTGTGAAAGAACCATTAATTATCAGTTATCAAAACTATTACTGGAACATATTTCCATCGCCAGTCTAGAACAGGTTGATATTCCAGTAAGTTTTGGTGTGGAAAGTGAAATTATAGTAATTAAAATTATAATTTGTACACGTAAATGTAAAAAACTTCACTGTGTTTCCCCAAAAGAGAAAGAATTCAAAACATTGAAAGAAGCTAGAAACAGTGATATGTTTTACTTTAAGGATGAGCTGGCAGTGGAAACACAAACATCACTTACTTTTATTAACTAGACATGTTTTAAGAGCCACCTGCTTCCATCATCTGAAGTTGTCCAACTGGTTCAGTGGTGGTGGTGTTCTGTATCTTGTGGTGGTGAAACATATTTCCAGAGTGTGTTTGGCAGCAGCAAATCAATGTTCATTAGTTGAGTCTGGTGTCTGATGATAAAGATCTTTTCCAAGTATCCAATTCTGATATATATTTGATTGATTTTAATAAAGTTACATTAGGTACACGGTAAGTAAGTGATGGTGTTTCCACATCCAATTCATCTTTAAAGCTAATAATATGAAGTTATATTTGTTTACCATAAACATCCAATGCTGTTGTTGAAACAGATGAGGGAATTCCTTTACATAGAGCTCAAGGTACATCAGAGCTCTTGGATATTCCTCACACTGATAATTGCTCTGTGCCACGCTCAGCGTTGGAATCTGCTTCACAAATTCTGCAAACCATCATATTCATTTTTACGTATCTTTCAATAACTTATGACACATGAGGCTAGCAGAATATTTTAAACCGTTATAAAACATCTTACGAGTCACAGTTTTTTATCTTGAATTACATCTATGGTGTATGCTAAATCTACATCTAAAACAATAACACGGACTGGCAAAATTGCACAAAAGGTAATGCTCCGTACTTTTATCCTAGTAGAGAAGTCACTAGCTTCCTATACTCTGGGCAATCAGATCCATAATACAAGTAGGTTAAGGTGTCAATATTTCTAACTTACTGTATTATAAGACTCATTGACAGGAGTAAGGATATGGAAATACAGATTAGAAATGCCGACTAAATGGATAGAAAGAATGTATATATTTGGAGAGCAGGAGAAAGAAATAGCAATGGCTTCTGGATAACAGTAAGAAACAGAGTGGAGGACATAGAAAGACAAGACATTTGAGGAAGCTTAGAGAATAACAAATCACTAGGGTTCTATAGATTACTAAAAAGGAAATGGGGAAGAGAAAGGTATGTGGATTATTGTAATAGAGCTGAAAAAGAAGTGTTTGCATGGATGAGAACAGGATCAATGTATCTGAGAGGGCTATGAGGCAGAAAAAGTGGAATTTGTGAACTATGCAGAGGTAGTGAAAGTACAGAGTATTATATGATAGAATGCTAAGAATTAGGAGAATGGTGAAAAAAGTATGGGAGGAAAAATGGATGGAAAAATAGTAGCAATTAAAATGTTAACGAGAAAAGAGGAAAAGGAAAATAAGAATATGGGGGAGTTCTTAAAGAAAGTAAAAGAGAAATGGATTAGAAAAGTAAGAGAGATAAGAAAGGTAGATGGGCAAATGGAGGAGGGAGAGGATGGATCATAGGTGATTAAGGGTAGCATGGACTGCTCAGCTGAGCCACAAGGCCAAGGTGCTAGACAAAATGAGCAGCATAGCTGGCAAGAAAATTTGTACATAGGTTAAGTTAGTTTATAAGTGGAATATTGTAAAAAGGATTGTATTTAAAAAAAATGTACAAATCAAGTTTATTTATTCATTCATAAGAGTCGGTGATGATTTATAGTGCTTTCCAGATGTGCTAAATTGCACTTATGGTTCCAAACATAAACGCCACTGGAACTTCAAGTAACATTAAAGGCTGGTTCACAATAGCTCAAGATTGAAACAGGAAACAAAACAGCATACATCATCTTGGTTGTGTGGAAGTAGCATGTCTGCCTCACATTTAAGAGGTTCTGAGTTAAAATCTATTTAGGGTGAGTTACCTGGATAAGGTTTTTCCCAGGGTTTTCCCTTATCCTGAAAAGATGAATGTCGAGTAACTCTAAGCTCTAGGGATTCTGGGCTTGTTTGAGCATAATATCTCCCCTTTTGCTTATTCATGTCTGATATGACCTACCAAGTTAAAGCATGTTAAACTTCAAGCAAGGCCCCCCCCCAAAAAAAGAAAAAGCTGCCAATGTTAAAATTCAATAGAGTAAACATTTTTAAATGCAGATCCATTGTTTGCAATTCCTCTAATCGCACTAAGTTTCATTCCTCTATTAATAGCATAAAAGCTATTGTTCTTTTATAATTTCCACTGATTTTCTTTTCTTTCTTGAAGCAACAGCCAGTTTTACAGATGATGCTTTCAGTAGAAAAACCAATTCCCGATGGATCTGAGGGAGTTGGAATCTGTGGTCAGGATGCACATTTGCTGGAATTTTTTTCTTCCAGTTTCATGTTTCCAGCTTGCAACTATAGAGAGCTCTAGCAGCTGTTTCATGTCATGGCCGCCTAGAATAATCTCTACAGTGAAAAGTTTAATATGTACAATATGGATCTAATATGCCATGCCCAGGAACAAGAACAAGAAAGGTAAAACTTTGACCAAGCCTTCTTTCCTGTTCCTGGAACCCGGGAAAACTTCTCAGTAATTGTGAATGTTCACATTATAATACGCATGTTTTGACTTTGTCATTCTTGTTCTGGTTTCCATTCTCAGCTATTGTGAAACGGTTGATAATGGTTCTTTCCAGTGAATGTGGATAGATTAAAAGACCATTTTTGTAACTGGTTAGCATGAAATATATTCAAACAGCTATCATATGTACTGAAATGATAAGTTGCAATATCTCAGCAGTAAACATGCATGTTAAAAAATAATAAAAGGATACATCAAGTCAATGATGTCAAAACTTGGATCTGCTACCTCTCTACCGTGATGAATATAACTGACTCCAGTAGCACCAGGGAGCAGAGATAAACATTTTGCAGCTTTCATAATTCATCCTGGAAAAAGTGCCTACAAGGTTGACATCCAAATAAAGAGAAGTCTACCATATATTGGAAAGATAGAATCAGATGACTATAAAATCCAATGCCATAGGCAGGATTTGAACCACAGATCTTCCGGTACATACTGATTCTACCTTTCTAACCTTGTCCTACACACACTTGTGTGAAAGAACAATTAATTACCATCTTCCATGTATTAATCACTAACACAATATTACTTATAATTATTTTTCTTTGATAAATATTTTGATAAATGCTATCTTGAATTATCACTGGGAACACAAATTAAGCAACTACTGCCATCATTATGTTGCTTCTTGATTACAGCCATTCATTGACTTGATGTAATATAAGGGAAAGGGACAAAGAAAAGAACAACTCTTTAGAGTAACCCATTTACTACTGCCTACAGAACACATGAGAGCATAAAGAGACAAAAAGAACTGAGTAAAAGCATAACACTGGACACAACTGTGTTTTATAGTGTATGGGTAACATGGCTGGCATTCATGTTGCAGCCTTGGGTTTGAATTTCAGGTATAATAAATTACATAATTTATCTTTGTTTTAAGTGTTTTTCTGTACAGTTTTTAGGTTCAACATCAAGAAGCATTAGCACCTTAAAAGGGATGTTCTAAACGTTCTCTGCCTTTCTTTTTTTTTTAATTTTTATTTTTCAACATAGCCGCCTTGTAAATCAATACCTACAGTTAGTCTAGCACTTTACCAACTTTTTAACACCATCAGTAAAATAAGATTTGTTCAACTGTGCTATCAAATTAAATTGAAAGTAAACTAAAATCTTCTCATAAAACACAATACATAAAAAGAATAACACTATTAGACTAGTTGAGAAAAAATACAAAAAACACATACAAAATAAAGAGAGTTAAGGGTTGTTACACTACATCACTATAATATTCTTACTTGAACGCGTTTCGGGAGACAGTTTGTTCCCATCGTCAGCATGTCCTCATCTGATTTTGCCGGTCATCGTCTGGGGGATGTGTGTGGTTAGTGGTGTTTTCTGGTGCTGGGCTGATGAACCTCCAAAGGCTGTTGGGTGGTGGCAGTTCGAAATTCATTAGGTGATTCCTGTGTTTGGCAATATGTATTTTTTCCCAGATGTCCAATTCATTACTGCTGTTGATCGGTTTTAAGAGTTTTATGTTTGGAGTGATATCATGGTTTGAAGACCAGAAATGATGTGCTACTGCTGATTTATCTGGCTGCTTTTGGTAAATGCATCTCATATGCTCTTTAAGTCTTATTTCAAGATTTCTTTTTGTTCTTCCTATATATACCAGGTTACATTCATTACAATCAATTTGATATATACCAGCTGATTTATCGTTGGGGATAGGATCTTTTGTTCTGTTGCATAGTAGTTTCTGTATGCTGTGGTTATTCTGTCGAGACAGGGTGATGTTGTATTTTTTGAAAATCCTTTGAAATTTATGATGTGTCCAAGGGTGATAAGTGAATTTTCTATATGCTTGTGGTTTTTGTTGTCTGAGTAACGTAGTCATTTGTTGGATGTATTTCTGTCCTTCAAACCAGCACCAGAGAACACCACTAACCACACACATCCCCCAGACGATGACCGGCAAAATCAGATGAGGACATGCTGACGATGGGAACAAACCGTCTCCCGAAACGCGTTCAAGTAAGAATATTATAGTGATGTAGTGTAACAACCCTCAACTCTCTTTATTTTAAATTATGACACATCACTGTTACTAGCTTCTAAATCTTCAAAATTAGTCAACACATACAAGCATTTAAATGTCTTAAAGAAACTACTTTGAAGATTTTATCCTTTGAATAAAAGCCAACTAAAATGGAGGTAAGAGTCAGAAACTTGCATTATTTAATTGGGGAAATGCTGTACTAGAGGTTCCTAATATTAAAGGTACAGAGCCTATGTTTCGATGTATGGTCATATTACAGCAAATTGCTTGCCCTGCACCATGCTGTTTCTAACCGGTTCTGTTCCTCCTCCACTTCCCTCCTCTCCGTGTGCTGGCTAATCATTTAACACGAAGCTGTATAGAGGTTGATATGCTTGAGATCACATGCTTCAGTGTTATAGTATTTAGTACTGTTATGCCAAAAAATCTGTATACTTTAGCACACAGAATCTTTCTGTATAATTTTTATGTGGCAACAAATTCTTGCAGAGATTTATGAAATGTAAATGGTGATTTATAGACAGATTCCTTACTGTTTGTACACCCCACAGAGAAACAGTTCATAATTTTGTGAATAGATTTAGGGAAATGGGATCTAATCTTGAAAAGAAACCGAAATTAAATTGCCATGTTCTAACAGACAAAAAATCTGATGACATTATAGAAAAGTTAGAACGAAGTTCAAAGAAATTTCCATGAAAGCTTCCACAGGAATTTTGGAAATTTAGGGCTTGGAACACAACTAAGCTTTTAAAATTAAAACCCTGTAAGATAACTGCAGTGCAGGAATTGCAACCATGCAATAATGTGAGTAGAGCTAATTTCTGCAATTGGGTGTTGAATAATGTTAATAATCATTCTAATGACCTGCGTTTAATTTATTTTACTGATGAAGAATGGTTTTATTTACATGTCCATGAAGAGTCAATGAGTGCTAAAACAAATTTTCTTAAAAGGTGTGAGAGATGTATGATGGACCAAGGAGACCATTTCCAACATCTTCTGTGAAGAAGGTATGTGGTTATTGTAGTTTTAATTTGTATGAGAAATCTGTGCGCTTGAATTTAAGCGGCTATGAATATCTGACTCCGCTGATAAACAGCATGTTTCCAAGAAAATTTCCTTTAAAGCAGCCATGCATCAACATTAAGTTCCTGTATAAACAATTACCAAAACCATCAATTATGATCGGTATACCGCGAGCGCTAACAGTAATATTATAGATATGGTCATGGTTTATCTCCAATTAAGATTTGACACTTTTTTACTTTCTCTACTGCGTATAGTAAGTACAGGAAGTATTGTATTCCACCCAAAAATTTGATACCCCGATTTCACCATAATACATGTTTTGAGGTGCCCTGAATCTCAATAAAGTATTTTTGGAAACATGTCCATGTATGTGTGTCTGTGAACAGCATAACTCAAAAACAAAAATTTAGATAAATATCAAACTTGTTATTTGAGTTTAGTATCTTCCAAGGATACAACACAAAGATTTTCAAGAAAGTCCTCCCACCCCAGACTACCCTTTACATTTTACATGGAACATTTTTCAAAATTTTTGATTTTCTCAAAATTGGCTCAAATGATTTTGATTAAAATATCATATATGTTGAAGATATTTTCAAGGCAAATGAAATGTATATCATGAATTTTCTGGGAATGTCCCCAAAACTTCTCTTCATTCTGAATGACTTTTGCATAAGCGGTAAAATGTAAGAGATAGACAAAATTTTACTGCTCAAAAAATGTAGATCGCGTTAAAACACACAATTTACATTTCTCGTAGTGGCTACTGCTTATATATGAAACTCAGTGATATTTACAAAGGAAGTTTGAAAAACAAAGGTTCCAAATTAAGTTTGCGTTAACCACCAATTATGATTGGCATAGTATGAGCACTAACGGTAGTATTATAGATATGGTCATTGATTATCTCCAATTAAGATTTTTACACCTTTTTACTTTCTGTATTACATATAGTAAGTAGGGGAAGTATTACATTCCATCCAAAAATTTGCTACCAAGATTTTACCAGAAATACATGTTTTGAGGTGCCCTGAATCCAAATAAAGCATTTTTTGGAAACATGTCCGTGTATGTGTCTGGGAATAGCATAACTCAAAAATGAAAAATCAGATAAATACCAAACTTGGTATTTGAGTTTAATATCTTCCAAGGATGCGACACAAAGATTTTCAAGAAAATCCTCCCACCCCAGACTACCCTTTACAGGAACATTTTTTCAAAATTTTGGTTTTCTCAAAAATGGCTCTAACAATTTGGATTAAAATACCATATGTTTAAGATATTTTAATGGCAAATTAAATGTATATCTTGAATTTTCTAGGAATGTCCCCAAAAGTCCTCTTCATTCTGAATGACTTTTGCATAACTGGTAAACCGTAAGAGATAGACAAAATTTTACTGCACAAAAAATGTAGATTGCATTAAAACACACAATTTATGTCATATACATCTATTTTGTCGAGTGAACCATTTCCGAGATATTCCTTGTTATTTGTTTGAATTTTCCAATACTTATACTTTTTCTCAAATGGGAATTCATTATTTGTTTTTTTATGTCTGGACACGCAAAGAGAATGGAATGCCCCACATAGCAACCAGCTCTTAAAATATTTGACTATCGCTTAAAGCCTACCATATTCCCCTTGCATCTACAAGAAAATTAGCAATAAGATAGTTTCTGCAAATATTTATCTCGATTAACAGAAGTAGATGGAGAATAAGCGTTTGTAAAAATAGTTTGTATTGTATTTTATTGTGCTATGAGTTTTACAAATTTGATTGTCTACTGCACTTTGACCCTGGTCACTCATTCGGTAGACAATCACTACAGTTTATTTACATTTTACAATTTCTTGTCAATAAATTATCTTGCTCTTTTTTTTTCAGTTTTTTTTTTCATGTCCCATTTCCACTTGTTTTTCACTTTTCATTTATTGATTACTTAACCATCACACATTCACTATAGTTTTCTATTCAAAGTAAGATGCACTACCTCTTACTTTTCTCTTTCCACTGTCCAAAGCCATTTTAAAAATAGTTTGTACAAGAGTTGAGAAAGCCATGTGAGTGCAACACATCAGATTTTTTTTACACTGAATGTTTAGTTAGTATACAAATACTGCTAATGAAAGAAATCTATACTTATCAGTAAAACTGAAATGAAAAGCTGGAATGCAATAACTAAAATCTGGAATGAAGAACTATACCTGAAGGCTGTATTAACTATACCTGAAAGCACAAGCCAGGTTTCTCCATTCTGCTTCTCTCCTCAAGTGCCCAAGTGATACCTAAGCTTGCTGCTACTCTTACCTTGTACCGTAGTGTACTCCTGCACAGCAGCCTCTTGACTGGCTCCATGTTTTCTGGACCATTCACGTAACCAGCGCAGCAGAAAGTCTACTAATGTAAATACGGTCTTTGTACACGTTATGTGAGCCACTGTGGCCGTATCCTTGTGATCTACAATTGCTGGAGAATCAAGGCTAAACACTTCCTCTTGCTCGGAAATGGGTACATTCATCACATGCAACATCTCCTCCAGCAGCTGCTGCTTCTGGGTCACCGAGCAGCAGAGAAGTGTATGCACTGCACAGAGAAGGAGCTAGAGTCAGTTTTCTGAGCTAAGTGCTGAATATTAATGTAACAATTAAAGTAAACTTGGTGATTACACCGTTTGTTACTGAATGTATAGATTGTAGCTATATGCAGACTGTTACGGTTATTGGGGAAGTGGTTCCACTTTAAGTTCAAAGGAGTTGTAAACAAAACCACAGGACAAGGCAGCGCTTCATTTCCCACTTAGCCTGCCATTTCTTCCTCTACATAAAACAGTTTGGTTCAGATCGTAATACTTTGTGGTTATTTCTTCTGTACAGAAATTTATAAAAAGACATTATTGTAACAATTCAATTTATGAAACAAAATGTGTTCCTTCAGATTCACCTAAAGCTAAGTCAACCGTTAGCAGATGGTTTATGAGGCTATGCGCAGGTGCTATACTCCATGACGTCTGCTGCATGTGTTGAGAAAACATTACTTTCGAGAGTGTAATAGATGAGAATCTGCTGCCATGTGGAGAAAAATAAATGCGGAAAGTGGATAGAAGACAAATGTGTTAAATGTTTTTAACAAATTCTGTGAAAAGTACCCGACTTTAATCAACAATGAATGTGGTTAGTTGTTGTTCAATAATAACTGAACTTCGTCGTTAGTGATGCAGAATTATTGCTCGAATTGTTTGAGTTGCATTTGTTTTCTGTTACTTTTTTATTTTCTCTACTACGTGTAGTATGAATGAATGAATTTATTGTACAACTTGTTTTACAATTTGGTTTACAATTTTTATACAATGGCTTGCAACTTCGAACTATGCAACAAAAGTGGAGTTGCATCGTGTAAACTACCAAGCAAGTAGGAAAATTGCACACGCAACTCAAATTCAGCGCAACTTCTAAGTGGCATGCAACTTAGGAAGTTGCTTTGTGTACGCAGCGAAAAAAAGAAAGTTGCACCATCTGAAAGTGGCTTGAACAGTTTAGAAAACTTTTGTGGCGTATTCCATGCAACTTTGTTATGTCATATGCTGTGACAGTAAATAGCTGTTTGAGAGCTAGGTACAAGGATTATAATTTGTGTTACACTAAATACAGAATTAAGACAGATACGTGCATTTTATTTCCATAACAATACGAACAATTTATTGTAGTACGGTGACAATTTATTTCTTCATAGCTAATAATGTCCTTAACAATAAATGGACGAGGGAAATGACAAAAAAGTTTATTGAACTGATTGAGACCAAAGATTGCTTGTGGAGAGTAGACACTGCGGATTACAGAAATAAACAAAAACGACAAAATGCTTTACATGATATAGAAATAGAGTTCTAAATGTCAGCAGATGAAATTAAAGTAAAAATCCACAGGTTGAGAACCCAGTTCATCAACGAAAGGAACAAAATGAAGGCAGGGAAATCTGGAAGTGGTGCAAAAGACAAGTATAAAACAAAATGGGAATTTTATGATGCACTGCAGTTTTATGTTTTACCACACCAGCACCAATAATGATGCAGTAGATGAGTAGATTCTTTGGTAAGTACCAACACACTTTAAATGTAGCAATATTGCCATGGAACCTCTCCTTCATGGCAAAAAATACTTCTTGAATTCCTAACGTTTTTTTCTGCAGTATGAGGATTCATACTTAGTTCTTTGCAACGGCACAAAGTCTTAGTTCTTGTTGTGCCAAATATAAGAAATAAATACATCTTTGACTGATAGCTGCTGCCTAAAAAAATCACATTGATTATATAGATGACAGCCGAACATGTTATATATTAAACTCGATAATGTTGCCGCTCCATTATTTCAAGCCGAATTACCTGTGGCTAGAAATCTCAGTGTCAACACAAGACGTTCTGTTGCTGATATTGATCTTCTCATTATTGTATCTTGCTTTTGTATTACAGGTGCTATTCTTCTAAGCAGATAATTAAAATCAACCGCTGACATGCGTAGGAAATTCTAATTTTTGATCTCGTTGTAGAGCCTTGGAGCAAGTTGTTTACAACCCCACAATATTCGTGACTTAAAATCCACTCTCTTACCCAACACTTTCTGGCCGTCCTTTCACGTTTTTCTCTACGTCGACGAAGTAAAATAAGAGACAGGCATGCTACGGATAAAACTTCATTATCAGATGACATATTTGCCATACCAGGCACACAGCTGATTAGAAAGTGGCATGCAGAAAAATTACCGCCACAAATATAGCATCGTGTATACGCTCGGTGCAACATTTCTGTGGACATGCCACTTTTATAGTGGCGCAACTTGAAATAATGCAACTTTGCAAGCTGTGTGTAAACAGAACGTGCCACAATTGTGGCCCGCAAGAAAAGTGGCATGCCATAAAACTGGCCTCGTGGACGAGTACCTTATCTCTTGTACCCCTACATCTTATGTACAATTTGTCTGGTGCTAGTCTACTTATTGAGCCACTTAGATTGCTTGACTTAGTAATAGAGTAACATAGTACCATAGTAACATTTATTTATAACTTTATTTCACAAAAGTATATCATTAATTGCTATTCTTGGAGTTGCTTGAGATAGGATCATATACACTTAACACCCTGGTTGTTTGTGTATATGTACCCTTCATTTTACTATATACATTTTCCAAAACTAGCAATTTAAATTTTTCTCCTCATCTATATTTTACCTATATCATCACTCCTATTATTATTATATTCCTCTTTTTCTTTAATAATTTTCCTCCACCATTTCTCTCTTACCTTCCCTGTATATTTGCCTAATTGTTTCAAAAATTATTTCTTATTGTTTCCAAAGAGTTTTAAAAATAATATCTCTATCTGTAATTTATCCCACTTCCTATTCCATATTTCTTCTCTCCAAACTTTGGTTTCTGCACATTCTGTTATACAGTGTAAATGTTTATCTAACCTTCCACATAGTGGGCACAGTTCTTTGTCAACTTTTAAACCCCTTAACAACATGGTTCCTGTTCTTGCCCACACCAGACCCTCCCTTTCCATTTTATCACAAACATCAATATATTTTTCTCTTCCCCAATCTTTTTTCAAGTTCAGATAATATATCAGGGTTCTCTTATCCCTTAAAGTACCATATATTTCCTGTTTCTCAATATCATCAACCCTGAATTTCACTTTATTCCATACATTTTGTCCCCTCGTCTGAATATTGGCTGGCTCGCCCAATCCTACTTCCCTCACAGTTTCCTTTAATTGAGATAACCAACCTTTTTGCAATCTTGTTTTTTCTTGTATCCTTAAACAGTTTTTAAGAATATTTCCTTCCTCCAATGTTTGGATCCTACTCCAATATTTCATAATGCATTTTAACACTATTCCTTTTCTTCCAACTCTTCCTAATTCAACTAGGGCAACCCCATTTGGAGCTGCTCTTGGTAACCCCAATATCATTTTACAAAAGGTTATGTGAATCTGATCCACACATTCCCATCCTTTTTCTGTCCCCCAATCTCTATACCATGCATCATTCTTGATTCAACTGTTGCAGTATATATTCTCTCTAACCAATTTACTCTCATATTTGGTAATTTCCTCAAGCACATTCGTATGCTGTTAATAGCTAACTTTCCTTTAGCTAGTGCATTTTTTCTCTCCTCGGTCCACCTACCATTATTATTTAACCTTACCCCATGTAATCAAATTTATTTACAACATCGATTTCATTCCCCTCTAACCACCATTTCTCATCTGTGCTGAGTTTATTTCCATTTTTACAGACCATAATTTTGGATTTACTTTTATTTATCTTTAGACCCCATTGTTTGCAATATTTCTCTGTTGCTTCTATTGCTTTCTTTAATCCTCTGCTTGTAATTGCTGCTGCTACTAAATCATCTACAAAAAGCAAGCCTGGGATGTCTTCATTATTAATTGATGGACAGTGCAAGTTTTCCTTCAATATATCATCTATAAATAGATTGAATAAAATGGGACTTAATTTACAACCCTGTCTTAGACCCATATTACGTGTAGTAAGTAGGAGAAGTACTGCATTCCACCCAAAATTTCGATACTGAGATTTCACCAAAAATACATGTTTTGAGGCACTCATATCCAAAAAGTTAGAAAAAAGTCTGTATGTGTGACTGTGAACAACATAACTCAAAAATGAAAAGTTGGATAAACACCAAACTTGGTATTTAGGTTCAGTATCTTTCGAAGATGGGACACAAGGATTGTCAAAAAAATTCCCCCAACCCCAGACTACCCTTTACATGGAACATTTTTCGAAAACTTTGATTTCTTCAAAAATGGCTCTAACAATTTTGATTAAAATATGATATCTTTAAGATACTTTCATGGCAAATGAAATGTATATCATGAATTTTCTGGGAATGTCCCCAAAAAGTCCTCTTCATTCTGAATGACTTTTGCACAACCAGTAAACCATAAGAGATAGTAAAAATATTACTACCTAAAAATTGTAGATCTTGATAAAACACACAATTTATGTCATATGCATCTTTTTTGTCGAGTAAACCATTTCCGAGATATTCTTTATTATTTGCTTGAATTTTCCAATACTTATACTTTTTCTCAAACTGAAATTCATTATTCATTTTTTATTTTTTTTTTTTATGTCCTGGACATGCAAGAGAATTAAATGCTCCACATAGCAACCAGCTCTTAAAAGATTTGATTATCACTTAAAGCCTGCCATATTCTGTTTGCATCTACAAGAAAATTAGGAATAAGATTGTGCAAATGTTTATCTCGATTAACATGAAGCAGATGGAAAATAAGTGTTTGTAAAAATAGTTTGTAAAAGAGTAAGATTTTTTTAACCTATAGTACTCATCAGCTGCCGAACTATTCAGGTACCACTTTTGTCTACTTTTAGCACTGTGTTAGAAGTTTAGGATGTAAGGAAAAATATAGGAATAAGACATATAAAAATGTTAAAACCTAATGATTTCCAGGCTGTAGAATCTGCCATGTGCTCGGCAGAGTGATACATTAAGGCTTGTTTATGAGGGTAATCCCAAAAGTAAGGTCTCCAAAGCGCTGGGATCGCAGGGAAACTGTTTGTGTGGATGTTGGCCATACTGCTTTTTTCCTTCCTCCCTCCACTCTCTTCAGAAACCACCGCACATCCCTTAGCGCCCTCAGTCTTGGCTTGGCAGCCAGTTATAATGGAGCTCCCGTTAGCCACTACCGCCAGGTGCGAAGTTTGCGCATTTATTCGCTTTTTGAGTGCAAAAGGGGTTAAACCTGTCGAAATTCATCGACAGTTGATCGAAGTGTATGGAGAGTCTTGTATGGATGTCAAAAACCTCTGCAAGTGGTGTAGAGAATTTGCAAATGGTCACATGGAAATTCATGACGAGGAAAGAAGCGGGAGACTGTCCATTTCTGATGAAACAATCGCAAAGGTTGAACAAACCGTGCTTCAAGATCGGCGGATCACTCTCGATGAGCTCTGCATTGTTGTTCCTGAGATTTCTCGAAGCACTATTCATCGGACTTTGATTGAAGAGTTGAAATTTCGGAAGGTGTGCGCAAGATGGGTCCCAAGAATGCTGACAGAAGATCACAAAAGGCAACGTGCTGAAACTTCCTGCCAATTTCTTCAATGCTATGTAGATGAAAAGGACAACCTTTTGGATTCAATAGTCACGGGCATGAAACCTGGGCTTTCCACTTCACATCTGAGACCAAACAACAATCATATGAGTGGTGGCATTCTGGTTCACGCAAGCCGCGAAAATTCGAGAGGACACAGTCTGCCGGTAAAGTCATGGCAACTGTGTTTTGAGATCGAAAGGGGATATTGTTGGTTGACTTTATGGATCCTGGGACAACAATAAATGCCGACAGGTATTGTCAGACATTAAAAAAACTCAGACGGGCAATTCAGAACTGTAGAAGAGGAATGTTGAGCAAGGGCATAAGCCTTCTCCATGACAATGCTCGCCCCCACACCGCCCGTCAAACCATGAATCTTCTGCAACAGGAGACCTTACTTTTGGGATTACCCTTGTACTTCTACTTTGAACTTAAAGTGAAACAGGTATAGTGTGAAGCATGACCACTTTTGTTATGTTCATGCTGAAACAAAAAAGACTTTACCGTTAATTGTTGTTTCACACAAGCTGTATGTATGCTGAAGTTCGAAAGGTAGAATCAGACTGAAAATTCAAAGCCATAACCAGGATTTGAACCATAGATCTTCAGCTTACTGTGCTGTTGCTCTAACAAACTAAGCTATCATGGCAACATGCTGACATAACATTAAATCCCCCACCAAAAAAAAAAAAAAAAGACACATTTTCCCCGGTAAACTATTAAGCATTTTCAAATTTATTTTGAGATAACATACTTCAATGGCAACCTACAATCTGATATTGGAAGAAGAAGGAATTCCAATGCAGCATGGCCTAAAAGCCTGGAAATGTGCGGTCTGAAACCTCTGAAACACACTAACTGTTTGCAATTCTTATATTAAGTATTAAGATGCCATGTTGTAAGCTACGAAGCTACTAATACCCCTGTGATCACATTTGAGTTTTCAGGGCTTGTCAGACAAACTTTGTATAAATACTATTTATGGAGCATTTGTTTTCAATGTTATGAGCTGTAGCCAACATTCACTCATGAGTCACACTCTAGTAAGAATAGCCTAATTATTAGTCCAATGTGATATGAAATATATCTTTCCAGTGTGGGAATAAAGGGAATTAAAAAGTAATAAAATAAATAAATCAACAGATAATTGACAAGGTAAAAATAAGCTTAGTAAGGCCAAAGTATGACAAAATATGGTATCAGATCTATACTTTATACTGGTTCAAAATATTACATCTCATTACCAACAGAAATAAAGAATGTATTCAAATTTAAGTAATTTAAAAAGGAGAAACTTAATCCAGAATACAGTACACGTTAAGCAATTATAATACACAATATATTGAAATGCAAATATAAATATTTATACTGTAAATTATACTATGTTTTGTAACTACTACTGCCACAAAATTACTGCATGTGCTGTCCAGGGAAGAGCATCAGCTCTTTACGGGCTTTTGTGAAATAAAATACAAAATAAATAAATGGTAATTATGGTATCCACCCAATATATACAGGGCAAGTTTTTAAGTCCACCAACAAACTTCAGGGGTGGAAATGGAGCACCAAAGTTCATATCAACTTGTGTCCGGAAATGATAGCTCCCACGGTGGATAGCACCAACGACATTCTCTCATAACTTGCAGTGTGCATTTTGTGTGTTGCAGATAGTCTAATTTAAGCAATGTAGAAGCACGGTGGTCAGGTATTCATTCCAAGATGGTGTTTGTGTATGTCCAAGCAGGTGGAAACGTTCGAGAGGCAGCACGGATGTACTGAGCGACGTACCCTGACAGACAGCACTACCCACATCCACAATACTTGGAGCCATTTTTCGGCGTTTGTGTGAGCATGGGTCCTTTGAGACAGATGAAGCTTCAGGGCAGCTGCGGATTGTGTGTACACCAGATTGTAGGAACATGTTCTCCATGATATTGTCGTGACCTCTTTATTAACTAGCTCAATGGGGGGGGGGGGGGGGGGTAGAGCAACTTGGTACCGAAAGATCTTAGTTATTAGTTTACATTATACGAGGTCAGACGGGGGATGCAGCTAAGAGAAACTATGAAAATATATCAGAATACTTCTAGGAAAACTATTAATACATGGCGTGGATGAGGGAAGGGACTATCTACTATGATAATTTAAACATAAGGATGATGGATGGTAAGTGGATTTATTGATGAAAACGGATACAGTACCTCCTTGTTTCCATGTCTGTCGGTGAGGACACCATGCTTGGACGCATGGGCAGCGCGCACACACACGTCTTGACTCGAACAGTGACTAGTCTCGACTCGACTGAATCCCCACGCTCAACTCGGCGTGGTAACGCTATGCTAACTCGCTTATCCCCTCTACTCTACCCGATCCGGGCAGCCAGGTCACATACGCAACAATGCTCGTACGTCACAATATTGAGTACAACCGTGGTACAAGCTCCAGATAACTAGCCCACCAACATAGTGTAAGCCAAAGGATGGTTATCTGTATCCTACATGACAACTGCTATTACCCCTGTCACCTCCATCGTGTGCAGGGATTATCACCAGCGGATTTTCCTTCACGGGAAAGGTTCTGTCGCTGGTTTGTGCAACAGGCCAATACCATTATGGGATTTCTGTCTTCAGTCCTCTTCACCGATGAAGTGACCTTTGTGGAGATATGGTTGAAGCATCTCATCAGCAATGGTTCAGCATCAATGTTTGGGCAGGGATTATTGGCGACCACCTACTTGGACCAGTTCTTCTTCCACAATGCTTGAACGGAGAAACATATCTGGACTTCCTGCAAAACGCTCTGCCTCCATAGCTGGGGAATGTGCCTTTGGCAATACGACAGGCAATGTGGCTGCAGCACGATGGAGCGCCAGCCCACTTCTGCATTAATGTTTGCTGACACCTCAACATCTTCCCCAGAAGTTGGATAAGACTTGGAGGCCCTGTTCGATCACCGGACTTAAAACCCCTGGAATTTTACTTGTGGAGGCATCTGAAAAGCATTGTGTACGATGAGCCTGTTCCTGATGTTGAGACCCTTCAACAGCGTGTCCACCTAGAACATTTGAACGGGTGAGGCAATGCATGATGCGATGTGTGAACGCATGCATTGCATCCCATGGAGGCCACTTTGAACATCCGTTATGGTATGGATAGAATTCAGGCATGTACTGTGTGCCAGGGTTCTTTGATGTCATTCTTCAGTGCTGTCTACTGTGCAAACTATACATTTCTGGACACAAGGTGATATGAACTTTTGTGCTCCATTGTCAGTCAGGTATCGTCCCCTAAAGTTTGTCAGTGGACTTTAAACTCACTATGGAAAGAGAATAGGGAAAATTATCTATGCTACTAATATAAGACAAATGAAATGCGCATGGGTAAGGCTAAATTTAATGTACTAGCAACATAAAATACTCATTTTATAACTACAAGTCATGATTAATTAAAACCTATTCAGGTACCTTTGTTTACATAAGCAAACACAATACAAGAATGATATCACTCTCAATTCTCTGCAGAGCTGGAAGTATGAATGTGAGAGCAAATGTGAGTTTGTTTAGTAATAAAATGTTGAAGAAAAAAAAAAAATTCAAGCTCATTTTTAATTGCCATGGCACCACCAGAGGGACACTTGTTTTGTTTCATTGTCCTCCATGGTCTAGGGTACCATGCTAGCCTCTATTTCCCGCGGTAGCGGGTTCAAATGCGGCGGAGGGCAATAGATTTTTTTGGGGTGTAAAAATCCTTAGCATGGCATCCACTGGAAGGAAAGTAAAACCAGTGGTCCCATGTCATAGATTTATAGCACATAAAAAAACCTCAAGCCTGATAATGAGACCTCAGAGCAAAATTTGCGGTCTTTCACGTCCAATGTAGAATGAGAAGCTAATTTGATTTGTTTCTAATATTAATACTCTTTGGTTATTTTTTTTTTCCACTTTTCATTTATTGATTACTTAACCATCACACATTCACTATAGTTTTACATTAAAACTATGATGCGCTACCTCTTACTTTTCTCTTTCCACTGTCCAAAGTCATTTATTTTTTACTTTACACAAAAACTGTCCAATGCTTCTAGCATCCTTACACATCATTTCAATCATAAGTGTATTTCTATCCCCCTTCAACCACTTCTTATTAAAAAATTCTTTTCTCCAATTTTCTGTTCCTTGGCACTTAAATACTATGTGTTCAATGTCTTCATTACCACCACACATCGGACAATGGTTCTGAGGAATACCCTGTCTTAGCCCTTTTAGCCTCCATGCTCCGGTTTTTAACCATGCAATAGATTCTCTCTCTTCTTTATTTACTATGTCTATATATTTTTCCCTACCCCATGTATTTTTCATTGGCCTATAATAAACTAATGAGCTCTTTTCGGCAATCTCACTGAACATGATTTGTATTTCTACATCTTCCAGTCTTTTCCTCGCCTTTTTCCAAAAATTTTTCACGTCATTTTCTCTCCTTCTCCATATATCTCCTAACCCATTTTTCTCCAAAATGTTCCGTAATTTACTTTCCCATCCATCATTCATTAAGCTATTCTCTTGGTATTCAATACATTGTCTTAACACATTACTTTTTCCTTGGTTATTACTATGCAACCTGTTTTCCTTTGTTTTTCTTAATAAACAGTTATATAAACTCTTCCTTCTCATAGCAATGTAGCTCTTCTCTATTTCAATCTACATTCAATATAACATATTGTGTCAACTTCCAACTGTTCCTTATTCATGCGGCAATCTGCTACAAATTTACATCATAAAAAGTACAGTGGAATCTCGTTAGCACGTTCCTCATTAACACGTTTTCCCGTGTATTGCGTTGAATTATAAAAGTCCCGGCACAAAATGCATCAAATGCATTAATAACGTTCATTTAGTACGTTTTCTCACTCCCGCTTACTACGTTCGAAGTTTGATGCCCTCATTCGCTATAAAAGTAACGGTCCAGCGGGAGTAGATTTACTACATTCAAAGTTAGACGTTCTCATTCGCTACTTTGGTCAAACCAGGCGGGGTGGAACCGGCAGCCAATACCATGCATGTACGTATTTGTGGGACGCGTTTTGTGTGTGTGTGGGGGGGGATGCTTTAGTGACGCTCTTTGGTGTTCTGCGGTGACGCTTTAGTTTAACAGTGGCTTGGTGTGGTTAGTTTATGCTGTTGAGTGTTGACGAAACGTAAAAGTATTTTAACTTTTTGTTCACAATGGAGAAAAAGAAAGTGCGGCAAATAACCAACAGTGAAAAATTGAAAATCCTTGAGGAAGTAGATCGCAATCCAAATATGAAACGTGTGGATATAGCGTGGAAGTTAAACATTCCTCCGTCAACCTTAAACACAATTGTTAGCAAACGTAAACTAATTGAAACTGCTTTTGAAGAAGGAAAAAATGCTAAAAGAAAACGTAATCGCCCTGGCCAGTTTCCAGAATTAGAAGATGTTCTGCTAAAGTGGTTTACACAAGCTAGAGCTTCAAATGTGCCAATAGACGGTACTGTGGCATAATTCGGTGCATGAAACATGCGTATCGTAAGAGGCTGGTACAGAGAAGGTTGGCTGCACTGAAATCGACGACAAGAAAAATCACCGTCTTAGATGCCATGCATTTTATTAGAACTGGTTGGGATTGTGTGACGCAAGATACCATTAGGAACTGCTTTAATAAAGCCGGTTTTTGCCGAGTTCTTGGTGATGAAATTACGCAGGAAGACGAGTTTTCCGAGAGTGAAGAATGGCGCCAAATAGCAGACGATGCCGGCGTGTCTTTCGAAAACTATGTAAACATTGACAATGAAATTCCAGTGTGTGAAACAGCGACGATAGATGAAATACTTGAACAAGTGAAAGATGAACCAGATCCTGAGCCAGTACCTACAGTGTCAGAAGCCATGCAGGCAATGGACATAGTGAAGCGATATGTGTGCAGTTTTGAAGTTGATGATGATGTAATGACTTTACTAAACAAGATGGACAGTAAAATTTTGGCATTAAAACCAACAAAGCAATCAACTATCGATATGTATTTCAAACCAATGTAAATAGTGTCTATATTTCACATCCGTTTTTGAGGTAAGATGTATTATTAGATTTTATTACATAAATATGTTCTTAAGTTGCAGATTATGTATTTTCGTTAACACGTTTTCCCGTCTATGACGTCCAAATCCTTGGGTCCCCGCAAAAACGTACTAACGAGATTTTACTGTATTAGAAACCAATGTTAAACTAAACCTACAGTTCAGCAAGCAATAACACCATCAGTTGTTTTTCAAGTAAAAGCCCCTGATATGACCATAAAGTTAAAGGGGGCTGTACAAATGAAACAATAAAACATAAATAAATAACCCTGATATACTGCAAGTTGAATGTTCATGTGGCATTATGAGAGCATGTGTATGTTCACTTATCTTAACTCATAATCAGCATATATGCAATGTATATTTCCATAGCCTGTCAAGTTCACCTAAGAACTTTTTTCAGAAAATGTAAACAATACATAACAACACTTGGGAATGAAAATGAGTATTATGACTTGTCGTAAATACTTACAAAAGAAACATGTATTGTTTCATAGCATTTATAACCATAAGACTTTAAAATTAGTTTAAATTTCAAGGCCCACCTTGTTACAGGAAGCAGTAAGTTTTGGGACTGTTTTAAACAATTTATGATTAAATGTTTTCTATACAACAGTACCTCCAACTCAATTTTGGTTTGAATAGATCCTTTCAGAAATGGACAACTCATACATATTAGAAAGAAATAGATACTAAAACTCCAGAAAACTTACACAATATGTATGGCAAGAAGAACTGAAGTGTTGCAAGATCTCTCTTGAGACTTACTAAGCATGCTTCAAACACAGCTCGAACCTTGGAATCATCTATCATGGTAATCATTTTATACGACCAGTCACTTGCCCAGGCCAGAAGTGTCATTTTGTCACTTGATCTGAAATTACAATTGTAATATTTATTATGTAATTTTGATAAAAACATATGTTAAAGTACTATAGTTATATTAATAAACTCATGAAGCATAGTTACATTAAGGCATCCATTATATTAATCTATGCATTACAAAATGAACTTTTATATCAGTTATCCGAGAAGTAAAAACTGGTGCTACTTTAACTTCATTATTTAAAAAAGATGTAATCACCCTCGCACACCAAAAATTCCACAGGATATTAAAAAATGAAACATCGCATTAGCCCCAGTAAACAAATACAGCTTAAAAAATCTCCTCCACATAAATACAAAAGATAAAAGCCTTCTGGCAATCGGTTTATATGAAATCACTGTGAAAAAACGTATATAGGGATAACAAAAAGGAACATCAATCAAGACTTCAAAGAGCACATGAGAAGCATAAACCAAGCAGACAGATAAATCAGCAGTAGCACACTATTTTTTGACCCAAAATCATAATTTTCACAGTGAACCGAAGCTAAAAAATCAGTCCATAATTCAATTGAATTAACATTCTGGGAAAATTGATTAATCTGAAAAAATAAAAAACATAATAGGTTTTTACACACCAAAGGCAAATGACTTCATCTAAACATTCAGCTGCGGTACCAAGAGACATCTACATGCCGCTACCACAAGTAAATCTCTAAGGATGGAGACAAGAGTCTCTGAAATATGTCCAAAGAAAATTATTTTTCAAATAGTGAAGCTAGTGTGTTACACCAATTCTTTCTTCTTAGATAATTCTAATTACTTCACTGTGCATTCCCACTAATATTTCAGCACTGCATCACACTGATACCTGCAATTAACCTAAAAAGCAACAAAGGATACAAACCCAAATATAGGATGTGGCCAGCTCTGACTAGGATTTAAAGTGTTTTTATAACATGATGTAAGCAGTGGTATCATTATTTCTCTAATATCCTCTGGAAATGATTTCCACAGCTTTTCTTTAGGTGAACCTGGTTGAGAAGAAATGCCGTACACTTTCAGGAGCTCCTAAAATTGAAAATTAAAGCTCTTTACAACAATTTTGACATTGAGATTATGAAGTTGTTCTACATTACCTCATATTTAAAAAGCAGTAAATATGGTTATGTGGAGTCAACTTGAATACATTAAATGTTTCACTTGTATATCTTTTATGCAATGTATTCAGAGCTTGCAATTGGCAGTTAAAATTAATTATAGGCTACTTTACTACTTTCAAAAACTACATTTTCTAACATCTTCATAATCTGTACAATTTGACCAATCTGAACATAACTTTGGACACCTACGCCTTAGATCCCAACAAAAATTATAGGCCACTCATAATTTTCTAAAACTACTACTATGCTTATTTTCAACCCTTTACTTACAGATTTTCACTGTTTGAACCATATGGATAGAACTTTTTGCTGTAGGACCTGGCGAAAATTATTGACTATGTTACAATTTCCAAAAATTTCTTCTACTCATATTTTCAAGTGTTACTTTCTTACTCCCTCTTCATGTATAGGCATTCTGATGCAGGTAGCTGAGGTTGTTAAGGCTTGAACTCATGAATGGGACATCCAAGGTGCAAATTATGCCAGGATTTTTCCCACTTTTTCTCAGTCCTCATAATTGGCAAATACTGGGGAGGTACCCTATACTTAGAATTTATGAACAAACTAGACTATACAACAAACAGTACTAAAGTATATAATTACATTAAACAAATAAATAGAGAAAACCAACAAAATCAGCCATTAAATGTCGATAATAAAGAAATATACGAGGATAACCTTATAGCAGAAAAATTAGCAACATACTATAAAACTAGCACTACATTAAAACATAAAAATAGAATAAGTACTTAAGAAATAGCAACCTGGAAGATACATCTAACTTTCAAAATATCTTTAATGAATCGTGATGAAGGATAGGCACACATATAAGCTCTGGCCTATCATAGCACTGTATACCAATTAGCAAGGTATATTCAATCTGTAATCTTAAGTTACAATATAATGCAATAGAATTTAATGCTTTGTCATGTCCATGGTGAAAATCTGCAACATTCTAAATCTACCCACAAAGCTGTAATAATACCTGCTTCACTGCAAAGTCATAAAGAGGCCTCCGCTCCATACATTTTACAGGCAAATCCTAAAATTTAGCAAGTATGATAATCTATAACATTGCTATCCTGTGCACTTAAGGTAAGTTTCCCACTTTGTTCTTGCCCCGCTCAGTTCCAAATAGCATTCAAATTTATTACATTATTATTTTCACGATCAATTTGTTCCCCATCTAAATTACTATTTTGTTTTTACTTTGCCATATGTTCCTGGTGTATTTACCATTATCAAATGTTACTCTCCCTGACTAGCAAGAAAGCTATCCTTCCATTAAAATCCTGTGTTACAAAATATTCCATCATACGGTTTTCTTCTCTTGTTCTTTCATTATCCAGTTCTCTTCTTTGAAGGAGGTCCAGGCTATGAGCTTTTGAAGACATGAAGTTGCACATAACTTGGAATGCTTGCTGAACTTTTTCTCCTAGTTGGAGTCAAATGTTAGCAATGAATTACTATTTAGGTGTCTAAATTTCAAAATATGTTTTAAATCTAATATAGCACAGATTTATATTTACATAATTTGCTGTTTCCTAAAAAGTTAAATGTGCAATGTAATGTCACATGTGATTACTTCTTGCTTAGCCTATTAATCTGTAAATTAAATATATTATTATTATTATTATTATTATTATTATTATTATTATTATTGCTTTATAATAGTAGCTTAGCTGCCTTATTCCTATTGTACAGGACAGTCCCACCTTAGAGCCATCAGCTCATTGGGACATTCTATATTGTGACTTTGTCCAGATTTTAACTGTCACTTCGTTAATATGATCTAGTTCAACTTTTACTGAGACTTCACTAGTTCACACTGTCACTCCACTGATGTAAACTAGTTCAATTTCCCCTGTCACTTCACTTTCTTTGAGACATAGCAGCATAGTGAAATACAGGTGATGTAGCCTTTTCTTCCAGATGGTTCACTCACTCGGAATCGAACACAAAACTTCCTAATCTCATAGTAGCAGCAATGACTGCACAAAGTCTTCACCAATTAGCTCAAAGAACAGCACTTTTGTCACACACCAAATGCACTCACTAACTGATTCATTCAGAAGAGCACTTATTTATGTAGCAGCTGGTTGCAGTTCCAGAATGTTCTAGAAGGGGAAAATTCTAGAAGATTCTGTTTATCTGACAATGACGCTTCTGGTGTTTACACTGGGCAAGCATGCTACTATCTCTATTTAACCCTCCATTGGCCAGTACTGATCTCCTGATGACCTTGGGCCATAGCCATTGCATCACAATATGCATAAATAAATAAATAAATAAATAAATCTGCAAACCCCACCAAAGCATCATCCCACATTTATAATCAGTATCTTCATGCCTAATTGCGTACAACATTCCAGGTTTAATGACCACTATTACATCCCTAAACAAAAGAAAAACTGGAGTGTAGCTTTATTAAGCAACCATTACATAGCTGCTGAAGAAAAACTTCAACAAAAAGTACTTAACAAATTGTAACTAATTTGCAAAGATGCTTACCTGGATTGCAAGGGAGAAAGAATCCATTGTTTGAGTATCCCTTGCCGATTGAATAGCACGAGCCAGGTGGCAAAGTGCAAGAACTGCAAACTCGTCATCAGTTACTTTAAATGGGAAGTAATTGCTTTCTGTGGAAGAAATATAAAAGCATTAAATAGCAGAATAAATATCAGGTAACGTCTGCAGCATCATATGAGTTACGAACTTCATCACCATTTACAAAATTGTTCAGTGAACACTGAAACATACTCTCCTACACATCCTGATATCTCTCACAAAAACTCCAGTGTACATTTTCAGTGAACAGTGAGTAGCATAACTAAACATTATTTACAATGAAGAAAATAAATAACAAACAAAGTTGTAGGAGCTTATTTAAGAATCTAAAGATCTTAACTGTTCCACTGCTTATATGTATATAAGCATATATGCAGATGTGGTAAAACAATGTGTATAAAAGCAGAGGAAAAAAACAGAACCAAAATAAGCATTTTGAGGTTAGGAACCACTAATCATGATGCAGAATAATAACAGGAACGCTGTGTCTCGCATTTTGCTCCATATCTCATTGGTGTCAGCACTATGAGGTGAAATGTGAAAGCATCAATGACATGTAACAAACCAGGAGGGATACATCAACAATCTTGCCACAGGTGCAGTTCTGGATGACTTCATTCCTCAGAATCGTCAGACCACAACATACGAAATTGTTACTGAACTATCGATAAGCAAGGGAACTGTGCAGACCATAATCCATCAACACCTTCACTATGGCAAAATGTGTGCACAGTGGGTACCTAAGCATCTGTCAGAGAATCAGAGGATGGAGAGAAAGGGTGTTTGCTTGACCCATCTGTTGTGATGGAGGAAGATATGGATTCCAGAATATCAACAGAAATTCATGGCAGAAATGTCAACTAAAAAAGACATTTTGTCAGTCCATACTCTGCAAAAATACTCCTTTGTGTCTGGTAGGGAGTGGAGGCCCATATTAATTATTAGCCCTAAAATTTCTCTGATGTCCCAGATAGGGGGCGGGTTTCAAATAGTAAATCACGATGTTTTGTTGGTGGGGTAGCCAGTTTTTCTTCTATCTCTGTGTAATTTTTATTTTCTCTACCATGTACAAGGTACGTAGAGAAGGTACTGTAGTCCACTCAAAAGTTTGATATCAAGATTTCATCAGAAATACTTATTTTGAGGAACCCTGAATAAAAAAAGGTCCATATGTGTGTGTCTGTGAACAGTATAACTCAAAAATGAAAAGTCACATAAATACCAAACTTGGTATTTAAATTCAGTTATCTTTCAAAGATGCGACACAAAGGTTTTCAAGAAAATCCCCCCACCCCAAACTGTCTTCTACATGGAAGATTTTTCAAAATGTTTTACTTTCTGAGAAATTGCTCTAGCAGTTTTGATTAAAATACCATACATTTTAGATATTTACATGTAAAATAAAATTTGTATCTGGAATTTTCTGGAAATAGCCTGTGAAGTCCTCTTCATTGGGAAGGAATTTTATATAATCTTGTATAACTGGTTAACACTGAGCAACAGATGAAAATGTACTACACAAAAAATGTAGATCTCTTTAAGACACACAACTTAATTCAAATAACTTCTTTTTTGTCATACGCCATTTCCAAAATATCCTTTATTAATGGTTCACACTACTTTAGAAGTGTAAAGTAACCATTCTACTATTCAGAACTGGCACTTCCTTACTTCCAGACTCCAACTATGTCGGAGTTACTTCCACAATTTTACTTCCACTCCGCCGGAGTACTTCCAAGACATTTACTTCCAACTCCATTGGAGTTACTTCCATTTCCAAACGCATCATTCCATCAATTCCATGCCATTCTAATGCTTAATCAGTACTGTATTATGCATATTATTTAGAAGTCGCCATAACGTTGGATATCATTTCCTTTATGGTAAATGAAATGACATCAATGCAGCCTGCATGACATAATTTGACAAAAATTTTTAAAATAAATTAAGTCAATAATTCTGACTCAATTGCTGATGGATTTGAGTTTGTGTCTCTTATGGGAAATTGATGTTAAATGTCCTGTTGAATAATACATTTAATAGGACTTCAGCCTTGCCTTATTGTGCAACCATATTGTTTTAAAACCAACTTATTACACCCTGCACCCTTTGCCAAGAATACAGTCTCATAACAGATATAGTTTCAAATTCTTCTTGTTCTAAAAACATTTTCCCAAAAGCAATATATCTTCTGTGAGCCAAGGCCTCACAGGAGCATACTGTAAACTTATCACAAAAATACAATTTTAATCACTCGAGAGCTTCTACAGCTGGAACCACAAAATGATGAGAGGCTTCACAGAGGAGATTGAATAAAAGCAACATCACATGGCAAGCCAAAACCAAATCAACTATAAGTAAAGATTACTAACCATCCTGATAGCTGCAACGTGGCAAATTCCCAGGGTCTACTGCGCCAATTTCCCCAATGCACTCACTACATGCTAATCTTACTGCAAAATCAGCTTCTCTTCTAAGAGCCACCAATGCATTTAGGACCTGTTCAAAATACAAGCAAGAAATATGTACAATGTACACAATTTATTCTACAAAAATCACATATATAAAAACAAGAAAAATACTTTGCCTTAAGATATGCTATTTCAGCTTCAGAATATTTTTCACTGGGACAGAATAAATATGTGAATGGTCCCAAATGTTAATGGTACATGCAGGATGATTTGCATTTGGACAAGTTGTCCAAGTTAAGCTTTTCTATCATTTAGTCTTAACCCGAAAACAGCTTTATTGCTTACAAGTTTTTATTCTTCAACAGTCATATGTGTTGGAAAAAACTGTATACTATAATGAAATATACATACATATTATCAATTTTAAAAAGGGAGATAGTAGTGGAAACTTACAATGTCCAAATTGTATTTCCAAATGTGATGACAAAAAAGCAGAATTTTAATTTGAAGATTGAGAAGCTAGTAACGGTGATGTGTCATAATTTAAAATAAAGAAAGTTGGAGGTTGTTACACTACCTCACTAAAAGGTACTTGCTTTGAACGCATTTCAGGAGAACAGTTTGCTCCCGAAATGCAAAGTAAATACCTTTTAGTGATGTAGTGTAACAACCTCCGACTCTCTTTATTTTAAAGCAGAATTTTATTATGAACAGAGAACGTAATCTTATTTTAACTGTCTCTAATACTTAGATAGTGTCTAAAGTTTAAGTATTGTATTTTTTCCAAACATTGGTATCGAGATTCTATTCTAAATATGTTGAAGTCTTCTGAGTTCAAAAACACTTTCTAAGAAAAAAATGTGTTTGTGAAAAAGAGAGAGATAGAACAGTATAGCCAAAACAAATTAAAAGTCAGATAAATACCAAATTCTACTAATTCTGCTATCTTTTAAGGATGCCATGCATACATTTTCAAAAAATTTCTTATGTTCTGTCTTTTCAGTTTAAAGGTGTGATATAAATTAACTGTTTACATTTATCTATCCATTAAAGATATATAGACGTGCTAAGCACAAGTCATATAACGTACAGTGGATACATTCAAATATAAGCTTCTTAAACCATTTACAGACATTACGGTACATATTTTATAATACATTTATATTAAAAACGTTTTTTTACTTAAACTTTACATTGTTTCTATTCCTTGAGAATATCATGAAAGATTTTACATTTGTTGCAAATTACAGTTCTTACAGAAATCACAGAATAAATTAATAACCTTGCAATGTGCGCTGCAATACAAATAGTTTTTACAATACATGTTGTTGCAAAACAAATGCTACAATTTCCTCTACTATGCATACTTATCAATGCAGCAGTGATAATGTATATATTTATTTCTATTAGGAAATGGCTTTCTTCTCTTCAGTGCATTTGAAGCAAAAAGATTAAATGAGAATATACTCAAAGATGATGATAACACGTAAGTTTTAATTGCCCTCCCTATCCAATCCAAAATACAGGCTATTTTATACATTCTTTTAGAAGTTACAGACAATTTAACCATGTAATTACTAAATTGCAATATCAACTGAAGAGCAATCTGGAAAAACAATTAGCAATATACCGTTTCCCTTCATCAGAATAAGACTGCTTACTTCCATCACTATGGGATCCACTTGTTCCCTGCCAACAACAAGTGCATGCAATGCTGAACGGTTCTCTTGAAGAAGAGTTTTAAGATGGTATAATCCTTGCACTCGAACGCCAGCATTCTCGTGCTTCACATATCCCATCATTTCCTCCAGCTGATCTCTCAATGTGTGAGGCCTTCAAACAGTTTCACAAAAATGTTAATCCAAATTATGTGCTCTTTCTATAAGTTCCTTTATTAAGCAATATCAACTATTTTTATAAACTAGACACAATTAAATAAATAAAGAAGAGGAAACTTGAGGCTCTATGACACCTGCTGAGGATGCGAACAATGGAGTTCTCCAAACATGTTCAAGTGAGTGATATTAGGTGATAATGTGTCACTAGTTCTGACTCATTTAAAGTAAATTTACCAAGCTAACTTTAACTTCTGTGTACAGTAAACCCTTGATTTAATGGACTAATGAGGGCAAAAGGATACCTATAAAATCTGAAGTCCATTAAATCATAAATCATATAATGAATATTTAAAATAAAATATTACATATGGTATTGTGCTATGTGATGTAAATGTAATTGCTGATACCATGTCTTTTCTGAAAGTGGCACAGTCACCCATCACTCGCACAAAATTCTGTTCATTAGCTTTGCAAATTTATTGGTAGCAGCCCGTAACTCCACACTCCAAGCAACAATGCCAGCAAAGTGCTACTGAAAAAAACCACTTGTATGTAGCTTCTTCTAACCACTCATGTTTGACAAATTTCACATGTTTACTATCTGATGCAGTAATTTGTATCACAAATTACTTAAATGTAAAGAATGATTATAGTATGAATATGCATTATTATGTGACATTGATTTGAGATGTTTGTTGATTGTAATTATTGTTGGGAAGTAAGTTTATACTGCCTTACTGAAACTGACAATAATAGCGTGCAATAATGCAGCGAGGGGGTGAGCTGTTTATCATTATTGGAAACGAGGAAGTTACGTAATATTGGCGCGTTTTTCTTTTAGAATATTCTGGAACATTTCCGTAGAGCATATGTATTCATAATTTTCATTGGATATAAAAATAGACGCTAATGTTGGCGCGTTTTATTAGCCAATTGCAGCTCAGTTATAATCTTTAGGCATATCTGGGTGAAGGAGTATAAAAGGTAGGTTAGAGGTAAAGACCCCGTCAGTTCATCAAAATTCTTTGTACACTAAACGTCGCATTCCTGTCAGTTCGTCGAAAATATTTGTATGATACACGTCGCCTTCAGTTCAGCAGAAATATTACACGTCGGCTATCGATTCCCAAGTTACGCGTAGCAGAATTATGAAAAATCTAAAGTATTGTAAAGTTAATTATACAAAAAGTTGAAGTACGCGAATTAAGAGTGATCAGTAATGAAGTTATTATAACAGTTTCAGTTTGGCGAGTGTCAAGATCAATGTGTACAGTCCATCAGTTTAGCAGAAAATATTTGTAAAGTACACGTCGGCTATCGATTCGCAAGTTACGCGTATAAGATTTATGAAAAATCTCAAGTATGGTAAAGTTAATTATACAAAAGGTTGAAGTACATGAATTAAAAGTGATCAGTAATGAAGTTATTATAACAGTTTCAGTTTGGCGAGTGTCAAGATCAATGTGTAAATGTGATAGTAAATGTGTTTGACAATAAAAGTGTAAAACAAATTCTTTCATCAGTGTTATCTTTGGATAAGAGACTCCTTTCCGTTTACACAACCTGTATAAAGAGAAGTGCTTGACCAAAAAGATCGTAGCTAGCCGGAGGACAGAGAACCAAAATTAAATAAAATAACAGTAGCATTCTTTCAAACGAACACTAATACTGCCCAAATTGCTAACACCAGATGGAGCTAACAAACCGAACAAATGAATCACGTCACAAGATGGCTTCATCACATGAAGTAAACACAAATACAAACATAATACAAATAAAATTACTTCATATCTCGTATTGTAGAACCACTGTTTGAGCTGTTGACACTGTACTGACACTGCAAAAACTCTTGAAGTTTTTCCCTATTTTTGCGAATATCTGAATCTGTTTGTTTCTTCACACCATAGAGTTCACAAACATGAACAACAGATGCAGTATTTTCCAATTTATTAATTAGCTCCATTTGCTGCATTATGCTCAAGTTCACATGATTTATTTTAACTACAGACATTATTACAAGTAGCTACAATAACTCATTTACATTTAAAACATTCAGAGCTGATTAAAATAATATTTTATAACACTGTAATAAATGCAACTATGTGCACTGGAAAACCACTATTTGGTAGAGAAAACAGTGCCAAACGTGTTCGAACATGTTAAAGAATACACAGCACACTGATCAGAACTGATGCTTTAAGCTGCTCGTGCACACAAATTTTTACGAATGCACCTGACATTCCAAAAGAGTTGTGGGAGAGGAGGTGCTGTGGTTCTATGTGTAAACTGCAAAAGCCACTGTCATCTGCCAAATTGCAATCACTTTTGCCTTTTAAAATCTAGTTTAAATTTTTTCCTCAACAGTTTCTTTCTCCCAATCACGTTTGCTATATCAGTCAAATTTGGTCCATTAAATTGAGTGTTTAGTGTATTTGTTTATACCTCTATCAAAATGATGATGATGGTTTATTCACCATGGACACGAATGACAAGATATACAAGTTTCATTGCTTTTCAATAATTAATCACTACAATCAATACAAATTACTTTTGAAGTTCTTACAGAGCATTAATGGTTAAAGTTCTAATTACTGTGAAATGTTTCATATTAAAAATAATGTTACCGAGATATTTTAAAATAGAGAAACGCGTTCAAGTAAGAATATTATAGTGATGTAGTGTAACAACCCTCAACTCTCTATTTTAAATTATGACACATCACTGTTACTAGCTTCTAAATCTTCAAAATTAGTCAATTACCGAGATATGTTTCAATTTCAAGAAATCTATACCTAATATATTTTCTACAATACCATTTACATATTTACAAATGCAACATAATATTGTTTGTCATTTGTCAATAGTTTGTCAATTCTATACAAAGATTTATTCAGCATATAGTTCAACATTATTTCAAATGAGCTGCCTTGTTCACATTTGAAGCATTTTGGTAGTTTATTGAGTAATAGTGTCTTTCTGAAGTAAGAATCTTTATTTATTGCAACTTTTGTGTTTAAACTCTATGATAACTACAATGCACATCCGAAAGTAAGTTTCCCAATTTTTTTTTTAAAACAAAGAAAATATAGTTATTTGAAAAACTTTATTGGCAAAAGGTACAGAAATGTATAAGCTATTTTTCGACATAGTCACCGCAAGAATTGATAGACTTCTCATATCGTGGGAACAACTTTTGTATTCCTGTGTTGTAGAAGTCTACCACCTGTGAATGGAACCAGCATGTGACAGTCGTCTTCAGTTCTTCGTCGTTGTCAAAATGCTGACCGGAGGACAGGAATTTCTTGAGGTGCAAGAAAAGATGGAAATTGCTGGGAGCAAGATCAGGACTGTATGGTGGATGATCAAACACCTCCCAGCTGAACTCCTGCAGAATAGTTGCTGTGCGCCGAGCTGTATGTGGATGAGCATTATCATGGAGCAGCGCAACACCTGTAGTAAGCATTCCACGCCTCTTGTTTTGAATGGCATGTTGCAATTTCTGCAGTGTTTCACAGTAACGGTCAGCGTTCACTGTTTCACTTCTGGGCAGGAAGTCAATGAGGAGAATGCCCTTCCTGTCCCACAACACTGTGCACATCACTTTCTGTACCAACACAGCCTGTTTCAATTTCATCTTGACCGAAGATACACTGTGACTACTGCTTGGTGTTTGGGGTAAAGTGGGAAATCCACGTCTCATTGCCCATGACGATCCTGTTGAGGAAGTCATTACCGTCATCTGATACCGATCTGCAGAAATGTCAGTGCTGCTCCTAAGCATTTCGTTTTGTGCTCAGGTGTCAGGCTTTTTGGCACCCACCAGGCACACAATTTCCTGAACAGCAGATGCTTAGTGACAATTTCATGAAACAAGGATCACAATATCTGTGGAAAATGGTTGCTGAGTTCCATAATCGTGAGTCGACAGTTCTCCAAATGCGCTGCCACACCAGCTCAACAAGATCATTGATGAGGGACAGTCGCTCACTGCACTCTTCATCATGGACACTTTGACGATCTTCAGAAATCTGCCTACACCAGCAACGCACCATCTGTTTGCTCACGATGTTTAGCCCTTAGACCTAAGGATGAATATTGATCGGCGCTATGTTTTGTGCAGTAAGGAACTTTCATCACTGACCGAACCTAACAGGCGGCGGGGGAAAGAATAAGAACCACCATTTTGGGCCACTGCAGCCGCGCTATTGGCACCAGGTAGGTCCTGTTCAGCCAGCATATGATTGATGTGTCATAGATCTGTTACACATGTGCAATTTTTCTGGCTAAATTTGCTTACTTTAAAACTGTATAACACACTATCAAATGATCTAACTCAACTGCCATATAATAGATTTGAACATAAACTTTATGACAGATTGCTAAACAACCCATAGTATTCACTACAGGAATATTTTAAAAATATATCTTAACTGTAAGTAATATCAACTATCCTTGTACTTTATTCCTAGAATATTTATTGTTTTTCTGTATGATTATATTATATTAGCTCTGCACTTTGCATCATTCATATAATGGGAAGCATTAATATAACACACTGTAATTTTATTGCATATTTGTTAACATGTAATAACATTGAAATATATATGTGTAATAATATATTTGTTATAATTAATTTTGACGTTGTCTGTTGCTGTAATAAGCTTAATGGCAATAAAAATTTATTATTATTATTATTATTATTATTATTATTATTATTATTATTATTATTATTATTTTGCAGGTCCGTTTTGTAACTTGAATTGTGCCTTTTATCTGATCTTGGAGATTAAGGGCCGTATTCATAGATTTCACATAGGTCTGGACTATTTCCAGACACATTTGGTCCGGAACAAAGGCCGACCAAGTTTTTGATATTCATAGATGATAAAAAGTCTCGGACCAAGATAGGCCGTGGATCAGCAAGGAGAAAATGTTACACGACAAAGAAAGGTAGTTTTGCGCATGCGCGACTGCCATAGAGTAGAAAACTAACCACTGTTACTCCTTAGTTTTTACTTTCTATGGTCATTTCACAGCTGTTTTTTCATCGTTTCAGTGCTCACTCCTTGCCCAAAGCGAAAAAAATGGACATAACCTAGAAGCGTGCATGAAAATGGTTGGAGGAGGAAAATGCCTGTTTCCCTTAATACCAAAATTGATGGATATTATTGAAAACAAATCGGTTTCGACAAATGCAAACACAAAAAAAGAGGAGGTATGGAGGGAGATAATACATATATAGACAGTTTTGTGCATGATTCTGACCTATTGCCACCCCTCCCTTTTTGGAAACGTTCTTATCCACACCGTTTCATGGCATTGTTAATCATTTCAATAAGAATTTAACTTGCTGGAATATTAACCTTTAAGCTTAAAATTTCAGAATCAAATCGTATTTAAATAGGAAGGAACATTTGCTGTTATTAAAATCTCACTCTGGATCTTAACCAAATAAATATTGTGTGATTGTAATTATATAGAAATAATCACCCGAGGAAATTCTAATACATCATAAACCTTCCGGGAGTTGTAATCCTCCTCTCCTTGAGGGAAAACGTAAGCAAAGCCTAAATTATTTCGAACTTAACCCAAGCAGGACATTATTCCGTATATAGGTAGGAGGAATGAAATGCTAAGAAACAAATGGAATCAGGGCTTTTTAACACGTAGAGTTGATTGTGTAGTGTCCTGTTCTCATTCGAGTTTAGTCGCACAGATCCCTCAGCTACGCCCTGTCATCGCTTCCTAGTTGCAAGTGCTACACTCCTCTCCTCCTAAATTTAGCAGTGTCAAACTTTTCCTTTCCGTTACGTCAAGTTTAATGTGACATGGCAATTAGAACCAATCGGCGTGAAGCAGTATCATGAAGTAATAGAAGAACAATCAATCAAGATTCATTCTCGTTACGTTAACTGCATCCTAATTAAACCTTCGTTTACTGTAGCAGAATTTCTTAACTTTGCGTTACATTCCGTCATGTTACATAAAGCGCATAGTAATCCCGGTTTAACAAAGGTAAATCTAGCATTAGCATTTGAGTCATTAGTTATAATGCGGTTTACACTACACATCAGTAGTGTTTTCTTGATACCATTCTCTTGCATAATGTGGAAGTGCTATTAGCATCGTATCAATTGAGATTCAAGCATCAGTTATCGTCGTCTGTCATATAGGTTAGGATGAATCCTAGAACAAAAGATCCTATCCCCAATGATTAATCAGCTGGTATATATCAAATTGATTGTAATGAATGTAACCTGGTATACATAGGAAGAACCAAAAGAAATCTTGAAATAAGACTTAAAGAGCATATGAGATGCATTTACCAAAAGCAGCCAGATAAATCAGCAGTAGCACATCATTTCTGGTCACTAACATTCGACATGGCGGCGAGTGGTGTTGTGACGCGAAGCATGCAGTATAAATATAGCAAAAACAATGGTAAATATACCAATACAGCAACTGAAGATGGTACTAATTTGAACCATATTAGTAAAGGAATTTGTGTGAATGTAGGCAACCTGGGGGATCAAGGCAATTCGGTAAAGCAAACAAGTAAATTGTGTCAAGATGAATTGGCGATCGGGGGCGTGCGTGAAAAGGAAATGGCGGCGTCGCTTCATACAATCATTGACATTTTGAATAAGGATTTGAGAGAAGCGCAGAAAGAAATAATACGCCTTCGAAGTGAGAACAAGGTTCTGCAAAATGAGAGAGACGCGCTTTACAAAGACAAAACAGAAAGTGTCGTCCTGAGAAATGAAATTGAAGTATTAGAAAAAGAAATTACGGAAGTAAAAGAAGCAAACTTAATCCTTCAAACGAAGGTAGCAAGCAAGGATAATAATGGATATACTGAAGTGCTGCACAAACACAATAGAAGATATCAGCATCCAACTCAGAATAGTGGAATGCAACATACAAAATACAACAGAAGTGAGGTCGAAACGAAAAACAGATTTAATGTGCTGATGGATACTAGCCAAGTGAATTTGGCTAGTTCAAACTACCACGAAAACCATGTGAATAACAGCGTTAAAAGAAACAAATCGCCTGATGTTTTGGTAGTGGCAGACTCCATGATAAAGTTTGCAGGACAGTTGTGTAGAAATCGTGGACATGATGTGCGGTGCTTTCCGGGAATTAAGTTAAATGAACTAAAGCACCAAATGGAGAGAATTAACTTGAAAGAACGCAATCCTGACGTCGTGGTGGTGCATGCAGGATCTAATGATGTAAAACCAGGAGTATATGCAGAAGAAATCATGGGAGATACCATGGATATTATTAACTATATACGACGAGAGTCACCTAACGCCAAGATAATTATTAGTGGCGTGATAAGACGGAGTGATACAACGGAAAAAAAAGTAATGAGGATTAATAAAGAACTGAATTGGCTGTGTTCCACAAAGATTTGCACATTTGTGGATGGAAATTTTTGGCTAGAGAATAATGAGTTTGGAAGAGACGGCATTCACTTCAACCGCGGAGGGTCTCATAAGTTTGGAATGCTGTTGTGCGATGTAATTAGTTCGGTGATAATGGGAAACGAGTAAACCGGGTGGTGGATGTTGCATTAATGACTGGAAATAGTGATCGAAGTGTGCAGGTGTTTAACAAAATATGCAGAACAGAAACTAATGTTGTAAGTGTGAATGCTTCTGGGGACCACTACTTTAAAGCTGTGGAATCCAACCAACTATCAGGGACGAACGATGTTATAGGTGCCACTTCGGCGAATCTCACTACCACTCTTACTAAATGTATGGATGGAACAGAAAAAACGAAACTGTTAAAGGTAAGTGATTCTGTAAGAAAGCCTATAAAAATAGATGCACACTATGTAACAATTTTTCATCAAAATGTCCAATCTATTCACAATAAATTAAATTACATTGAAATCCTATTAGATAAAGATCTGAATGAGGTTGGTGTCTTGTGCATTTCTGAGCACTGGTTAAAGAGCAATGAAATCGATTACATACAGATACCAAATTATACATTAGCCAGCTCATATTGTAGATCTAACAAAAGTGGGGGTGGGGTATGCATATTTATTAAAACAGGTATCCATTTCATAAATATAGGTACATGCCGGACATTATGTCGTGAAAGTGATTTTGAAGTTGCAGGTGTGGATTTGATTGAACTAGATATTACTGTGATTGTTTTATACCGTGCCCCAGATAGTAATGTTAGGATTTTTCAAAATAGCTTAGAGAGACTACTCAACATTCTCGTGAAAACCCAAAAAAAATTTGCATTATGTGGTGATTTAAATATTGACTTTCTTAAAGACAGCAAAGAAAAGCAAGACCTCATACATCTGCTTAGAAGTTATAACCTAATGCATGTCATAACATCCCCTACAAGAATAACTAGTCGCTCAAAAACTGCGGTAGATCAAATTATAATTAATGAAAATTGTACATATAAAGCACAGGTGATAAATACAGGATTTAGTGATCATGAGGCGCAAATAATTCAAATTGAAACTAATAATACTAAGATGTTTAGATCAACACTCATAAAAAAAAGAATATTTAGCAATGATAATATTTTGTATATGAATTATCTCTTAAGCAAGGAAGATTGGCTTGATATGTATAATACAGCTGATACTAATGAGAAATTTAGATTGTTTGCAAATAGTTTTATGTTCTGCTTTAATACTGCATTTCCTCTCAAAACATCAAGAACCTCCAATGGGAAAGCTAAGAGAAATTGGTTAACTCCAGGTATAAGAAAGTCATGTGAACGTAGAAGATTACTATATGACTTAAGTAAGGGTAGTACAACGACAGATTTTGATAATTATTTTAAGAATTATAAACGCATACTAAATAAAGTTATAAGACAGGCTAAAATCAATAGTAATGACAATCATATTAAAAACTCTAAAAATAAGACCAAAGCTATGTGGCAAATAGTAAACCAAATGACTAATAAAACACGTCATATGCAAGGTAAAATAGAACTTGAGCATAATGATAGAAAGATTACTGATGCAACAGAAGTTGTTACATATTTTAATACCTACTTTACAGAAATAATTAAAGATTTGGTTCAAAATAGTAATGGACATCTTGGCAGTCTAATAAAGACTAATACTACCAATAATGTAAACTCTATATACCTTTATGAAGTTACGCCTGAGGAAATGCTAAACATAATAAATGGATTGAATAATACATATTCTGCAGGTGTTGATGATGTACCAGATATAATTATAAAAAGATGTAGTGACCACATAATTGGTCCACTTGTCCATTTGTGTAATGTATCCATGACTAGTGGAATATTTCCAGACATGTTAAAAATATCTAAGGTTATACCCTTGCACAAAAAAGGGAAAAAGACTGAGGTAGCTAACTACCGTCCTATTTCCATACCCTCCGTATTTTCAAAGATATTGGAAAAAATAATGTATAGAAGACTTGTATCGTTTATTGGAAAAAATAATATAATTACTAATTCACAGCATGGATTCCGACGAGAAAAATCAACAGAGACTGCGATATATTCTTTCTTAAATAGTGTCATAACTGCTTTAGATATAAAGATAAAGCAATTGGCATATTTCTAGATTTAACTAAAGCTTTCGATACTATTAACCACAAAATTTTGCTAACAAAATTATTTGACTTTGGTATAAGAGGATTAGCATATTCTTGGTTTGAATCTTACCTTACAAACCGTAAGCAAATAACAGAGATTACAGATTATAATGCTAACACTAATGCACTTTTGGCAGTTAGATCTAATGCACTTGGTATAACTTATGGAGTACCACAAGGCTCTATACTTGGACCATTTTTATTTATCTTGTATATAAACGACTTAACAAATAACATACAAGCTCATAACATTGTTCTATTTGCAGATGATACTAATTTACTAATAACAGAAAAGAGTAATGAAATGTTAAATAATTCACTAAACCAGGCCAGTAAAGATCTGGTATATTGGTTAGATAGTAACAACGTGGTTTTAAATACGGTCAAAACTGTTTGTCTTAAATTTCATATTACTGATAGTGCAAACAATAATTATAACATCCCTGAAGTAAAATTAAATAATAAATTAATCTCATATAAAAACGAGACAAACTTTTTGGGCTTGTGGATACAGAATAACTTGAAATGGAAAACTCATATAAAACATTTAATAACCAAATTAAGCAGGAATGTATATGCCTTAAGAATTTTAAGTCAAAATGTCAGTCTCCATGTGCTGTTAACAACTTATTATGCACATATACATTCAATAATTAAATATGGTATCATATTTTGGGGAAACTCACCAGAAACTAAGGATGTATTTATCAAACAAAAACAAGCCATACGAATTATATGTGGTAAAAAAAGGTTATGCTCATGTAAACCACTATTCAGAAAGCTTGGCATACTTACTTTGGCATGTTCTTATATATTGGAAACAGTCTTATTTGTAAAAAGAAATAAATTTAATGTTCAAAATAATGACAATGTCCATAGTCATTACACTAGACATAATAAGGATATACACTTAACCTCTGTCAGAACTACAATATGTAAGAATGCAGTACTGCACTCCAGTATAAGGAATTATAATTCCCTACCTAATGCCATTAAAGATATAAATAATTATAATGTGTTTAAAACTAGAACAAAGGCTTTCTTGCAGGAACACTGCTTCTACACCGTAAAGGAATATTTACAGTTTAATAAATCCTTGTTTGCATAAGACATTGTACTAATCCGTTAAGTTATCTAGTAGTATGTCATTTAATTTATAAATATATCTATTGTATATCATAGTTGAACTCAAATTATATATAACTTTATTGTAATGTAAATATATAAATTTAACTATTGACATATCCTGTATCAATGTACTATGTACTGAATTGATGTTAAAGGATTAATAAATTGAAAATTGAAATTGAAACATCACTTAAGTTTACTCACTTAAGTGAGTAAACTTAAGTGATGTTAGTGTAACAATTCCGACTCACCTTTAAATAAAATTTAAATAAATTCAATTCAAACCATGATATCACTCCAAACATAAAACTCTTAAAACCGATCAACAACAGCAATGAATTGGACATCTGGGAAAAAATACATATTGTCAAACACAGGAATCACCTAATGAATTTCGAACTGCCGCCACCCAACAGCCTTTGGAGGTTCATCAGCCCAGCACCAGAGAACACCACAAACCACACACATCCCCCAGACGATGACCGGCAAAAATCAGTTGAGAGAAAATGCTGACGATGGGAACAAGCCGTCTCCCGAAACGCGTTCAAGTAAGAATATCATAGTGATGTAGTGTAACAACCCTCAACTCTCTATTTTAAAAAATAGGATGAATCCGTTTTATCAGCCTTCTAACCTTTGCTTTACTAAACCTGTATTTGTTTTGAAGTTTAGATCGCCATACTTTCCAATTATGTCTAATTTTGGTAGATAGTTTTACTCCATCATCTCATTTCGTGAATTCTACGGAAGCAGCCACACCCATTATTCCAAAGTCATCCATTTTGTAAAGATGGTCTGCCTTTAATCTGCCCCTCTGAGGTAGACCAAAATTTGGTCCCGACCAAGGCGTTTGATCCCCGGACCAACACAAATCCCGGTCTATGAATAAGAAAATCGATGGTCCGCTGTAAATCCACCAGAAGTAGCAAGTTGGGCCGGACCAAAATTGACTATGAATACCGCCCTAAAACTCTGCAAAGCATCTGTGAACTTTTTCTCCATTTTCTAAATTAAGATCTCCCACTATTATGAGTTTACAGTTATCCTAAGACCTAACTATCTTCCAAATGTAAAAAAAGAAATCTATAAGCTGTGAGTATGGTGATCTATAAATGCCAAAAATAATAATTTTACAATCATCAATTCATACTTTGGTGCCTACTATTTCAAACGTAATTTCTTTGTACAATTTTCTTAACATATTTATTTTACTACATACTATAACTTTCTTAGGGTACATAACTACCCCACCACCATGTCCTCAATAATACAAATCAACCTGTTATAGCCTAGAAACTGAGCAGACTGTGACTGTTCCTCATCTAAACTTCTAGTGAGTTCATCTTGTTAGATATGTACGAGGGGCATTCAATAAGTTTTAGAAAAAGAAAAATTATTTTGGGTAGAATTTTGTTTTTAATTTTCTACATAAACTCCTTTTAACTCAATATTCTTTACTCAGCATTTTACCAACTTTTTTAAGCTGTCCAAAAAGTAGGATTTAGGAAGGTTCTCAAAATAGGCATTTGTTTTGGAGATAACATCCTTGTTCAACGTGAATTCTTTTCCGTTGAGCCATTTTTTAAAGTTTGGAAATAAAAAAGGTCACTGGGGACCAAATCTGGTGAATATGGTGTATGTTGTAATAATTCAAACTTTAATTCCATAATTTTGCAATTGAAACTGAAAAGATGTGCACCTGTGCATTGTATTGATGGAAGAGAATCTTTTTCTTTGCCAAACGAGGATGTTTTTTCTCGATTTCTTCGCTCAACCAGTAACAACACACAATACTCTCCATTTAGCATTTGTCGCTTCTGCAAGTAATCGATATAGATGATTTTGCATGCATCTCAAAAAAACTGTGGCCATCACCTTGTCGGCCGATTTCACCTTCTTTGGAGCCAGTTCACCTTTAGAAATGCACTATTTTGACTATTCCTTTGTCTCTGGAGTGTAGTAGTGTATCCATGTTTCTTCACGGTTATATATCAATGAAAAACTTCGTCAGGATTGCGAAGGAAAAGTGCTAAACCAGCTCCTGAATCGATCACATGATTGCATTTATTCCCCGCTGAAAGCAAACACAGCACCCATTTTTCTGAGATTTTAGCCAAATCCAATTTTTCATGTGCAAAATTGGAAACACTGTACCTTGTGATATGCCTGTGGCCTCAACTATTTTGTGAACTTTGATTCATTGATAACTCAAAATGATATCATGGGATTTGTCCATCATTACAGAGGAAGTCACTTTCACTGGATATCCCAAACGATGTTCATCATTTGTGGATGTATGGCATGTTAAAACTCATTTACCCAATTGTAAACAGTCGCAAACATAGGAATAGATGTGCCATGAACTTCATCCAACTTGGCTTTGATCTCTTTTGGTGTTAAGCCTTTTATAGCAGTGTTTAATCACTGCATGAAACTTTTTTTTTCCATCTTTCTAAATAAACACAAAGGGTGATGCTTACCAAAAGCAAACCTTCTTTGATGCTACAAACAGCATCTCATAGATTCTAAGGACTTATTGAATGTCCCTTGTACTGAGCATTTTGATACAGTACCCTTAATGATATGTTGTTAATGAAATCTTATACTGGGTTTGGTGATTTGCTCAACTTCTAATCAGTCAGCCGTGGACAGAATCTTACCTTTTCTCCCGCAGATACTTCTGTATTTCATTGTACACTGCTGGTATAGCTTCATGTTGAGGAACAAAATAAAGTTCCTTGAAATAAGGGCAAAGAGCATTATAGTTGTCAACCACAAGGAAAGAGAAGATGTTGCTGATTTCTTGTGGAAACTGTTCCAGAAATGGCAACAGTGATATGAACACTGTGCTTAAGAGAGGTCCCAGCATCGGCACATCCACACTGCAAAACATATAAGCACTACGATAATATGACACCAATTATAGTGTCGGAAATACAAAGTTAAATAGTAAATTTTCCTAAATTTTGTAGGTGAATAGATAAACAACACTGTTCTATTGCTACACAATCATTTTATTTTTTACATAATTAACAAACAGCATTCAGCGTTTATCATATCATATGATCAGGTTCTATATTCCTGGCAACAAAGCAGCATTCTATGTGTTGAACCGTTTCAGTAATTTGTCTTTTATCACTGGTAAATTGTCTGCCCCATTCTTCAATTTCACAAATAGATAAAGTTCAAAGGTTGGGCATGTTAAAAAAACATGGTGGATGAGGTTTGAGCTTAAAAAGTGTTCAAAGAACATGAAAATTGATATTGATGGTGAAAATATTTCTGAGACAGCTCAAACAAATTTTCTGGGGGTAGTAATTGATAAACATCTTAGCTGGAAGCAACATATAGAACACATAACTAAAAAAATAAACAAAGGCCTATATGTAATGAGGCAGGCTAAAAGAATTATGGATAGGGAAGTCTTAAAAGATATATATTATGCTCTTGTCTATTCTCATATAAAATAGGGGATCTCATTATGGGGAAACACAAATGCAAAAAATGTTTTAAAAATTTTCAGATTATAGAAGAAGGCCATTAGAATTATTGCAATGTCGATGAAACAACTAGCTATAGATCTTTATTTAAGAATCTGAATATTCTAACTGTTCCATGCATATATATTTATGAAAGTATAAAATATATAATAGAAGGAAATATATATATATATATAAAAAATTGTAATGTACATTCATATGATGTGAGAAACAAAGCAGATTATTTTAGGACAACACTTAGGGGCACTCTTAATAACAGAGTATTGAAAATATTGGGAAAGATATGTATAATAGTCTACCTAAAGAAACAAAACAATATAATATTAAGTGTATAAAAAGATACCTAACAGAGCAAACTTTTTATAGTATCGATGAGTATAAAAATGTAAATAATATATGGCATGTTCAACCTCAAAGTAATGTAAATATAAATCTTTATGTATATTTTTATCATATGACGTATCCTCTGTAAGTAAACTTAAAGAATAAAATAAAATGAAATGCTCCAGTCTTTGGTTTTGAGGTAATAAAATAGAGAAAGTTACTCTCCTATTTTCCCTCCTATAACATATGAGATTCTGAGAAGACAATAATTAGCCTAATATCATTTACATTCATTCTGAATAAGTAGGATACAATAAACTTTTTTTAAATATCTGGTAATATACAACATAAAAGATAATATCTCCAAAGCTTGGATATATGTCTGATATACAAAGTGCTAATAAATTACGGAGACAAGCAATGTTTGAAGACATAAAGGATGTAATAGGAAAACCTCAATCACACTGAGAATAATTAAATCTAATCCAGGCTGATTGGATACAGCAGGTTAGTATTTAACACTTTTTGAATGAAGCAGAAACCTACACATAGTAGTGTAAATGTATGCCCTATCTGAAAACTGAATAATCATTAATAACCTGGAGTAGACAAGCTTATTGAATTACCTTTTTATTGACATGGATATCTATGCATGTCTATATGAGGGTGGGTCTTATACATAGAGTTGCATTCAATTAAATGGAAGGCAGCTTCATATGTTCACATCCCATACACTTTTAAAACCCAAAAGCAACATTTACAAAACATCTAAATCACAAGTCTGAGAAGGTTTTGTTACATACAGTAAAAACATTTCTCTTAAATTCACATGACTTTCTCCATTCACTCTTCTACAAACTATTCTTAGAAATTCTTATTCTTCTATCTACTTCTTGATGATCAAGATAAACTTTCATTACACATTTACAGGTAGGTATAAGGATACAGCAGCTAAAGCAATGGTCAATTTTTTTAAAAGCAGATCTGTAACTCATGGCTTTCAAACTACATGCTCTTTGCATGACCACCAGAAAAAATTAATAGTGTTTTCCTGTTGAGAAAATTTAAACCAATAACAAGAATATCTCAGAAATGGTTAATGCCAAAAAGAATTTTGTTTGGCATAAATTGTGTGCTTTAACAAGATTTATACTTTTTGTGGAGTAAGATTCTGTCTATCTCTTACGGTTGACTAGCTATACTAAAGTCATCCAGAATGAAGAGGACTTCATAGGCTATTCCCAGAAAATTAAAGATATACATTGTAATGAAAAGAAGCTAGAAACAGTGATGTGTATTGAATTTATTTAAAGGTGAGTCGGAATTGTAACACTAACATCACTTAAGTTTACTCACTTAACATGTTTCGGGAAACCGTTGTTCCCATCCTCAGAAGGTTAATTCGACTGGCACGGGTTGTTGGTGTTTCCGTTTTTTGGACTGGATCCTGTGGTGGCATCTTGTGGTGGAGAAATGTACTTCCAGAGAGGATTTGGTGGCGGCAAATCAAAATTCATTAGATGTGTGTTGTGTTTTAGAATGGTGATCTTCTCCCATGCATCTAATTTGGCTGCAAATTTGACTGGTTTGACTAATGTAATATTGAGTTTGATGTTGTGATTAGTGATCCAAAAATGGTGTGAAACTGCAGATTTGTCCATTTGTTTGTATTTAATACATCTCATGTGCTCCTTTAGCCTAGTTTCTAGGTTTCTTTTTGTCTTACCTATGTATACTTTATTGCAATCTGAACAATTGATTTTGGAAAGCTGGAATCTATAAAATCAATTGTTCAGATTGCAATAAAGTATACATAGGTAAGACAAAAAGAAACCTAGAAACTAGGCTAAAGGAGCACATGAGATGTATTAAATACAAACAAATGGACAAATCTGCAGTTTCACACCATTTTTGGATCACTAATCACAACATCAAACCCAATATTACATTAGTCAAACCAGTCAAATTTGCAGCCAAATTAGATGCATGGGAGAAGATCACCATTCTAAAACACAACACACATCTAATGAATTTTGATTTGCCGCCACCAAATCCTCTCTGGAAGTACATTTCTCCACCACAAGATGCCACCACAGGATCCAGTCCAAAAAACGGAAACACCAACAACCCGTGCCAGTCGAATTAACCTTCTGAGGATGGGAACAACGGTTTCCCGAAACATGTTAAGTGAGTAAACTTAAGTGATGTTAGTGTTACAATTCCGACTCACCTTTAAATAAAGATATACATTTTATTTGTCATGTAAACAATTTAAACATATGGGGCTGGTTTCCCCAACTGATGCTAAATTTTAACACAGTGTTAAACTTATTTAACTTGAAGTTAATACAAATTCTGCTTCATCGACATTCAGATTTTATTCACCATTTGCAAAAGTTTCCAAGGCTTCGCCAGAACAAAATATAAAAACTGTTTATGTATACATTTTAAGTGCATTAATACAACTTGTTATTATATCGACTAGCTACTATTGACATTTGCTACTTTAGGTGTATACATTTTACATGCATTAATACTTACAGTTATATATACAGATACTTTATATTATTCAGACTAGCTACAATTGAAGTTAGCTGCTTTATATTCAGCAACTGAGTAGAAAGCATTGTTAATCAGGTAAGTCTTTATTGCTTCAATTTTCTTCATTTCTACATTTATTTCTTTAATCTGCTGAGGTAAATGATTGTATAAATATTTTGCATTGCTTTCAATACATTTTGTACCTAGTGAGCCTCTTAGTCTGTTCCTAAAATAGTTCAGTTTTGTTCTTGCGTTATGTTTGTGTACATTTATATTTTTTTCTTCCCTATGCGTTCTTACTATATGCTTAAGGCAGTGCTTAAGGCACTGTGAGGATTCCAAGTTTTTTTAAACTACTTTTGCATGAATTTCTTATTAGAATTTTTTTAATTATTTTTATTGTTCATTTCTGTAATCTAAGTATTCTTAACCTTTGTTTCTTTTCTGCTGCTCCCCATAGGATGATCCCATAATTTAGATGTGAGTGTACAAAGGTATAATATACTTTTAGAGCACTATCTTCATCCATGACTTGTATTAAGTTTAAGCACATGTATACCCTTATTTATTTTGTTACTGATCTTTTCTACACATTTATTCCATTTTAAATTAGCTATATCTTTAAGTTAGTATTAACAATGTGTTATGCTTGGTGTTAAGTTAACACTGCTGTCACCCTGTGTTAAGGCATTTAACAAATGTTAGAAGTTGGAAAAGGACTGCCGCAAACCAAGCTGTTGAGTGAGTTTGCTGCATATGACATTTTTTAATGTAATTCCTAACGGAAAAGCAGTTGTGTTTCATAAATTTGAAAACGTGCAAAAGAGAAATTTTTAAAGTGATAGAGGCTGTCCAAAGGGGTTATGAGCATTTTTTTATGGTAATATGAGAGGCTAGAATATTACAAACAGAAGCATGCCTCTTTCCCCTATGTTAAAAGTGTTAATTACTTTGAGATTTTATGCTACTGGCACTTTTCATTTAATGATAGGTCATAATGTTGCTATTTCCAAAGCTACTGCTTGTGAGTTTATTCGAAAACTTTCTGAAGCAATTGCTTCAAGAAGCAAACAGTATTTAAGTTTGGGTTTGCTTGATCCTTAATCAGTGATAACACACTTTTATCCAGTTTTAAACCATTGTAAATACTTGCAACTGATATTTTTGGTGCTGCATTTTACGTTAACATAAAATTGTTGCAGTTACTTACTGGACCTCCAAAAAACATGTTCATTCCCATTAAATTACTTGCATATTTTCTCCCAGGCTGCAATCTTAACCTTTAATGCAAGACCATTGGCTTTTTTGTACTAGATAATACGTCTATACTTAGTAACCAGTTCTAATTAACACTTTTCAAACAGTGAAACATGTAGTTCCTCTATAACTCGATTTTTCAGTTGACTTCACGATTCTAACCTCAAACAACCAGAAACATCACATACTATCATGGCAACTGCCAATAAATGTTGTCTGCTACTGACACAGAGAGCGCTGAACACTGCGATATGTAAACAAAAGTGCATTGGAGTGTGTTCAGAAGCCATGTAGTTCGGTCACCATCTTCTCAAAACCTACTGTTCACAGTTGTCTTTGACGTTAACATGTAGTTAACTAACAATTTGCTCTATAAGCTGATGAAATGCAAGAGTTTTAACATGTTAAACTTCGAACTAAATGTTAACAAACAAGATGTTAATATTTTTAACATCAGTTGGTGACCAACCCATGGTATTTTAAACAAAATTGTTAGAGCCATTCTTGAGAAAATAAAAAATTTCAAAACATGTTCTATGTAAAGGGTAGTTTGGGGTACTGAACTTGGTATTTGTAGGCATGTTTGTTTTTGAGTTATGCACATGCTCTCTCCCTCTCATGCACACACGCACACACACACCTTTTACTAAAAATACTCTTTTTGGATTCCGGAGTCTCAAAACATGTATTTCTGGTAAAATATCAACTTGAAATTTTTGGTTGGAATACGACACTTCTACTTACTGTAAGTACATAGTAGAGAAGGTAAAAATGATAATTTAATGTTTTGTTCTTACCTGTGGACAAAGGCATCCCAGGCTGCACAGTTTAAGTCTGGGAAATTACTGTAATTCAGCTCTAGGGCAGTGCGAAGAGTGGCAAGCACTTTAAAGCGCACTGGGGTAATATGTCTTGGGCCCAGGAACTTGATAATTTCTGGCAATGACAACAAAGCCTTTTTCTTGATAGACTCTGAGACCTTTTTGTTCACCAGCTTTCCATCCAAATAAACCAACAAGCCTAGAAAACGTGGCTGTAGAAAATCTGCCTGTAACAAAATGTGTTATACTTCACAGTAACATCATATGAAAAGATTTATATAATGTTAAATTAAATGTAATTTAAATAATTTCCTCTAGTATTTTGTATCAATATAAGCCAAGAGTGCTTTCTTGATGAAATGTGAACCAATAGGTTTCTTGCTTCCTATTTCAACTTCTGTAATAGTTTTAGTAGCATAAAGATAATCACAATTAATGATAAATTTTATTTTATTTTAACCACTTTCACACTAGTGGTTAGCTGCTGCTTTTGTAATGTTTTAAAATTTGCTTTGCTCTGAAAACAATTTATACTATGAATATTACATTAATTAAACAACATTACAAATCCCAGGGCCAGTTCTTTTTAAAGTAATCAGCTTATAGGCCTACAATGACTAGGACATGACATGTGGTAATAATAGGATTTTCTTAATGACCGTGCAGTACAAAATTCAGTCTTTGTGTAACTATACATATTTGATTTGAAATTTGCATTAAATTCTTCTCTCTTTTATAACTATTGCAGCAATTGTTTTAAAATAACCCATTCCATAATTTAACAGGATTTAACAGCAGTAAATTTCCACCCTGCATTACTTTACAAGTAAGAACCATTTGTATAAAATTCTAAACCTTGTTCATAGAAGAGATCCATTTTAACAGTTTATGTATACAAATAATATGTGCTATTATTAATCTTTAGAAATTTTCCTATCCAACCGTAACCACAATCTTAACCTTTGCATAACTTGCAGAAGACAAACTTTCAAATAATTGCTTTTATATTTCAATATAGTCTAGTGTATAACTATGGCATTACAAAATATGCAAATTTATATCTGGTAAGATAAATTTTGTATTTCTATTTATGAAAGATGATTGAACTTAAATTTTGACTAGGCCGAAAAATCCAGACATACCACTTTTGCTGGCCAAGAGTGCTTTAAACCCCCTTGAAAGTTGTGTTGCCGACAGGCTTCATTTTGCCTCTCTCATCCTTCTCCTGTTGGTTGAGCCAGCTCACATCCAGCTGGGGGAGGTTCGTTGTTGATCACACTGCCCTTCCCCATGCAGCAGTAAACTGATGACTCCTTGCCTGATCCTGACATTGACATATGGAAACTTACATAGCTGGTATCTCAAACCAGATTTTAATGATGCTTCTGTAACTCTGGTCACCGAAGATTCTCGTTCTGGTGCAGGATATCCATGCCAGTCATGATAATCTGGACTATAGTGGAGAGCAAATGTGCAAAATGGCACACTTTGTATTAAAGAAATAATAGCCGCTGGTTTAAACCTCTAAAGCTTGCTACTCAACTTCCTGCACTAAAAGCATATGTTTCCATTTTATTTTATTTTTACTTTCTCTGCCACCTACCTATAGTAGATAACAAGTAATATTGCATTTCATCCAAAATTTGATGTCTAGATTTCACCAAAAATACATCTTGAAGAGCCGCTGAATAAATAAAGTACTTAAAAAAAAATTTTTTTTAGAAAAAGGACTGTGTATGTGTCTGTGAACAGCATACCTCTAATACAAAATATTTAATAAATACTAAACTTGGTATTTAAGTTCAGTTAACTTCCACAGATGCAACACAAAGATTTTCAAAAAAATCCCCCCTCACCAAACTCTTTTTACTTGGTAAGATTTTCAATATATTTGAGTTTCTCAAAAATGCCTGTAATGATTTTGTTTAAAATACCTTTTAAAATATTTGCATGACAAATCAAATGTATGTCTTGAATTTTCTGGGAATAGTCTGTGAAGTCCTCTTCATTCGGTAGGAATTTTGTATAATTTTTATGACAGATAAACCAAAAGAGATAAGACAAAAAAATTATTTCACAAAAAAAGTAAGTGAAGGGATTCACGCATGTAAACTAGCGCAGTGATGCATGCACAAGACTGCAGAGACTGGCTCAGTGTGTTTTGTTTTTTTTAGTAGTGTTTAATGCCAGTTTTACTACATACGGCACTACAGGCGGTGGAAACCGATGATGCTTGCAATGAAATGATATTTGGGATAGAAACATTCCAGGTCTATGTTTAGGGCACCTCCTTGGCATCTGTCAATTATGAGGACTGAGGAAAACCTAGAAAAAATCTCAGTCAAAGAGGATGGTCCTGGGAGGATTTGAACCGCAGACCTCCCAAATGCCTCACACATTACCGCAGAGCCATCTCAATTGGTGCTGAGATAACTGATGTATCACTTTGGCATGCAGGACTCCACTCACTTTGGTTGGATTGTGGATATGCTTTTAAGATAATCAAATTAACACCTTGAAGAAAACAAATTAAAATAATTCAGTATGATGCTAAAATTTCCATTTTATCCTCTGAAGTGTTTAGAACTATGTACACTTTTAAACAATCATTTACAAAATGTATAAAGTTAATAAAAACACTCACTATTTGATAATTTGTCAGTGGTTGCCTAAGACTCCTATAGTGCAGATCATCTTGTGCTAATTCGCACAAAACACTTAGCACGCACTCTTTATTCTGCTCAAAATGAAGCAGCAGTTCATTATGGATTCCCTAAGGAAATAAATAAACCTGTTATTAACAAACATCCAGCTAATCTGGAAACAAACTATTAAATGAACACAGACTTTGATTTACAACACTGAAAGTTGGATCACTGCAAAAGCAGAAGTAAAAAGAATTGATAGCCATCAAGATAATAAACGTATGATCCCTTTCAGAACTGCCATGAAAACAAATTAAACATAATTTCATACACTTTAGTTGTTATTCTGTATAGCTTGAAGACTGCAATCCACAGCAATTAGTATACAATGCTATAATACATAGCCACCTTAGCTATGGAATTGAGATATGGGGTAATACTGGAGCTACAAATATAAACAGAGTATTAAAACTACAAAAGATGTGCCTAAGAACTTGAAAATAGAACTTCATGTAGACCAACCTTTATAAAGGAAAACATTTTCACTGTAGTTTCATTGTGTATATATATATATATATATATATATATATATATATATATATATATATATAAAAACTGATATTACTTGTACATAAAAATGAATACAACATTAAACAGAAACAACAAACATTATGAATACAACACTAGAGGCTGGGATAACTTTCACAGAATACTGTAAGGAACAAGTCAGCAGAAAAAGATCCTCTATTAAAAGGAATTATTTTTTATAATAAATTGCTCAATTATTTAAGGATATTAAATGGAAATACATATAAAAATCAACTAAAAAAGTACTTAATAGAAAAATGCATTTATAGAATAGATGAGTTATATTAATGTATAACACAAAATTTAAATTATTTTATATGTTAAATCATTGATTTATAATTTGAATAATAAATGTAGGATAAATAATTTTGTATGATTGATGTATATTAGATTGTGACGATGCTTGAAACATGCTGTATGTCTGTAGGAAAATAAACATACATAAACATACCTTGGTGCCAACATTACAACCGTATATATTCATATATATATATATATATATATATATATATATATATATATATTTATCAAAGGACACACATGTTTTCGTGGTGAAAAAGTAAGCAAAAATCAATCTGAATAAACTGGAAATCCAGATTAATGAGGGCTGGATAAACAGGATTCTTATGTGCTTTTAAAAGAACCCGACATGTGTCCATCTGCATAAAAACATATCAATTGTTAAGTCCAGAAACCCACTATGTGCACACTTTCAGTTTTTGACAAAACAAAGTAAAACGTATAATTAAACAAACTGGAAGTGGTACACAGTGAAGCGAAATGATGACTTATTTAAGCAACATTGAGTCAAAAACTTAACTAGGAGCTCTAGCCACAACACTGAAAACAGCGTCCATATTTTGAAACAAGTACGAAGATGAATATAGCTTGAAACTTGGGAGATTTTGTTGAAAAAATGTCAATGCTAATGAATTTTGAAATCAATGCCGAAGAGAGCCCACTCCATAGATTCATCAGAGGTCCAGTAGGAGAGCTTCAAGATTCCAGAGGGAACACATCAAATCATCCTGGCAGCTGAATGTAGCTGATAATTCAAACATCTGTGAAACATTTGTACGTGTAGGTAAAAAGTTAGTAAGCATTAAGTGTTAATTTTGACTCAATGTTACTTAAATAAGTCAAAGTAAAAAAGTTTATCTTTGAAATGAATGAAGATTTTGTTTGAAAAAATTTCAATAAGATAGTCTTATTTAAATCAGATCAGCCAACCTAATCTTTATTTGATTTCTTTTGCATCTACAATCTGAGAAACTGATTCCACAAAAAACTGATTTTGAAAAAAAATGTCAGTTGCTGGGTTTCTGAAATAAAACAATTCATTTCCATTAACCATACAATTAATATACAAAGAACAAATGCTGTTTCACTTTTAAAGTTGAGGAGGGTTATTGTAGGGTACTGGTACCTTAAATGAATGTGTTCGAAGTGCAGACACAGAGAGGCCAGTCAACTGTTCCAGATACTTCAGGCAATTTGCTTTAACTTCTGCAGATTCATTTAGACACAGGTACGGGTAGATATACTGGAAATACAGAGATGTATTTATAGTTAAACTTTAACATTAATAAAATGTTTTAGCACCTCAATTAAACAAAAGATTCATACCTGGAAATGATCATCTACAAGCTTAGCAGTATCGACATCAGCAGTGCTGGCAACTACATCCAGCAACGGCTGCAGCTCATTATCCTTGCCTATTGCTGCGATCAAAGGAGGGAGTATGTAGTGCATATCCATGATAATAAAATCTTTCCATGATGGTATCTCCAATGCCTGCACCACCTTTTGCATTGATGGAATAAAAGTGGTGTCACCTCTGTAATGATTCATTAGCATGAAGTCCACAATTACCTGTAAATAATATTTCCCAAATTCTGTTAAGCAATAAGGTTCCTTTCTCATGGCGTAGAGAAAATCAGATACAAATAGACTACCATCCTGCTTTCTAAAGCGAATATGTGAGAGCTACTTTATATAGCTCACTTTGCTCATGAAATGGATTATACAGAATGAGTTTGAAGTCCACCAACAAACTTCAGGGGATAATTCCTGACTGAAAATGGAGCACAAAAGTTCATATCACCCTGTGTCCAGAAATGCATACTTTCCATGGCAGATGGCACTGAAGAACATAAAACAACACAGTATCTGGCCTCAATCCCATCCATGTCACAACAGATGTTCAAAGTGACCTCCATGGGATGCAATGCACGTGTTCACACATCGCATCATGGAATGCGTCAAACGTTCAAATGTTCCAGACTTTGTCCAAATATCATTACAGGCTACATGGACACGTTAAAGATTCTGAACATCAGGAACAGGCTCACTGTATACAATGCTTTTCAGATGCCCCCACAAGTAAAAATCCAGGGTGTTTAAATCTGGTAATTGAGCAGGCCATGCAACAGGCCTCCACAAATCTTATCTAATGCCTGGGGAAGATGTTGAGGTGTCAGCAAACATTAATGCAGAAGTGGGCTGGCATTCCATTATGCTGTAGCCACATTGCTGAAGGCACATTCTCGAGCAATGGAGGCAGTGTGTTTTGCAGGAAGTCCAGGTACATTCCCCATTCTGGCATTGTGGAAGAAGAACTGGTTCAACAAGCGGACGCCAATAATCTCTGGTCAAACATTGATGCTGAACCACTGATGAGATGCTTCAACCTACTGTGAGGATTTTCTGTAACCCACAGATGATGATTATGCAGGTTAATGATACCATCTCTACCAAAGGTCACTTCATTGGTGAAGAGGACTGAAGACAGAAATCCCATAATGGTGATGGCCTGTTGCACAAGACAGCGACAGAATCTTTTCCATGGAGGAAAATCTGCTGGTGATAATCCCTGCACACATTGTAGGTAATAGGGGTAATAGCAGTTGTATGTATAGTACAGTATTTATTGTGCTAAGAGTTTTACAAATTAGACTGTCTACTGCATTTTGACCCTGGTCACTTATTCAGTAGACAATCACTACAGTTTATTTACATTTTTACAATCTCTTGTCACTAAATTAACACATTCACTATAGTTTTCCATTCAAAGTAAGATGCACTACCTCTTACTTTTCTCTTTCCACTGTCCAAAGCCATTTATTTTTTACTTTACACAAAAACTGTCCAATGCTTCTAGCGTCCTTGCATATCATTTCAATTATAAGTGTATTTCTATCCCCCTTCAACCACTTCTTATTAAAAAATTCTTTTCTCCAATTTTCTGTTCCTTGGCACTTAAATACTATGTGTTCAATGTCTTCATTACCAACACATATCAGACATTGGTTCTGAGGAATACCCTGTCTTAGCCCTTTTAGCCTCCATGCTCCGGTTCTTAACCATGTAATAGATTCTCTCTCTTCTTTATTTACTATGTCTATATATTTTTCCCTACCCCATGTATTTTTCATTGGCCTATAATAAACTAATGAGCTCTTTTTGGCAATCTCACTGAACATGATTTGTATTTCTATATCTTCCAGTCTTTTCCTTGCCTTTTTCCAAAAATGTTTTACGTTATTTTCTCTCCTAGGATATAGATAACTGTCCTTTGGCTTGCACCATGTTGGCGGACCAATTGCCTGGAGCTTGTACCAGGATTGTTCTCAATATCATAGAGAACATGTTTCTCCACATCTGGTGTGCGCACAGTCCGCAGCCGTCCTGAACGTTCGTCTGTCTCAAAGGACCCATGCTCACACAAATGCCGAAAAATGGCTCCAAATTTTGTGTGATGTGGGTAGTGCTGTCTGTCAGGGTACATCTGTACTGCCTCTCGACCATTATCACCTGCTTGGCCGTACACAAACTCCATCTTGGCTTGTTCCTGGAATGAATGCACTATGCTTCCATGTTGCTTAAATCACACTATCTGCAACACACAAAATGCACACTGCAAGCTATGAGAGAATATCATCAGTGCCATCTACCATGAAAAGTATGCATTTCCAGACACAAGGTGATATGAACTTATGTGCTCCATTTCCTATCAGAAATCATCCCCTGAAGTTTGATGATGGACTTAAAACTCATTCTGTATACAGTTGCATTTTCTGTATCTCCTATTAGGAGTCTGCATGGGCCAAAATTGTTAGGTTCCACATGGCCCAGCCTGGTCTGAACCGAGCTTAAGCCCAAAAAAGTTTATACTATACCACCTGGCCTGGACTCAATTGTCTTAATTTTGTATCCTTAATTATTTTGCAGGGCGGCGGTGGCAGCAGCAGTAGTAGTATTATTAGTGTTGTTGTTATTACTATACTGCTGTTCCCTGTGGTGCAAAGGGACCCAGGTTGCAATTGCAAACATTTCAAGAAGTTCCTACTAAGAAACTTACAGACTTTGCAAAGGAGGCAAAGATTTTAGGAAATTAAATGAAAGGAAGCACAACAGATCACAACTGATCACACAGATTAACACAGGATGACAGACTGGTTTCTTTCGACGTAAATTGATTGTTCCCGAGCATTCCAAGAACAAAACTTATAAATATTTTAAAGAATTGGCTATACTCCCTGGAAATAGAAATAGGAAAAATAGAAGAATACACCAAACTAACAGAAATATGCATAAACCAAACATACTTCTCATTCAATAAGCACTTCTACCAGCAAAGATCAGGCTTAGAATGGGAAATCCACTGTCCCCCTTTTTGGCAGATTTATTCATGAGCAAGTTGGAAATTCACAGACTAAGGCATTCCCACACATATTTAAAACCTGGCACAGATACGTAGACGACATTTTCGCCATTGTGAACAAGAAGCAGATAGAAGATGCACTAAAGTTGTCTAAACTACAGGACACAACAGTAAAACTCACACTTGAAATAGAGGACCAAAACACTTTGTGACGGTAATTTGTATCACAAATTACTCAGATGTGGTTAACGATAATAATATGAATATGTATTTTTATGTAACATTGATTTCAGGGGTTTAATAATTGTAATTATTAATGGTAAATAATAATTTTCGGCTCTACTGAAACTGTTAACAATAACACAATACTTTAACAAGGGAGTGAGTTGTTTATCGTTACCGGGAACCAGGAAGTTACGTCATGTTTCGCGCCTTTTCAGTAAAGAAAGCTTCCAGAATGTTCTATAAAAGTAATATGTATTAGTGGTTTTCATTGGATAATAAAATAGACGCTAATGTTGGCGCGTTTTATTGGCCAATGGTAATTCATTTATAATCTTTAGGTGTAGCTTGAGGTAAGTCTATAAATAAGTCAGGTCGAGTTAGCGGGTCCCCCAGTGTGCAACAAGATTCCCGATACATTACACATCGTCTCCAGTTCGGCAAGATTCTCGACACAGTACACATCGTCCTCCAGTTCGGCAAGATTCACGAAGCATTACACATCGTTCGCACATTACACGTTGGCCGTTCAGTTCGTTAAATTACACGCAGTGAAAATCATTAAAGATCTAAAATATTACAAAGTCACTTATATACAAAAATTGAAGTACGTGAGTTAAAAGTGAGAAGTTATTATAAACAGTTTCAGTATGGCGATTATCAAGATAAATTTGTGAAAGTGTTAGTGCACGTGCTCGACAATAAAACATTATAAAATACATTTCTTCACTAGTAATTTTTTTTGATAAAAGATTCCTTTTCCGCTTCACACCCTGCAAGAATTAAATGCCTACCTAAATAGCTGGCCGGAAGAAAATATACATAACCTTAAAACTAATTCATATAGATTGCTATGCCAGATGGGTTAGCAGGCGACCGACGAATGACGTCACACAAGATGGTTCCACGCGTGAGGTAAGCAACATTACGTGAGAAACATTATCCACCACGTGGTGCTCTGAAGCATATATACAATTCACACTATACCACTCTCAAATTGGCGCATCAACGTGGAGCGACAACTAGGAAAGGAAGGCTAGACGACTAGGAAAGGAACAAGAATAACCAGAGAGGCGAAAGCAGCAGTGAAACGACCTATAGACGCAGATTCCGAGACAGAAGGGTAATTCAGCTACAAGAAAACATCGAAACGACGTAGATTCATCACGATACAACGCAGAAGCGACATACAAACCTAGGAGAATGGGGCAGAACGCTGGACATCAAAGCTACATCAACAGGCAGCAACATAAAGGTCAGGTGATTGTAATTTTTTTTTAGAAAACAAAAACAATGGCTGCAAGTAATACAGAAAAAACAATGATGGAGGGAGATAGTGTAACAGTTAGCTGTAAGTCAATACAGGTTACAAAAAAAAGCTCAAACAATGTAATATTGGAGGGAGGAAATATTAGTGCAGAAACTAAGAATAAAACAGCAGGAAATGTTAATTTTGATGCTAGTATGATGAAGGAAATGATGGAAATGCTGAGAAATTTTAGAGATCAATTTAGAGAAGATATGCAAAAGAGTTATAGAGAATTGAGGGAAGAATTAAGGGAAGATTTTGATAGGATTTTTGAACAAAACAGGAAATCAATTGAAAACATTGGTAGGAGTAATGGGGTATTAGAGCAAAAAGTAGATCAAAGCAGTAAAGATAGTAGTATGCCAGAAATGAGAGATGAAAATGATGAAGTAATAGTAAGTGAGATAGGAGAAGTTTCAAAGAAAATGCTAGACATGAGCAGGGAAATATGTAACAAAAAAGGTGAGGTTAATACTAAAAGTGAGGTTAATGTGGAATGTACAGAGTTACGAAATCAAATGAGTAATATTTCAAGTGAGCTAAGAGAGATGAAAAAGGTTATGAATGTAGATGTAAATCAGGCGCAGGTTAATTTCAGAGGGGAGATATCAGAAATGCAAGGAAATAAATTGTACCAAGATGTTCAAATTGAAAACTCCAGTCCAGTACAGTGTAGTACAAATTTGTCAGAGTATTTTCAAAGTAAAGAGATGGTAGAAGAATTGAAAATGAAAGTTGTTAAAAGATGTGTCATTCAAGAAACTGTAGATTGTTTTCAAATGTTATCATGTGATGAAATTTCATATGAATACAAGAGGTTATTCATGAACAATTTGAAGGTTAGGTTACGGCTACGAGTAATGTTTAGCCACACACAATTTGATCCAGGAGGGTAAATAGCAATGAGATGTAAAGTAAATGCTGGATAGTTGAAGACGACTTGCATAGAAATGTATTGGAACGTAAGAGGGTTAACTATTTATATATATATCATTTGAAAAGAGAAATAAATTATAAAAAAAAAAAAAAAAAAAAAAGGAGAGAAATGTTTAAAAAAATAAATAAATAAATAAATTTTTAGTAACTGTAACAAAATATTTGAAGATTAAGAATGCAAAGATTGAAACTTAAGATGGTATTAAATTAAAAGTACGTAAATACAATTCCAAGATTTAAAAAATTAAAAATGCAAAGATTGAAATTAAATATGATATTAAAGTAAAAGTACATAAATACAATTCAAAGAGTATTGTTAAAATAAAATTCAAAATAACAAAAATGGTAAAAATAATTCAAAACAAATACTTATGTAGTAAATAGAACATGTGAAACATTGTCTAGATTTAAGAGATGTAAATATTTGTGTACAGGGTAAATATTTTTGGTAAATGTTTAAAATTACAAAAATTCTTGAATGATAGATTTTTGGTAACAATATAAGAAAGTAAACCATTTTTTGTAACAAAAAATTTATTGTAATGACAGATTAATATCAAAACAAATTAAACCAAAGCCAGTAAGTAGTGGCGAGATAAAACATATGTCGTGTGTTAAATACGTGTGAAGTGTTAAGTGAAAGTGAATAGCGTGTGTTACAAGATTTAGGAGACTAAAAACAAAATTATAAAATTTCCAAACAGGTTATAAATATTCATAATTATATTTCTAGTGGGGCATATGTGACGGTAATTTGTATCACAAATTACTCAGATGTGGTTAACGATAATAATATGAATATGTATTTTTATGTAACATTGATTTCAGGGGTTTAATAATTGTAATTATTAATGGTAAATAATAATTTTCGGCTCTACTGAAACTGTTAACAATAACACAATACTTTAACAAGGGAGTGAGTTGTTTATCGTTACCGGGAACCAGGAAGTTACGTCATGTTTCGCGCCTTTTCAGTAAAGAAAGCTTCCAGAATGTTCTATAAAAGTAATATGTATTAGTGGTTTTCATTGGATAATAAAATAGACGCTAATGTTGGCGCGTTTTATTGGCCAATGGTAATTCATTTATAATCTTTAGGTGTAGCTTGAGGTAAGTCTATAAATAAGTCAGGTCGAGTTAGCGGGTCCCCCAGTGTGCAACAAGATTCCCGATACATTACACATCGTCTCCAGTTCGGCAAGATTCTCGACACAGTACACATCGTCCTCCAGTTCGGCAAGATTCACGAAGCATTACACATCGTTCGCACATTACACGTTGGCCGTTCAGTTCGTTAAATTACACGCAGTGAAAATCATTAAAGATCTAAAATATTACAAAGTCACTTATATACAAAAATTGAAGTACGTGAGTTAAAAGTGAGAAGTTATTATAAACAGTTTCAGTATGGCGATTATCAAGATAAATTTGTGAAAGTGTTAGTGCACGTGCTCGACAATAAAACATTATAAAATACATTTCTTCACTAGTAATTTTTTTTGATAAAAGATTCCTTTTCCGCTTCACACCCTGCAAGAATTAAATGCCTACCTAAATAGCTGGCCGGAAGAAAATATACATAACCTTAAAACTAATTCATATAGATTGCTATGCCAGATGGGTTAGCAGGCGACCGACGAATGACGTCACACAAGATGGTTCCACGCGTGAGGTAAGCAACATTACGTGAGAAACATTATCCACCACGTGTGGAGCTCAACAACACGAATACTACTTCAAATTGGCTCCCATACGTGGGGCAGTTAAAGTGAAGTAAACACAAAATTTGCAATGTTCTCTCGCAACTTTACCATTTTTAGATCTGAAAATAATCCGCAATGGGGAAAAGATAGAATATGGAATACATAGGAAAAACACGCATACAAACAACTACATAAAAGCTCAAGGTTTTAACTCCAGATCACACCAACATGCAATATTCAACAGTTTAATTCACCGATTAATAAACACCCCTCTAAAGAAATAGAATACAAGAATGAATACGAACACATTGTAACAACAGCAAAAGCCAACGGATTCGACAAACACATGTTAGACAGAAAAATCAACAAGTTCACCAGAGAAAAACAAATCAGACAGATTACGACTCTTGCACCAATTGAGGAAAATTGGAGATACAAAAGAATTGCTTTCCAACCTTGGGCCTTTCACAAATTCCAGAAGAATTTCAAGAAATACAAGATAACCCTGGCACCATACAATAAATTCAACTTAGGAAAGATGTTAAAATCTAGCACTACTAATAGTATTCCACATGAAAAGAAACAAGGTAAACTGCAAAGATTGTGACAAAATATACATAGGGAAGACCAAGAGGAACATTGGAACCAGGCTAAAGGAACACTACTGCAACATCAGATATAAACAGTTGGAAAGGTCTGCTGTAGCGAACCATTTTTGGAAAGAGAACCACACAGTAGAAAAGGAAGCAAAGTTACTAAAGTACGTCAAGAAACCGCTAGAAATAAGCTTGTGGGAGAAAATATACATCAAAAAGTTCCAAGAGCAACTAATGAACTTTGAAATACCACCGGGAAGAGATCTCATCACTAAGTCCATCAATCAGTCAACAGATGGCACCAGAGAACTGGAATCCTACTCCGAAGTCAGTTGACACATAGTAGCGGAAGATGTGGGGAATGCCTCACGAAACATGTCCTGCATGTAATATGTAGTACGTGGAGCAAAGAGTATCTTGAGTCGACTCACTCTTTCTTCAATATATTTGAATGCTTCACTGTGTGTAAGTTCCAAGTTTCAAGAAACTCTAAAAATAATACTTGTCCAACTGTGCAACATAAGTGTGTGTGTCTCAGCTTCAACTTCATCATTTGAAGTCACATGGTAAATGTTACAGAAATGTACACTTTGCTAACAACCCTTGTACAATATATCCAGTGCATCACTCTCCACCCACTGGATAGGCACTTGGAATACATGTCAGAGAGAGAGAGAGTCCTAGCCACAATAGAGTAAGTCAAACCAAGATTTCTGAAAAGGGTACTGGGCATTTCAAAAATAGCATTATCCAGACTGGCATATACCCTGGTGGGAGGTTTCTTTATACAAACCTCACATACAGACTACAGCTACTGTTTACACCACGTTAATGAACTTATAAAAAAAGATGGGAGAAACAAGAGGATATCTGGCAAGACTTCTACACAACAGATGAACCGAAGCAGGGCGGGGCCAAATCAAGATTGTGCAGTGCAATAAACTGACTAGCCATTCATGGCTTCCATCACAAACTGAGTGTGAAAGAGTGCTACCATGGACCAAGTGATCTTTGTGTGTGCAAGCTCTGTGAAAAAGGCTGTGACCAATACCACTTCAATAGATGCTTAAATTGAATAAAATCGCTAAGTTGGATATAGCAAAGACTATAGTCAGCGCCAATCAAGGTGATTGACAGTTACTAACCACATGGCAGGAATCTTTAAACGAATGGTAGGGGATGGATCCGTCATAGTGGTCGTCATAGCAACGAGTAGAAGGACCAATTAGAACTAAGATGTTTCCAAAGCAACGATAGACTCAAAAACCTTGTTGCCAATATTGTAACATGTGATTAGCATGACATGCCTGGTGAGCGACCGTTGCAGTAACATGAACTGCACATCTTAACTTCTGCTGTTGCTGCAGTTATAAACAATGCTACCTTTAGCCACAGTTTAATGTACTTACATCAGTTTACAGATTGCCTGTGTACTCACAAGTTATTTTGCATTATTCTATTTGTATGGTTATTTGCTTTGTGTTTACATATGTTGAGTCCGTGTATCTGCGCGTATGTTGTGAGCATTTGCAATTGTGTTAACACTTTTAATGGATATTTAACAATATCCAAAAAATAGTGACGAAGACAGCGAACCAAACGAAAAACTGAGTGTACTTGGTAACTGGATAAAATGTATTTGATAAAGGTATTCCAATTAAAGGACAAGCACAGAAAATAATATGCTCTATGAGAGAATCAACGGCATTTTTCCATTAGAGTAAGTATCAATATTTCACAGGTGTGTCTCTCTTGTTAATGTAGATCTTTACACTGATATATTCTTACATGTTCTATCCTTTGCATGCGGATTCATTATTTTATAATTATCTTCACATAGAAATATGCAGATGCAACCCAGTTGCCTTCATACACAATCCTAACATGCTTTCCACATGGTCGCAATAAGTGGCAATGTTGCCTTTCTCTCTCCCCGCGAAATGTCAACCCCTTTCTTCTTTCGCAGCGAGTATAATTCAAAACTCAATGCACATTTCTGCTATTATTATTAATATTTTTGATGCAAATGTTCATTTTACCTGCACTTTACACAGCATGTGCATCACATTTCCTTATGTTCACAGGCGTTCTCTTCTCTCACTGATAAAATTTATAAACCTAGGAGTTATTTTAACTTTTAAACTTGTTATGCTGTCAACCTTCAGCTGAAGATGGGGTGAATCCACACCTTGAAAACATTTTGTGGCGGGAGTTCACATTGGCTCACTTTCTGGATCTCCGTTGTTTTTAGATGATCTTGCTGGCTGCCAGTTGAAGAGCTGAGATAAGAATTCCTATCCTATCTAGTTGGAGAATAACTCTGGGATTTTGTGGGTGAAGGCAAAATAATAATTGATTTTCCCATAAGCTTGATTCATTGAAGAATTACGTCTATTCAGGCTGCTAGCAATTTTTCCTTAGGAAGTGCTTATTGAATCTGAGACGGTAATTTGTATCACAAATTACTTTAATGTAAATAATTATTTTTATATGAATAGGTATTTTTATGTAACATTGATTTCAGAGGTTTAATAATTGTAATTATTAATGGTAAAAAATAATTTTCGGCTCTACTGAAACTGTTAACAATAACACAATACTTTAGCAAGGGAGTGAGTTGTTTATCGTTACCGGGAACCAGGAAGTTACGTCATGTTTCGCGCCTTTTCAGTAAAAAAAGCTTCCAGAACATTCTATAAAAGTAATATGTATTAATGGTTTTCATTGGATAGTAAAATAGACGCTAATGTTGGCGCGTTTTGTTGGCCAATGGTAATTCATTTATAATCTTTAGGTGTATCTTGGGGTAAGTCTATAAATAGTGTAGATTCAAAGCGATCGTCCTCCAGTTCGGCAAGATTCTCGACACAGTACACATCGTTCTCCAGTTTGGCAAGATTCACGAAGCACTACACATCGTCTCCCGCAGTTATACAAAATTCTCCGTACATTACACGTTGGCCGCTCAGTTCGCCAAATTACACGCAGTAAAAATCATTAAGGATCTAAAATATTACAAAGTCACTTATATACAAAAATTGAAGTACGTGAGTTAAAAGTGAGAAGTTATTATAAACAGTTTCAGTATGGCGATTATCTAGACAAATCTGTGAAAGTGTTAGTGCACGTGTTCGACAATAAAACAGTATAAAACAAATTTCTTCACTAGTAATTTTTGGATAAAAGATTCCTTTTCCGCTTCACACCCTGCAAGAATTAAATGCCTACCTAAATAGCTGGCCGGAAGACAATATACATAACCTTAAAACTAATTCATATAGATTGCTACGCCAGATGGATTCAGCAGGCGACCGACGAATGACGTCACACAAGATGGTTCCACGCGTGAGGTAAGCAACATTACGTGAGAAACATTATCCACCACGCGGTGCTCTAAAACAAATATACAATTCACACTATACCACTCTCAAATTGGCGCATCAACGTGGGGCGACAACTAGGAAAGGAAGGCTAGACAACCAGGATAGTAGCAGAATTAACCAGGAAAAGGCGAATGCAGCAGTAAAATGATCTACAAGACGCAGATTCCAGAAACAAGAGGAGCGACAAACGACGTGGATAAGTGGACGCAAAAACATCGAGACAACGTAGATTCATCATAAAACAACGCAGAAGCGACATACAAATCTAGGAGAATGGGGCAGAACGCTGGACATCAAAACTACAGCATCAGACAGCATCACAAAGTCAGGTGATTGTATTTTTTTTTAGAAAACAAAAACAATGGCCACTAATAACATAAAAAAAACAATGATGGAGGGAGATAGTGTAACAGTTAGCTGTAAGTCAATACAGGTTACAAAAAAAAGCTCAAACAATGTAATATTGGAGGGAGGAAATGTTAGTGCAGAAAGTAAGAATAGAATAGCGAGAAATATTACTATTGATGCTAGTATGATTATGGAAATGCTGAGAAATATAAGGGAAGATAATGAGAAATTAAGAAAAGATATGCAGAAGAGTCATAGGGAATTGAGAGAAGCTATAAAAAAGGATCGTAGGGAATTGATAGAAAGTATTGGTAGGAAGAATGAGATATTAGAGCAAAAAGTAGATCAAAGCAATGAAGAAATTGAAAAGAAAGTTATGAAGTTAGATAGTAGTAGGCCAGAAATGAGTGAGGAAAAGGAAGTGGTAGTAAGTGAGGTAGGAGAAATTTCAAAGAAAATGCTAGACATGAGTAGGGAAAGAGGTAACAAAGAAAGTGAGGTTAATGTAGAATGTACAGAGTTAGGAAGTCAAGTGAGTAATATTTCAAGTGAGCTAAGAGAGATAAATGAGGTTTTGAATGTAGATGTGAATGATGCACAAGTTAATTCCAGAGGGGAAATATCAGAAATACAGAATGAGTCAATAACGCAAAGAAAGAATTTGTACCAAGATGTTCAAAATGAAAACTCCAGTCCAGTACAATTTAGTACAGATTTGTCTGAGTATTCTCAAAGTAAAGAGATAGCAGAAGAATTGAAAATGAAAGTTGTTGAAAGATGTATTGTTCAAGAAACTGTAGATTGTTTTCAAATGTTATCAGGGAACGAAATGTCATATGAATACAAGAGGTTATTCATGAATAACAATTTGAAGGTTAGGTTACGGCTACGAGTAATGTTTAGCCACACACAATTTGATCCAGGAGGGTAAATAGCAATGAGATGTAAAGTAAATGCTGGATAGTTAAAGATGACTTGCATAGGAATGTATTGGAACGTAAGAGGGTTAAATAAAAATGTAAATCATATAAATGGAGAAATAAATTGTGGTCATGACTAACTGTTTGAGAAGAAAATAAATAAATTAAATTTTTAGTAACTGTAACAAAATATTTGGAGATTAAGAATGCAAAGATTAAAACTTAAGATGAGATTAAAGTAAAAGTACGTAAATACAATTCCAAGATTTAAAAAATTAAGAATGCAAAGATTGAAATTTAATATGATATTAAATTAAATACAATTCAAAGAGTATTATTAAAATAAAATTCAAAATAACAAAAAAAAAAAAAAAATGGTAAAAAAAAAATAATTCAAAACAAATATTTATGTAGCAAACAGAAAAGGTGAAACATTGTCAAAATTTAAGAGATGTAAATATATTTGCAAAGTACAAAATAACAAAAAAATTGGTAAATATAATTAAAAGTAATTGAAACAAATACTTATGTAGTAAATAGAACATGGGAAACATTGTCTAGATTTAAGAGATGTAAATATTTGTGTACAGGGTAAATATTTTTGGTAAATGTTTAAAATTACAAAAATTCTTGAATGATAGATTTTTTTTGGTAACAATATAAGAAAGTAAACCATTTTTTGTAACAAAAAATTTATTGTAACGACAGATTAATATTAAAACAAATTAAACCAAAGCCAGTAAGTAGTGGCGAGATAAAACATATGTCGTGTGTTAAACGCGTGTGAAGTGTTAAGTGAAAGTGATAGCGTGTGTTACAAGATTTAGGAGACTAAAAACAAAATTATAAAATTTCAAAACAGGTTATAAATATTTATAATTATGTTTCTAGTGGGGCATATGAGACGGTAATTTGTATCACAAATTACTTTAATGTAAATAATTATTTTTATATGAATAGGTATTTTTATGTAACATTGATTTCAGAGGTTTAATAATTGTAATTATTAATGGTAAAAAATAATTTTCGGCTCTACTGAAACTGTTAACAATAACACAATACTTTAGCAAGGGAGTGAGTTGTTTATCGTTACCGGGAACCAGGAAGTTACGTCATGTTTCGCGCCTTTTCAGTAAAAAAAGCTTCCAGAACATTCTATAAAAGTAATATGTATTAATGGTTTTCATTGGATAGTAAAATAGACGCTAATGTTGGCGCGTTTTGTTGGCCAATGGTAATTCATTTATAATCTTTAGGTGTATCTTGGGGTAAGTCTATAAATAGTGTAGATTCAAAGCGATCGTCCTCCAGTTCGGCAAGATTCTCGACACAGTACACATCGTTCTCCAGTTTGGCAAGATTCACGAAGCACTACACATCGTCTCCCGCAGTTATACAAAATTCTCCGTACATTACACGTTGGCCGCTCAGTTCGCCAAATTACATGCAGTAAAAATCATTAAGGATCTAAAATATTACAAAGTCACTTATATACAAAAATTGAAGTACGTGAGTTAAAAGTGAGAAGTTATTATAAACAGTTTCAGTATGGCGATTATCTAGACAAATCTGTGAAAGTGTTAGTGCACGTGTTCGACAATAAAACAGTATAAAACAAATTTCTTCACTAGTAATTTTTGGATAAAAGATTCCTTTTCCGCTTCACACCCTGCAAGAATTAAATGCCTACCTAAATAGCTGGCCGGAAGACAATATACATAACCTTAAAACTAATTCATATAGATTGCTACGCCAGATGGATTCAGCAGGCGACCGACGAATGACGTCACACAAGATGGTTCCACGCGTGAGGTAAGCAACATTACGTGAGAAACATTATCCACCACGCGGTGCTCTAAAACAAATATACAATTCACACTATACCACTCTCAAATCTTATAGCTTAAACCTTCCCACTATCGTTTTATGTTATTCTGTGGACCTAGATAATTCATCACACGATCTTCCCACCCACATACGTAGCATCTTCCACCTGGTTGCAAAGTTTAATTACATCACTGATTTTAATATCGGTAGCTACAGTAGTAGCACGCAAACTAACACCAAGAGAGTATCTGAGAGAATCATGTAAACTCGGGGCTTCCCTCCCTATTTATTGCTTTCCAATGACGCCAGAATTCATGCCTTTATTTGTTGCATCAATTTCCATTGTCACACTATGACAATAAAATGTTTCAAATTTCTGCAGTCACACATCCTGCTGACTTATCTGGCAAAACCCAATGTCTCTGTCCTTCTCTTAAGTGCATATTTCCTATTCTATTTTAACAACTCCCTTGAGTTCCAGGAAATGAACCACTGTTTCTGTCTCTTTCTATTCTCTGCCCTCTCTTTCTATTTTCTGACGTTTTAGCCTGAACCCTGTGCACATTAGCACGTGTTTTAATGGACTTTCGCCTCTTATTTGCTAGCTCGCCTGTTCTAATTACAGCTATGCTATAAGTTGGATTCACATTTTAAATTATTCCCAATATTTTAACACTGATTCTTAATCCTATTTCCAATATTTTATATGCTGTTATTTCCTATGCTTATTTCTTATCAGGTATATCCCCTTACAATTTCTACCTCACTACCTTTACTGTTCCAGTGATGCAGTCACTTTGGATATTCTTTTTTATCATTAAATATGAGTGATTGCAAAATGCTTTCCACATAGTCGTTGTGCTTTATTTGTATGTTTCTGAGTTATGAGCTCATACACTTATGTTGAGCATGTATTTTTAATGACAAGGTACTTACTCTGCATAACTCCCGCTTAAAACGCACATATAAGTCATTAGGACTTGCATGGTGAGCCATGGCCACAGCTCCCACATAAAATCTAGCCATGGGTTTTAGCAGACAAGAGCGATGAGATATCGCAAGAAGCAACAGCGAGAGGGATGGCAGAATTACAGTGTCCACAGGTATGCTGCAACACAAACATATCACATCTTTAATACACTTACCTACAATATATTAAACTGCAAAAAATAATAAACTTAGTAAACTAATTTTTAAATATCAAACCTCATGCTATCTTTATGTTAAATCTTGAAAATGACAAAGAATTGTACACTTTTAAAACTGTTATCTTGTTAAAAAATTTGACTAGTCAAATAGCAACCCTATCTTATGAGTCAACAATGATAAGACAATTTGAAAAACTATAGTGGGCCCATCCTTAGATGGGATTTCCACTTTATTATCATCCTTTTAAATACATTTAAAGGACATGTCCAATTACGAATATAAAATAATTTAACAAGTACAGCTTATAATTTTACATTACTTCTTTTTCATTGCATTTACATTAAGTTTACCTTAAATATTATTTTCACTTTACATTGCTTTACCATGTCTAAATTCATCTATACTATAAAATTCATTTTCTATTAAGTATTTCTTTATTGTTTTCATCATTACATTTGGCTGGTTTATGTTCTTTATTTCTCTAGGTAATTTATTGAATAATTCTCTTCCTCTAACTTCTATGGCACTATTATTTAGAGTTCCTCTTAATGTTATTCTATAATAATCGTCATTGTTTCTTAAATTATGGTTATGTACACTGGAATTTTTTTGCATATTTATATTTATCACAGTTTTTATGCATTCATATTATATATACATGGCACTGTTAACAAGTTTTTTTTCTTAAACACCTCCCTGCAAGTTTGTTTGTTTGTTTTCCATTTTGCTTATTATTCTAATGTTTTTTGTTTGTTTTTTTTTTTTTCAGTTTAAAGACTTTATCCATTTCTCTTGCTGTAATATTTCCCCATAATGTGATTCCGTATCTTACATGCAAATATATATAAGCATAATAGACCTGTTTCACTGTTTTATTGTCCATTATTTTAGTTAATTGTCTCATTACATAGATGCCCTTATTTATCTTTTTTCTAATTGATGCTACATGAGATTGCTAATTTAAATGTTTATCAATTATTACTCCAAGAAAATTAGTGCAATTTATTTCTGATATGTTTTCCCCATCTATACTTAGTTTAATACTACTCGGGTTAAGTTTTGTTAATTCAAAGTTAATACATGCTGTCTTTTGTGTATTTATTATCATATCTAACTTAGCATAATATTGTTTTATAATTTTTAAAATTGAATTTGCTCTAATTTCAACCTCTTTTGCTGTTTGACCTTTAATTATGACAGTCATGTTGTCGACATCATGTGATTGACGTTTCTCAGCTGTGCGGTAATGAGCTGGGAAACAAGAGAAGGGGTAAACACATGACTGACATGTCATTACAGTTACCTAGCAATCATTAATACACCAATCAGAAGCAAATTGTTGTCATAACAAATGGGAACACTATAGCTACATTGCCAGCTCTATCACATTACACCATGTGCTTTGTGCATGATGCAGCAACTGATACCTCTGCTATCTGCATGCTGTTTGGTGTAAACACATACTGCTGTTATTTTTGTCTTCATTATGATTTAGAGATAGCTGAATGTCATTTGTTTATTGCTCTCTGTAATATATAATAGTGAATGTGTGACCAGCGTAACAGCTTGTGCAGTTATTCATCAATCATTCATATCTGACTTAAAAGCATTTACAACACTTTAAAATAGTATATTACAACAAAATTTGTGTGTTTCAGTGTGTTCATACGTGCACATGTATTTCTGATGTAACTTTTATATTTAGCAAATTGTTTTATCACTCATGGCTGCAATAAACATTCGTGCTACAGAAGCACACAAAGAAAACTATCCATGAAGGCCACAAAAAATTTGAAGTAGTGTGTATTTATTTTGGGTTTGACATGCTTGCATGGATTTTGTCTTTTGTTATAGTAATTGTGCAGCTAAGAAATGTGTACACAGTCTTCTGATTATACTGAAATATGCAAATAATTTCAAGGAATATAGGGTGACACAGAGACTTCCACAGGTTCATAACGGCAAAGAGATGTTCCCGTGCAATGTTCAGACATCCAACATACAGCACCACATCTTAGATTTCTCTGCAAATGTAAAATGAACTATAGGTAATCCCCAAGTAGAACTCGCATCCTTAAGAGATACTATACCACATTTTTGTACTTTTCTCACTCTCTCTGATGTAAGACATGGATATTCCGGTCATTACTGGATTCAGCATCGATAAATAAACCAAACTCACAATTAATGTCCTCTCCACTATCTTTGCTGCATGGCACGCAGAACCTTAGAATCCCCAGTCCTTCAACTGTCATCACCAAATTAGGATGCGCCCATTATAATTGGAATTAACACTGTGAAGTAATGTAATTATTCAAAAAGATTATATAATTCGAGTCACTGTGACACTCTACACTTCACATACCTTAAATTTATTCTTAATGTGTTTCACCCTCACTTGAAGGCATTGTCAAGAAGTTTCGACTGGTTGGAACTCTGGTGGTCATGTGAATGTTGTTTATCTGGGGAGGAGAAATCTAGTGGAGACTCAATGAGGCTGGGTAGCAGGTTTTCTTCTGAGAGAATGTTGAAATTCATTAACTGTGTTTCAAACTTCTTCATGTAAATCTTTTCCCAGATATTTAATTCATAGTTCATCCCAGAAATGTGCTGTTACTGTGGGATGATCACTACAACATACAGCAAAGAACTCAACTATTAAAATTGGTCCACATGAAGTATGAATTAAATTTACATGAAGAAGTTTGAAACGCAATTAATGAATTTTGACATTTCCTCCAACCTCATTGAATCTCCACCAGATGTCTCCTCTCCGGTGAAACAACATCCACATGAGCACCAGAGGTCCAGTCAGTCAACAATTTCTTGATAATGTCTTCAAGTGAAGGCAAAACACCTTGAGAATAAATTCAAGGTATGTAAAGTATAGAGTGCCTTAGTCGACTCAATGTGAATAATTTTTTGAATGATAAGACAGTCACCATGTATTTTCATATCACATAACACAATGATATAGGCAGAAGAGAAGCAATTTTCAATGACCAACCAACCAACCAAAAAAAAAAAAAAAAAAAAAAAAATAATAATAATAATAATAATAATAATAATAATAATAATAAAATAAAAAAAATAAAAGTAAAACAAATACTTTCTAAGCATATGGATCAATCAGAATTTAAAGTGGAATAAGCATATTGAGCACCTAACAAATAAACTTAGTAGTATATGCCTTACTTTTAGACTATTAAGTATCACTGTAATATACACACACTTAAAAATGTATGCTATGCTTATGTATATTCACAATTAAATTACAGCATTCTGTTATATGGGAACTCTCTCAATTAAAAAAAAAATTGCTCTTACTACAAAAGAAAAAATACGACTACTGGTTGGAACAAACCATAGATTCCTGTAAACATTATTTTAAAAAATTGCAAATTCTTAAATTCCAAATATGTACATTTATAAATGTATAGTACATCTCGAAATAGCTGCAACTCTAAAAATGAGCTCTTTATTGTGATGTAGCTATATGCCGAGCTCATCAAGTGAATGGTGGCAACAGACTGGCTGGTTGAAGAGATACAGAGAGATGAGGAGCACCCTTTCCTCAACATAAATTCCAGAGGTGCATACACTGCAACAAGATAATCCTGGAAGCTCCTTTTCCCCCCTCCCATGAAGCTCCAGAAACTTTTGCAGTGGTATATAAGCAAGCATGCTCACAAATCAGTCAATGAGCTAGTGAGTGCATTTCTGATGCAACATAAGTGCTGGTAACTCAGTGCATTCTATGAGTGAGGTTGTGATGACAGTGTGACATATAGTGAGTATGCTACTGCGAGAGATTACAGATATCTTGTGTTTGATGCCTCAACTAGTGAAGCAGAAGGAAGAAAAGGTTGCTTCACTCTTGTTCACTGCGCCACTACAGACGAGGAAAAGTGAAGTGACAATGAAAACTGAACTAAATCACATTAGTGAAATGACAGTGAAAACTGAACTAAAACACATTAGTGAAGTGACAGTGAAAACTAAACTAAAACACATTAGTGAAGTGACAGTGAAAACTGAACTAAATTACATTAGTGAAGTGACTGAAAACTGAACTAAAACACATTAGTGAAGTGACAGTGAAAACTCAACTAAAACACATTAGTGAAGTGACAGTGAAAACTGAACTAAATCACATTAGTGAAGTGACAGTGAAAATGAACTAAAACACATTAGTGAAGTGACAATGAAAACTGAACTAAATCACATTAGTGAAGTGACAGTGAAAATGAACTAAAACACATTAGTGAAGTGACAGTGAAAATGAACTAAAACACATTAGTGAAGTGACAGTGAAAACTGAACTAAAACACATTAGTGAAGTGACAATGAAAATGAACTAAAACACATTAGTGAAGTGACAGTGAAAATGAACTAAAACACATTAGTGAAGTGACAGTGAAAATGAACTAAAACACATTAGTGAAGTGACAGTGAAAACTCAACTAAAACACATTAGTGAAGTGACAGTGAAAACTGAACTAAATCACATTAGTGAAGTGACAGTGAAAATGAACTAAAACACATTAGTGAAGTGACAATGAAAACTGAACTAAATCACATTAGTGAAGTGACAGTGAAAATGAACTAAAACACATCAGTGAAGTGACAGTGAAAACTGAACTAAAACACATTAGTGAAGTGACAGTAAATTTTAACAAAGTCACAATATAGTTAACAGTAGTATACATAATTATAAAACAAAACAAAGAACAGTTATACATGTGCAAAAGAACAAATACAAAAACATATCACAACAGTTTTAACTACATAGCAATAACATTTTTTCAACAAATTACCAGAAAAGCTTATAGCCCAAACAAAGCTGACAACATTTAAGTCAGCAGTAAGGCATATCTGTTGGATCACCAGTTCTACATAACAGATGAATTTATGAGGATGTAGTTTAAGTGTTAAGATCCTGAAATAACCTAGTGTGTGCTTTTGGTTTGATTTTAGCTTTAAGCATTTTTTTTTTATGAATCACTTCTTATAAGTACTGCTCAATAAATTGAGTAAACATCATGTGATAATAATGCTATTCTATTCTAATTAAAAATAAGATTAACGTTTTTGCATCAAAATCAAATTTGGCATTATTTCTTCATAAAAACAGTTACTTTCCAGGTGTGATATACCAGTATTTCTAGAGCAGGATTATAAGACAATGAAATAGAATCTACATAAATTTCACGCAACTCTGCATTCAGCTAAATTCTTCGTTTTTTAATGGTAACGTTTATCAACAGACTATAGGACTAGCTATGGGAAACCACCTTCCCCTTTCTTTGCAGAACTCAACGTGAGCTACCTTGAAATCCACACCACAAAAACCTTTTCATTAATATACAAAACCTGGTTAGATTTATAATGTATTTGCAACAGTCCCAAACAAACTCTTACTCAAACTCTCAGCATCTGAGAGAGAGCTATATACTAGTTTACCGTAGAAGTGCAGTTAGATGGTTGTTAAGTTGCCATTGGGGAATGTTATCTCAAAATGAATTTGAGAATGCCTTGTGGTTTAAAAGTGTGGTTTTAACTGGGAAAAAATGAAAGCCAGTTGGGGCATTTAATGTTGTACCAGAATGTTGCCATGGTAGCTCAGGTGGTTAAAGCATTGGCATAGAAAGCTGAAGATCTGTGGTTCAAATCCCATCTATGGCATTGAATGTTTCAGTCTGACTTTTTTACCTTTCCAACTTTAGCCTACACAAGACATGTATGGAAGAACAATTAATTAATTTAACACAAGACATGTACGGAAGAACGATTACTTAATTTAACACAACTGTCACTGACATATCCCAGGACATGATACCAGACACTCCAACCTAGCATGAAGAAGTTCTGCAATCTCTACCATGATCTGCTATCTCTACAGAATATCAGAGTTTATGATATGAATGCCTTTCTTAAATATTATAGAAAAACTATAAAACTTACCCTCATAAGCAAAATTATTTTGAAAGTTAAAGAATTTTGGACAAAACAGATCTTGTGGGCATAAATATTATAAAATGTTGAGTAAAATGGCTTAAAAGAGGTGATACTTCCTTTATGTACAATATAAGCATGTTTTGTAAATCCACCACTAGTGAAAAAATATCCCTCTTAACAAATTTCTTAGACAGGGAGATAGGTTACTCACCAGCCAAAATGTTTGACAGTGCCGAGGAGTGTCTCCTGAAGATCACCATCATGTTGACCAAGGCTGCGTTCCATCATTTGCCACAGCTGTGCCACACAGGAACGCAGTATTGAGCCTGCTCTTTTTAGTTCAGTTCGATCTTGTAGACTGAGAGGCAGATGCTGTTTCATTCTACGTTTCTTCATCCAGCAATTGCTGAATGCAAGGCAAGGAATTTTATCTTGTAAAGTCACTCTTATACTTCTTTCCTTGTCACAGAGGAGGCTCAGCCATGATGGTAGCATATCTGCACTACATGCAACATGATTAGATAGTCGAGGTAAACACTTCACTACATTTTGGCGCACTTCTACGATGGAGCTTTTCATCAGCTGCATCACAACACTGTCTATACCTTCAAGAGAACAAGTAGTTTCCTTCGCTACACAATACTGTCCCTCTGCATCACATGTTGTGCAGACTTGTCTATATTTTACCTGTCCATCAACCATCTCCCTGTTAAAAAATAAACAAGGATTTAATATACTTGCACACACATTATAATTTTACTAGCTGCTTTGTGTTATCACAATAAATATTTGTATAAAAACTGTTTCATTAAGCCAATACTAATAATACACACATTGCAGCAAGTAGGACACAGGGACAGCAATAGGTGTTTATGATAGAAGTTAATGTAACAACAGTAATCTCATTAGAGGATTTGATTTATCTAGGGTAAATCAAAACCCATGTGGGATTTAATTGAGTTACAAGAAAGTGTATACAGATTAAAAGTAAAAATACAATAAAATATCCTGACTAAAATGGGTTCTGCTTCATGGATAGCAAGCATGTTCTTCAGTGCTAGCCAGTGCATGATTGGTTGGAGAGAGGGGGGGAAGTGCAGCATCCCCTGCAGCATATAGAGCTTCCAGAAAGCTCTTGCAGGTATAAAGAGGAGCATATTTGTTGTGGCAGTAGCTTTTTGATGTGAGTACAGTGGTGTTTACTCAGCAAGTTCTGCGTGACGAGCATCAGTGAGCAATAGAGAAGAGTCTAGGAAGGAAGTCCTGCATTTGACACTTACTGAGCAATCAGAAGAGAGAAGGGGAGTCCTGTGTTTGACACTTAGTGAGTGACTAGAGGAGAGAAGAGGTTGCTTTACACATAGTTTATGCAACGTTACAAGCAAGAAAAAAGTGAAGTTAAGTGGACAAAGTCGCAATATTAACTAACATACTAAAATACTAGATGTAATTTTCATTTTATCATCTATGTGGGAAACAAATGACAATTGCAGAGTGAGTTTTATGTAGCATTGGCAGAAACAGAAACAAATGCTAGGGAACTGATAAAAACAAACAAATGCTATGGCAGTGATAAAAATTGTGGGAATAAAACAGCCATGATTGATTGATACACATCTTTCCATATTGTTTTATTGGTCAGAAGTAGTACGACACAGTAAGAGTGAAACAGTTGTGATAAATGTTTATATAAAAACTGTTTCAATAAGGGAATACCAAGTAATCATATTTTGTAGTGAGCAATAGGTGTTGAAGAAAGGAGTTTATGGTATATGGGGTTTAGATCAGTTAGACATGTAACTGAAGTAAAGCATTGATAGTATATACATCATTGCTTACACATTGTGACAAATAATGTTATTTGTACAGAAAAGCAATAAAAAAAACTCTATAAGAAACAAAACAAAGAACACTTAGCATTTCAAAACAGATGCTTAAAACCTGGGAAAGTTTCAACATGCAACAGCAAATGTTTTGCAAATGACTCTTGATACAAAAACATATTTCAAATAAACTGCAGAGCTACATATTTGTAGCAGCAAGTTTTTATGGTTTTGCAATAGTACAAACAAATTCAGTAAGAATGAAAATGAGTTTATTGAATACTAGTTGGATTAGCTGATGTTGCACACTTAGCTTTTTAAACTCAAATGATAAATTAATTAATTTCATTTACTTCCCCCGTTTTTTATGAAATTATTGTACAATAATCTAGAAGAATTTTTTTATGGTTAATCCTCCCATTTACCACTTATAATTCTAATTTCAGACAGCCGCACCTATTCCTAATATTTACTTACTTAGTCGGCTTACCCTTTCCATATCTAGAACTTACAACTGCGCCTATGCTCAGAGGCCTGTCGAGGAGCAGACAAACATTGAACCAGAGTATGAAGAACCCGGAACAGGGGATCAGTCCATATCCAGGTATGAGAGTGAGGAAGAAGATGATATGAAATGAAGGCAAAACGGATGAAAGGAAAGGCAATGATGGAGCAATTGGTGGAATGAGTGGTGGGGGAAACTGGAGAAACCAGAGAAAACCCACTCAGATGCCACTTCATCCACCACAAATCCCACATGCAGAACCCTGGGATTGAACCTGGGCCACCTTGGTGGGAGGCAAGCAGTCTAACCATTTGGCCACAACACTGCCCTCTATTCCTAATAACGGATGAAAAATCCCAATATTTATGCAAAAAAACATGAAACATGAGTGGAACATCTGACTTCCTTAACCTCCCCTCAACATTCTTCCAAGTTCTAGAAATGCTGCATAACCTGTAAGTACCCTTTGGCAGTGTAACAGTCATTGGTCAGAATGGTCAAGTAATTTTTACTTTCTCTACCATGTACCTACTAGGTAGGGAAATTATTGTGTTTCACCCAGAAATTTGATATCGAGATTTCACCGGAAATACATGTTTTGAGGCACTGAATCCAAAAAAGTCTTTTTAGAAAAATGTCCATGTGTATGTCTGTGAACAGCATCTCAAAAATAAAAAGTCATATAAATACCTAACTGGGTATTTAAATTCAGTACCTATGTTCCAAAGATGCAACACAAAGATTTTCAAATAAATCCCCCCCCCCACCGTCTACTGCCCTCTACATGTAAGATTTTCAAAATTTTTTATTTTCTAAAAAATGGCTTTAATGATTTTGATTGAAATACCATATATTAAAAATATTTACATGACAAATAAAATGTATATCTTGAATTTTCTGGGAATAACCTGTGAAGTCCTCTTCATTCAGGAGGCATTTTGTATAATCTTGCATAACTGGTAAACATTAAATGATAGACGAAAACGTACTATACAAAAAATGTTTACCTCTTTAAAATATACAATTTATTTTGAATAAGTTTTTTTGTGACATACGCCATTTATGAGATATCCATTATTAATGTTTCGAATTGTTCAAAACTTGGCCATTCTACTGAAGTCCTGTCAACATTCAATTGCTTCTTGTGATTCCATTGAAACAGTATGGCATTTAAGGCCAGCACATAGCATCCAGTTCTAAAACATTTGACTATCACTATTCCCTTACATAACAGTTACACAGTTTTCACATAATCCAGAATCCCTTAACATATACAATGAAACAGAGGTGAAGATAAATATAAAAATGCTGCACTCCCAGGCCACCAATTTAACATCTTTGGAAAAGACACACAGTTTGCAACCATCAAGAAAAACCATCTTCTCAGCTGTTAATTATAAAATATTGATTCACACTTCTAATGTTAGCTGGACACAATTTTCTGTTTATACAATTATTTAGCATGCCCTACTAATGAACTTGATTACAACATAACTGCAAAGGAAATAAAGCAAAAGTTTCTTACATGAGCATTATTTAAATACTCTGGCATTGGTATTGCATGCGTATCATTCTGTTATAAGTAGATTTGATTCTCTTTTGTCTTGCTCTGTCTTTGTGACCATCTATATCTGCGGCATTTGACTTACTTTACATGCATTCTTTGTGGAGTGGCAACAACTATTTTATGCTCTATTGCTTTCTCAAAGAAAAGTCCAAGGTTTTTTTTGCAAGTATGTTATTTTATAACTCCAATGTGTTTGTATTCTAGTATATAGGCTTTGTAATCCTTTTTTAGTCAGTAATTTATAAATTTAAATTAGTTGTTTTATAGTCCATGTCCATCAAAAAGAATAGAGCTTTTCAATAGTGAAAGAATTATCAAAATTGGTTGAGTAGTTTTTAAAAAACGCATGCACACATACATACAAATTTTCTCTCTTTATAGCATTAGTGTAGATTTACAGAAAAAGCAAGATAAAGATTTAATTTGTTTTGGCAAATATCAAACTTAATGTATTTTAATCAAAATTGTTAGAGCCATTGTTTAAAAATAAAACAAAACAACAAAAAATTTTCAAAATAAAGAGTTGTTTAGGGATGGGAAAACTTCATGTTAAATTTTGCTTTGCATCATAAAAGATGCCCAATTTAAGTGGGAAATTTGGTGCACATCCATATTTTTGTTTTGTTTAGATGTGTGGTTCACAGATTGAAATGCACACGTCTATGTGACATGGTTCAAAGAGCCTCAAAACAAGTATTTTCAATGAGATCACAATACTGAATGTTAAGAGCCAAATAAAATACTTCCTCTACTTTAGGTATCAGGGAGAATTGAAATAATCTTCATATAAATGAATACGCTATTATTAGTGTTGCACAGATCTCTGAGTAACTTAAAATTGTACCTGTAGATGATGGCAAAACTTCATCATTTTATCTCAAAATATGAGGTCTGTTCAAAAAGTTCTGGAACATTCGTAATTTCGTGCCAATGGAGTGTTGGAGCAAAATGCAGTTGGCATCCCTGCACATGCCTGTGATTAATGTGTAACTGCCGGAAGTTTCATTATTCTATGTCTGTTAGTTATTGTTCAGTGCTGTATTGAGTAGAACGTTGTGTCGCACAGTTTGCAAATTTCGAGATGGCAGAGTTAGAGGAGCAACGCGTCTGCATTAATTTTTGTGTAAAACTCAAAGAAACCTTTACAGAGACACACCAAATGATGCAGGAAGCCTACGCTGATGAGTGGTTAAGCCGTACTCGATGTTATGAATGGTTCATGCGGTTTAAAAATAGCCGGATGGAAGTTAAAGATGACCTTCGTTCAGGACGCCCTTCGACATCTACCGACAACGCTCATGTCAGGAACATCAACGAAATTGTGCATGGCAATCGAAGACAATCGGGATGTGTTGCAATGCCTGCGAGAAAATGTGAGAAGGAATCAGCCTGAAATGTGGTGAGACAATTCATGGCTCTTGCATCACGATAATGCACCCACACATTCATCCCTATTTCCCACGTGACTGTTGCACAAAAAACTATATCCTCTCTACTTTCCAGATCTGGCCCCTTCGGACGTTTTTTGTATTTCCAAAGTTGAAAACCCCATTGAAAGGACAAAGATTTGCAACAATAGACGAGATAAAAGAAAATTTGCACACGGCGCTTTGCGCGATCCAGAAAGAGATGTACCCAGACTGCTTCCGGAAGTGGAAATAGCATTGGGAGCAGTATATTTGAGGCAGTATTTTAATACCTGAATAATTTCAATTGTATTTTATATAAAAGTAAATTCAATAACAGCCCACCTTGAAATAATATGTATGTAATAATTATTTAAATTGTATGTAACAGTCATTGCAAATGTTTATTTTTATTGTAAACATATTTTAATAATGTTATGTGAATACATTACTACTCTAATAATGCAAGAACTGTGAGAACAATAAGTTTTAAGTCACTAATAATGGAGTAATAATGAGGTAATTGTAGCAATAATGTGTTTAGAGTTTTGAAATGTACTGGTCATGATTAGAGCAACGATGACATAATTTCTCTAACAGTTTTAAATTAGCCAATCAACAGCAAAGAAATGTTTTAAGTTAAATACAGAAATTCTATTGGACTAAAATTAGCCAATCAAAGACTTGCAATACCGAAGCTATGGGTTTTGACCATTGAGGTTATTCAGTTCCTGGCAAGATGTGGTAGTATGTAGATGGAAAGATGTGTTCTCTACGGGCGTTTAGTAAAAACAGATATACGCGTTAAGTAAATGTATAATAGTCTCTCACAGTTCTTTAAAAAGTGTAGTGCTGTATAAATATGTGCAAGAATTTTAAATAAAAGAAGTGAAATTTAAAAGTTTAATTCTGTGATGTCTACAATTATTGTCATACTGCGCCCTGCATAAGAATCCTGACTCTTAAGTAAGACTGACGCAGCCGAGGCAAATTCAAACAGTAATATTACGTAAGCATTAAATTCAACCTGACGCCCAAAGCGTGTTACAAACTACATAAAACAACAGTTGAACAACATAACCTTCTTTAGATTTACGTAATTCATTACATAACAAAAGTTGAAGAATTAAACTTCTTCAATATCAATTGTAGAGGAATGTATTTCAAAGGAGACCTGCACAATAAGTAAAAGGTAAGTGTAGAAAATCTTGTGGACAAAGTTCCGGAATTTTTTGAACAGACCTCATAGTTAAGACTGCTCACTTATTGGTACAAGACATGGGCAGTTCTGGGAAAATACTTATATAAGCTTAAATTTCTGCTTATTTTAATGAACAGTTGTTACCTGACACAAACACTAGTGCCAGCAAATGCACAGACAAACATTGGTAAAGCATTGGAAATGGCTAGCCCGTTATTTTTCTTGTTGCTTCCATTATCCAAAATTTCAGCTAACACATCTTGTGGGGAGCTCAGGCCACTGAGCACAAAATATGGGGCTAATTCTGTCAGTCTAGCCATTACTTGTTGATCATCATCTGTTGTGAGTTGTTTCATTAACTCCCATCTCCATGAAGTCAATTTTCTATCCTGCTCCAAATATGACAGCTGTTCTAAACAGAACAACTTCACTTTCGTTGCTGTAAAACAAAATATAGCATAGAGGTTTTAAAGGGTTTCCTTGCATTTCAAAAGGAATAAAAAAAAAATATGAGATCTAAATACAAACTAGCATGTTGCAACAGTGCTGTAGGCAGATCTTATATATGACAAGCAAAGAATCCAGAAATTACTGTGAAGGTATGACACCTGTAAATGCGTATTATATTATGAACCAAGGTGGATGAGTGAGTGAACTAGGAAAGCGAGAACCAACTTTTTACCTCACTTCAAGCAGTGTTAGTAGTTACTCATGTTCTATTTATGAAGGAATGTGCCACGATTTACCATGAAATAAGGAAAAGGAGTGTAAAATTCAGGGTAAACTAAATGAAAGCTCCCTTCTGTACCAATTTCACAAATTTTGACTGATCTTCTCTCCTATAGTGCCAGTATGTGGAACTTTTCCACCACAACAATCCTTTTCCTACAACCCTGCATCTTAACACTTAACACTTGGGTAGGATACATTTCCCAATGGTATGAACACCTCACCTTTGCAATAAATTTTCTGTATTGTGTATGCTTACAATGAAAAATATTACAGTGAAAGTGTGTCAAGAAAATCTTTAAGGAAAAGATACTATTTCCATAAAATTTAACAAAGAAAAGGTATGAATAATATTTTGACGAAGCAGGACCTTCACTGGATAATGGGCATGTCCTTCAGTACTAGCCAGCACATGATTGGTTAGAGAGAGAGGCACTCATATTTCAGGAAGCATCTGGAAGGCTAATTGAGAAGAATGACAAAGTTCCCAGGTCTGACCTTTCCTCAACGGCATAAGAAATTTCTTGAAGCTCTTGCAGGTATAAAGAGAAGCATATTCACTGCAGCACAAGATTGCTGTTGATATGACATACAGCACTATGTGCTGTTGCTCTGCGAGCAAGCAATAGCACGAGAGAAGGGGGGGCCTGTGTTTGACTCATTCCAGTGAGTGACTGGAAGAGAGGAGGAGTCCAGTGTTCAACATTCCAGTGAGTGACTGGAAGAGAGGAGGAGTCCAGTGTTCAACATTCCAGTGAGTGACTGGAAGAGAGGAGTCCAGTGTTCAACACTCCAGTGAGGGGCTGGAAGAGAGGAGTCCAGTGTTCAACATTCCAGTGAGTGACTGGAAGAGAGGAGGAGTCCAGTGTTCAACACTCCAGTGAGGGGCTGGAAGAGAGGAGGAGTCCAGTGTTCAGCACTCCAGTGAGTGACTGGAAGAGAGGAGGAGTCCAGTGTTCAGCACTCCGTAAATGACTGGAAGAGAGGAGGAGTCCAGTGTTCAGCACTCCAGTGAGGGACTGGAAGAGAGGAGGAGTCCAGTGTTCAGCACTCCAGTGAGGGGCTGGAAGAGAGGAGGAGTCCTGTGTTCAACACTCCAGTGAGGGGCTGGAAGAGAGGAGGAGTCCTGTGTTCAACACTCCAGTGAGGGCTGGAAGAGAGGAGGAGTCCTGTGTTCAACATTCCAGTGAGTGAATGGAAGAGAGGAGTCCAGTGTTCAACATTCCAGGGAGTGACTGGAAGAGAGGAGGAGTCCAGTGTTCAGCACTCCAGTGAGGGGCTGGAAGAGAGGAGGAGTCCTGTGTTCAACATTCCAGTGAGTGACTGGAAGAGAGGAGGAGTCCAGTGTTCAGCACTCCAGTGAGGAGCTGGAAGAGAGGAGGAGTCCAGTGTTCAGCACTCCAGTGAGGGGCTGGAAGAGAGGAGGAGTCCTGTGTTCAACACTCCAGTGAGGGGCTGGAAGAGAGGAGGAGTCCTGTGTTCAACATTTCAGTGAGTGACTGGAAGAGAGGAGGAGTTCAGTGTTCAACATTCCAGTGAGTGAATGGAAGAGAGGAGTCCAGTGTTCAACATTCCAGTGAGTGACTGGAAGAGAGGAGGAGTCCAGTGTTCAGCACTCCAGTGAGGGGCTGGAAGAGAGGAGGAGTCCTGTGTTCAACATTCCAGTGAGTGACTGGAAGAGAGGAGGAGTCCAGTGTTCAGCACTCCAGTGAGTGACTGGAAGAGAGGAGGAGTCCAGTGTTCAGCACTCCAGTGAGGGACTGGAAGAGAGGAGGAGTCCAGTGTTCAGCACTCCAGTGAGGGGCTGGAAGAGAGGAGGAATCCTGTGTTCAACACTCCAGTGAGGGGCTGGAAGAGAGGAGTCCAGTGTTCAACATTCCAGTGAGTGACTGGAAGAGAGGAGGAGTCCAGTGTTCAACACTCCAGTGAGGGGCTGGAAGAGAGGAGTCCAGTGTTCAGCACTCCAGTGAGGGGCTGGAAGAGAGGAGGAGTCCAGTGTTCAGCACTCCAGTGAGTGACTGGAAGAGAGGAGGAGTCCAGTGTTCAGCACTCCAGTGAGGGACTGGAAGAGAGGAGGAGTCCAGTGTTCAGCACTCCAGTGAGGGGCTGGAAGAGAGGAGGAGTCCTGTGTTCAACACTCCAGTGAGGGGCTGGAAGAGAGGAGGATTCCTGTGTTCAACATTCCAGTGAGTGACTGGAAGAGAGGAGGAGTCCAGTGTTCAACATTCCAGTGAGTGAATGGAAGAGAGGAGTCCAGTGTTCAACATTCCAGGGAGTGACTGGAAGAGAGGAGGAGTGCAGTGTTCAATATTCCAGTGAGTAACTGGAAGAGAGGAGGAGTCCAGTGTTCAACACTCCAGTGAGGGGCTGGAAGAGAGGAGTCCAGTGTTCAACACTCCAGTGAGCGGCTGGAAGAGAGGAGGAGTCCAGTGTTCAACACTCCAGTGAGGGGCTGGAAGAGAGGAGGAGTCCTGTGTTCAACACTCCAGTGAGGGACTGGAAGAGAGGAGGAGTCCAGTGTTTAACTCATTCCAGTGAGTGAATGGAAGAGAGGAGGAGTCTTGTGTTCAACATTCCAGTGAGTGACCAGAAGAGAGAAGAAGAGCCCTGTGTTTGACATTTCAATGAAGTACAGGAAGAGAGGAGTCCTGTGTTCGACACTCCAGTGAGTGACCAGAAGAGAGAAGAAGAGCCCTGTGTTCGACATCCAGTGAGGGGCCGGAAGAGAGAGAAGGAATCCTGCATTCGACACTGAAGTGAGCAATCACAGAATAGAGAAGTCATGTTCAACAGTTAAGTGAGCACATGGTTTATTGGAATGATATGCACTAGAGAAAATGAAGAGAGACTGGGGAAAAGCTGGGCAAAGTCACAATATAATTTCCATAAAACAGCGAAGTGCAGTAAAATCACCATTCAATGTATTCTGTGAATAATAAACATTTACTTCAAGTTGGGTTTACACTAAACAAGGATTTGCACTTGCATTCTATGAAAATGATGCTTGCTTATGTATTACTTTTTTAAGTAAAAGCTTTTTGTTTTTGTAATAAATCATAACATTTAATGCAGATATTATTTGTAATTTAAAAATTAAAAGCAGATTTCACACACCAGCCAGACATGTTTAATCAGATTTTAAAGTGCATTAATAAAATGAAATAAAAGCAGGGAATTGGGAAAAATTGGCTTGAAACGTGCATAAAAGTTAAACTAGGGTTTCTAAATTAAGAGTTTTACTCTGTTCTGCATTAGTGTTCATTAGTTTTTAGACTGCATATTTAAGAAGTGTGTACTTACCAAAAGAAATGTGGAATTTATTTGGCAAGGAAAGAACAGCATCATTGTTAACTGTTTGCATATTGTTCCATAAAGGTGATTTATAAAGCCATGGCAGAGATATGATGGCTATCAATGTTTCTGTACACAACGCATTTTGTTCAACTTCTGGTAGTCTCATTAGCGTTCCAGCCAAAATCAAGAAGTTATTCACTATTTTCATAACTCCTTCCTTTGACATATCTAGGTTTACAAGTAAGTTTAAAACATACTGCAGAAGCTTTTCCAATTCTCTATCAAAGAAAATAAATGTGTATGGAGTGTCATATTTCTGCATTCTCATAATGACTGACGCTGCACTAGACACAGCTTCTTTTAGCAGAGGCAAATGGATATCTTCCTGCTCTTGCCCACTCAGCTTGTAGAGAATGCAGGCCCATGTTGGACTTCCTGTCCTTATGTGTAGTATCGTACCATGGTTTCTACTTCTATTGTCTCTGCTCACTTCTGCTTCTTCATCCACGCTCATCCCACTACCTTCAGAGCTTTCCAGGTGAGCTATATATACCATTAACTCTTTCACAATCAGGCACTCCAGTAAACAAAAGCCAGCCTGAAAAATTCAGTGCTTTCTTTAATTAGTACAAATGGTTGCTCCTGTTTTCTCTAAACATACACATATGACAGTACAGTGAATATAGGGTGAGTGGGATATGAAGTGAGGATGTGGTATAGTGAAATAGTAAAGAAGAAAAATTAGGTAAAATATACTTAATATTAAACAGATAAAAGTGAAGAATTGGCATGGTTGAAGCTTTGATAAAATATCAACTGAGTCTATTAATAGAGAATGTAATTGGTATTGTAAAATAGGTTAGGAACTACTGGTTTTATACAGGGTGAGTCAGAAATATTCTCTGTCGTCCTCTGTGGTGTAGTGGTTACCATGCTAGCTTCTAGTTCCCAAGGTCATGGATTCAAAACCGGCAGAGGGTGATGGATTTTTTTGGGCGTAAAAATCCTTAGCGTGGCTTCCTTTGGAAGGGAAGTCAAGACAGTGGTCCCGTGTCATATATTTACGGCACGTAAAAGAACCTCAAGCCTGATAAAGAGGCCTATGAGCAAAATTACCGGTCTTTCATACCCAATATAGAATGGGACGCTAAGGACCATAGCAATTAGAGCATCCATAGATAAAAAAAAAAGAAATATGCTGAATAATTTAAGGCATGATTCAGGGGTTATATTTGAGTATTTTCTTATAGGGATGTATGTCCGTAATGTCTTGTTATTGAGCTAGAGGACATTAACATTTCTCAAACACCGCGTCAGGTTAGATGAAATTCTGTCAAGCAGATCCCTGTTCCCCCATGGCATTAGAATATCACTTATGTTTTATTCTCTTTGCATTTTGGAATATCGCTTGTGTTCTGTTTTTAACACTGTTTAATTCACCATTAAGTTAAAACCTGCATTTTCTTATTTAAGTAGCAAGGGATTCCATCGCATCTTATACAGCATTTTCTGGTTTCCTACAAGAGGTGTAGGTAGACAATCTCAGCTAACAGGATATACTAAAGTGCTCCGTTTACTGGAAGGACTTTAAGTTTTACAGCCTGTTATAAAAACGTTCCATTTTATGTATGAAGAACTATCAGACATGAATTAAGTTTACGGTGCTACTTGGGGAAATTCGAAAAGGGCACGAGATTTTTATGCTAAGCTTTACCCAAGGAGACATTTGCCTCATCACAGCACCTTTACTGCCGTACATTTACAACTACAAGAAACAGGAACTTTCTGAAAACAAGCGCATCATTCAAGAGTCCAAAAAAATGTAAGAACAGTGGCTCTAGAAGAGCAGGTTCATGACTGGGTCCATAATTCTCCATCCAAAAGCACAAGAGCAATAGCGCATGCCATGCAGTCTTTGGTTACTAAAATTCTGTGCAAACAGCAATTACATCCGCATCATGCCACTCAAGTTCAAACCCTGGGGCCAGATGACTTTCCACCCCAACTGTAGCTTGTCCAGTTGTTTCTTCATTAATGCATTGATCAACAAATTTCCTACAACCATATCGTGGATGGAGAAGAAGGTTTTTACAGAGAGGACATGTTTAACACATATAACAGTCATATTTGGGCACAGGAAATCCCTAGAGCTATTACAGATATAAATTACCAACACTAGTTTATAGAGAACATTTGGGCTGGCATTGTGAATAACATACTCATCGGGCTACTACTACATCCACATTTGACGGGGCATATACTTTGCCAGAACTTCTAGAACATGTTCTTTAGGAATATGTAGTTAATGCGGTTCCAAGGTGATGGGGTACCAGTGCATTATTCCGGTGATGTAAGGGATTTCCTAAGTGTCTGACTGCTGGATCAGTAGAGAAGCACTGAAATCATGACCAGCACATGCACAAGATCTAATCCCTTTGGGGACAGTTCAGACTCTTGTATATGAGACGCTGTTAATAGCGAAGAGGAGCTGATGGCCAGGATCTTTGTAACATTTGGTACTATTCATGATATGCCAGGTATTTTTGCAAGAACTCAGCAATTATTACAACACTATTAACTATGCTCCAAAGTCAAAGGTCGGTATTTTGAACATCTTTTACAAATTCTTAAATATTTGTTCAATTCTTGTTTCGTTCTCAGTTTAACTATGTTTGAAGCCTTTTAAAAACATATGGTTGCATCACTTAACATTGTTTCAACCTTTTTCAAGAAATTTGTGTAATGGTAGAGAAAATCTGACCAACAATAGTAGTGCATGCTATTGACAATAACATGTTTTTTGCAGCTAAAGATCAGTTAAAAAGGTTTTGACCTACTTAAGAGCATATACGAGGGTGGTCTGAAAAGTTTCCAACCTCATCATGAAGATGGCAGCACTCATAAATAAAAGCTAGTGAATTTCGTTGTTCATCTGTTGACAGTTACTCACCAAAGTTTCACCCATTTTGGACGCTCAGTTGTTATCTAACAGTCGTTTGAGTGAGGTGATGTGAGTGTTTTTATGAAAATGGACAAAATCAAGTATCGAGCTGTCATTAAATATTTGTTTTTGAAAGGCAATACGCCTACGCAAATCAAAGATGAGTTGGATTCTGTGTATGGGGACTGCACCATCATTTACCACAGTGAAATTTTGGGCAGCTGAATTTAAATGTGGCCGTAAGAGCTTGGAAGATGATGAACGTTCGGGACGTCCAAAAATTGCAACTACAGATGAAAACATCGCCAAAGTTCACCAAATGGTGCTAGATGACTGCCAAATTAAAGTGATAGAGATAGCAGAGGCTATGAACATGTCAAAAAAACGTAATTGTCACATATTAAATCAACATTTAGACATGAGAAAGCTGCCCGCATGTTGGGTGCCACATTTGCTCACGTTTGACCAAAAACGTGTTCGAATGAACATTTCCAATGCTCTATTGGCGCAGTTTAGGTGCAATAAATCCAAGTTTTGGCACCGATTAATTACTGTAGATGAAACTTGGATACACCATTATACGCCCGAAACAAAAATACAGTCCAAACAGTGGACTGCAAAGGGGGAACCGGCTCCAAAAAAAGCAAAAACTGTATTTTCGGCTGGGAAAGTGATGGCGACTGTTTTTTGGTATAGTCATGGAGTTATTTTAATCGATTATCTTCAAAAATAAAAAATCATTACAGGAGCAACTACGCATCATTACTTGACAAGCTGAAGGCAGAACTTGCGGAAAAACGGCCACATTTGCAGAAAAAGAAAATCCTGTTTCACCAAGACAATGCACCGTCTCACACCTCAGCGGTTGCAATGGCAAAAATCCACGAATTATGGCTTGAACTGCTTGACCATCTGCCTTACTCACCAGATCTAGCCCCAAACGACTTCTTTTTGTTCCCTCATCTGAAAATTGCGCTCTGAGGACAGAGATTTTCGTCAAATGAAGAGGCAATCACCTTCGTGAACAATTATTTTGCAGAAAAAAACACTGAGTACTATTTGGACGGGTTACAGAGATGGGAGCGTCGCTGGGAGAAGTGTGTAGAGTTACAAGGAGACTATGTTGAAAAATTAAAAAAAATTTCTGAAAAAAATGTCTTGTATCTTTATTAGATCGGAAACTTTTTCAGACCACCCTCGTAGATTTAATGTCACATAGTGAAATAAAGATTCACAAGTTACTAAATAAATTTAAAAGAGTTTTGCATTGTTTAAAATTAAAGATACACAGCTACTCTCATTTCAAAACCTTTCTAATGTCTTGTAGCTAAAGATGGATAATAACCTGTTTGTTAGATTTCACCTAATCCAATGCAGTGTTTGAAAAATGTTAAGTGCTCTCTAGATTGTTAACATTATATTTACGGGCATACATTCCCTAAAAGAAAATTCTCAAACAAAACCTGTGAATCATGCCTTAAACTTACTCAGTGCTATTCGGAGTCATCCTGTGTGTGCATATGAGAGAGAGAAGCACACACACACATACCATTTATATGAATAAGGATTAAGAAATAAATATAAAGCTTACACAAATATATTTATAAACATAATACCCAATACAGAAATATATATAATACCAAGAGACTTGTAACTTATGCACAAATATAAACAGGAACAAATACATAAACACAAACAACTCTGATACAATTAAACAAGAAAGAAAAAATGACAAGAAACCTAATTGTTAAAATAACAAGTTAAGTCAGGAGAATGGTGGAAATAAAAGTGTACAGTTTTTGCTGGATATTGGTGGTTTAGTAATTAGACATTTTAAATAAATAATTAGTTTACAAGTCTATTTAGAAAATTTTTGGCGGCAGCGGCGGTAGTGGTGGTAGTAGTAGCTGGTTGCTAGTTAACTGAATATTGTCAGCTTGTAGTAAGTAGTTGGATAGGAATGTCAACTTTAATTATTTTATTATTTTATTTTAATTTCCTTCTATTATTTGTAACCTAGGTATAAGTAGGAGCATAGTCTGTAAAATAACAATATAGAAATGTAATTTTTGAAGCTGAGAAATAAAGTATAAAAGTTTGCATTGCATATCCCAGTGTAGGAACATGGTATTGGGATGGAGTATTTGATATTTTTTGTTTTATTTCTCTACATCTGTTATTTCTGTGTACAGAATGCCAAAATGTATGTATTAATTTAAGGGCATGTATACACAGAATGCAAATGGCTTTAATGAATATCTTTTGGTGATTTCATAGTTAATATTCTTTGTGGTGGTAGTAGTCCCAGCTGTTTTCTTCATATGTAGTATGCATAAAGGGACCTTTAAAGTTTTCCCTACACTCTGCTACAAGCAACAATAGCTAAATGAGATAGAAATATTGGTAATCATTAAGCCAACAAATTACAAATGAGTGGCTTAATTACAAATCTGAAAACAATTAGCAAGTCTTCTGAGAGCTTAATAAAGAACAACATAACATTAATTGATATTTTATATTTCACCAGATTTTTCATATGAATGGTAAATGAGAAATGGGTGTTCTATCAAATAAATCCTGTGGCACTACAGCCTGCGAAGGGCCTGTGCCTGCCAACCTGACTGCCAGCTTTGCGCGCACGCGCGCACGCACGCACGCACGCACGCACGCACACACACACACACACACACACACACTTTTTATTCACCTTCTGGAAATTTGTTACAATTTCAAGGCTTCGTCATACAAAATTTTACAATTACAGACTTAAAATTTAACTGCAGAGATAACATTATTTACAATTAATGAAATATCCATTGGAATCCTGTAATCTATAAAAATATTGGTCTATTAAGAACTTTTTGAATTTCTTTCTAAATCTAACTGGGTGTTTGTCTGTGATTTCACTGGTTATTGAGTTAAACATTTGTATGCCGGTATGTAGTATTGAATCGATCTTTTTAATTGTTCTGGCTGTTTGTAGGTGAATTTTACTGCTGGTTCTAGTACTATGATTATGAATTGCATTATGCGAGTAAAACTGTTGTATATTACTATTTATGAAGCAAACACTTTCTAGTATATATATGCAAGGTAAGGCATGTTATGTTGTTTAAAATGGATTTTACAGTGGGCAGACCTATTTAGATTAAACATTTTTTGTATGATTTTCTTTTGTGTTACAAATAGAATATTAATAACTACTGAATTTCCCCACAAGATAATGCAATATGCAAGAACTGACTGAACATATGCAAAATAAATTATCTTTAGTGTACTGAGGTTGTATATGTTTTTTAGTACAGAGATTATATAATGAGTTGTTAATTTTTGTTGTAACATTGCGAATGTGTGATTTCCAGTTTAAAGATTTGTCTATAGATATTCCTAAGAATTTAGCTTCTGATGTGTATTGAATTAATTTGTTATTATAGGTGATCATTGGATCAACGTTTAGTCTCTCTCTATTGGAGAGGGTGAAGCTCATACACTGGCATTTATTAGTATTTAATATCAGCTGTTTGCGGTGAGCCATTCCATTAAACTAGCCACAACTACTTCTGCCTGTTGTTGCAATTTTGCGTGTGAATTTTCCCTTAGTATGCAGCTTGTATCGTCAGCATACAGTGTTGTTGTAGCATGAGGTATGTTAAAAGGCAAATCTTCTATGTAAACTAGAAACAAAAGAGGACCAAGATTTGAGCCCTGGGGAACCCCACATTTTACTACTTTTAAGTCAGTCATTATTTTCATTACTTAAAGATGTCATCTGTGTCCTTTTATTTAGGTATGATTTGAACCAAGAATGTGCTAAACCATGTATTCCATACGATTCTAATTTAGATAATAAGATACTGTGGTCAACCAAGTCAAATGCTTTACTTAGATCCATAAATACTCCAACTGTAGACTTATTGTCGTCAATCACCTCAATTGTTTGCTTTATGGAGGAATACAGTGCATTTGTTATGCTTTTGTTCTTTCTAAAGCCATTTTGCTGATCACCAAACACATAGTACTAGATATTTGTGCACCTGTACATCAAGGATAAACACAGCATGCACAGGCAGTAACTAGCAGAATGATTAAGTGGCATACAAGTTTATTACATTACTGCAAATAGTTAACTTACATGTAAAAACTTTCTTAGTGTCCTTATAAATTTAAGGATTGTTTGCTTTCATTGGATTTTATTACAACTTTACATCCTGAAACTTTATATACATGTGAAGGTGTAGTGCTAACATGAAAATCCATAACTAGGATATACTTACCAAGCTCCTTTCTAGTTTCTGAAGTAGCTGCTCTGCTAAACCATTCTCTACATGAATATTTGGAGTCTTGTCCAAAAGAATTTGAGCAAACTTAGCTGCTGATCTTAAAATTTCTTCTAAAAAAGAAAATGTAAATAAATACCTGTGAATATAATGAAAAAGTTCTTACACAGAGACATTAGTTGATAACTAGTGATGATGTTCAAACATAGATATGCATTTTATTATTGTTAAATTGAGAGCATGAGGGAGAATGAGAAACAAATGCGAAGTTGAAACTGCTTGCACTGTGATGACAAACACATCTTTACTGACAAGCTTTAGTCAACTGCTGATAATTGTAGTATTTACCTAGGTCAGACACCGGCAGGTTCACTAGTTTTGAGTACAGGGGAGCAGGCACAGCCAAGGGCCCATATGCCGGGCAGCAATAGGTGATGTCACAGCTGTGGACAGCTTGCCAATGTAGCGGGGTTTCAAGCATTCAAAAAGGATATGTGATTTTGCATTCTTTGCTGATCTGAATGCACTTAATGTATCTCTGCAATGGAAACGATAGGCTATAACTAGGGCCCAGATTTTTAGGTGGAGTAAACCTTCATTTTAGGTTTCTTATATGCTTAAAATAGGTTTTTTTAGGTTTTTCTTGATTAAAATAGCTTTTTTTTTTTTTTTTTTTTTTTTTTTAATGTTTTGCTATGTGGATCAATACAGGTATAAATAATTTTGCTTTTCTGGTACTTAGTTGTAAGATTTATTTTTTGGTATTGCAGTAGATACATACATTCTCAAATTTTCTGGCGTAAACAATTTCCTGTTATCAGTAACACATTCTTGTATGAAGAAAAGCTTCTTTCAATGGAACATGATGCCATTACAGCGTAGGACATAGATGCCATGTTTAATAGAAAGAACAGTGCTTTTCAATGACAAAAGAATTATGAAAATCAGTGGAGTGGTTTAGAAAATTTCACTGTAAATGTACAAGAATTTCTCTATTTATTAATAGATACTTGCAAAATGACCTTGCAATGCAACATTATCAGCTGTGTCTGTTCTGTATATAAAATGAGAAAAAATTACTCTTAAGTTTTCAAAGCTCCTCAGTAATTAATTTCAAATTAAAAGAAACATCCAATAACTGACACTGTTCAAGATAAACATACATTTCCTCTTGCTTTGCTTTTCATAATCTGTTTATTACTTCAAAATTAAATTTTCAAAATGCTACTGAATAAAGAATTTGAAAGATAAAGAAGAAGAAAAGTTTTCATTAATACTTACGCAATATGTTTCATTGAAACAGCACACGGTATCTGTATTACACACGTACTCAGTGAAACATGTAACATAATGCTTTTTATCTTTTTGAAACACTGCAGCACAGAGACAAGCTTTCATGATAAAGAAGTCTCCAATTGATTCTTAACTGATGGTTTGTTGTTTATTTTCATACACTCTTCTGCTTAATCATGTGCTCTAATGTAAGAAATTAAATGAGTTGTACAAGAAAGGCAACTCAATGGAATATCTAAATATTGCACTTGATTATTTTGAATACTAATAATGCAAATCAGGGGCTGCAACAAACTGACTATAACAGCACAAATGCAGTTTTAAATCTACCTACAGCAATAATTCCTCATAAATTGAGGTTTCATCACTACCTTTCCAGTAAACTGTAGTTTCTGCGCTTTTTGGCCGTGGTCCAGTTGATGATAATTCACCTAATGCTCCATCATGCATCTTCAGGGGAACTGTAACTCCTAGCTGGTACTGTGAGAGTGGCACTTGGAGTGGAGTGGAGTTGATCTGGTAGGCTCGTGGTGAACCTAAGTGAGTTTGCTATGTACCTACCCTTGGAAGGGCTTTACCATAGGTAGGATGAATTGTTGTAGGTTGACGGCTTGGTGTTGAAGTTGGGGGTGTGATGGTAGGTAGCTCTATGTTTTTATAGGCTCCTCAGTGGCTGACTTTTCAGGAGCAGTGCCAGTGCCCTGCTCCGCTGCTGTTTATTTTTTTTTTTTTAAATTTTAATTGGTTGAATTTTGTTAACCACTCCCATAGGGGAGGGGGGGAGTACTTAGTGACAGCATGTCTTTGCTGTTGGCAGGTTTAAAGCCTTTGTTACCGGGGGTGCCTGCAAGCCATGCGAGGAACCCGGTAGCATCTATATTGACGTTCTTGAGGTAAGTAGTCCTCCAGGGATCTGACATGGGCGTTCTCATGGTAACTCAATTTGCCGTAAAATTTTGTTGCCCGGTATCTAATCACATCCTCCACATATGGTAGGGCCGAGGTCTCATGTAGTAGCCTGACTGGAAAGTGACGACAGACAGAATAGATGGACCGAAGTCCCCTATTCTGAATCCGAGTGGCACTTGTTGGAGCACCCATTATATTTATAGATGAGATGAACCACTCATCTCCTATTGGCATCACGTCCACCAATCTCTGTGCGACTGAGGCTGGTGTCATAACAATTTTCCCAGCTGGGTTAAATGGTCTTATATTTGCTTTCTCTAGCAAAGGCATCCATGGTTTGTGAGCATGTACTGTTTCTTCTTTTTCTTTCTTTGCTGGTTATTTTTACATTTGTAAATCTCAAAGGCTTCCTGATAAATTCTGGTATGGTAATGGACCATACTGTCAAGCATCTTGGTTTCATTGAACTTGATGTTGTGGCCCATTGGCAGAGCATGAATGAAACCAAGGTACATGACAGTTCAGCCCATTACCACACCAGAATTTACTAGAGGCCACTGAGATTTATAAACATAAAAATAACCTCAACAAAAAAGAAGAAACAGCACACATTCACAAAGCGTGGATGCCCTTGCTAGAAAAAACAAACATAAAACCATATAACTGACGCAGTAATTTGTATCACAAATTATGTAAATCTCAGAGTAATTGTAGTGTGAATATGCATTATTGTGTGACATTGATTTGAGATGTTTGATGATTGTAAGCATTGTCGAGAAGTGGGTTTATACGGCCTTACTGAAACTGACAATAATAGCGTGCAATAATGTAGCGTGGGGGTGAGCTGTTTATCATTATTAGAGACGAGCAAATGACGTAATATTGGTGCATTTTTCTTAGAATTTGCTGGAACATTTTTTCCTAGAGCATATGTTTTCGTAATTTTCATTGGATATAAAAATAGACGCTAATGTTGGCGCGTTTTATTAACCAATAGCAGCTCGGTTATAATCTTTAGGCATATCGGGGTGTGGAAGTATAAAAAGAGCTAAGTCAGAGGTAGATCCCCCCAGTCCATCGGAAACATTTGTACATTACACGTTGGCCCCAGTCCATCGGAAACATTTGTACATTACACGTCGGCTCCAGTTCATTGGAAACATTTGTACATTACATGTCGCTGAATTCAACGAAAGCAGTCATGGTGAATACAGAGCATAGTTTATCGATTCGCAGGTTACGCGTAGCAAAGTTCTGAAAAATCTCAAGTGTCGTAAAGTTAATTACACAAAAAGTTGAAGTTCGCAAATTAATAATGTGCAGTAAATAAGTTATTATAACAGTTTCAGTTTGGCGAGTGTCACGATTAATAGGTGAAAGTGAATAATGTGTTAAGTAAATAAAAAGTGTAAAACAAATCCTTTCATCAGTGTTATCTTTGGATAAAAACTCCTTTCCGTTTACACACCTGTATAAGATAAGTGCTCGACCAAAAAAGATCATAGCTAGCCGGAGGACAGTGAACCCAAAATTAAATACAATAATAGGCGCTCAGTAAAAGATAACATGAAGTGACCGCGACAAATTGTCTTTTATACGTGCGGCAAATAAACAGTAGCATTCTTTAAAACAAACACTAATACCGCCACAAATTGGCTACCACAACGTGGATCTTTCAAACTTAACAAAGAATACCGCCGCATATTTGGCTCCCAAACGTGGGGCAAAACACAAGTAAACACAAATACATCAATAACCGCCGCATAACCCAAATGGGCAAATTATATGATACTAACCTCAGCCGCACAGAGATTGGCAGATGCGCAGTCAACAGGAGATGAGGGAGGAGTTCAAAACAAACGCCACTCTAACAGTACCAGACAGGAGTCACGCTTCCTCTAAAGATGTCTGAAGAAGTAACAGGCAAAACTTTAAGTGAATTATTATCATCAATTGGACGACACATTTTACTGGATTAATGTCAGCCATGAAAGCCTAGGTAAGTACATATCACTTTCTTTGTTCCCATTCACAAATCTCATATGATACAGTATTTACATCATACCTGAAGAATTTGTAGTCCTCCATTTCAACAATATCATGGTCATTGTTGCAAGTAACTCTGTATTATCACGAACTGATTCTGTGTTGTGTACCTCTGACAGAACTTTTATCAAAACTGTCAAAGAATCTTCAATATTTTTCTCTTCCTCTTCATCCATATTCAAATTCTCTCTTTCCTCCAATACTGAGCTCACTAAGCTATGCAAGCAATCACAGAACATCAGCTGAAACTGCAAAACAAGATTTTCAATGTTGTTTAAAAGAAAAAGCTAAGTTATTGGTAAGAAAAACAAGCTACAAATATTTGTACATAAAATGCATTTTCTTATTTCACTCTACTGCAAGCCCACCTGATGTTATTTACACCAAAACCAACATGAGGCATTAAATGTGCTACGTTAAAAAAATGTTACAGCCCTCACCACCCTTGAGATGTAACACTCCTACTCCAAACTTACTCACATAATTAGTAATTGTTGAGTCGTTTGTAACACTACATCACTTACTTGTTTTTATCACCAATACATGTTTCAGGAGCTAATTGCTTCCATCCTCAGTTCCCTGTTGACTGCCCGCATCCTTCGTCTTGGTTGTAAGCTTGAACTCTGGTGGCGGCTGGAAGAACTTCTTCAAAAGTAAGTCTCCTGACAGGGTTTCAAAATTATAAATGCAGTTTCTGTTCTTCTAAATATAAATGTTTTCCCAAGTTGTAAGTTCTGCTTTTCCTGAGATGTTTTTAAGTATTTTTGGGTTTCTGTCTATGGTGTGTTTGTCTCTCCAAAAGTGCCAAGCTACTGCTGATTTATCTTCCTGTTTTTGTTTTATGTAACTGAAGTGTTCTTTTGTTCTTGTTTTTATATTTATCTTGGTTTGCCCAATGTATATTTTTTCGCAGTCATTGCAGTTGATCTGGTATATTCCTGTTGGGAAAACATCTATATTTGGAAGAACAGAAACCGCACTTATAATTTTGAAACCCCGCCAGGAGACTTACTTTCGAAGAAGTTCTTCCAGCCGCCACCAGAGTTCAAGCTTACAACCAAGACGAAGGATGCGGGCAGTCAACAGGGAACTGAGGATGGGAGCAATTAGCTCCTGAAACATGTATTCATGATAAAAACAAGTAAGTGATATAGTGTTACAAACGACTCAACAATTACTAATTATAGACACATCACTGTCACAAAGTCCACCAAAGCAATTTTATTGTGAATTATATTATTCACATAAATCATGCACTAAAGGCTGATGAGTATTCAGTTTAAGAAACTTTGAAAATTTAAACCACACAGGAATGGATCTTTCAAGGAAGAAGAGCTCATTACCCTCCTTAGGGTATTACAGATCACGTAAACAAGACACTTGTATATCATAATATCAATACAGCATGAGGACAAATGCAGCAGAGGAATAGTAAGAAATAAAAAGTTATCTAGTACTGCAGGTTAGAGCGCATCATTATGGCACTTTGTAAGCCCTTACTGTATTTACCCGAATACAAGACAATTGTTTCCAAAATTTTAGTTTTAAAAACCACAGGTGATCTTGCATTTGCAACATAGATTTTCCAATTAACGTGCAGGAAAAAGTAATTTTCAAATTTTGCAGGTATAAGATGGGTGTTGGTAATGGACAAGCAGGTGGGAAATGCTGAAGGTTGCTGTGAAGATCACAGCATATCAACCAGATTTTGTGTGTTTCACTTTGTGTTGTACACTTAGCGATTTACTATAAACATGCCTAGAGATATTACAAGGCTTTCCATTAGCAAAAAGCTTTAAAAGCTTTCTTTTAAGGTACAAATACAAATTATAGTATATCCTTCCCACATCTGTGCCTATAATATTGTATTGGCATATGACAGTTGCACATTAAAAGGCGCATTTACATTTCCATGCTCCCTTGCCTGCCAGCCTTCTCCACCTATCACAAGCATTTCTGCGTGAATCTGAACCATAACTGTTTACAAAAATGCATAGTAGTGCCTAAATAAATAATCACATCCATTATTATCATTGTTGTAGCTGTCATCTTAGTATATGACACTGATAACTAGAAAAAAGATTTAGTAAAATGATGAAACAATCACAACTGCTAAATTCCCAAATTAGATTCTGGAAAAGGGAGGTTGTCTTGCATTTGGATAAATATGGTATTTTCATTATTAGCTGTGTACAACAGGAGGTTAAGGAATGTAAATCTATCATATACCATCTTATTCCTACTATTCTCTTTCTCCTTCATTTCAACTAGTTACTCCCTTTTTCCTTCCTTCCTCTTGTTTATCTTTTTCCTTTCCTGTTTTGCTCTTATATTTGTGAACTTCTGAAGCAATGCTTTAATCATTCCCATCCAAAACACGACATCAATGTTTGAGAATTTTAGAGAATCTGTATAAATCTGCTGCATCAATTCACAGTCTATTGAATTGTTCCTATACCCAGTTTCCCCCTACTTTACTCGATGCATGTACATTTAGTCTTCTCTTATTGGTGCTGGACACACAACAGAAACTGTTTAAACAATAATTTGTCTTTGTATATTTGAAGAATCCAAGAAAATATAAGGACATGCATGAAATTAGTACAAGGAAGCATTGATTTTTTTGTATATTAATGCCAAAGTGTGGGAGGTTACTTCTTGTGTTTAAACATGACTCATGTAACAAGAAGGCACATGCACTTTGATTAGATTACCACTGATCAATACTTCAGTTAAGCATAAAGCTGAAGTGCATTAACACTGACTGTTGTTCATTAACGACTGGAAGCACATTAGTTTTCTATATATCATATGTAAATGCTGCATAATGGCAGAATCTGTGCTTACCTTTCAGCTCAAACATCATAAAGGCAACTCCTACATAGGGGCAAGAGGAAAATCATGTTACACATTTTTAATGTCCTTTTGGAAAGAAATTCAACTCCACCAATATGTAAAATTGAGGAGCTTATATCAGAGTTTAGAGTATAAGCATTAGGATTGTAGCACACACAAAGGTGGATAAAGGCAGGTTATGCAGGTATTCTCTGAATCATGTGACCTGCCAGTGCATAGCGAGTGAGAATGTCCCCCCATCTCTCTCACCTTCTTTTGTGTATGCTCCCAGCAATAGCAGTGTAGGGAAATCATGAAAGGAAAATATACAAGGGTGGATTGAAAAGTAACGCACAATAATTTTTTTCTGTCTTGGTATTGCAGCTGGAATGTTGCAATTTCACCAGATATATTTGAAGTTTTCACTATAGAGGGTACTTTTTGTTTCATGTGCAGCTCTAGTGAGAGAAGCGTGAATTATGCAACAAAGACGGCGTGCATGTTTCTGTCGTCCACGTGTGAAGACCAGAGAGATGTGGTTCAATATTTGTGGGCCAAAGGACATAAACCAAGTGATATTCACAGGGACATGTGTATGAGATGATTGTATGAACCGTAGCAATGTCTCCAGGTGGGTGCATTCTTCCCAGAGAGCCATGTGAACCTTAGTGATTCGCCACACTCCGGGAGGCCGGTAACAGCTGCAACCCCACAGAATGTTCAGAGGCATTGAGGTGGCATTTTTTAACGACTGGCATGTGCAACTGCGAATCTTATCACAACAGTTCAGCATTTCCTATGGTGCAGTGTATGATATTGTTCATGACAAGTTGAAATTTCGTAAAGTAGTGCTCGCTGGGTGCCTAAGAACCTGACAACCACAAGGGTCAGCGAATGATGACGAGCTTTGATCACCTAACATGGTACACCGCAGAAGGGCATGACTTTCTGAAAGGAATCGCCACTGGTGATGAGTCGTGGGCATACCACTACATGCCCAAAACCAAGCAGGCAAGTATGGAGTGGGAATATGCTGGTTCCCCAGTGAAGAAAAAATTCAAACTGACTCAATCTGCTAGGAAAGTGCTTGTGGCGGTGTTCTGGGATATGCATGGTGTTGTATTGGTGAACTTTGCTGAACACTGTGAATGCTGCAGCCTACATGAAAACTTTGGTTAAGTTGCATTGTGCCCTTCATGACAAACGCCACAACATGAATGCTGACAATGTCAAAATTCTTCATGACAATGCTCGCCCCCATGTTGCTGCTGTTTATCAGAAAATCACCAAATTGGGTTGGGAGGTGCTCCAGCATCCACCATACAATCTGAAGTTTGCACTGTTGAACTTTCATCTGGTTGGTCCCATGAAGAAATTCCTGGCCAACCAACATTTTCCGGCAGATGCGGAAGTGAAATCCGCAGTCCGTAGATGACTATACTCCAAGGAAACGGACTTCTATGAACAGGGCATATTGAAACTGGTATCACGATGGGAGAAATGTGGTGAGAAACTTGGTGACTATGTTGAAAAGTAGGTAAAAGGTGTAAGTACATTTGTGATTTTTTGTTGTTGTTTTAACTATTAAACTGTAAACTGTAAAAAAAAATATTGTGCGTTATTTTTCGATCTGCCCTCATAAAACAACTGGAAAGTTCTTCTGATAAGGAACCTGACGTCATGGAATAAAACTCCAATGGAAAGAACTGAGCCACTAGCGAGCACTCAGAACTGTAAGTTAAATATCATTTAATAATACTCTAAAAATGCATGCCTCCGATAGCTCATTTGTATAAGTGCATGTTATTACAACTTAATCATGGATATGTTGTCCGTTGGTCCCACAGTCTCCACATGTTAGGAAATGTGGACTTTATGGGATGGATAGCTTTAGCCAATCAGGGTAAAGTGGACATGGAGTAACACAGTTTGGAATTTATTTAAAGGTGAGTCGGAATTATTACACTAACATCACTTAAGTTTACTCACTTAAGTGATGTTAATGTAACAATTCCGACTCACCTTTAAATAAATTCAATACACATCACTGTTTCTAGCTTCTTTTCAAATATCAACAGTTTGGAATGTTTAAATAAGGACTAAATTTAGAAGAAACAGGGCTTACTTCTTCGTTCATGCAATAACAACTAACTTCTCATTCTCATAAACACTACAATTATGCTTACATCAGGTATCATGAAGAAAGCATCTTCAGCTAATAAACTGGATACAAACTTGAGTGCCTCAGCTTTAACCGTATATGGTGCACTGCAAATTAAGGACAATGTTGTTGTCCATGCTCTGCTACTTATTTCTGGACAGTAGAGTATTGTAGTTACAACATCTGATAATACCTGAAATTAAGTATATTACATGCATTTTAAAACTCTTTTCATGGTAAATCAACTATATATATGCATTTAAAATAGAGAATACCATAGTGATGTAGTGTAACAACCCTCAACTCTCTATTTTAAATTATGACACATCACTGTTACAAGCTTCTAAATCTTCAAAAATTGAGCTTATATATATGCATAATAAAACAAATGAAGTCCATGAAATCAAACAGAAATTAAAACTCCCACATTAAAAGAAAACTTACAAATGAAACTCAACCCTTTAGACCTATTTGATATTAAACACTAAGTTAACAGAAGAATTTAAAAAAAATATCTGATGTGTTACACTCACATGACTTTCTCTACTCTTGTACAAACTATTTTTACAAACGCTTATTCTCCATCTACTTCATGTTAATCGAGATAAACATTTGCAGACTCTATCTTATTGCTAAGTTTCATACAAGATAAAAAAATGAATAACGAATTCCCATTTGAGAAAATAAGTATTGAAAAATTTAAGGGAATAACAAGCAATATCTCGAAAATGGTTCACTCAACAAAAAAAATGTATATGACATAAATTGTGTATTTTAATGCGATCTACATTTTCTGTGTAGTAAAATTTTGTCTATCTTTTATGGTTTACCGGTTATGCAAAAGTCGTTCACAATGAAGAATACTTTTGGAGACATTCCCAGAAATTCAAGATATACATTTTATTTGTTATGAAAATATCTTACACATATGATATTTTAATCAAAATCGTTAGAACCATTTTTGAGAAAATTAAAATTTTCAAAAAATGTTACATGTAAAGGGTAATCTGGGGTGGGGGGATTTTCTTTAAAACCTTCGTGTCGCATCTCTGGAACATACTGAACCTAAATACCAGGTTTGGTGTTTATCCGACTGTTTGTTTCTGAGTTATGTTGTTCACAGACAGACACACAGACAAACACACACATACGGACATGTTTACAAAAATGCTTTTTTTGGCTTCAGGGGTCTCAAAACATATATTTCCAGTGAAATCTCGGTATCGAATTTTTGGGTGGAATACAATACTTCCCCTACTTACTATACGTAGTAGAGAAAGTAAAAATCTGAAACCTCTCCATGTGTTTTGAAACAAATGTCATTACAAACAATAAATTTAAAATGGCTACATGTTTACACTGATGGATCGAGCGTGGTACTGATGCAGTATGCCCATTCTTTTCTTTTCATAGAAGATTAAATTAAGTTCAAATTCTACAATTTTTGATGGTGAAATTTTAGCAGTTTTTCTCAGCTTACAAAATCTTCTCTAACAAATAAACCAATTTAAGAGAGTTGGATATTATCCGACCCTACAGCAACTATAATATCCATAGCATCTGATACTACAGCTAAATGTCCTAGAATGCCAAAAAATTGTAAAACAATTAACTAATTTACGAGCAATACTTTGATGGATACCAGCATATTGTGAAATAAATGGTAATGAAACAGCTGATTTTCTGGCCAAGAAAGGTAGTAAAATTACATCAAATCATCTATCTTATCACAAGAATAATTACTCAACATGCAATACAAAAATTAAAGAAGAATATGTATGAAAAATAAAAGGAAAACAATGAGGAAATCTACATAACACAACTAGAATTACTATACTATCAACAAAATCCTCCGTAGCAGTTTTTAGAGTATTAACAGGCCATGACTGTCTCAACAAACATCTACACAGACTGGCATAGCATAATCTCCTATATGCCCTTTCTGTGAACTTGAAGATATGAAGAGAAACTACTTACTCCACTGCCCAGCTTTAGAACAACATATTAGATTAGATTTTTTATTCACTGTAAGTATTACATTTGTATACATGGTTTTGTCAAATTATAATTATATCAATACAAAATTAATAAAATATAAGCTAAGGATACAGTATTTGTAAAACGTCATATGAAATATTTACAAAAAGGATATGAAGTACATTAAACAGTCATAAGGAGTATGCAAGATGTCATCTACGGAATAGAACATGTGATTTAACAGTAGATTTTTTTAACTTTCTCTTATACAGTTCACCCTGTGAGATTCTAATAGAACCAGAAAGTTTATTGTATAAATTTACACCCCTATGTGAAACAAAATTTCAACTCTTGGTTAGTCAGTGTTGTTGGAGATGGATTGCCTTTGAGGCTCTTATTATACAAATGATATTCATTATTGAGTTTAAAGATATTCTTATTTTCATGAATGAAGGAAATTGTCTCGCTCTCATCAAATTATTGGAGTGCAAGAGAGCAAATGGCTTCGTTGCCAATTGCTCAACATTAGATACCAACCATATTAAAATAAATTATAAGTTCTACATACAAATGCACTGAAGACCATCACAGCTTTATGCTGCATAAGCAGCAATTCACTGCAGAGAAAATAAAGTTCTAAACAGTGAAATTAAAGTTTGGATTCTAGCCTTCCATACAGAGTATTTATGCCCAAAAACAGAATAACCTAATCTTCTGAAAAAAAAAAAAAAATAAATGAATAAAAATCTGATGCACAATACTCTCACTTTTTCTAGTTGTTATAGATTCACATATACAAAGTGGTTGTAGTAAACATATTATGTTATTCATTAGTACTTGCATAACAATGATTTCAAATTAGGAATATGGGCTTAGTTATACATACAATGTATTGAAACAACATTCAAATGTTTCTATCACAAACCTTAGTAATAAGTTCTTGTAAAAGAAAAGAAAAAACATGAATTGAGGACCGTTTTTTCAAAACTCGCTTTCTGCAAAAATGGCCAAAATAAGTTTTTTATGGCATATACTATTTGAGATAGCTACCTTTCTTATTCAGAACAGTTATTTCAAAATCAAATTAATTCCATGGTTAGAGCTACCAAATTTCTTCCATTATTCCAAAACTCGCTTTCCGCCGTGAAACTGATATAGTAAAACTTGCTTTCTTCAGCTAATTTTTGTATGGTGAATAGTCCTTTTATTTGAATAATGCCATTTTCAATGTTCATGTTGGTAATGTTTATGGAAGTAAAAATATGATCCCGCAGCTATTTCTTTCTGTCCATTTGCATTATTGTCAGGTGTGTGTGTGTGTCTGAACGACAAAGATGTTGTATGTATTCTTAGCACATTTATTTTAAAATAAAATGACAGAAGAATACTCTGAACCTGTAAAATAAGTTGAAAGAGGAAGGAAGAGAAGAAGAGTGTCATATAAAAGAACCAGTGGAAGATACTGTGAAGTAAATGTGGGGCTGTTGGTTGCAGATGTGGTCACATTTCAAGCGAACTATACATCCATGAGAGCGCCCAGGGACTATTATGCTGTCGACTTAACCTACGATGAAATGTAAACACGTATTGATACTTCTAATATGTAATATTTCATTCAGCAATTGCAGCAGACTAGCATACCATACACAGTATTTGAAATTAACTGAACTTTTGATTACTTCCCAGATTTTTGGAAGTTCCTGTGTATGAATGCATCCAAAGCAGAACAAGACACATATCTTCTTAAATACATGGAGGTCAGCAACCCCCACAAGAAAAAAGGATGGCTCTAGAGGTAAAACTTTCAATGTATCCATAAATATTTTATGAAAACGGTTGATGGCAGATGCATCAAAAGTCGATAATAATAATATTCTGGATGTAAAATCACATAAATTTTTAGGTCTTATTGTTGATAATAAGCTTACTTGGGCTGATTGAACATATATGTGGTAAAATTAGTAAAACAGTGTATCTACTCAGATATTTCAACAATCATAGTGATGGTAACATATTGAAAGTAATATACTACGGATGTTTTTATCCACACATATTCTATGGTATCGAAATCTGGGGTGCTGCTGCAAAAATGCATATGGATAAATTACTTACATACCAAAAGAAATGCATCAGAATCATGTTTAACCTAAAACCAAGGGAATCGTGTAGGGAAACCTTTGTTAACAATAAATTGCTTACTATTTACTCTCCCTATGCATATAGAACAATAATGTATGTAATAGATAAGTACAAACGAATTAAAAACAACCAAATCCACAAACATAATACAAGAGGAAACTTGGACTACTTTAGGCATAGTGTAAAAATAAGTGTATCTTTAAAGGATTTATATATTTCTGGAATCACACTATTTAATAAATTACCACTGGAAATCAAATCTGTAGTTGATGTTTCTAAACAGCAATTCAAAAGGAAATTGAAGGTGTATCTAATAAACAAATGTCTGTAAGATTATTTGTAAAGATGTAATTGTTTTGACATGTCCAAAATCAGATGTATGATAAACTGGATGAAATAAATTATTATTATTATCTATATCTGCGCAAAATCATTTCAAGCTATCATAGGAGCATCACATGATAGGCTTGCTCAATTTTCACGATTCTTTCTAATTAATTAAAGGAATCCTGGAGAGAATCATGCCGGTTCTCGAATAATGAAGAACAAATGGAAACAACACAAGCAGTTACAAATCACATAAAGAAATATAAGTGCAAGCAAAGTCATTACAATCGTAAGAAGAAAGATATCTACCACCAGATCTTAACATAAATAAAATGCACATTCAGTTCTGGCAAGAGAGAAGCTTAGAAGGGAAGCATGCATGCTCATTCTCCAAGTACAATTAAATTTTATATAACAAATTAAATTTGGGTTTTGGGAATGCTCACTCTGATATACGCTCCACTTGCAAAGAACTTTTACTAAAAATGAAGGACTCTAAAAACAATGAGATCATAAGAAACAAGACTAGAACTGAATATAGACTGCACAAATTAGGAGCCAATTAAATTTTTTTTCGGTTTTGAAGGAAACAAATGAGACTAACACCAATCTGATGTTTGATTAGCTACCATATATGGTCTAATAAAATGCGGAAGCCAGGAAATAAGATATAGCCTATAATCAAAAATATCAACACCCCATGTCATAAACTGGCTGGGTTACTAAACTAGACATTTTTATGAATTGTCAAAATTAGAAAGCTTCAGCATCAGCAATTCATCACCACCAGCACAAAATTACTGCTTGGTAACTTTTGGTGTTAATTCTGGACTATTCCAAGAGACAAACCAATAATTTACATGTAGAAATGCTTGTATGTTTTAAATAGGGATAAGTACTTAATGAACTTTTCCATATATAACATCTTTTGATTACAAAATGTGTGCACACTTAATACTATTAATAACCTTTATAATTTCCAATTTATAACCCTTCTACTCTATGATTTTAATGGTGAGCGACCAAATCATGTATTTTTTCAAAAGTTCTACCTTAAAAAATGCCAAAGAAATGTGGCTTTGCTGTCTTGACAAATATTAATTCAATGTTATGAAAATCTTTCTGCAGTCAATTTTTTACTTTAATATAAGGGAGAAAGGCACTATTGTCTAGCATAATTAAGGTAATTTACACAATGGAATTTTTATTATAATCTTTTATAATAGAAATTGAAGATCAAAACTATTCAGGAGATTCAATGAGATATGGAATAAAAAAAGAAAGAAAAGAAAACAAACTACAGATGTGAACATATATAAATTTCAGTCAATTAGCAGTTTTCACAACTTGCAGTTCTTTCTTGAATTATCCGGAATTGAGAGAAAAAATGTTTTAAAGAAAAGAAAACCAAAACTTATTTATTACCAAAACATATTTGTTACAAACCATAACGTAGTGAGTGCCTCTGCATTTGCTGGTGTCCTTCTCCTCCTCCTGTCGCTCACCACCAAGCAGTAATTAGAGAAAGACCTTTCGAGTCAATGTTGGAGCATGGAAACCACACACTCGTCAGTACAGCAATGGCATAATCTGTATGAGATGGTTTCAGGCTGCAAAGTACCTCTACCACCTTCACCTGCACATGGTCCCTTGCTAACATGTTCTTTGAAGGTAGCGAGGTAAACACTGCAAGATTCTACAAATTCTTGTTTTCCCAGTCCCTTATGAATGGTGCACATTCCTTAAGCTTAAGTAGTTCTGTAAGGGACATGAGCTTCCAGGCATTTCTTGGATCAAATAGGGAGCTTATGTCTTGAATAATCTTCTGACCTGGATCAGTCATCCTCAATTGTTTAATTTTCACCAAAGCTGCTTGTGAAGCACAAGTTATCTTAGTTTCAACAGCCATTCTTACCTTTGTTGGTAGATGTTTAACTTCTTCTAATACAATCTAACTAAATACTCCTTCACTAAACAATTTAAGTGTCGTCACTTCCACATCACTGATTTTTCCACTAAGTAGATGTATGATGGGATATGATGACCTTTCCAAGAAAGTGATCAGTTCCATAATTGAGTGGCAGATTGCCGACATAAAAACAACTTGCAATTTTATTATCTGCATGTTACTTGTATCAGCTTCTTTGAAGAGGTGTATTCCTGCATTCCCATCTTCAAGGTTTTTGAAGAAATCTGTTATATCCTCAATATGGTGGCCAAGTACATTGCAGATTGAATCCAAGAGTTCCATTAGAACACACTGGCATAGGAAAAGCACATATTTTATGCTTTTCAGCAGAGTCCTCGTACTTTGACTTAAAAAATGATATGTAACTACTTCCTAGTGTTCAGGAATGCATTTTTCACTTTCACAACTGCAAGGTTACTTGTGTTGAGTTGAGTTTGTCTTCAAAAATTTTCCCAACAAGGTTTATTTTGTGGGTCCAGTTCTTTCATTAAACCTTTCCGGGTATTCACACACGACATCATATAACGTGCAGAATGCGTTATTACTGGTATGACATGATCATTTTCAATTTTGTATAACCACAGGGTGTTCAAAATAGCATTTGAACAGTTTGGTCCATTAGCCGTACCGATGAAGCCAGATGTGCCCATTGTTGCTGGCACAGCAGGGCAAAGCAACATGTTAAATGCATAACTACCATTTTTATCTGTTGTTTCATTGCATAATACAAACGTGTCTTTGTTTTTCACATCCTCTGTTATTTTCTCTTGCTTTGTCTGTCCCAACTTTGGAATGTATTATTGCCGAATCTAGATGGCAGTCAGTAAATCCCCTATACCACCTTGAATGTAATTATTCATCCAATTTCAGACTGCAGGATGATCAAGTTTCTTGACTGGTACACTTGCCTTTACAAATGCTTCAATAGCATCCAAAATAAATCGTTCTTTTATATCTTTCACTCAACTTGAAATAGTTAGCATTTCTTGCAGTGTGGCCACATGAGAGGTAATAGCACAAACTTGGACAGCTTTTTGGCATTGCATGTGTTTATCTGATATCTTGTGCTTGTCCAGTGCATTTTTACGCTGAAATTCAAGTCGCTGAAAATATTTACAAAGCAGCACATCAGAAGACACAATGTAACCTTCAGATATGAACTGCGCAACATGCTCTTGTAACGTTACTTTTACCTTCAGTATGCTGTATTCAGAACGACTATAGTGTTGTCTACAATAACACAATAATAACATATACTTCCGAGTTTCCAGCAATAATGATGCTGGTTGCTAGACAGACGCTTGTGACATCATGACTCGCTAATTCCTGCTCTTGGTGAGCTAATCAGAATCGATGAATGTAGCAATGGCCCCACGCTGAGAATCGGGCCATAAACTAAAGTTATTGCAAACCCTATTTTGTTGTTAACCAAACATTTACTTCCCGAATATGAAAATATTGCACATGTTTGTATTGAACCCCCAAAATTGGTGCTATTTTGCAAATTCGTTGAAATTTTGCTTTATTTACAAAATTTGCATTTCATTGCAATTTAAATTCATGCTTCTAACAATCCAAAACAAACTATTATACATCAAAATTCGTAGGCTTTCATGACCGGTGTCAATATTATGTAAAGAATTATCCGGGCTTGTGGGCCGTGGTCTACTGGGCTCCTTCTTCTTCTTCTTCCCAGAGGTTTCGTCTGCAACTAAGGCAGACATCTTCAGTGGCAGTGGCGAAGTCGAAGTGTTCTGGCAGAAGTTTCAACAGCAATTGTGCTTGATGCACTCTGGACTGCAGTATTTATACCAGTGGCTGGCGGGGAGATCTGCGGTGATTGGTTCGGGTTGGCGGTGGGCTGGACTTGGGTAGATGGAGTGCTGCGTTCTGCTGGCATCTGATTGGTTCAGCTTAAATGCTTGACTTTAACTTTTGTTACTCAACTATTATGCAAACAAATAACTTTACAATGCAGAATATGAAAAATGTTTTTATCACTAATTAACAAAAACTAACACCTATACTCATTATTAATTAACACCATTTCTGGTGAAATCTTGGAATCAAATCTTTTGATGAAATGCAATACTTCCTCTACTTATTATAGATAAGCAGGAGGGAGAGTAAAACAATGACACACACTTTATATTTTATAAGTTTTTACCTACCTCTCATGCTTTCCTAACTACAATGCATAGCCACATAGGACTTCATAGGCTATTTACATAAACTCAAGGTCTACATTTTATTTCTTACTCACTACATCAAACACATATTTTAATCACAACCATTAGAGCCATTTTTGAGAAAACGAAAAGCAACCAAAATTTTTCTGCATGAAGAGGCATCACAATCTCCCCAGGTAGATCTTCAAGTCAACTTCAAAGATCCGATAGTTGACACTGGTGAACAACACTTCATGAAACATCTGCTAATAAGATACCTAAATTAGTGGGGTGTGGCTGTGACTCAAAGTTAAATTTTTAAATGGACCTGATTCTCAATCTCTATAACGTAAGTTTTAAAATCTGCTATGCCACAATTATATTGTTCTGTTATATCCAATGATACACTTTTAAAACAAAGAAAGAAAGGGGAAAAAAAGGACCTTCTTAAATCTATAAATGATAATAATTGAAGAGGGAGGTTTACCTGAAGAGCAGTAATCTGAAATCTGCAGCACAAAGAATCTGAACTGGTGATCTCAGCTGAATACTGGTTCAAGTTAAGATGACTATTTAACAAACTGTTTGGAGATGGCACAAAACGTGACATGTAAACGGGATTTCCCACACTTGGAAAAGGTCTCATTTGTATCTCCAAGATATCTGCAAATGATAGAGCACAAGTAAGAGAAATATCTCTATCCCTCTCTCTCCCTCTCATGCATGCACACCCAGACATATACAAACTAAACTTTTGCACTTCTGATGAAATCTCAGTATTGAATTTGGGCTGAATATAATGCTTTCACTACCTGTTCAGAAGATACAAAAACATGTAATATCTCTTTAACTAGCTTGCTTATTCTTTCGCCTCAAGTGCAGGGTTGCCAGACGACCCAGAATTTACAGGACAGTCCCAGTTTTGTGCTAAATGTCCCCACATCCTAGAAGGTAACTGTTCCATATTTTTGAGCATTTTGAAGTTTGAATAAAAATATGTTAATGTTTTTACCTCTGGAGTTGGTAAAACTGACTGCTACATTTATTTACACTGCAAAAAGTAATTGCTGTTAAGTGTTACCCCGTTATAAGCATGCTAAAGATCTGGGACAACATAAGAGTGAAGTATACTGTAAATTGAATAGGGTGGAGTGAGGTGGCGCTTTGGGGTGTTTTTTACCACTGGGGCTGTGTACAATCCACTTCATGATTAGAGGTACAACACACTTCTGTCTCTCATTCCGATATATGTGGCCTATTTCATTTTAAACCATCACTAGACTGTACTGTTTACAATAGTAAAAAATGCAGAGCACTGACATCTTTGTTTACATATAACAGTGTTTACGGAACTCTATAGTAAAGTTGCTAAATTGTCCCAGATCCTTAGCCTGGTTATAACAATTGGTAATGTTGGTACTGACCCACTTATAATTGGTTCACTGTCTATAAATTTGGCAATGTTTGGGGTTTGGCCAGCCTGGCTTGCCATTTACAACTCTCTCACATCATTTACGTTGTGTGTGTTCTAACTGCACTGGTGGCGACATATTTAACGTTTAAAAGCAACTTCTTTTTTTTGAGCTTAAACTACTTAAATAATACCTACATGGTGCAGCTGAAAGAGAAACCTTACATACTATAGTTATACATCTTACTACTAATTATTAAAATGCTGCACTTAAAAAAATATGTCATGATGCAATGGGCGGGCAGATGGGTTCTTACATGGTATCATGACTGGTTTCCTTATCTGCAGTGGGAGGGGGGGAGAAAAAATACTTACTGATGAATATATGCATAATTCAGAGTGACGTAAGGGTAACAGCTCACGAAGCCAGGAAAATTATATCATCAAGGAGGGAGAAAGTTCAATTGCAACGTGATATGGTTGTGGCAGGGCAGAGGTGTGGTTTCAGAGTGGCGAAATGGTGGAAGAAGAAAGCATTGTGTTGATACCCAATGGGAGTTTACGGGTTCTAGACAGAAACAAAGTGGGGCCATCAAGGGAGCCAACAGGAATAGATTTATGGAGTAGGAAAGTGTGTACGTATAGAAATAGAGCAGGCTATGAGAGAAGTATGGGAATACGGAAGCAATAATAATGGGGGAGGTAATATTAGAATAGGGAGGGAGAGTCATTATAGAATGGATATGTTGTGGAAATGAAACATGATCTAGAAGAGAACAAATTAGACAAAGTAAAGGCAAGTGTATTGATAAGTAAGTGATAGATTTATATGAAATCGTGAAGTGAATGATTTAGATATAAAGGATGGTAAACACGGAGAGGGCTAGGAGGGAGAGTTACATTTCTTAATATGAATGAGCAAGTGTTGTTATGGTTGATCAGCATGGGGACACAATAAGTATTCTTAAAGGTATTAAATTGCATGTAATAGTAGCCATTTCCCGCTGGTAGTGGAGTTTCAAAGACGATCGGAGGAAGTAAGGGAAGGACATGGGAATGGGAGAACAACACTAAGCAGTATAGTGACTTTAAATGAGAAACTGTTAGCGATATGAAGCTAACTCAACACACATGTTTTGTAAATGCGGAAGCTTGGGTATGATCGGCAATAGGAGCCAGGGCTCGACGCTGATCATGCAGAAATGTATTGTATTAGCTCAACATTCAATGAAGATATATTATATCATATGCATAATATGACAGAGGGGAAGAGAAAAAAATATTCTGGGAATCATGCTCTGCCGTTCCACCATTCTGTGGCAGTAACATGTAACATCCTCTTGCATATGCCAAGTTGTCACTCGGCAGTGCCACCTATTTGTGGTGGGTTTTCTGGTGCTGCTCCCCATTTTAGCAGCACCTTCATAATTTTGGGGTTGGCTACTGTACCCTAAGGCTGCACATATTTTATTCTTGAACTAGCCAGGTTAGCGCATGCACTTACAAAAAAAGAATAAAATAAATCATGATGCAAGGGGTGAGTGGGTGAGTTCTGCACAATAAGGGTGCTTTGGTGTTAGTGTTGTGTGCTAAATAGTGCCATAAATTTACAAGTGATTAGCTGAGAGAGGAGAAAAGAAAGAAAAAAAATTTCAATGCACTCATCAACCAGGGGAGAGCAATACTTAACTAACTTAACCACCCGTTTGATTATGACCATGCCCCTGGAGCCTACCCTATCACCGTATCTGGTACCTATGCCAAATTGTAGGAGTAACTAACCTATAATTATAGCCGGGGATCCACCACATGTAGTCGGCGAATCCCTAGGGGTTGCTTGCACTAGGGGGAGTGAGCTCAGATGGGGGAAGAGTGGGACCGGGTTGGTAGGGTGTAGGTGGGTGCACTGACAGGAACAGTCATTGAATAAAAGGTCCGGGGGTTGTACTAAAACTAGAAGCTGTATTGATACTTAAAATACATGGCTACCACGGACAGGTAGATTGGTGCATAGGCTGAAGGCCCATGCGAGCAGAACTTATCTGTATTGCATCTTACCTGTAATCTGGTGGTGTTTAGATGTGTTCACTATTTAATGGTTTACTTAATTAGGATGGGGGTGTAAAGTATCCCTTGTAACTCAAAGCTTTGCTGAAAAGTATGGCCTCTAGACGAGAGTGAAAGTCAAAGGTGCACCATGATAAATCCATAGCTTTTAAATATTATGCTAGCTGCGCGGTCTTGCATTCTATATCGTCGTGTCACCGGGTTTCAACATTTTTTGGAATGTTGGTAAAACTAATGCAATCGCCCGATACTTTGTTTGAACCTTGCTACAATATGATGCATAATAATTAATAACTGCTGTGCCTCTTACTTTTCCCTTTTGACTAATATCCTTAACAATGAAGGGCATTTGTTAGAAGCTTGTTAAGTGAACAGGAACATGTGGCTATTTTGTTGGAAAACAGGAAGTAAATTAATAATGGAAATAGATAGTAATTGGAATTGCAAAGGTGATCATGTTAAAAAAATCTGATGTGTTACACTCACATGACTTTCTCTACTCTTGTACAAACTATTTTTACAAACGCTTATTTTCCATCTACTTCATGTTAATCGAGATAAACATTTGCAGACTCTATCTTATTGCTAATTTTCTTGTAGATGTAAGGGGAAAATATATTTACAAGGGCAATATAGAAAAACAGTAGCCTTTAAGCACATACATATCTCTTAGTAGCTGGTTGCTAAGTGCAGCACCATTCCCTTTCCGACAGATTATAACTCTTTGCATATCCAAAACAAAAAAATGAATAACGAATTCCCATTTGAGAAAATAAGTATTGAAAAATTTAAGGGAATAACAAGCAATATCTCGAAAATGGTTCACTCAACAAAAAAAATGTATATAACATAAATTGTGTATTTTAATGCGATCTATTTTTTGTGTAGTAAACTTTTGTCTATCTCTTATGGTTTACCAGTTATGCAAAAGTCGTTCACAATAAAGAATACTTTTGGAGACATTCCCAGGAAATTCAAGATATACATTTTATTTGTCATAAAAATATCTTAAACATATGATATTTTAATCAAAATCGTTAGCCATTTTTGAGAAAATTAAAATTTTTGAAAAATCTTCCATGTAAAGGGTACTCTGGGGTGGGGGGATTTTCTTGAAAACCTTCGTGTCGCATCCTTGGAAGATACTGAACCTAAATACCAAGTTTGGTGTTTATCCGACTGTTCGTTTCTGAGTTATCCTGTTCACAAACAGACACACACACGGACATGTTTCCAAAAATGCTTTTTTTGGATTCAGGAGATCTCAAAACATGTATTTCCGGTGAAATCTCGGTATCGAATTTTTGAGTGGAATACAATACTTCCCCTACTTACTATACGTAGTAGAGAAAGTAAAAAGATAAAAGATGCTGCTGTTTTTTTTTTGTAAGGATTGGAAAAACTAAACTGAATGTAGCGATTGGTTAGTACGCAGGTGTCGATAAGTACAAAGCAGTTTGTAGATATTTCCATAAGTGTTTCTCAGTTGCACATGGGGAAGGACAAAATGTGCGTCTGTCCCTTATTTTGATTTCAGATGTCTGGCAACCCTGCTCGTATGTAACCTTTTGCTTTGTTTTCAGCAGTGACATGCAGCAATGTAAGTTACCTGTAAGACAGTGAAGATATTCTGTGATCATGGTGTCAAACATGTTCATGCTGTAAGTTCCTACCATTCTCAAGATTTTCACCTGAGCATCCACACTCTTCTGAATGATATCCACAAGTTGATCTGAGGCACTGAGGTAAAATAGTCTTCCAAGCAGCCATTTGATGAAATCTAGTAACATAAGACAATGTTGAAGGCAATGAAATTACTGAAACTTGTAGCATAAAATTTCTTGGTCTTATTATAGATCATAATTTGAAGCAGAAAGACCATATTACTACATCCTACTGAAACTAAGCTCTGCATGTTTTGCAATTAGATCATTAATTCATTTTACAAATAAAAGCATCCTAAAAACAGTATATTATGCCTATTTTCATTCAATTATGACTTATGGAATAACATTTTGGGGAAATTCAGTAGATGCAAAAAAATATTTCTTTTGCAAAAGAAGGTAATAAGAATAATGGCAGGTGTAAAGCAATCAACTCACTGTAAACCACTATTCAAAACATTTGGAATTTTACCATTAGCCTGTGAGTATATTTTAGCTGTACTTTTAACCGTGGTTGAATACCTAGAAGTGTTCATAAAAAACTCAACAGCAAACAAACCAGAAATGGGCAGGACTTACACAGGCCAAGCAATAACCTACAAGTATTCCAAAAAGGGGCTTACTACAATGGTATAGTATTATTTAATTCACTTCCATCATATATTAAGGAACTGAAAACTAATAAAAATAAATTCAAGTTAGCATTGAAAAGATATCTCATCACTCACACCTCCTATACAGAGGAGGATTTCTTTCATTCAAAAAAATGACTAGAAAATGTTACTGAATTTTATAAATACATTAAGTATAAATAATATTGTTTTAAAATTTCTTAGCTCTAACGTACTCTACATAAGAATTACAATTTATTTACATACAAGTACACAATGTAATTATGTATTTATGATGTAATCTACATCCTAGAGTAGACTAGCTCTCTTTAAGCTGGTCTAGCACACTATAGAACCTACAGATTGAGATGGAAGGAAGGAAGGAGGGAAGGAGGGAGGGAGGGAGGGAGGAAGGAAGGGGAGGGAAGGAAGGAGGGGAGGGGGAAGGGAGGAGGAAGTAAGGAGGGTTGGGAGGGAAGGAGGGTTGGGAGGGGGAAGGGAGGGAGGAAGGAAGGAGGGTTGGGAGGGAGGGGTAAGGAATGAGGGAGGGGAAAGGGTGGGAGGAAGGGAGGAAGGAAGGGTGGGATGGAGGGAGGGAGGGAGGGAGGGAGGGAGGGAGGGAGGGAAGGAAAGAAAGAACGAAAGAAATCAAGAAAGAAAGAAAGAAAGAAAGAAAGAAAGAAAGAAAGAAAGAAAGAAAGAAAGAAAGGGGAGGGGAAGGGAGGAAATAAGGAAGGAGTCATAAATCATATAAGCTTTTCATCTAGTCTCTTGTAACCATTGTGTCGGTGGTGTAGAACTCTTCCCATATTTCTAAACTCTTCATTTTCATGTTTCCATTAGTGCCTCATAAACTACGCTTTGTAAGTCCTCATCTTTACTGCTTTCTAATACAATGAAATGCGTCCAAATCAGACAATGAATATGCCCAAATTCTGTGTATTTCAGAAAAACATTTCTCTCCTGATGGAAATCATATACTTTATATACAATTTTCCCTGAATAATACAGAAGCTGCTAAACATGGAAACAGAAATCGTTTGCAACTGCTTAAAACAGAATGCAGTATTAAAACACATTTTGTTTTGGGATATGTTGTGTTTCCATGAATCTTAATGAATAATCTATTAAGGATTAATATACCCACATTTATCATATGGAATTACAGTGTGGGGACAAAGCCCTACTAAGTACACCTAAAGACTTTTTATACTTCAGTAGAGCAATCAGTATAATAGTAGGTCTAAAGTCACAGAAATCCTGCAGAAATTATTTCATAAAATGAAATATTCTAACTTTGTACTCTCTATATATCGTTGAGGTAATCATGCATCTAAAACATAATGAAAATCGTACAAAAATTAACAACCAGATTCACGACCATTTCATCAGAGATAACATACATTTCCATATAACATCACATAGATTACAATTGTTCAAGATGTAAACCACTGCTGCCACTTGTATGTTTTTTAATAAACTACCAATACAATTCAAAAGATAAAACATTTAAAAGGGAACTGAAACATTATATGGTTCAAGAATGTTATTATGCAGTAGACAAGTTTATAAATTATTAAATGTTAGTACTGTTATGCTTTTTGTAGTATACATTATTAAATGTTTCTGTTACCTTAAGTGCAAACTCTGTACCTACATTTTCTTTGTAATAGTTTGTAAAACTAGAATTGTATATCGGTAGAACTTAATGTATTGCACTGTATATGTAACTTCTTTTGTACTTAGCATTTTCTTGACAATGCCATGAACTCATGTAATTTTAATTGGCAGATAAATCAATAAAATGAAATACAAAATGGGAACAAATTTAGGTTCATGTCACCTCCCTCTTGAGCAGGTTTCACTGCAGTATATTTTTGTCATTTGCATGTCGTTAACATTAAATTTTAACTGATATTCACACCCATGTCTTTTATTATGATACTCTGCTTTCTGCCTCTATGAAAGAGACTATAAAGCACACACTGATGTCAAGCTATTATCACTAAAGACACCAAGATGCAACTAACATATTCTTAACTTTAGCTTAAGTATTGTGCTCAAGGGTCTTTATAAGTACAAAATCTAATTGAAATACACTGCCATTTGTGAAAATTGCAACACCAAGAAAGAATTTCCCGAATAACTCCAAACTTGGTGGAATGTAGAAGAGTGTGCAAGCAATAAGTGATTAGGTTTGCAAAGAGATGGGGTACATGTAGGCCGAGCAGAGCCCTCTCGTGTCGGTCCAACAAGGTCAGTGTTGTGTCCAGTGTAGTCAGTGCAGAGCTGTCTAACAAAGTGGAAACAATAAAGTAAGTACAGTATGCCTCGTCGACATCAAAGGGAGCCATATCAGCATGTGAGTGAGGTCAAACGGGGCAGAAGCAGTTTGTCATACCGTGACGTTTCTGCTCGTACAGGGCATGCTGCTATGACAGTGATGCGTGTGTGGAAGCAGTGGATAAATGAAGGTCGTATGCAGCGAAGATTGGGTACTGGACCACAGAACATGACCATAGCACGGGATGACCGTCATCTTGTCCGTATGGCCATAACGGACCGTATAGCTTCATCCACAGTGTTGGCTCGATGCTGGAGCACTGCAACAGGTGTGAACTTGTCTGCATCAATGGTTCATCACCGTCTGCTGCAGGTTGGACTGGTTTCATGCATGCCATTACATCGGCTTCCATTGTCCAGAAACCACAAGCTCCTCCAACTGCAATGAGCACGTGAACACTGTCACTGGGATGTTGAGTGGCAAAATGTAGTCTTTTTGGATGAGTCCCACTTCAACGTATCTTACAGTGATGGCCGTATACGTGTCCAGCGGTACCGTGGTGAGTGCATCCTGGAGGGCTGCATTGTTGAGCGGCATAGTGGACAAACACCAGGTGTGATGGTCTGGGGTGCCATTGGTTACCACAACCGATGTTGCCTCCTATGAATTGAGGGCACTTTGAACAGCAACCGGTACCTAATTGTGGTTGTAGAGCCCAAGGTACTCCCCCTGCTTCAGGCATCTCCACAGGCCACATTTCAACAGGACAATGCCTGGCCACATATTGCCTTCTTCGAAGAGCGATGGGTATCATTACTTCCCTGGCCTGCATGTTCGCCTGACATGTCACTTATCGAACATGTCTGGGATATGGTTGGTCGGCACCTAGTGTGTCACGGATTTGTGGGCTCGAATACAAATTGCGTGGAGGAAAATCCCTCAGGAACTTATTCAGAACCTTTTTGATTCAATGCCATGGCGTATAGCAGCTCTAATTGCAGCGCATGGAGGCCACACCAAATACTGAATATTAGGGCTCAAAGGTCATGTGTAGATTTGAAAAGTTTATCATTTGTTACTTGTCATGTACCTAACATGTGGTATTAAATTTATGCGTTTCCTTATTGGTGTTGCAATTTTCACAAACCTCAGTGTATATACTAAAACAAACATAATTACCAATATAGTGCACTTCCTGTCCTCTGTTAGAAGAATCTGCTGGAGGAACAAACACGTGTGTTGATGTTTTACAGCTATTAACAATGGATTCAATCAACACTTCTAAGCCTGCCGCAGACTGGTTTAAGTTCTGGTACAGATCTATCACAGGATCATTTATCATTTTCCAAACTCCAATGCATAATGGAGTGCAACTGTTATCCATTTTTCGGTGAAACAAGTGTATTTGTGGAGTCAGTAAAGTTTGGAAAAACTCTCTGGTTATCTTCCACAAATATCTTCAAATGTCTTCCTTTGCCTGTTAAGATGCTTAATGCTGAGCAACATGGCTTGCTAAAGGACAAAGAGATTCAAGCAAAAACAAATTATGATTAACTTCTCAGAAAATTAATACAATTTACATAAAATGTACCAAAATCATTTAACAAATGCAAGAATTTGGAAACACAGTAATCTCGTTTATCTGACCATTGCTTATCTGACATACCACCAAAGAAATAACAACAATGCATCAATTGCCAAATATGGAAGAGGCTGCTAGGTGAAGGTGAAAGTATAAAAATGGAAATCACAGATGAAACCAAAGAAACCATTCTGCAATTAAATACATTGGACAACAAGAAGAAGCTACAGGAATCAACATAATGAGCTGTAAAGATGGTGAGACTTGGCAGCGAAGAAATGGCATTTGTCAGGAAAGCAGACTATGATAAAGTTTATTTAAATCACCACAGGACTGAACCTGTTAAGTATATGCATTTAATTTCAGAAATTCTGTGACTGTAAGTTCATTTTTGTTGTTGTTCTAGTTTATTAGGCTCGTAATGTGTAAAATAACACACTTTGAGATTATAACATAGTTTGATGTTTAATAAGCTTTTCCTTAACACCCCTCTATTATCAGACATTTTCGCTTATCTAATGTTCCGTCGGCCCCTTTATATCAGATAAGAGAGACCTCATTAGTTTAATTGGCAAATGCTGTATATGCAATTCTGGTCTAGTTGGAAAAAAATTTAGATATCAACATATCACTAAACTCCATCTTTTTTAAACCTGTGCTTCCCAACAGAAAATTTCTTTATATTTTCTTTTTCCAAATGAGGCAATTCAACTCCAGAAAAGCAAAAAGTGGGTATCTCCATCTTTGTTATATGTAAAATGTGTAACTGAGAGAATCTCAGAAACACAACAACAAATGGTACTCTCATTTTTTTTTTTTTTTTGTTGATGCATAGTGTAAACACATAGATATCTTCAAAACAAACGTTTGAATAGCAATAAAATTATAAACAAAATTTGTATAGTAAAGTATTTCTCCAGATAATTCTGGAAGATTCTGTTATATTCTAGAATGATCTGGAAAGTTCCAGAAGGTTCTAGATGATCCTGTTATATTCTGGAATTATCTGGAAGTTCCTAGAAGTTTGTAGAATGTTCTGTTACATTCTGCAATTATCTGTAAGATTCTGGATTGTTCCAGAAGACTTGATATAATTTAGAAAGTTTCATATTAAAAAAAATCTAGGAGAATAAAGGCATTTGTACGGTTACAAATCTGTTTCCATAACACTAGGCATGTTGGCAAATTCCTCTTCTCAGGATATTTATTATCCTTAGATAAACAAACTCTTCATACTGTATTGATTTCAGAATTTTTGAGAGTTGATTTTTCGTGGTTTTTGCTTTTTTTTTATTTATTTATTTCTGTTCAAAATTTGATTTTGAAAATATTATGTATTTCTTTCCACTACATATAAAAAAAAACTTTTTTTTTTCAAAATATTTTTCTTGGATTCTCTCACAAATTCATATATTAGAATTCTGAGAAAATCAGAGACAACATCCCAATTTTTATTTTCATTGCCAAGACAGATAAGGAAAAATACTTTAAATGCGATGTTCTCATAACTTTATCTCTATAGTCAATTAAAATGATGAAGAAAATCAACAAAATTACTTAAAGAATAACAGATTAATAAATTTGATCCTTGTGCTAAATGTTAATCCATGCTTTATTTTAGCATTTACAAAAAACAGAACACACAGTTCATTTTCTTCTTTTAAATATTAGCACATTTGATGCTTTCATTATACTGTAAATATTTCAACTATCTTTTGTGGACATGAATAAAAAGTAGCTTCATATATAATCATTATGTCTGAAATTCAAGAATTGGGCTGTAAGGCTCCAAGGAAAACTTTTTTTAACTTATAATAAAATAGGTACTTAAAAAAACACCATTTGAATTTATACTCATCTAGTAGTGTGCATTTATATGAAACAAATGTTGCCCTGTTTCACAAGCGTATCAATAGTTCAGTATTGGTTATAAACAATCAAGAGATAAAACTCTGAATTAAAGTAAGCTTTGTGTAGAAGCCATCAAGAGGGAGCCAAGAGGGATTTTGGCTAAAAATCTAAAAAAAAAAAAAAACTAATTGTTTTTTGGAGTTCATTAATCTGGCTGATGCTATTTCATATCTGCAGTATATAATCAACATATCTAAAACCATGCAACTTTAAATTTGTGTCAGATTTAGCACATATCGGAGAGGCTGTAGGATCTTCATTAATTTTAACAATATGGTTAACATAAATCCCCTTAGGATAGTAATACAAACACAAAGTTCTGAATATGTATGTACAGTGTTACATAATTTCTCAAATAATAAAACCTTAGCATTATATTTAATCATAGATATGCACAAATTTGATACAATGCAAAAATCATCTATACATCTAGATCATAGCACAATAGTCAAATATGGTATTACTAGAGTAAAATATATGCTAATAAAATATTATAGTAAAATCCCTATTGAAATTAGGAATTTAAATAAATTATATCAATTTAAAGTCGTATTTAGTTGTGTTAAGTTGTATTCGTATAATACATTTTGTAATTCTGATAAATTAGAAATTAAACTATAGAATAGTAAATACAGAAATATTATCATAAAAATTATAATACGTTCAATGAATATAAATGATAAATTATTGTTGTGATCATAAATTTGTGATAATGCTTATATATAATTTATTGTGATTAATGTTTTATTTTGATTTATTGTTATGAGCATGATTATTATTGTTTTATATATTTGTAATATGGAAATTAAGTGAAAAAAATCCTTTTGTAATTTTGTATTTCCTCCTTAAGAACCGCTATAAAGCTCTTGGTCATTATAAGTGAGTTTTATTACTGTCAATAGGTTCATACAGAACATCTGACATTGTCATGAGCTAATTACAGTATTTACAATGATTAACATTACAATATTAGTTCCTCTGTGTGCCGCACTTTCTATAGTACATTGTTTCAATTGTGCTGAGAAATTAGAACACACCTAGGGCCATGTTAGGTTATGTCTATAAGTTACTAAAGCAATGCTCAACAATAACATTAGAAAGACGCTGAAATACTTGCGCTACATACACTGTATGAAGGTGACACTTCAAAATACCATTTATCTTGTTGCAATAGTTTGCTGTTACGTTATTGTCGACACCATACACAAATACAATGTTATGATTAGGTAATATTTGAGACTTTCAAGCAGAATTAGTAATACTTCTAATTTACCGCGTTTTCTCCAGGATCACCAACATTGTGTGTTAGGTTACACAGTGGGGCCAATGTCACAGAACCTTGGCATTAAAATGAACCAGTCAACTAAAGTTAAACCACAGAGTTGAACACAGCTTTTTGACTTGAATAATCAAATTTTCAAGTAGCCAATAATGCAAAAAAGGAAAAATTATTAGAATTATATATTCAGTGTTGTAACATCTGTCTGAACATTTGAAACGAGGAGTTAATATTATGTACAATTTCTGTTTCCATCGAAAAGTTGATTGTGAAGCCTCAGCCACAGATAACACCAAAGCAGCCTCAACTACATTTTTTTTTAAATAAAGGATTTGACTGTTGCAAAGCTTATTTCTGGCACTTCCTTGCAGGGGTTTCAAAGAACATTAAAGGAGAATGCCAATCTTATTTAGGAAAACTGTAATATATGAGTAGGAATTCTTTAAATATGATGAATTATTCGTGTTTAAAAGGCACACTTTGCTGACTATACAGTTATGGTTGGCTTTTGCACCCTCTCGGCGCTCAAGCGGAAAGTGAGGAGCTATGGGTTTGCTGGTATAAAGGCGGGAATTATAGGCAGTAGATGGCGATGGCAATGAAAAACCTCTCACATTACGCAGATACAACGTTCTATTACCTGGCCAAGCAATTGCAAATGCTGTGTTTCAGTTGGACAACGTTCAACAGTTTTTGTTTTGTTTCTTTACAATTCAATTTCCAAATCACTGTTGACAGCCTTAGTACAGATAGATCTTCTGAGGAAGTATCGAATTCCTCTATATTTTTTAAGAAGTCCAAATTTTCTTCATTAGATCTTCAATTTCTAGAGGCACTGCATATTTATCACTTCCTTCTAAACCTTACAGATATGGTTTACAAACATATCTTGCGTGATTCTCTGAAACGTTATATTCAATATTATTTATAGCAGGTTAAACATTTATCTATATTAGCTTTAGTTTTTGAACTTTGGAGGCGTATACTTCTTCATTTTTCTTTTCATTTTCCTTGCGAGCTTCCTGTCATTGAGTTTTATTTATGAGCGCTCTTTAATTACTGTGGTTCTTCGCGTTCCATTCTATATTGGGCGTGAAAGACCGGAAAATTTGTTCAGAGGCCTCTTTATCAGGCTTTGAGATTTTTTATGTGTCGTAAATCTGCGACACGGGACCACCGGCTTTACTTCCCTTCCGAAGGAAGTTATGCTAAGGATTTTTATGCCGAAAAAAATGCATCGCCCTCCGCCGGATTTGAACCCACGACCTCGGGAACTATAGGCTAACACCCCTAGACCGCGGAGGATGACACGAGTTTCCTGCGCTTCTTCGTTGAGTTCTCCAATTGAAAGACAGCATTTGCACTTGCTTGGCCAGGTATTAGAACGTTGTGTCTACGTAATGTGAAAGGTTTTTCATTGCCATCGCCATGTACTGCCTATCGTCTTTATATTCAGCTGAAACTAGTGGAAACCAGCAAACCTTTAGCTACTCGCATTTCCGCTTGAGCGACGAAAGCGTGCAGAAGCAAACCACAGATGTATAGTCAACAAAGTGTGTCCTTTAAACACGAAGAATTTCTCCTATTTAAAGGATTCCTACTCATATATTACAGTTCTTCCAAATAATATTCGTATTTTCCTTTTATGTTCTTTGAAACCACTGCAAGGAAGTACAAGAAATAAGCTTCGCAATAGTCAAATTCTTCATTAAAGAAAATAAATAAAAAACCTTGCTGAATCTTCACAGAGCTTCACAATCAACCTTTCTTTGGAAGCAGAAATTGTACTCCTCGTTTCCAATGTTCAGACACATGCTACAACGCGTCTTAAAATCGTGCCTGTCAACCACGGATTACACTTCCGTAGATAAATGCAATGACAACAGATTCATACTCCATTTTATTATAGCCGTTTAGGAGCACAAATAACCCTAAAAGATATAGAGCAACAAACCATTTTGGTGATTTACAATGCAACCAGCAACAGTAATATTAATGACAATGTTGATAGACGGTGCACTGAGGCATGTATCTTCAGCTGCTTCAGATTTTTAATTGATTGAGAAGAGATGTTACAAATATGGGTTTTAGCATCCTCTTGCGCTGTTGTTTTCTCTCATTTGCACTAGATACAATTTCATTGCATTAAACAGATCATATGTGTTTGATTACGTAATGTATAGAGGACTCGACCTCATTATTAATAAATAATTCTTGTTTCTTAGCTTAGTAAGCAAAAACTTTTTCACCTTATGCATGTACGCAATGATTAGAGAATAAATATATATTTTGTCACTGCAGGAAATCCTAGAGACTCTTCCCCTAAACAATAACTATCAGAGGTGACAATGAGGACGATAATGTTAAAAGTGTGCATATTTTAAGCAAAAGCTGAGAAGTGAAATAAAGATAGCAGGGATAGAGAGGCGAAAATGCGAATGAAATACAGGATTATTCAAAATGTTTGGTACAAAAAGAGAATATTGCTATGATTATTACAATGAAAATATTTCACAAATACAAATATAACCTGAAAGGTTGACTCTCCAAGTTCCAATGGGCATTCACAGACGTTCAATGTGAGCTCCACTTGTGACACGGCAGATGGCTATCCGATACTCCATTTCTTGCCAGATCCATTCTAGCATACTCTGACCAACTGAGTTAACCAGTGACTATGGGAATAGGGGGGGGGGTAATACCATGTCCTTCACATGCTTTGAAAGAAAAAAATCACATGGCGTAAGATCAGGTGACATGAGAGGCCACAACATCAATGGCAAATCAATTATGGCCAATCCAGCATTGTGGAAAATGCTCGTCGAGGTGACTGCGTAAAGGTTATGGCAATCTGGCAAGACAGTCTCACTACAAAATGAAGTCGGTCGCCTCTTATTTCGTCGTCGTACTCTGTGTCTAGGGGGACCATGCTAGTTTCTAGCTCTCGAGGTCGTGGGTTCAAACACGGTGGAGGACGATGGATTTTTTTTCGGGCGTAAAAATCCTTAGCGGAAGGGAAGTGAAGGTGGCCCCATGTCGTAGATTTACGGCGCGTAAAGGAACCTAAAACCTGATAAGAGATCTCTGAGCAAAATTTCCGGTTCTTCACGCCCAATATAGAATGGGACGCTAAGAATCATAGTGGTTAAAGAGTCTCCATAAGTAAAAGCTCGATTTAGTTTTAATTTTAACCTCTTGTTTCAATTTGGGGAACAACCACTGGGACAGCATGTCGATGTAGGTTACCTGGCGTATCTAAATATGCAATATGATGTTTCTATCGCTGATGCAGATATTCTTATTAATTGCACCTATAAAACGTGCATCGATGAGTTTTCATGTTCCTTTACCACCCGGAATTTAGAGGGTTCACCTTTTATGTATTATTTACATTTGTGAAATAAACTTATTGTAGCAGTCACAGTAACATTATTTCATGTTTAATTGCCCTGTGTATAAGATGCATAACTTAGAATTATTTACTGCAAAACGAGCAGGAACTTAGCTATTTACTCGAAAACATTTTAGAAGTATTGAGCTTTTCCATAAAATGGGTAAAGTGATAAGTGAAAAAATACACCGTGGACCATCAGCTCATAACTCCCCTAAGCATCAAAAGAACTCTCCTCCCACTCCTTTGGAGGTTCTAGAGTGGTGCGTGAAAACCAATGTTTGAGAAAATGATGAAAAGAGAACATGATTAAAACGAGCTAACTTATAGAAGACGCCATATTTGCGATTCTCATAGAAATCTGATGTGTTACGTTCAAATAATTTTTCTACCCACTATTATTTGTTTTTATTTGAATTCTGCAAACTATTCTTAAGAAGGCTTGTTTTTCTATCTACTTCATTTTAATCGCGATAAACCTTTGGAGGAGTAGTTTCATCACACATTTTTTTTAGGTAGAAGGAAGACAAAGGAAACCGAATTTACAATCAGAAGTTTAAAAGCGGGTCACCTTGAAATTCCATGCTCTTGCTGTGACTTCGCAAGAAACAATAGAAAATTCAATTCATTTTAAAAATGTTAGTGTTGCATTTATATACATTTCTGTATTCACTCTCCTACAAACTATGTTTATAAAAACTTATTCCTCTATTTACTTCTTGTTAGTCAAGATAAACTTCATTAAGCACTTACACATTTCGTTGTAGGTGTAGGCTAAAGCGACAGTAGATTGTTAGAAAGCAGGCCACTATAGATGGCTTTGAAATTCCACGTTCTTTGCATGGCCACGAGAAAACAACGAATAGCCACTTACCAATTGAAAAAAACATAACTAATTGAAAACTCAAATCAATAATAACAACAATCTTGGAAACGAGATCTACATTTATTGTGCAGAATTATTTTGTCTATCTCTCTAAAGTTTATTAATCATACGAAAGCTATCCAGAATAAAGAAAACTTCACAGACTACTCGCATTAAATTCAGGATGTATTGTATTTAATTTGTCAATACGTCATGCATATATGTTAAACATGTGACATTTTAATAAAAATGGTTAGAGCTAGTTTTTTTTTTAGAAAATTCAAAATAAGAAAACATTGTCAATATAAAGGTTAGTTTCGGGTGGGGAGATTTTCTTGAAAATCTTCGTGTCGTAACTTTGAAGGATGTTGAATTAAAATACCAAGTTTGATACTTAACCGACTTTCCCATTTTAGTTATGCTGTTCGCAAGCACAAGCGTGCGCTCGTACATTAACACCACAAACATCTTTCAAGAAATTATGTTTTTATTCAGGGGCCTCAAAACACGTATTTTCGGTAAAATCTTAGTATCGACTTTTTCGATAGAATGCAATAATTCCTCTACCTAGTATGTACATGGTAGAGAAAGTAAAAACTGAACAAGATTACCACTATAAAGGTCCTCTTTATGTTCGAAATGTCACACTTAGTGTATTAAAATTTTATTTTAGAGGTTGTTTGTAAATTCTGCAAATCAGTTATTACAACCAGGAGTATCAATTCAATTTCTGTGTGGGGCGGGAGCAAAATTACCTGAATTGTTTTCCCGAATTTCCATGTGAATTACTACTGACATTATTAGTCTAAACAAAATCTTCTTTTATTTCTTAAATGTGAAATATATTTTATATAAGTACATTTATAATTTTTTTCTTTCTAGTAGACGAATAATAATAATTAGTCTAATTATCTCTTGTAACTTGGCGGTATTTGCCCCTTGCCCCAACCCACCCCTTAAATGATGACACTGATTACAGCGCTGTGCGAATGAGAACTAGCCAGAGCTTAGAAAGTATATGGATAGTCTATACTCTCTGATGTAGCTTTAGCTCTTGGGAATTTGTGATCTACAAGGGGGAAGTTTAGTTATGGTTTTCTGGAGACATTGGCAACAGTAATAAAAAGCGATAGCCCTGGAAATATAAACAGAAACATGTAATATTACTGTGAATAAGAAACGTGTCTCATACGTAATGGAAATGGCTATGAGTGTACAATAAAAGTAGTGATAACAAATGCGATTATAGATGAAAAACATAATACTTAGTACATCAGACAGAAGCTGAAAGAAAATCATGGTGTCAGACCCGTTAGTCTTCGCTTTTGCACTGTTGGATACCGGAGCCGTCTTATTTTTGCTGGTTTATTTCGTATCCTTTTAAACAATTTAATTTTATTCTTCTGTGAATAATGGTTTAGAATAAAATCAATTTCCTTTAATTACAATTTGAATCACTGCTGCTAACGCTAAAGGATAAAGGCATGTTGATATTGTATCAAGCCGACAAAATGTGCTGAATATAACCCTGCTAGAGGACGTGCGGTATTATTAAGCATGTGGACATTTTGCCTTATGGTGGACTATCCGAATCCAGTGGTTTGACAGATTAGTTGAGGGTTATTGCAGAGACGAAGTGATTCCGAGACGGAGAAGGATAAACAATAGATTAAAGGGGCTTTGGGGGGGGGGGCGGGCGCTAGATGGTTACCGCTGTCACCAGCAAACTGTCTTCTAAATTATTCTAAATTTTTTTTAAAATACCTCGCTTCAAAAAACATTTTTCTATTTTATTTGTAGGGGTTGTAACATCTCATCTGCTCTGAGAATCACTGTTTATCAACGAAGTTAGGAGGAGATAGTATATTTATGTGTGTGAAGGAGAGAGAAATTTTAATAGCAATTTACTTGCTGTCTTCCGGGCTTCCTTCAGAGAAACTTGTTTTCTACGCAGCCTTCTTTCCTGCTAACCCAACATGAAAATCGACCACAATAATACCTACTTTCAGATTTTGTTAGTCACACTTCTATTGCTGCTTCAAATATATCTAGTATTTATGTATTAAAGCATATTGTGACAATTTATAGCTTGCACTTTGAAAATCAATATTGTAATTTGAGTTACAAACTATTTTCAATGCAAAATGAAGCAGAGAAATTAATCTTGGACTTGAGTCCACATAAATTAAACGTTAAATAGAATTAAAATATAACATTATGAAGTACAGGTGTATTTAGTTTCAATGCAGAAATATGAATAGTTATAAAAAATACGTGTAATGATGTGATATGATATCGTTATTGAGTGTTGAGCTAATACAATACATTTGGGCATGATCAGCGTCGAGCCTTGGCTCCTTTTGCCGATTGTATCCAAGCTTCCGCATTTACAAGACATGTGTGTTGAGTTAGCTTCATATCACTACCGTTTCTCATTTAAATTCACTATACTGCTTACTGTTCTTCTCCCCTTCCCATCTCCTTCCCTTGCTTCCTCCGCCATCTGTAATACTCCACTATCAGCGGGAAATGGGAACTATTAGATGCAATTTAGAGAATGTTTATTCGTACCCCGTACTGATCGTCCATAACAACACTTGCTCGTTCATACTAAGAAATGTACCTCTCCCTCCTAGCCCTCTTGTGTTTACCGTCCTTTATATCTAAATCATTCACTTCACGATTTCATAAAATCTATCACTTGCTTAGCAATACCTTGACTTTACTTTGCCTAATTTGTTCCCTTCTATACATTCTATAGTCACTCTCCCTCCCTATTCTATTTACTTCATTATTACTGCTTCTGTTTTCCCATACTTCTCACAGAGCCTGCACTGTTTCTATATGTATGGCACACTTTCCTACTCCATAAATCTATTTCTGTTGGCTCCTTTAACGGTCCCGCTTTGTTTCTGTCCAAAATCCGTAGACTCCCATTAGTTGTCAACACAATGCTTTCTTCTTCCACCAATTCGCCACTCTGAAACCACGCCTCTGCCCTGCCTGCAATCAAATCACGTGTCGGTTGCACTCCCTCCCTCCTCGATGATGCCACTTTCCTAACTTTGCCAGCTGTTGTCCATACATCACTCTGATATATGTGTAATAGTTTATACATGATGCAGAGGAACTTCGACTGCACATTCTTCTGAACTGCTGAAAAAGTTACATATGAGAGCACATTAACTGAACACCAAAAAAGAATGAATTATGAGCTGAAGCTTTCTGGCAGTGTGAATACTCTAGATTTTCTCAGGCTTAGAACAGAATAGACTCTTTATTAATCTACTTATCACATACAGCATTATGGGACTCATTATAACAAAATTCACAGAGTATTCCACAATTACATGCCAAGTATACATCTGATCATAATGTATAAGAACTACAGGGAAAATTGCCTTATCTCTGCCCGCATTAGCGACTGAAGTGGTCTTATGCTTGCTCTAACGCAATGCTGCCAACATATGAATAATGCCACCGAAGCTCGTAAGGTACTCAGCCTCAAGGCGTAGCCGAGAGATTGAGGGCCCTCAGCCTCAAAGCATAGCCGAGGGATGTTTTTTAGAAGGAGAGGAGTGTAGCAAGTTGCGGCCAGTAGGCTATGCGATAACATTATTTGTTATTTTGTTTGCCCCGCGTTTGGGAGCCAATTTGCGAGTGTATTAATGTTTTATTTCTTTGTTGAGCCCCACGTTGTGGTGCCAATTTGTAAGTGGTTTGATGTTTACATAATATGTTTTTACGTAAATTATTAGAACTTGAAGATCTTATATTGTGCTGCTTTTGTTTTGTTTGGTTACATAATTTTAACTGCCACACGTATGGGAGCAAATTTGCGAGTGTATTAATGTTATTTATTTAACATTATTGTAGCCCCACGTTGTGGTAGCCAATTTGCTGCGGTATTACTTACAATGTTTGTTTACATCATGTGTTGAAGCCATCTTGTGACGTCATTCATTTGTTCGGTTTGTAGCTCCATCTTGTGTTAGCAATTTGCATCAGTGTTAGTGTTCGAAAGAATGCGACTGTTATTTGATTTAAATTTTGTTTACTGTACTCCGGCTAGCTATTATCTCTCGGTCGAACATGTCTCTTGATCAGGGTTGTGTAAACGGAAAGGAATCTTTTATCCAAAAAGAACACTGATAAAGAAATTTGTTTTATAATTTTTATTGTCGAACACGTTCACTATCACTTTTACACATTGATCTAGATACTCGCCAAACTGAAACTGTTATAACAACTTCTTACTGATAATTCTTTTAATCCACGTACTTCAATCTTTTGTATAATTAACTTTACCATACTTTAGATCTTTCATAATTCTGCTGCGCGTAACTTGTGAATCTATATCCGATGTATGACGAAATGACTGACTGAAGACGACGTGTAGTGTACACAGATTTTTGATGAACTGCACTGAATACGACGTGTAATGTATGAATGCTTTCGGCGAACTGAAGGACTGACTGACTTTACCTCCAACCTACCTTATTTATACTCCCTCGTCCAGATACGCCTAAAGATTATAACTGAACTGCAATTGGCTAATAAAACGCGCCAACATGAGCGTCTATCTTAATATCCAATTAAAATTATGAATACATATGCTTTAGGGAGAAAACATTCCAGAAGTTTCTAACCGGAAAAACGCACCAACATTACGTAACTCCCTCGTCTCCAATAATGACAAACAGCTCACCCCCTCGCTGCATTATTGCGCTATTATTGACAGTTTCAGTAAAGCCGTATAAACTTATTTCCCAATAATAATTACAATTAATAAACATCTGAAATCAATGTCACATAAAAATGCATATTCATATTACAATCATTATTTACATTTAAGTACTGCATCATATGCCCCACTAGAAACATAATTATAAATATTTACAACTTGTTTGGAAATTTTATAATTGGGTTTTTAGTCTCCTAAATCTTGGAACACACGCTATCACTTTCACTTAACACTTCACACGTATTTAACACACGACATATGTTTTTCCTCAATCTTGCCACTACTTACTGGCTCTTATTTAATTAATTTAAATATTAATCTGACATTACAAAAAAAATTTTTTTTTTTTTTTATCTCGCCACTACTTACTGGCTCTGGTTTAATTAATTTAGATATTAATCTGACATTACAAAAATTTTTTTTTTTTTTTAGCAAATACTGTACCCTGAATTATTTAATGACTGTTTCAAAATGGTTTACTCTCTTATATTGTTGACAAAATTTAGGCATTCAAGAATTTTTGTAATTATTAAACATATTTACCAAAACATATTCACCCTTTACACAAATATATTTTCATCTCTTAAATCTAGTCACTGTTTCACATTTTCTGTTTGCTACATAAGTATTTGTTTTTAATTATTTTTACCCATTTTTGTTATTTTGTACTTTATTTTAACAATACTTTTGGAACTGTATTTACGTACTTTTAATTTAATATCATATTAAGTTTCAATCTTTGCATTCTTAATTTTCAAATGTTGTTACAGTTACTAAAAATTTAATTTTTTTTTTTTTAAACATTTCTCCTTTTTTTTTTTTTTTTATAATTTATTTCTCTTTTCAAATGACATATATAAATAGTTAACCCTCTTACGTTCCAATACATTTCTCTGCAAGTCATCTTTAACTATCCAGCATTTACTTTACATCTCATTGCTATTTACCCTCCTGGAACAAATTGAATGTGGCTAAACATTACTCGTAGCCGTATCCTAACCTTCAAATTTTTGTTCATGAATAACCTCTTGTATTCATATGAAATTTCGTCCCATGATAACATTTGAAAACAATCTAAAGTTTCCTGAACAATACATCTTTTAACAACTTTCATTTTCAATTCATCTGCTATCTTTTTAACTTGAGAATACTCTGACAAATCTGTACTAAACTGTACTGGATTGGAGTTTTCATTCTTAACAGCTTGGTACTTGTTAATTTCAGAAATTAGCTTTTGATTATTTACAGGCAAAACTTTAACTTCTTCGTACAATTTATTTCTTTGCATTACTGACTCATTCTGTATTTCTGATATCTCCCCTCTGAAATTAACTTGCGCCTCATTCACATCTACATTCATAACCTCTTTTATCTCTCTTAGCTCACTTGTAATACTACTCACTTGATTTCCTAACTCTGTGCATTCTACATTAACCTCACTTTTAGTATTAACCTCACTTTCTTTGTTACCTATTTCCCTGCTCATGTCTAACATTTTCTTTGAAATTTCTCCTATCTCACTTGCTATTATTTCCTCATTTTCATCTCTCATTTTTGGCATACTACTATCTAGCTTCGTAACTTTCTTTTCAATTTCTTCCCTGCTTTTATCTACTTTTTGCTCTAATATCTCATTTTTCCTACCAATATCTTCCCTGTTTTGTTCAAAGCTCCTACGAATATGTTCCCTTAATTCTCTCTTATTCTGATCTAGTTTTTGTTCTAAACTCCTATCAATATCTTCTCTTAACTCCCTATTATTCTTTTGCATATCCTGAGTTAGTTTTTCTAATTTCTCATTAGTTTTACCAATATCTTCCCTTAATTCCCTATGACTCTTTTGCATATCTTCCCTGTTTTGTTCTACACTCTTATTTAGTATTTCACCAAAATTTCTTATCATTTCCATCATCATACTAGCATCAAAATTAACATTTCCTGCTATTCTATTCTGACTTTCTGCACTAACATTTTCACCCTCAAATCCTACAGTTTGGGCTATTTTCTGTAACCTGTATTGAATTACAGCTAACTGTTACATTATCTCCCTCCATAATTATTTCTTCAATATTATTAGTAGCCATTATTTTCTTTATCCTACCACTCCTTAAGTACATTTGAATTTTTTTTTTTTACCCTTTTTTTTTTTTAGAATTAACATAACATTTTTCTAACCTTTCTGATGCTATCTGCTGATGTAGCTTTGATGTCCAGCTTTCTGCCCCTCTCTCCTAGGTTATATGTCGCTTCGATGAATCTACGTCGTTTTGTTGTCCTGTAGTTTGAATTTCCCTGTTGCCTTTGTAATCTCGGAATTACGATGTCCAATCATCCGCGTAGTCTGTCGTTCCTTTTGTTGTTTCTGGAATCTGCGTCTTGTAGTTCAGTTTACTTCTCCATTCGCCCCTTCCTGGTCATCTCACTTCTTCCTGGTTAATTCTGCCCCTTCCTGGTTATTCTGATCCTTTCCTGGTCATCGTGTTCCTTTCCTGGTTACTCTGCTCCTTCCTGGTTATGCTGATCCTTTCCTGGTCATCATGTTCCTTTCCTGGTCACTATGCCCCACGTTCTGGGTGCCAATTTGCGATAACATTATTTGTTATTTTGTTTGCCCCGCGTTTGGGAGCCAATTTGCGAGTGTATTAATGTTTTATTTCTTTGTTGAGCCCCACGTTGTGGTGCCAATTTGTAAGTGGTTTGATGTTTACGTAATATGTTTTTATGTAAATTATTAGAACTTGAAGATCTTATATTGTGCTGCTTTTGTTTTGTTTGGTTACATAATTTTAACTGCCCCACGTATGGGAGCCAATTTGCAAGTGTATTAATGTTATTTATTTAACATTATTGTAGCCCCACGTTGTGGTAGCCAATTTGCTGCGGTATTACTTATAATGTTTGTTTACATCATGTGTTGAAGCCATCTTGTGACGTCATTCATTTGTTCGGTTTGTAGCTCCATCTTGTGTTAGCAATTTGCATCAGTGTTAGTGTTCGAAAGAATGCGACTGTTATTTGATTTAAATTTTGTTTACTGTACTCCGGCTAGCTATTATCTCTCGGTCGAACATGTCTCTTGATCAGGGTTGTGTAAACGGAAAGGAATCTTTTATCCAAAAAGAACACTGATGAAGAAATTTGTTTTATAATTTTTATTGTCGAACACGTTCACTATCACTTTTACACATTGATCTAGATACTCGCCAAACTGAAACTGTTATAACAACTTCTTACTGATAATTCTTTTAATCCACGTACTTCAATCTTTTGTATAATTAACTTTACCATACTTTAGATCTTTCATAATTCTGCTGCGCGTAACTTGTGAATCTATATCCGATTTGTGACGAAATGACTGACTGAAGACGACGTGTAGTGTACACAGATTTTTGATGAACTGCACTGAATACGACGTGTAATGTATGAATGCTTTCGGCGAACTGAAGGACTGACTGACTTTACCTCCAACCTACCTTATTTATACTCCCTCGTCCAGATACGCCTAAAGATTATAACTGAACTGCAATTGGCTAATAAAACGCGCCAACATGAGCGTCTATCTTAATATCCAATTAAAATTATGAATACATATGCTTTAGGGAGAAAACATTCCAGAAGTTTCTAACCGGAAAAACGCGCCAACATTACGTAACTCCCTCGTCTCCAATAATGACAAACAGCTCACCCCCTCGCTGCATTATTGCGCTATTATTGACAGTTTCAGTAAAGCCGTATAAACTTATTTCCCAATAATAATTACAATTAATAAACATCTGAAATCAATGTCACATAAAAATGCATATTCATATTACAATCATTATTTACATTTAAGTAATTTGTGATACAAATTACTGCATCAGCTACAACTGCGAAGCAACGACAGGGCGTAGCCGAGGGATCTGCGCGTCTAAAACTTGAATGATTCACGTTCGCAGAAACAACAGCACATGGCATACTTAGTGCATTTCACTTTTTATTTAGGTTGCCAGTACCCACTTTTCATGTGATTTATCAGAAAAATGGCTACGTTTGTTGTGTTCCTCATGCAATTTGCCTATATAAGTAAAACACCTGAAACGGGCGGGCAGGTGGGCACCAGATATAGAAGAGACCACATCATGTTCTAAACTCACTCCTAAGGTAATTTATTTCATTATTTCTCACTTCCTTATACCTAATATAGGTGAGCAGAGATATGACAATTTTTCCGAAGTACAATAACAGCCATTGCTTATTCATGGCTAAAATTACAAGAAAAAACAAAATTAAGTAAACATTTGCAAATGATAGAGGTTATAACTAATGCCTAATTTTTAGTTTCACATTAAGACAGTATCTTTATCTTTGTCATTAAACATGTAATAGACTTTGTCAAAATGTAATAAAACCTGAATTAAGTTATAATCTACAGAATACGAAATATCTTGCTTGTTGTGAAGAATTCTTCATTACAGTAAAATGCTTTCTTTATGAGCTTCCAACCAGGTGTAGCATTGGATAGAAACCAATGTTTCAGGAACAATGTATGTTCGAAACATCGGTTTCTAACCAACTCTGCACCTGACCAGAAGCCCAAGAAAATCTAGAATACCAAGAAAAATATTTTATTAAAATATTATAGCCCAAAAATGTAAAGTAAGCTATAAGTGATTAAATATATAAAGGGAAAACCTTCCTATATGCCTTGGAAAAATGGTCTGTTACTTCTGCTACTGATGTCACCTTCTAGCTGCATGCGGCTTCCAAATGTACAAACAAACTGCTGACAGTATATGAATAGAAACACTGCTAACATGGGCGTAGCAAGCGTGCATTTCTTAACGATGTGAATATTCACTATTTAAATAAGCTTAGGTTAGGTTTGTTTTTTATATAACCTTACGTTAATTATCAACCAGTGGTTACACTAAAGCACAGTAACGATGCTCCATGTTTATGATATAAGCTTAGGTTAATTACCAACCAGTGATTATACCAAATTATGCTAACCATGTTCCATCTGTATTATTTAAGTTTAGGTTTCAGAGTTCACGGAAGGTTAGCCTTAGGTTATGTTTTTTATTTTATTTTTATTTTTTTTATATGCTTAGGTTAATGTGTCTTCACATTACTTGATAGCAGGGGAAATCAAAAATAAAAAATTTCTTAAAATTTCATAAATTAGGTTGGTGGTTGCAAATTTTACTATAATTGGCCTTTTCCTACTTTGTCTTCCTACTCGATATGCCTCCACAATCTCCCATCCAGCCAGTTCCATTTCTAACTTGATCATAAGAATTTTTCTTACTTCTTCCGCTGGCCAGATACCTCATCTTTCCTCTACGCCTGTGAAAACCAAATTTAGTCTTCTCCTCCTCTCATCCATTCTCTCCATTTCTTCCTTGATTCCATCTACTTCCCTCCTTATTTCACACACCTCTTTTCCAATATCCTCTTTTATTTCATTGGCTACTTGCTTCAGGTTTTTACTTATATGTTCTTCCATTCCATCCATTTTACATCCATTTTTCTTCTAGTTTCTCTAACATTCTTTCAATTCCTTCAGGTCCTGGGTTTAATCCAATCCCTCCGATCATTATTAACAAAATATTATGCTTCCTAATACTAACCAATTCCTCATTATATTTTGTTCCATTTTGCCTTTCCTTAATTTCATTATCCTAAATAGTCCTATTCTCATTCTGTAAACGGTGAGATCTACCCCCATTGTCACTTGTTGCTTTGTATTAAACATGCATATGTTAATGTATGAGGGTTGGTAGTAGAGAGGCTTAATCCACAAACTTACTATGTTTCCAAGTGTTATATGGCTAATTTATTATTATGGGATGAAAAAATATGTTATGTGGTAGTTGTGAATATTGGTTGAATGGCATAAGATATATTATTTTTAGTCTGGGTTTCATGTAAAATATATATTAGTTTATATTTTCAAGACTACAGAATAAAGAATTGATAGTATTTGTTTTTCTATGGGTAGAAAATCCTTTAAAAGAAAGTTTTAAGCACAAAATATAGTTACATAAAAAGGGAGGTGTAGAAATTATTATTCTTAGTATTATCCATCATCTTCACTCCATGGTTTAGATTATTATTTATTCTATTATTATAATAATTTATTCTATTATTATAATAATAGAATTATTATTACACTTGCTAACATTATGGGATGTATAGCCTGTGACATTATCCAGATAAAAAATTACTGCCAGTTGTAGAATATCAAACAGGAACCATTTTGAAATTAACATACAATACAAAAGTGGTTACATGTGTTTATACACAGAAAACTACTAATAAGAGCATAATTCAGTGAACAAGCTATCACCTTTACAGTTTTTTATAAAGTGAGTATCGAGTATGGGTGCTCAAAAATCAGTATCGAGAAATAGTGGTACTGTCCCATTACTAATTATAAATTCAAAGTCTGTCATTCAGGTGAACTATGCAGCAGCAGTCTCAAGTGGAAAAGTGAATCTGGTGTAGTATACACCAGGTAGACATCTATCACTCACCTGAAAAGTTAGTTAGCCCACCTGCAAATCTCATGTTTATATCCTTTTATTATTGTCCTGCTGACAAAATGATTAAAGGATGCTAGAGATGGGCCAATTCTTATAATTTAGAGTATCTGCTAATAAGTGTGAAAATGTATTCCTTAACACTAAACAGGTCATTACCCTCTCTGATTTGGAATGTGATTATTTAAATGCTCAACAATGCTGCTCAAAACTGAATATGGTAAGTATAATCACTTTGCTGTAACATGCTTGAAACTAATTATCAGGTGCAGATCGTTAGTCCATAAAGAAAATACATACCAACAGAAGCTTCAATCACAGGACATTTATTTGTTGTAAGTACCCATTATAATACATGCAGTGTTAATGAACTCTAAAGTGTTTTCACCATGTGCAGAGGAGTACAAGCAGATACTAAGTGCCCTATGCTACCAATGTTACATTTGCTAAATTCATTACCCATTCTCATAGTCACTATTTAAAATATCAGACTGAAATTTTTACAACTTGTAAATGCATGCCTTCCAACTTAACTGATCTACTTTTATACAATAGTCTGGTTTATTAACCCATTAATGCCTAGCGTTGCCGTATGGTAATGCACATAACATATTCTTAAAGTTGTTATTGTGCTTTCAAAAATTATGCTGGAGGTTTAGTACCACTGCTAATCACTCTGTAAAGGAACCACATTTACAACAATATAGTGTTTATTGTCGTGTTTGTTACAATAATAATGTACAGATTGTTCGAAAACTGCTGAATGTGGAGCAGAAATGGACATCGATTTCGAGTAAGTGTATTTTTATATGCTTAGAGTTATTATGTAGATTATTTCATGGTAGTATATTTCTTTGTATAGTGCAATGTATATTCTCTGGGAGTTACAAGGTGATTCAGAAAAAAACAGGTGAAATTATGGCTTCCTAATTCCAATGTTGCCATACAGCAATGCTAGATGGATATGCTCAATAAGACGTATATTTCATTATGTTATTTTACAAAAGACCTTTCATTTGCTGAAGCACTGGAGATAATTTACAGTGATGATATTGATGGTGATGTGTTTATTGAGCCACCAGTATCAAACGTAGAGACAGTTGAGGATTCTCTGACAACCTGAAATCTCGCCAATTGTCGGCTAAAGCTGAAATAGGGTTACCAAACAACAAAAGAATGGGTGTTGACCAAAACGAGTACAATCTATCGGTACAGCCACCAACACTAGAGGCAGATGCACCTAAAATTGTATCTACTCAGATATCCGAAAATGTTATCAAATGGGTGGCTGAGAGGGAAACAATTGAAAAACGACAGGAGAAAGGAGCTGATTTTGACATAGATAAACTTATTGAATTCCCCACTCCAGATTATTCAAAATATGAACATATGTCACTAATTGAAATGTTCAAATTGTTTCTTGACCAAGAGTTCATCGAATCTTTGGTAGAGGAAACCAGATGCTATGTATTATTTTTAAATTTCCAGGACCCAAAGATAGCAGTAGAAGAAATGTGCTGCTTCATTAGCATTCTAAAAGGCATTTTTGAAATTCAGATGATGTCACAAAGAACCTGGCTGTTTCTCAGTCATTGAGAAGAGACAGATTTCTTCAAATTTGTAGCTTCTGCACTTTGCAGACAACACTAAAATTGACCATAATGGCTGGATTTTGCACAATAAAGTCAGAAGACAAAGAATACCTCAGCAAAGAGAAATGGCTACTATCTATCTCAAGAGATACCAGACTGTACCAAAAGGAGTTGGAAGACCTGCAGCTTCACGAATATCTCTTAGTGGTCACATATCAGATTCTGTAAGATTTAACAGAACTGACCACCTTGTCCAGCCAAAGGGAGGAGGAAAAAGGAAAAGATTTGCTAATGACAACTGTAAATCAAGTGTGAGAACAATGTGCTGGAAGTGTGGTGTTGGATTGTGCATCAACTCATTATTCCCTTCCATACTCATTAGATTTTGTGTGATTTTACAAATGCAGAAAATACTGATGTGTTTATACCACTAGTGCATTTTTGTGGAATCGCACAATATGTTTTAGTTCAAATAGTTAAATTTTTGGGGTAGACAGTATTGCCTTTAATAATGATGTAGAATAGTAGCATGCTGAAGATTCAGAATACAATTTCTTAATGGAAATTATCGCCATAAAACTAGATAGTGGAAGCGCCTAGCGTTACCATATGGTAACGGCGAATATTTTCAAAACTGAGTGATGCATACTTATTTTTGTATTTTATTCAGTACATTTGTGTTACTTAGAGACATAATAAACTAGAAAACCAATAAAAATTAACAAAAAAATAATTCAAGCGTTAATGGGTTAAGGAAGATAGGAATTTTCTTAATTAATGTTTTTATTAAAATTTCTCAGCAATTAATTTTTTTGAAGCATAACTAACCAACTATTAACACTAAAGTTGATCAATAACAGCATTGAGGTATTGTTTTTATTTCAAAATGTTGTTTAGTTATCTTCAATACAGAATGTAATAACCTTTTGTAAGAATAGTTTGTAGAAGAGGTATAAATGTAAATGAGAGTGACTATAGAAGGTCGTGTGAATGTAACATCGTATTTTTTATTAGTTGTGTGCTAATTTCAGCCTATCTTGGAGTTGAGTTATTTAGTAAAATGTTAGTATGTCAGAATTTGATTAAAGTTCCCAAAAGCAAAATTGAGATGAGGTGTTGTCCTCCCTATTTCAAATAATTCAATGTATGTGTGTCGATGTTGCATACACAATACTTCGCACATTATTTAACACTTTGTTGATTTCAGTGGGTGTTACCAAAGCTGATGGCCCATGGTTTTTTGACAGCGCTTCTCCTACTCCATGCACATTGGATACTGGCATTGGCAAATTTACCTTTGGGACTGTGGTTAGGCTATGAGTAAGTTGTACACAAATTAAGATATTGCTTGCTAACATGTAGTTAACAAGAAAAGCTTATATTTGTAGTAATACAGACTGGCACTACAAGTGTTTTTGGGATCTACCATTAATAGGGATACAGAATAGAAGTGAAGTAGGTGCACAGATTGAAGGGGCTAGTAAGTTTTATTAAAAATATGCTTGTGCAAGATATTTATGATATCATGGTTAAATAGAAATTTTAAGTGTGCAAAGTTTGCAACAATTGGTAATGCTGCTAAGCCTGAAACTGATAATTGACAGCCATGCATGTTATATTATGTCATGGGCCTATCCAGCTTAGAACTGGACTTGACATAAATAAAACATTTTGTATCCCTCCATGTGTCCATGTCAGTCGTGAGGAACAAGCATAAACAAATGCCATGTGGATTTATGTCTCGTGTTTATAATGTAATACATAGAATGTTGTCATGTTTTAATAATAATAAACACTAAAATAAAATGTGTTAATCTGTAGCTGCATCACTATGGAGGATGTATAAAATCTGGGTCTCCATCACACAATATCCTCTTTCTCAATGATTATATTCACTTTATTTCTCTTTACAAACCTAAATATAATTTCTAGTAATAACTAATGAAAGGTGGATTGCTTAAAAGAAGACAACATACGATCATTGTTGACAGAATTTAAGGCTTTGTCTAACATTGGCAGTTTGTTATTATAGAAAACTCTTCTTCTTCTTTTTTTCCTGCAAATGGCACATTTGGTAAAGTAATTTTCTTTTTTCTAATTCTGCCTTATGCTTGTCTCTTTTCTTCCTTGGTGTTCGCAATGCACCCATTTCCTTTTCTTTGCATACACATGCAATACCAATGTGTAGTTGGTTTAATAATGTTATTCACAACAGCAATTGGATTCTCCTGCATTAGTTTGTTAAAAACATCCAACACAGTTTGTTCATCACTTTTGATGCTTATCTTAAGGGCCAGTTTCACCAACCAATGTTAAAAATACTATAACATCTTATTTGTTAACAATATATTGAAAGTTTAACATAATGTTAAAACTTTTGCATTTCATCAAGCTTTTACAGCAAATTGTTAGCTAGCATTTTGTTAATGTCAAAGACAACTGCGAACACTAGCGTTTGAGAAGACGGTGACTAAACTACACTGCTTCTGAACGTGCTCCAATGCACTTTTACACATTGCAGCGCTCTCGGTGTCAGTAGCAGATAACTATTTACATTCATGGAAATTGTCACAGGATATTCCCGATTGTTTTAGTTTAGAATTGCGATATCAACTGAAATGTTTTACTGTTTGCAACATGTTAATTAAGAACTGATTACTAAGTATAGACATATTATCAAGTGTGAAAAAGCCGATTGTCTTACATTAAATGATAAGATTGCAGCCTGGAAGAAAATCCATGAGTAATATTTAATTGGAATGAACGCGTTCTACCAGGTCTAGTAAGTAACTGTGGCAGATTTATGCTAACAAAGTGCAGCACCATAAATGTTATACCCCCGCCGCTGTATGTTTGCAGTTGACAGTTCGTGTGGCTTCGCGTAAGGTTGGCTACATTGTGGTTGCGACGTTGCCAGAGTGGCTAGTAAACAACAACAGCTGATTGTTCTCCTTTCTATCTTGTCTAAGCCGCATACAAAAAAGTATAAGTAGCGAACGTCAATGAATAATAACTATTTCGTATTATTACTGTTAATTGAAAATAAGCAATATAAGCAGCTTTTAATGGTCGGATACTCTTTTCTATGATAATAGGCATTAATGTGTCTACGTATGGCATCTAATTGAAAAGCATAAAAATTTGTGACTGGACGAGGTTGTTGATAGAAATACCTGTTGCGTTCCAGATGGTTCAGGAATTTTGTCCTCTTTCTCTTAGAGTTTCACTCCCTTGTGAATAACAGTTCTCGTGCTTAGTCCAACAGCTGCTGCAGTTCGTTGTACGGCTTTATCAGCAGGAATAGAGGGATTGCCATGAAGCTTCACATACTCCTTTTCCTGTTCAAAGAATTCCCGGGTTCTCCTTAGTAGTTCCAATGCCTGACTATTAAGTGGCACACCTCAACGCAAAGGATTTTCACTTTGTGAATCATCACTCGGCGATCGGCGTCGTTTTTCAGACATTGTCGCACTTAAGTTGTGTTAAAATGAATAATATGAATGAAATATATGTATATGTATAAACGAACAATAACGAAACTAATAAACAATAACCACAAATATAAATAACAATGAACAAATGTAACTTGCAAAGAACCCGACGCTCGTGCTAGAGATTCACAAACTGAAGCACGTGGTAGGGAATAGTTACATCCGGCAACAGAGCCGATCCTAGTTCCGGTTCCGCTTTGTCATCGACCATCCGGAATGCTGCCTTGTGATTGGCTTAGGAAGTCAAACGGTTGAAGCTTTTCATCTGTTTTTTTGCGAGTGTACCAACTTAAACGCTAGCTGTCAAGTGCAACGTTACAGCAGCGGGGGTGTAGGTGCAAAGAGTGTTAGGACGGTTTAAAACTGGTGGTGGGCTTTGCATTAAAACTAATGTTAATAATACAAAACTCAGTGTAAATTAAAGAAAATTACTAAATAAAGATGCAAGGGGAAAGTAAATGATGTAAAAATTGAAGAAAAAAAAATTGTCCTAAAAATAGAAAATGACCTTAAATATGCATTTTCATAATCTGGACCCATGATAAGGATTTACTGTACATGTTGGCAATGCTTATGATGCAGTAATTAAAAGGTGACGTTATGTCATCAGAATATAGACCCTGGTCACAACTATAACTGCATCAGAATTCTTGGGCTTCTTAGAACCTCTTCAAACTTCTCCAGTTCACAGGAGAAGGCTCAGAAGTATTCCATTTTTGACTTACTATTTAATACTGGTGGGCACCAGTGAGTTAACCTGTTTCATTTTGTCATATGCAGTTATCACCTAAAACTAGTCATGTACTGTTGCTTAAAAACTGATTTATTAGTTACAGAATGTAAAGTTTATCCTTTTGTGACATAGGCTCAAATAATTTTACTTTCTATTTTTAATTGTGTATGGCAATTCTTTAAAGTTTAAGAATTTTTTCCCTGAGTTTTAAGACTATGCCTTTTTTATCGATACATAATGCCTAGCTACTGATTTCATGATTTGTCCATGTTTGTGCTCGTTAGTTCAACATGTAAGTGATATAATCATTGTATTAGACTGAGGGGGATTTATAATTACACTAATTCACAGAATTACAGCAATATTGCTTGATTAGCTTTGTTCAGCTTGCACCTTGATGTTTTTTTGTTTTGCTTTCTGCAGGTATTTCACCATTCCTACAGGAAACACAGGTGTTTTTGATCCCACAGAGATTCATAACAGAGGGCAGTTAAAGAAGCATATGAGAGATTGTACAATCTATCTTGGCTATTATCTCATATTTTTTTTCATATATTTATACTGGTGAGTCGTTCAATTCTTTTACTTTTTATAAGCTTTATAGGTATTTTTTTTAGTGCCACCATGGATGATTATGATGATATTTATGGTGCCTCACAATGTTTTACACGTATCTAAAGAAAAACTTTCGTATGAAATTTTAATTAATAAAGTAATTGATTCATTCATCATAACCAGTGCCAAATGTATGCAGATAATACACATTGTTAAAGATAAATGCATTTTTAGAATGTTTTGCCAACTATTTATGTCAATGCTTTATTTATTTCCCATACAAAATGTTCATTAATATCTAACTTGAACATACAGTAAAACCCTGCTTAAACAAAATGGCAGAGGAGGAAAGAAAAAGAAAGAAAGTATGAACTAAGAAATGCAAGATTCTCAAATTTGCACTGGCAATGTTGCTGCAACAACTGGCAGTGTTCCTTTGCCCCAACCCTAAATTCCAATACAGGTATTGGTACTGTGTGCAGTTAATTCTCACCCCCTACCCCACATTCCAAGAAATATTGTACTGTTATAACAAGTGTCAACACTTGTTGAATGCACAGGAATTCAATATTAGTTTACTGTTGGTGTTGGTCAGTGTGGTTTATTTGTGTTTAAAATGTTGGCGAAAAGAAAGCATCTTGTAATAAGCATTGCACAGAAATTCGAAGCCATTAGCAACAAAGTGACAGCGGATGAAGGATTCAAAGCATTAGAGGTAAGAAAGGCTACAATTTCATATTCAAATCTTAACAGGAAATATACAAGGTCTGTTCAGAAAATTCCGGAACATTTGTAATTTTGCGTTAATGGAGTGTTGGAGCGAAATGCAGTTGGCATCCCTGCACACGCCTGTGTTTACTGTGTAACTGTCAGAAGTTTCATTATTCTATGTCTGTTAGTTATTGTTCAGTGCTGTATTGAGTAGAATGTTGTGTTGCACAGTTTACAAATTTCGAGATGGCAGAGTTAGAGAAGCAATGCGTCTGCATTAAATTTTGCAAGAAACTCAAGAAAATCTTTACACACACACACCAAATGATGCAGGAAGCCTGCAGTGATGAGAGCTTAAGCTATACTCAGTGTTACGAATGGTTCACACGGTTTAAAAATGGCTGGATGGAAGTTAAAGATAACTCTCGTTCAGAATGCCCTTCGATGACACTCATGTCAGGAACGTCAACGAAATTGTAAGTGCCAATCGAAGACTGACTATCGGGACATGTTGTGATGCCTGCGAGAAAATGTGAAAAGAAAGCGGCGAGACAATTCATGGCTCTTGCATCATGATAATGCACCCACACATCCATCCCCATTGGTGCGTGACTATTGCACAAAAAACGATAATACTGTGCTGCCTCATCCTCCAGACTGTCCCCAGCGAACTTTTTTTTTATTTCCAAAGTTGAAAACCCTGTTGAAAGGACAAAGATTTGCAACGATAGACGAGATAAAAAGAAAATTCGCAGACAGTACTTCGCATGATTCAGAAAGAGATGTACCAAGACTGCTTCCGGAAGTGGAAACAGCATTGGGAGCGGTGTATCAATTGTGGAGCAGAGTATTTCGAAGGAGACCATGCACAATAACTAAAAGGTAAGTGTTGAAAAATGTTGTGGACGAAGTTCCGGAATTTTTTGAACAAACCTCGTACATTGAATTACAGCACTATCAATAACACAAAGCTTTTTGTTTTTAGGTTGCCTTACCTTTTGTGGAACAAAGCAGTGAATCGACATCAAGCATTATGAGAAGAAACTTAAAAAAAAATTACTGATTTTATGACATAGTCTCTGAAATTACTGTAGTGTATATTTGAATACTGTATATAGTAGTAGCTTTTATTAAACATACACTAAGTAATCAAAAGTATCCGGACACCTGGCTGAAAATGACATACAAGTTTGTGGCGCCCTCCATCGGTAATGCTGGAAGTCAATATGGTGTTGGCCCACCCTTAGCCTTGATGACAGCGTTCACTCTCGCAAGCATATTTTCAATCAGGTGCTGGAAGGTTTCTTGGGGAATGGCAGCCCATTCTTCACGGAGTGCGGAACTGAGCAGAGGTATCGATGTAGGTCGGTGAGGCCTGGTATTAAGTCTGCATTCCAAAACATCCCAAAGGTGTTCTGTAGGATTCAAGTCAGGACTCTGTGCAGGCCAGTCCATTACAGGGATGTTATTGTCGTGTAACCACTCCGCCACAGCCTGTGCAGTATGAACAGGTGCTCGATCGTGTGAAAGATGCAATCGCCATCCCCGAATTGCTCTTCAACAGTGGAAAGCAAGAAGGTGCTTAAAATGTCAATGTAGGTCTGCGCTGTGATAGTGCCATGCAAAACAACAAGATGCGCAAGCCCCCTCCAGGAAAAACACAACCACATCATAACACCACCACCTCCGAATTTCACTGTTGGCATTACACATGCTGGCAGATGACGTTCACCATGCATTCGCCACACCCACACCCTGCCATCAGATCGCCACATTGTGTACTGTGATTTGTCACTCCACACAACATTTTGCCACTGTTCAATCATGTAATTGTTGATGCTCCTTACACCAAGCGAGGCGTTGTTTGGCATTTTCCTGCGTGATGCATTGCTTATGAGCAGCCGCTCGACCATGGAATCCAAGGTTTCTCACCTCACGCCTACTGTCGTAGTACTTGGAGTGGATCCTGATGCAGTTTGGAATTCCTGTGTGATGGTCTGGATAGAGGTCTGCCTATTACTCTTTATGACCCTCTTCAAATGTCACCAGTCTCTGTCAGTCAACAGGCGAGGTCGGCCTGTACGCTTTTGTGCTGTACATGTCCCTTCACGTTTCCACTTCACTATCACATCAGAAACAATGGGCCTAAGGATGTTTAGGAGTGTGGAAATCTCGCATACACACTTCTGACACAAGTGACACCCAATCACCTGACCACGTTCGAAGTCCGTGTGTTCCACGGAGCATCCCATTTTGCTGTTTCACGATGTCTAATGACTACTGAGTACCAGGCAGTAGGTGGCAGCACAATGCACCTAAGATGAAAAAACTTATGTTTGTGGGGGTGTCCAGATACTTGTGATCACATAGTGTAATTACATGCATTTGGAATGCAATTATTTTCTTCCTTTCACTGCTTAAAATTGTTAACATCAGTTATCCAAAGGAATGCATTATCTGAAATGGCTCTGCCTGCTTTAGTTCAATTAAGCAGCATTCTACTGTGTTTATTTTGCTTTAATGCATACATTGTCATGCATGATTAAATATTGGTGCAGATGCGTTTAAATTGTAAACTGTTCATACAGTGTACCGACTCCTCCAAGCAAGACAGGCATTGTGTATTTGGCCTGTCAAAGGCAAGTGTGTGACAATTGAAATTATGAATGGCCTGATGAGACTTTAGTTTCATTTACTTACTAAGTTTTCACTCAGAACGTGTTTTGAAGATAAAATAAGAGCTTAAGCTTTCCTGACTGCATAATAACTCTAAATTCTCTCGGACTTCTAGCCAGGTAAATATATGGTTTGAAACCGACGTCCATGCTTGAATTAAAAAGCAGGTTGTGTGTAATGAATAGTTTCCTACCAGGTCCATGCCCATAGCTCTGTCACATTAAATGCAAGTTGCTACATGGCAGAAAAATCATGTGGACCAATGAGATTTTAGTTTCACCCCGACACTATAAATATGGAGATCCGGACTTCCATTTTCATCAGTTTATCCTGAAGACGAAGATGATGAACACAACATTGTCGTCTGTGGTGTAGTGGTTACCATGCTAGCCTCTAGTTGCAAGTTCAAGCCCAGTGGCGGGCGATGGATTTTTTTTTTTTTTTCAGGCGTAAAAATCCTTAGCATGGCTTTCTTTGGAAGGGAAGTAAAGCCAGTGGTCCCGTGTCGTAGATTTATGACATGTAAAAGAACCCCAACCCTGATAAAGAGGCTTCTGGGTAAAATTACCGGTCTTTCACGCCCAATATAGAATGGTACGCTAAGGACCACAGCAGTTAAAGAGCGTCTTTTAAAAGAAAAAAGAAATCCTTCAAAACATTGATTTCAAACCATATAAAATTAATAAAATTTGAAGCACTATTGAACGTAAAGAGTTGTACATATTAAAACATGGAGAGTCATATGTTAAAACTTTAAAGAAGAAAGAGGAGGTATAGCATGGTTAAGGGCAGGAATATGGAGGCTAAAAGGGAAGCGAAATGGCTATGCACAAGGTGAATGTCCATTATGCGGGGAAAGTGAAGATATACAACATATTATATTTGAATGCAAAGAAACAGAGATTTGGAGAAAAGAGAGTTTATGGTATGGAATGAATAGGAATAAAGATATACATACATTCCTAGATAAAAACTGTAAAAATATGGGTAAATACTTAATGAAAGTAAAAAATATATGGATATGGACAGACGGTTAAAAGAGGAAAAATAATGTAAATAAAAATAAATATAAGAACTACTAAATGTATCAACATGTAATAGTAATTCACAATGACTGCTCATCTTAGTGGCCAGGGCCAAATAGAGAAGGCAGTCTAAATATGTAATAACTTAGTGCTCAAATAAATTATTCATTCATGTTAAAACTTACTTCACTTAAGTCAGATGGTTAAAATCAGAAAACGTTTTTCGGAGATGTTCGTCTCCATCCTCAGCTGTTTGCTGACTGATGACTGGTTGCCATTCCTCTTCTGATCTACTGTGGCCTTGATGTCGTCTAGTGGTAGTTCTACATAATTTTATTAGCTCGTTCAACAGCGGGATCTCAAAATTCAATAAGTGTACTTCTTTTCTGCGAACATAAATCTTTTCCCAAATATCTAATTCTAAAGCTGAAGTAACAGATTTTTAACAGTTTGATATATTGTCCTATTTCATGATTATTCAACCAGAAGTGGTGATCTATGTCCGACTAATCTGTTTGTCTGTTTTTAATATTTCTTTGGTGCTGTTTCAATCTGGTGTTTAAATTTCTTTTAGTTTTCTCAATGCAAAATTTCTCACAGTCTTCACAGTTAATCTGATAAATTCCTGATTTCATTTTGGATGGGATAGTATTTTCGAGAGGTTTATTGAGTAAATTATTCAAACTGTATTTATTTAGGGCAGTCAGTCTGATATTGAATTTTTTGAAAATCTTCACAAATTTATTGAAAGCCCATGTATAATATGTAATTTTTTTTTTATATATTTCGAATCTTTATTATCTGTTTCCTTTAACGTGGTGAAGTTACGTAGAACTACCACTAGAGGGCATCAAGGTCATGGTGCATCAGAAGAGGGATGACAACCAGTTATCAGTCACCAAACAGCTGAGGATGGAGACGAAAGTTTCTGAAAAACATTTTCTGATTTTAACGTTCTGACTTAAGTGAAGTAAGTTTTAACATGTGACTCTCCATATGTTTTATATTCAAACCATATGCTTACTTGGCTAGAGTTATGTTTTGAAGATGTTTATCTGCACTGTAAGCTTTATGTACATTGGCATTTGGAAGAGGATCCCATAATTCAGTTTTAGTTGTACTGCCATCTATCGGTCTAGTGGAAAACTAATATATCATCTAAGGCGGAATTCCAAAATTCAATACTCTTGTGTGCATTTTTGTTGATGCAGATTTTTCCCTTACTGTGAGTTCTGCTGGTATGTTTTAAAAGCTTCATTTCACGTTTTATGTTCTATTAAGCAGAAATGATGAGCCACTGGAGATTTGCCTATTTTATCAAGTTTTAAATTTCTGAAGACTGGTTCACAATAACCCGAGAATGGGAACCAGAATGGGCAACTAAACATCATACAACATTTTAGTTCACAATGCCCTGGTAACAAGAGCGGGAATGATTGATGGCCATATTGATAGCAAAGTGGAAAGTTAATTTTCTACATTGGGATGTCATTTATTTGTAACTGACCAATGATATTTTTTCATCTGCTTCCAATTCAGCCAAGATAATGCAGGTTAGCTAATCTCAAAATTTGATAGAACAAATATTTTCTAAATGCAGACCCATTACTACTTCAGATTCTTCTGGTTGTACCAAGCTTCATTACTTTATTAATAGCATACATTAAAGTTATTGAGGCAATAGCCAGTTTTGAGTTGCATGTAAGCAAACTACAGATGACTTTCGCTAGAAGAACCAATGCTCAATGGATCTGAGAGGGAATCTGGATCTCTGGTTAGGATGCCTGAATTTCTTTCAGTTTCGTTTTCCTGGCTTGCAACTAGAGAGAGCTATGGCAGTTGCCTTGAATAATTTCTTCAGTGAGGAGTCTGATATGCCATGCCTGGCAATGAGAATAAGTAAGTTAAAACTTGACCAAGTCTTCTTTGGGTCCAGGAAAGCTTCTTATTAATTGTAAACATAAATGTCCAAAATGTAGTGGAGTTACACACTGAAGCAATTGATAAAAGACACTTTTGAAAGTGGAGCATGCTCACGATACATGTTCTGCAAAATAAATAGGTGTGTGAAGCTGGTAAGAGTGTTTAGGTGGACTCCAATTTCAAAAGTGTCGTTTATAAATAATTATGTTTGTACGATACCTGAATAAGGTAATAACAGTGATGTGAGTTTAAATTTATGGAAAAATTGAGTTGTATTTGAAACACATCACTTGCATTATTTTGTGTCTTGATTGATTTCAAAAGTTACTTGCTCTGTTTGTCCACCTCTATAGTCCATTCCAAACCAGAGTTCCCTCTGATGTAAACAGAAGCACGTGCTTCGGCTTGTCACGAACCCAAGAATATACTCTTATGCCAACGTAAATAGCTCCTTGATACATGTATTGTATTATGAAATATTAGAGCAGCAAAGGTATAGAACTGCACATTTTATTGCTGTTATCATAAGAACTCATCGTTAAAGGTAATGGACATATACTAGCTGTTAAGAGATTACAAAATATGATTTTCGCCTGCTGTTGTGCTAACGCAGAGAGCATCTTGCTTGTTAATACCAACCGACATGCACGACTGCCAATCTCTTACATACACAAGAAATGCAGCAATGAATTCCCAGAGGTGCTATCTGAGTACCGAATAAACACTTTGCGTAACACAGGATATATGATAAGCGAGCAGTCATTCATAATGCACTAACACACATATGCTCAGCTCAGGTCAAATCTTGTGATTTAGTCAGTTGGTATTTGAGCCCACATGGCAGAGGCAGGTGCATGTAGTGCGAACAGTCGAACACAGTGCGAATAAACTGTTCAAACACAGAAGCGGGAAACATTTAAAAAGTGGCTAAAACAAACAATACTTCATCTATTCAACTCACTATTACCAAAATACCCGACACTTGCATTATTGCATATTACGAAACTAATATCGGATTTTACAGGCGTTTCAGTGAGAAGTGTAACGAAAGCTAGCAGGGAATATAAACAGACATAATACAACATAGAAGAGGATAAAATGTGGGAACTTGTTTTAAGTGCGACAGTGCTGTGGAATTGTGGACAAGCTTGTCATTATTTTGGAGAGTAGTTCTGATTCTGATACGGCAACTGAGTCATCTTCGGAGGATCCAGATTTGGGTGTTGCACTTTTGCCCGAGGATTGTGATTAACGTAAGTAAAATGTTCATTGCCGCATACTTATAAAATCAATTGTTACCTCAGGTTGCATTTTGAACTATGATTCTCACGCAGGGTGCCTTTTTATAGATTAGTGTTCAACAAGCACGTGGGAGGGGAACAAGCAGACATTATGGGCGGAGATTGCGAACTACTTTCGCGCGGATAATACAAAGAGTTTGTTTTCAGTGAAAGGCACTCTGGTTTGGAATGGACAGTAGATGTCACTACTAACAACAGCTGCACCACCAGAAGCCAATCAGTCACTTCTGACAATAAGAGCAAATAGCTATTGAAACTGGTCAAGGCACAATAAAATGTGTTTCAAATCCAACTCAGTTTTTCCATAAACTAATTATTGTGTTAATAATACATGTATTTTAGGTTTGTTGCTCTCATTCTGGTTACTGTGAGCCAGCCTTTATATATGTGTTCCTTTAGTCTGGTTTCTCTTGGTTTTCCTATGTATATTTCATGGCAGTCTTCATTATCAATCTGTAAATCCCTGATTTCTTAGTGTTCAAAGAAAAAACTAAATTGTCACCAATCCACCCAATTTCAGTTATATTAAAAAAATCTGATGTGTTACATTCACATGACTTTCTCTATCCTGTCACTTATTAGTGAATATACAAACTATTCTTAGTAAATCTTGTTTTTCTATCTACTTTATTTTAATCCAAATAAACCCTTGCAGAAATAGCTCCATTACAGATTTCCTTATGGATACAAAGGGAACAGCGATAGTCAATGTTAAAGAACTGCACACTATTGGCCTTAAAATTCCATACCGTTTCCATGCAATTGCAAGGAACAACTGAATGTTGAAAAGGCTTTAAAGAATGACCAATAAGGAAGAATTTGAACCATTAATAATGGATATCTTGGAAATGGTTATGCCACTAAACAGTTATTTGATAAATTGTATGTTTTAAAGAGATCTATCTATATTCCTTGGGTAGTACGTTTTCATCTATTGCTTAATGTTTACCAGTTATACAAGATTATACAAAATTCATTCCGAATAAAGACGACTTAAAGACTATTCCCAGAAAATTGAAGATATTAATGTTGTCATTTAAATATCATTAATATAAGGTATTTTAATCAAAATTGTTAGAGCCATTTTTTAAAAAATAAAAAATTTCAAAAAATCTTCCATGTAAAGAGTGGTTGGGGTGAGGGGATTTTCTTGTAAATCTTCCTGTTGCATCTTTAGAAAATATGAGGCAGTATTTTTAACACTTAATGATTTCAGTCTAATTATATAATATAAAATATAATAACAGCCCACCTTAAAGCAATATGTGTATGTAACAATATATAAAAAGTGTATATTACAGTCATTGTATATGTACATGTTTAATAATGTTATGTGAATGTACTACGTAATTTAATAATGTAGGAGCTGTGAGAATAATAGGTTAAAAGTTGCTAACAATGAGGTAACCTTGAGTCAATAATGAACTGGAAAGTTTAATAATGCTACTGGTAATTCTTGGAGCAACAATAATGTAATTTTTTGAGACAGTTTATAAATAGCCAATCAACAACCAGAAAACCTGAAAGTTAATTGAAGGTATTCTATTGGAGTAGGATTAGCCAATCAGAAACTGAAATAGAGCAAAATTTACAAATTCAGAAGTTAGTTACTTGTAGACAGCGTTCCTAACTGGACGCGAGACGCGTCCTCAAGAAGTTTAATACGAATCCAGCGTGAGACAAAAATAGTTTACGTGTTAAAAAGTGCAATAATCTCACAGCTCTCTATATCAGTGAAGTGTTATTTAATTCATGTCAAGGATTAATAAAAGGAGTGAAGTAAAAATTATAATCTGTATAAGCCTACATTCTTTAGCAGCACCACTCCCTGCAAAGAAATTCATGTGTCTACAAATTAATACTGACGCAGCCGAGGCAAACATAAATATATAATATTTAAAGAAACAGTCAAAATACCAAGTTGATTTTTAAACTTGGGGCAAAGGCCACCAGAAAGTAAATTTGGGGCGAAGGCTACCGGAAACTTTTTACCATACGCGGTTGCAACTACTTCAAGTGTCCGGCTCCCCAACAGTCAAAATACAATACAACTCCTCCTACAAACAAAATTTACTTCCAAATACTACGTTTGGTATTTATCCAATTTTTCATTTTTGTTATGCTGTTCTTACACACATGCACAGGCTTCAGGGGGCCTCAAAACATATATTTCCGGTGAAATCTTGGTATTGAATTTTTTAGTGGAATGCAATATCTTCTCTACCTACTCTGTTTTGGAGTGCTATGTTGCCATATACTGCATTGCAAATTGTTTGTTTAGTTTTACTGGAATGCTTGTAGTTGCTCCCTCCAGTGCCTTCTATTTGTAGCTAAAACTGGAGATGTGTACTCCTCCACAAAGTATTTTCTTCTGCATCTGAGTATATTACAACAGAGATCTTTGTATTTGTTGTTACAGTTTGATAATTGCGTTATTGCAAGGAGATCCGTTGCAGAGAAACGAAGAAGATGCAACAGAATTTTAAAAGAAGACTGAACCATTTTCAACATAGGCTTCTTTTGAAGAACAACCCTTCTTTTTTGGAAGGTCACATTAATGGAAAAATATTTGTAATTTATTAAAGATGTACAGTGTAAATGAAGTTGATCGGTTCTTCATTTGTAACTTCTCTGGAAGAGCTGATTTTTCTGTATACATTAATTTATTGCTCAGTTAGATAATGTGAATTCTCAATTTTGCAAAGAATGGAATATAAAAGCATCATAGTGTGGTTCAAATGTATTTGCAGTAATTGACTATTTGTGACACCCAATACCAAAGGTGAGTCTGTTTTTTAATTTGTAACTTTATTGTAAGTTTTATTATCAATAGTTTCAATGTACAAATAAAACTGTAATATCTTTCAGAATACAAAAATTTGTTTTGAATTCAAAAGCACATGCGACAAAGCATTCAGAGTAAATTGAGGATATTGTTTAATGATGAAAATTTACTTTAAACCCTAGAACACTAATGTCTTTTTTCCTATGCTAAATACTAAAAATACATACATTTTACATAGTAGATTTTTAAATGGTTTTTAATAAATGATGATTATTATATACTTAAGTGTTTTATGCTATTAATAGCAATGCAAATTTTACAAAAGCTGTTAATTTCAAACAATATACAACATTTATGATATCTTCAGTCAAAAATAGATGGAAGCAGCTCAGTGGATCAGGATTGATGTGTTTCATAGCTCCCGGTCTTATATGTACTACACTTTTATTTGGTATTTTGCCACCTGCTTAATTGGTTGTACAGGATGTCTGCTGATACTGGCTATATACAGGGAAAGCCAAAAGTCTACATACCGGCTGCACAGTGTTTTTCATGTCTATGTCCTCGGCGCTCGTTGCCATCTGCCGCTATCATAGAAAGGCGCGGATGGAACCATTCAACATTTTTAAAAGTACTTTTAAAGGCTTTACTTAACAACTTTATAAAAGTGTGTTTGAGAACAGAATTATTAGTACAGATGTGCGGCCCCCTTGGTCCCCCAACCTAACGCCCTGCAATTTCTATCTCTGGGGTAACTTAAAACAAAGTGTACAAGACAAACCCACACACCCTGGAAGAATTAAAACAAAATATCCGCCACAAAATTGCCAGCATTTCTCAACATGAACTACAGCGAGTGATGGATAGTTTCCTAAAGAGGTGCCAAAAATGTATGGACAAGACGGTGGCCAGTTTCAGCATCTCCTTTCGTAAAGTTGGTAAGTAAAGCCTTTAAAAGTAGTTTTAAAGATGTTTTATGGTTTCATCCGCGCCTTTCTATGATAGTGGCAGATGGCAACTAGCGCCGAGGATGTGAACAAGAAAAACACCGCGCAGCCGGTTCGTAGTTTTTTGGCTCTCTCTGTACTTGAATTATTTGTACATACTAGAGATACTGGAATTAGTAATTGCTTACTGAAAAAATAGGATGAAATATCTGTATGCCATTGAATTATTTTTAGATAAGATTCTCAGGGATTGTTTCTTGGAAGAGCTTGTTTAATCAGATTAGTATTTTTTCAATGTTATTTTGCATGATGTATTGATTTATAATGTTTCATCTTGTGTAAATATGACTCAAACATTTGGAGAATCTTTTACCCTAACACTTTTTACAGGCTATACCACATTTCCAGAATTTATAAGATTGTTGCAGGGGAGGGTAGAGGAGGCTATGATAAATACAAAATCTGCTGATATTTCATTCCCATTTCTGTGAATATCAATGAATTTTTGGTCCATTAGTACAACTAGCATGGGAGTTTTTAGAATTGCAGGTATAAGAGATAATAGGGAGAAATCAGCTTAAAAATGTTCTAGATAGTTGTACAATAATTTCATAAAGAGTACAGAGAGTAAATTTAATTAAATTGTCATTCAAGATTTAAAAAGTCACCCGTTTAAACTTGGGTATGGCAGCTAGTAATAAGTATAGCTTCATATTTTGAAGTAAAGATCTTAAAAGTAAAGCTGATAAGCTAGCTACAACAGGCATTTGAATACTGCTGCATTTTTAGTGTAATATGACTAGAAGAAGTGCAGGTCAAACCTTATACTGGAATTTTAAACCTTCAGGGCAGTAGACACCCTGTTGTGTCTTCCAATGGTATTGAGTTTACCGAATGAATTTGTTGTTCTCAGTAACTAAAAGAGAAGTAGACATTGCTTTTACTTCATTAGAAGATTCAGAAAATGAACTTATCAACCTAATGATGTTTCTTGTTTTATTGGGTCTGCAGATGAAGTCTTTCTTTTCTTATTCCCACTTTCCATTTCTTTGATTCTATGTAATGGATTGTCTTCATCTTCTTTTCCTTTTTCTCTCCTCCCCAATTCATAAAAAAAAATCTAAAGCATTATTTCTTCATTTAGTACTCTGAAAATACAGTAACACTCTTGCGTAATGCATGGAAATATTTATGCCATATTCACAGAGTAAACACATCCCGAAATATTGTTTAACAAATTTATGTATTGTAAGTAAATAATAAAAACCTCCAAGTAATCCATAAAACCTTGTAACAGCTGTTAACACTAATAATATGTATTGTTTACATAGACAGATTTTCTACAAACTCTAACCTTATATAAAGTTGAGAACCTGGGCTGAATGCTGTGTCATACTCTAGTATGTACTAGTTTAACACAAATAAATAAATACAAAATTGGCATAATGAACTTGGCTTTAGACTTCCTTGTTCGCACTCCAACAATTAGTGTTTCTGCCAGATTCCAATTACTTACTGAATGCTTGAAGCACTTAGTGTAAAACAGAGATAAGGGGTGGATGGTTGTGAAACTATAACTTGTAACATACTACTATACATAAATGTTACATATTGTTAGTGTTCTAGGGTTAAAGCTCTCATCTTGAACTCTCTTTGTAGATGTTTTCACGGTTGAAAACACTTGAAGTTCCTTTCATTGAGTTAATGTTGTTAAAGATAATGCACCTAATCAGGAATAAATCCAAATGTTTTTGCATTTAGTATAACACTTTGAAGCTAAATGTATTGTAAACTAAAGCCCCTATAAGTAAGAGGATTGAATATTGTCTGGATGATGCCTGAATGATTTAACAGCACTTAAATACGTGTGGAGAACCTAAATAATTATAATAAAATTAAATTACAAGATTGTTAATACAACTAGTAGCTGACAGACTGCAGTAGGTTACATGAGAAAGAGACACTGAATCATCAGGCGTAAAATGTTTGCTGAACGCATTACTGAAAATAATAATAATAATAATGGAACCCTAACCCGTGCTATAAGCATTGTTGCAAGTGTTTTCTCTGATCTGTATTGCATTTGGTTGCATTTCTGCCAGAGAATGTTGACACCCCTGTCTCCTGAGCAAGACAGAATGATTTTTTCATTGAATGTTTGAGATATTCCCCTATTGTATCTAACTTCTCTTCAGTGAGAACATGCTGCTCATAACCCGTTTCCTATCATTCACAGATCCTGTCCTTCAGAACTTTGTAACACGTCGTCCAACAGTTTCTCTATTTGGAGCTTAATTACCAGGGTATTTAAAAAACGCCTTATCACTTCTCTGCAAGAATAAGTTTCACGTAATCACACATAAACACACTGTTCAACACTGAATGGTGGCATAATTAATAAACTACAATAATAATGCTAGGTAACACATAACTAATGCACAATGTAAACAGAGACGTTCATATAACATGGTTGGTCCTTGGATGAGACATCAGTTCGCAGGGAAGCAGCTGCTCTCTACTGGCCACTAGTTGTATTAACAACCTGTAAATGTTTGCATTGTAGAGAATATATATAGAATCATTTTAAAGTTTGGAGATAATGGTTGCATTCAGGAACTAATATAATTTGCTCTGTCATATTGTGTGTGTTTTTGGATACTGTAAACACATTGTTCTTGTATCTATTTAGGTTACAGCTCAGTTTTGATTTATTCATGGATATACTTTATTAACTAGGTAGCTCTGAGTCAGTGATGGTGCTTACCTAGAGCATGTTTTGTAAGCTGCTATTGATGGAGGTAACTCTACCAATAGTGTGACAACCTGAATTCTTGATTTTCTTCTCTTACAATAACAAAATTGATTACGACTGCCTTCAGATTAATATGAAATTCTTCACCCATGTCATTAAATATTCTGCCCCTTGAATGTTTTTGAGTAAATGCACTTTCTTTTCTATTTCATAATTCCCTTCCCAAAAATAATAAATAAATAACTGTTGATTTATTATAAATTTCTCATAAACAATTTGTGACAATGCTTCACTTATATTTTTTAAAATATAAATTCAGTAGAACATGTTTCATAATTGCTTGATTACATTGTCAACTTATTTGTGTATATATTTCTGGTTTTACAATGTACAAACATTTTTCCAGCACCCAAGACTACAGTTTTTAACATCTTATTACTTTTCCCCATTCCTGCCTGTTGGACCATAAATTTTCCAGTCCATCATCGCCCCTCTAATTCCTTGAATCCACATGCTATTGCAGTCTTCCTTTTCTCCTCCTTCCTGGTGGCGTCCACTCCATTATTCTTTTGGGTAATCTTTCATTTTCCATTCTTTTAGCATGCCCATACCATTGTAATTGTTTTTGTTGAATAAAATCTAAAATTGAATTTAGAACTTTCATATTTTCTTTTATAATCTCATTTCTAATTTTTCTCTTGTAGATATCCTAGCAAATCTCCTCCAATAATCCATTTCTAATGCCAATAATTTTCTTTTTAACTGATAGTTCTGCTTTGTACTCGTTTATTTACATAGTTAAGGTAAACACTGCCTGTAATTGATGGATTGTTCACTATAATATTGCCATCTACTGGAAGTAAAACAAATATTTTGGCAGAATCAATTGGTGGTACTTCAAAATTCATCATGCAATCTCTGTTTTTTAAAATAAAGATTTTTTACCAAATCATTAAATCAATAGGTCCATTTAAATGCTTTAATAAGTGGATTTATTTCATGATTAAGTGACCAAAAATCATCTACTACAGCTGATTTATAATTTTGTTTGTATTTAGCATTTCTAAAATGCTCCTTTACTCTGGTTTCTAAGTTACATTTAGTTTTTCCAACATAAACTTGTTCACAATTTAAACAGTTTAATTGATAAATTCCAGATTTTTTAAAATTGTATTTGTTTAGAAAAACTTAGCAAATTTTGTATATTGTATTTATTTTGAGGAGCTAATATTATACCATGTTCTTTAAAAATGTTTGTCGAGCTTTTATTTGAGGCACTTAAATTCAAACCTTTACATTTCCACTTTTTGCAAAAAATGATATCTTGATATATGTAAATTCTCTATATATAAAGCTGTTGTTAATTTTCTAGGTAAGATGCATATATCAACATTTTCCACTGTTATAACAGTTTCTGGTGGCTGTGAGATGCATTTTGCAAAATTTCCTTGAACCCAATTAACTATCGCAAACGGGATGATGCAATTATCATGCGAGCAAGCAGTTAAATGCACCACAGTGCATCAATGTGAGTTGTTAATGTTCACATGTGCAGCTAAATTGTGTTTTATATTAGAAAACTGATAATCATGATGGAAACTTACTATTATGTCAACTATATCAGGACAAGGGAGAAACCCACAAAGAGAATAATCCAGGCAGTGAGATTACATACTTACATTGCACAGGGTTTATATTGCTCTTCCTTTCTCCCAATACCCGAAGACTTTCTTGTTGTTGGAATGTAGTACCCATGATGGTGTCTTCGAAAAATGTCAGGTTCGAAATGTAATGCAATGTACAGTGGAATCTCGTTAGCACGTTCCTCATTAACATGTTTTCCCATGTATTACGTTGAATTATAAAAGTCCCAGTACCAAATCACCAAATATAATATATAATGTTTGCTTAGTGCGTTTTCCCGGTCCCGCTTACTACGTTTGAAGTTTGACGTCCTCATTCGCTGTTTTGGCCAATCCTTGATCAGTACAGTGGGAGTAGGCGTTTAACACGTTCATAGTTTGACGTCCTCATTTGCTACTTTGGTCAATCCTTGGTCACGGGGTGGATATCGGCAGCCAATCACATACATGCATTTAAATATTTGTGTGACACGATTTCTGTGGGCAGGATAGAGAATGCCTTTACCTTGGCGTGGTAAACGCGGTAAACGCTAACGATAGTTTCTAATGTTGAGTGATGACCAAACAACCGTAGATTGTATTTTAACTTTTCATTTACAATGAAAAAAAGAAAGTGTAGTAGGTAAATAACCAACAGTGAAAAACTGAAAATCCTTGATGTAATCACAATCCAAATATAAAACATGTTGATATAGTGCGGAAGTTAAACATTCCTCCGTCAACCTTAAACACGATTGTTAGCAAACCTAAATTGATTGAAGCTGCTTTTAAAGAAGGGAAAAATACTAAAACAAAACTTTTCTCTTGGAAAATAGGATCAGAAGAGGACCGGAACGAAATTTGTTGCATGGAAACACCTCCGTATTCAAATCGTCTTGTATACACCAAAGATAATATCGTCTATTGTACACGTAACACGATGCACGCTCATAATTTTTTCTTTTTTAGCAGAAATTGTTATCACGTGTGTAATAAAACACACAGCAAAACCACTATTGCCGCTTCCACAATTCGCAATTTATTTTCTCAAAAACATTCATAACCTAAAAAATCCAAGTTGACCAAAATAAAAGCTTGAATTATTTATTCTCAGGCTTTGTGTATCCAAATCCATTAAACATATTGAATTTAACATGGAAACGCGGATCGTATTCAGTATGAAATTGTACTCAAAATCGATTTAAATTGCCCATGGAGACGTAGTAATTATTAGATTTTTATTACCTATGTTCTTAAATTGCAGATTTTGCATTTTCGTTAACACGTTTTCCCGCCTATGACGTTCAAATCCTTAGGTCCCTGCAAAAATGTACTAACGAGATTCTACTGTATTTCATTAGTGAAACAAAGTTCAATTCATACAACATGACTCAAGTTTCAATACAAGACCTACTGGATACAACACCATCCTCTATAGATGGGAAGCTAATTAGATACATAGGGAAATAGCTTTTAAGCATTTTTGGATTAGCCACACTCTTAGTTTATCTGCAAAACTTCTGATCTCCATTGCTGTGGATAATCAGGAGATTCTGTATTACATGTAATACAACAGTACTTTAATGATAATCCGGTAATATCATATCAGTGTCATTGTTTTTGTTGTATTTATTATGAAGTAATAATTTAAGTTTAAATCAATCCTTAACTGTAATACAAAAAAAAAAATAAACCATTCGTAATATTGTTGCTGGCATTAATGAATACATTTAATAAAACATGAAAATATACAGTTAAATGTGAAATATTATTAGTGTATACAATGGTTAAATGTGATAAATAGTTGCCTACTAGTAATTAAAATGTATGAAAAATGTTAATTATACCTTTTACTACAATTATTTCCGCATATCCTATACATAATTTACTATTCTATTGTTGGTAAACTTCAAATGCAGACGTTAAATGTGTTTTTCTAGAAAACAATAGCTAGTTCTTGGAATTAACTAATGCGCAGTAAATGTACAGTAGGTATGCAAGTGTTATTGATGTTATTTTGTCTTCTAAACAGTATGTATTAAACATAATGCATTTTTTTCCATTTCCTGAAAATTTACTGAAAGTGGAAATGTTGGGGTTTGCATCATTTTTTAAATGTATAATCATTTGTTATTTTTTGAAGTGCAGAAATATCTTTTAACAGCTTTCTGATATTTAAATTTCTCAATCTTTTTGTCTGTAAAATGAGTGTTGAAACCATTAATTAAAGCAGTGTTAATAGTGTGTTTATATTCTTTTTGGTCGACCACACTATAATACACTGATTACATGTGATGTAATTGAACTATAATGGCATCCATTATGCTTCAGTGACTCATTATTGTCTTACTCGGCGGCGCACACAGCTCGCCCATACCTTTTAACACCTTCAATCAGCAGTCCACTGGGATCCATTCGTGATAAACAATGAAATATTTGTATTTAAAATAAAATACTAATTATTGTAATTTTAATATTCTAATAAATTGAGTTCATTTTCTTTGCTTTAATATGGTCTTGTTTCCATATTACCTGCAAAAACTAAATAATTAAATACACATGGACTCAACAGTACTGGCATCATTTGCACTACTCGCCAGGTCCTACGAGCATTTAATTACACATAATCAGCAAGGTAAGATCTTATTGTAAAAACTCAAAGTTTTGAAATTATAATGTTGTTGACCAAAAACAATTGTATGCGACTTGACTATAATGGTAATTAAGATGCTCCTATGAAAATTATGAAATATTCACATCTTAATACTACCATTATAGTCTTATTGCACAATATATTATCAAATTCATCTTTATCAAAAGATGTATTTATATCTATAAATTAAACTATTAAAAACAGCAAATTTATGTGAAAAGGGGTTAAAACTCTATATTTTTATTTAATTATCAGTATAAGTTGATTTTCTATAAATGCCAGAACTTAGTTTGTTATTTTTTTGTTATCTTTAAAACTAAGAAATGGAGGTAACCATCATTTTCAGTTTCCAATGTGAACTTTATAGCTTTATCTTATGAATTCAAACGCTTTAAAGCATCATTTACATGTTTATAAGGAGCAGTAGCAAAAATTACATCTAGAGTTGACATACCAGTTGTGGACCAGTCACAAATAGTTTTCCAGTATGACATATTTCCCTTGAAACTTAACAATCCAGTGAGCATATGATATTTACTCTTCTTGTAGTAGGTATATGAACTTATCATCTAAGATTATATAACATATACAGGAAACAGGAAGTGATATCATAACTTGTTTAAAAGTAGTGTTGTGCAGTAGACTGTATTGAGAGCTGCTGCATGTACCACATGGTTGACATGGTATTTGGTCAGCTTCTGGATATCGGCTCTCATCTACTTACATCTATATGAGTAGTGTTTGGTTGAAGTTGTAAATATGAGTTCACATTCTGTGATAGTACAGGGTGATTTATGAAGAACTGACACAAATTCAAAACGAGTTATGCTAGCGACAACTTATTATGCCTGAAACGCAGAGGAATTTTTGGAGATTGTTTACCTCTATACAAATGTTGAAAATGTCCTCCATCCTGCATAAGGCACAACTCAACACGTCGTTCCATGTTACTGGCCACTCGGAGGACTCTGTTGTCAATAGCTTGAATCTCCTGTGTATAATGTTGTGCTTCAGATCGTCCAATGTCAGGGGACGTGTGGCATAAAACCTGTCTTTTAAGTAACCCCATAGAAAGAAGTTTGGCGATGTCAAATCCGGAGATCTCGGTGGCCACAGGTTCTTGGAAATTATCCGGTCGTCAAAGAAACTTGCAATTAGTGCCATGGATTCATTTGATGTATGGCATGTAGCACCATCCTGCTGAAAATATCCTTGACTCAGCTCTACATTGTCTAGTTGCTCAGCAAACTCCATGAAAATCCGTCGGTACTCTGCAGTGTTCACATTGTTTTAACAAAAAATTGTGCCCAATATTTATTGTGCAACAAACTCTGATTTTAACCAGTTGCATAAGTGCTTCAAGAATAACATGTGGATTTTCACTGGCCCAATAACGTGAGTTATTTGAGTTTATATAGCCAGATAAATGGAATCATGCTTCATCTGTGAATCATGTGATGGACAATATGACAGGATTTTGCACAATGAATACCTGAAACCAACACAATAGTTCAGTCGTCTATAGGATCTGATTCCTGTAACTGATGGACAACCATAATCCTATACGGCTTTAGGCCTGCACTTTTCACAGCTCTCTGACACATTGAGTAGCTGTACCCTGTCTCTTGCGACAAACGTCTTAATGATTTTTTGGGTGACTAATCCAGTCATGCTCTTACATCAACAACCACCATGGGAAGCCTAGATGAACGAGTTTTGCCTTTTTCACTCACCAGAGATCCAGTTGTTTCTAATTTGTTTACCAGTTCCAGTTTTGTGTTTCTTTGGGGAGGATTCCGAACACCAAATTCTCTCTGGCATGCCCTTTGAGCAGCTGTAATTGAATTTGTAATCCAATATTGCTTTACAAGGAAGAGTCATTCATTTAATGTGTACTCCATTTTCACGTTGACTAGAACAAAATCTCAGAAACAGTTGCTGACAATAAAACTAACAATTACGAATAAAACATGAACATCTGCACATCTAGCGACAGGCAATCAAAACTCCAGAAGATTCTGCTTAATTTGTTGCTAAAATTGGGGCATTCAGCGAATTTCTAACAGAATAATTAAAGAAAGAAATGTGTCAGTTCTTCATAAATCACCCTATATATTAAATAACACCGCAATTTTAGTGTTTTCTAAATATTATAGTGCAGGTGTACATGTATTGGTTCAGCATGTATTAGCATGTACCATAAATTGACCAGTAATTGTCAAACACTGGTGTACACTGTTAGTAAAATAAGTGTATTATATGCTTACAGTAATGTGAATATTTTCAAACCATGAGTCCAAAGAAGATTCTAAAGTACTCAGACGAATCCATGATGAAAGCCGTATTGGCTGATATCAAGACAGTATGGTGTACCGCATTCAACACTCAATAATAAAGTGAAGAGAAGGGACCTGAAAAAAGAAAAATGGGTCCATCTTCAATTCTGATTGAGGAAGAAGAGAAGCTGCTATGTTCATGGGTGATCGCAACTGCAAAGAAGGGATTTTCACAAAGAGAGTGACCCTCACTGAGACAGTGTCAGATGTTATTGCAAAAGATAACATAACCCATTTACAAATGGAAAACCAGAAGGAAATGGTTTACATTGTTCATGAAAAGGCATCTTGAACTCACAGAAAGACATGCTGAGGCAATTAATAAAGTTCGAGCATATGTATCAGCAATCAGGGCACGGTTTGATGAACTGAAAATATTTTGTACAAATTGAAGGTCATAAGGACGTATTAGATGACAATGCGCATTTTTAATTCTGATGAATCTGGTTTCTTGACATCTCCAAAAAAACAGGTTTGTGTTAATCCTGTAGGGTTACAATAACTTTTGCGAAATTAAATTTGGAAATGACAAGGAGATAATTGCTGTGTTAGCTACATTCCAGGCATGTGGTGTTATGCTTCCCCAATGATAATATATTGATATAAAACGGTATCAGGTCACATTGTGCAGAACATAAATACTGAGTGGTGTATATGAAGAATGAAAGTGGATGGATGACAGGTCGATCATTTTATAGTTACGTGGTCAATATTTTCATTCCTTGGCTCAGGAAACATGAAGTTAAGCTAGTTTTGTTTTCTAAGAGGTGGTCACGGATCCCATCTTACATATAATGTAAACAAATTGTGTGCTGATGATGGCATTTATATGTATGCCCTCTTGTCTAACACAACTCATCTGCTGCAGCCTGCTGATGTCTCTGTTTTTTGAGGTCTGAAAGCAGCTTGGTCATATCTTGTAGCAAATGGAAGCAAAACAACAAGTAACGTATGTGATAAGGGCACTGCTTGCTCGTTTGGTCAAGAAAGAAAGTACTGGAAGAGAGAGCCACTGCAGTTATTATTAAAAATGGATTTCGTAAGTGTGGCCTACAGCCAGGGCCAGTTTTTTTTTTTTAATCATAAACGTGAAATGTAACAAAAATGCGCAAGAAGTGCATACATGATTTAAGACAAATGTGACTGACTTATGGCTATAATTTTGTTGCAAATTTTTACAAAAATTGATCATTTCTGTGAAAATCTCTATTTTTTTTTATAAAAACAAAAAAAAATGTATTTCTTTTGAAGGTGTAAGGTACATTCACCCGAGAATTTAGACTATGGTATTCTATTTTATAACCTGCAGGACCATCTATGACAGCTGACAGGGTTTTCCTGAGCTTTTGGAACATTCTGTCAGAAATACTTTTGTTTTAAAGTTCTTGAAGTAGTTGCTGCAGTGAAAACATGTTGACCATGTGGAAACTAATGACAGAAATGCCACCATAAACAGTGCATGATAACGATTGAAAGCTTGTCTCCAGCTGAATTTCAAAAACATCACATCGCAACTTCAACAATGAGAGTCATTGCCTTATGACATTAAAAACTACCACAAAATTTTCCACCATATTTTGAACTATAAATATGACATTTTATATATTTTTCATGAATTTTTTTTAAAAATAAACACCAGAAAAACCTGGTGTTTATTTTTAGGCCCTGCCTATAATCATATAATCCTGATGCTGTGGATTTTGAATGCCGTATGAGTCGTGAATCTTTTAATTCAGTTGAAATTTGCAAACCTGTTAATTTTTCTGTTGAGCATCTCCTGTACATAGAATCAGCAATGAAATCAGGAAAGACTGAAGCGTATGTAATGGTGAAGAATCAGCAAAGGAACTGTTTAACCTGTGACTGAAGCTTTGGACAAAGGTCATGCAGAGCATTCAGAATGTTGAACCCAATCAGAGCAATCATAGCACTCAAGACGAGAAGAGTACTTAGTCAGCATTCACGAAACCGACATGAATGAACATGCAACAACTAGTAATGTTGAGTCAATAATTATTTCTACACCAGACAGCTCCAAACAGAGTATCAGTCCCACTTTTGCAAACAGCGTAATCTGGCAAATAGAATCTCTGAAGAAATCCACAGTAGCAAGAAAAAATTTGATACAACCCCATGCAGCTACGTCTTCCGACTGATTAAAATACTGGAAGAAAAGGAAGAAGAAAAAGAACAAAAGGAGAGAGCAAAACAAGTTAGCAAATGTAAAACAAAAACCGACCACGGTAAATGTACAACTAAATCACAGTCCATGAAAAGGAAATCTGAAGAGAGTGAAACATCAGAAGAGGAACATAGTGTTCAATTTCAAGATTCCTCAGATGATGATGATGATGTAGGTATAGGCCTAGCCCAATTAGTAAGTAGTGATGATGAGTCAAGTGATATGCTAAACCTGTCAAGTAAGAACAATGTTATTCCAGGTGCTTTTGTATTGGCTTTAGTTAGGAGGGCTGTCCCGGAAGTACCCGACCTAACAAAGACAACACAAATTTTGGGAAAAAACATCTTTATTTCCCTACATAGTCACCTTTCAGCTCGATACACTTTTCCCAGCGATGTTCAATACCCTGTTTATAGTGAGAACCATTGAGTTCTGCAAAATAGCCATCAACTGCAAACTCCACCTCTTCATTGTTAGCAAATCTTTTACCACCAAGCCATTTCTTCAACTTTGGAAACAGAAAATAATCAGAGGGAGCTAAGTCGAGCGAATAGGGTGTATGAGGAAGCAATTCAAACTTTAACTCATTGATTTTGGCCACAGCTATAATGGATGTGTGAACTGGTGCATTGTGTTGATGAAACTGAGCTTTCTTTTTCACTAATTGCAGCCGTTTTTGCTTGATTGCTTTTCCTTTTTGAAGATAATCAATGAAAATTAACTCCTGTGTATCACAAAAAACTGACACCATGACCTTGCCTGCAGATGGAACTGTCTTCACCTTCTTTCGAGCCGATTCTCCCCTTTCAATCTACTGTTTTGACTGTTCCTTCATATCAGGTGTGAAGAGATGGATCCATGTTTCATCCATGGTTATGAATCGACGCAAAAGCTTGGCTTTATTGCAGCAAAACATTGCCAAACACTTGACTGAAACATCTTCACGATGCTGCTTTTGTTCCATTGTGAGTAAATGCGGCACCCATGTTGCGCATAGCTTTCTCATGTCTAAATTTTCAGTCAGTATGCGATGTACAGCACTTTTTGAAATGTTTACGATATCTGCTAGCTCGCACACTTTCAGTCGACGGTCATCCAATACCATTTTGTGGATTTTCTTTACAATTTCTGGCATGGTCACCTCATTTGGTCGACCACTGCGATGTTCGTCTTGGCAGCTCGTACAGTCTTGCTTAAACTCTGCCATCCAATATTTTAGTGTTGTAAACAAAGGAACAGACTCCCTCAGAGTAGAATATAACTCAGCTTTAATATTAGTTGGACTATGACCTTTCAAATGAGCATATTGTATCACATAATGATGGCCAGTTTTACCCATGTTTACAAATTCGCTAAGAGAGTTCACTATTGATGGCTACCAAACAATTATTAAACAATGTAGTATCTTCAAACTTAAGCTTTATAAGGTTGGTACTTTCTACCATAGTCATTTGTTTGAAACAACACCTGCTATATATACATCAGGTCGGGTACTTATGGGACTGCTCTCATATATCAGCAAAAAGAAACATTGTTCCCTACAGATATGTAGGGAACAATGTTCAAGAAATGCAAAACCAATGTGAGAGGTAAAGTTGCAAATGCAACTTAGGAGGGGAAGGTGAAGATGCAAAAGCAGTCGGTCTAGATACATTCAAATTATAGAAAGATGATATTTTTGTGGCAGATTTGGGCGGTATAATGTCAGTTCTAACATAATCTAGTATTCAGAATACCTAGGACAGTGCGATACTACTTTTCACATAAAATTGATGTTAAAGAGAAGTAGGCTAGTCTAATACCATATCAAGTACAAATAAGGTTAATTTGTTTTCAAATCTGGTTACCATTATTGTATTGTAGACAATATGATTAATCTTAATAAAAGTGAATAATCATAAGTAATACCTTAATTGTTATACATGTCCTAAATGTGCATTGTGGTCAGGTACTAGATCAGTATCTGTTCAACAATTGGGACACGTTGGTCAACTATCAGTGATTTATCACTTTCTATTGCAATTTATTTATTTTTGTTATGTATTCATTATTTTTTTATACTTTAATTCAATAGGTAACTTTTGAAAGAATCAATTAAGGCTAGCTGTAATTCCCAGATGTCAAAATTACAGAACTGAAAAATTATTTACCAGAAAAGTTTCACTAAATGGTCCAATACTGGTGTGTGAACCCTACATATTCTATACCAAGTTTTAAAAATTAAAAGGAATGCTTTAGTAACTTGTAATTCAAAATATCTCATAAAAGATCATCAAGAAAAGGTGAAAGTCTCCATTGCTAAGCCAAAGGTTTGCTGTTAGAATTTTCCACTAAAATTGAAAAAATGTTGATACAAACAAGGATTTGTAAGCTTAACAAGATCATTTGTTAATTCTTCATTTAGTTGTTCAAAACTTTCCTGATTGTTACCTCACTCCGATACCTGTGGTTTGTTCCCAACCGGAGGTTACAGTAGATTGACCAAAATACATATAAACTCTCCGAGCCCAGCTCATTTCTTCATACACTAAACTGTAAGGATTATTAAGAATATCTAAAATAAAATGAAATTTTAGGACTGAAACACATACAACAAAGGTTCTATAACCAGGTGCAGGAATGTGTTTGTGGTGGCTAAAGCAGATATTTTATAAACTTCATGAAACTTAAAAAATCTTTTCCAAAACTGCAAGGCTTAAATATTGGAAAAAATGTTTTATTTTGAGTTAAAATTGCTCATTTTTGACCATACGTTCCTCTTTATACACCTCTTATTAAAATAGCATGATTTTACTTTTAGGGAAATCTTGACACTCAGTTTTTGAATCCTATGCTCTAATCACTTTATTTTTCTTTGTGATTAGAGTATATTTTATAAAAGTAGTTTCCACAGTTGCAAATGAATATCAGATATGATGGTTGCTAATGCTCATGAACCATACATCATTTCCACTCATTCCAATAATTAGAGTGTTAGTTTATGCTCCCCTTATAGCTTGACAAAGGAGTAAATAGTCCCTGTTCATAATGGTATCTTTCACCTAGAACGCAGCAAGTGCTCAGTCTATGGAGATATGCTGCTAAGCAGTTGTGTTCAATTGTTTATCTTCAGACTTGATTTTGAATTATTCTGACTATTCTAATTTAATTTTCTTTGTTTGATTTTGAGTACCCTTCATTGACAACATCTCATATTGTTCAGTTAGTGCAGTTCAAATATGGGACGAAGTCTACTGGAAAGTTCATTTGTTTTCCAAGATTCTGTAACAGGTTCAGAGAATGGTACATACTTTTATTTTAGTAACACATGAATACCAGATATTCCACAGCAAAAACAGCATTGTACTGTTTTCCCCCAATTTTTTTGCTTCAAACACAGATACAAAATCCCAAATAGTGTCAAATGGCATAGGCAGTGGAAAGCACTATGTTCACAAGGTTTTGTTCAGCAAAGAAGGGTCTGAATGCTAATATTTCATTCATTAAAACAAGACCACAGCATTATAGTGGTAGGTTCAAAACATCCAAATGTAATTGTCATTAATAATCAGCCTCCTAGTTAGAAAAGCCCTCATGAAGTCATCTCCATACTTGTCAACCGTTACGGTTTGCCCATAAAATGTATGGCAGCAGAGGTATTTTTACAACTTTGTGTGCAGATTCAAAGTATTACAGATTTTTAATTTATGAAGATTGAGAAGCTAGTAACAGTGATGTGTCATAATTTAAAATAAAGAGAGTTGGAGGTTGTTACACTACATCACTAATGGTTCTTACTTTGAATGCGTTTCTGGAGAACAGTTTCCTCCCATCGTCAGCATGTTTCCAATATCACTCTTAGTGATGTAGTGTAACAACCTCCAACTCTCTTTAGTTTATAATGCAGATTTTCACCACAGACGTGACAAAGCATTAAATTCTATTGCATTATATTGTAACAAGATTTAGACTGATTGTACTATGCTAATTGGTGAACAGTACTATGATAGGCCAGAGCTTGTGTATGTGTCCATCGTTTGTCCATCACGATTATTCTGTGGTGTAGTGGTTACCATGCTAGCCCGTGGGTTCAAACCAGTGGAGGGCGATGGATTTTTTTGGGCATAAAAATCCTTAGCATGGCTTTCTTCAGAAGTGAAGTAAAGCTGATGGTCCCATGTCGTAGATTTACGGCATGTAAAAGAACCTCAAGCCTGATAAAGAGGCCTCTGAGCAAAATTACTGGTCTTTCACGCCCAATATAGAATGGGACACTACGGACCACAGTAGTTGAAGAGCATCCATAAATAAAATTCAATTTAATTTTATTTGCCCCTTCACTGGGCTGCAACAAAATGTATAGTGTGCAGATTTAAAACTTGACTGCATCACTAGTGACATCTAGTAATCAGCAGCAAATGGGCACGAACATTCATTAATTTATGACATTAATTGTAAAGTTAACTCCTCTGTGTGAATTGTTTATCTTATTTGGATTATATGGCTGTGGGATATGTCTCCCATTTTTGAGACAGTTTTTGTCTATATGTAGTTGATGTTATGAAGTGTAAAATATGGACTAAAAATCTGTGTATAGACTAGGAAGTTACATTGTTGCTTTAATGTGTGTTCATTGTGGTGCCAGGAAGAATTTCAGCATGTGTGACAGAAAGAAGCAGTGCTACCAGGTCTTCAAGGACTCGTATAAAACTGAATTCCCATTTACACATTCTAAATTTCATGTAATTGCAAAATTATTGCACTTTGCTGGACAAAGAAAAAAAAGTTTTACAGGTTTCAATTTCAGGAAGTTAGCAAGTATTTGATTATGAAGTTCTTCCATTAGTTCAAAAATATTTCAGAAAATATTATATTTTGTATTTTATTCCTTATGAGTGACAAGCTTTTCAGATGTAGGAAAAAATAGAGCATCAATTTAGTTTTCCAAATACACTTTTTAAACTGTAAGGAACACAGTTTGCAATAATCCATCCAGCACTCTCATTCCCCTCTTTGTAAAGCTGTTTTAATACAGCACTTTGAACCTCTTGTAATGTTTTTCTCCTTGTGAACTAGTCATTAACATTTTTATATATTTTTTAAATTAAAATAACTTGAATAACTAATAATTTAGCTACATTAGTAGTATTTCTGAGTTACATATCAGAGTCTTTGCTACATTTTGGAAAATGCATATTTTTAGCTTAAACCTTTTTTGTCAAAATGTTTAAAATAATTTGAATGTTTATTATAAGTTTTTTTAGCTAAGTGGTACATTCTTTCAAATGCAATTTGATATTGCATTATGTTTAAAATACAAGCAGCTTTTAATGTGGCATTTTCTTGTTATTAAGCATTAACAAGAAGATCTCTGCTAAAGTAAACCTCAAGCTTCTGTCAGCCATCTGATAACTTTGTTCCAATACCTGCATGTAGCGTTAATCGTAAAATTGATGTTTTGGAACTTATTAAAGTATGCAGGGAATAAATGAACTAAAAATGATAACTAGAGACAGACAAAATATGAAGAAAACTTTGCCAAAATATTATGAAATATATATTTTAAAGCCAAAACATTTTATACTTAAGGGTTTAGAGTAGGTTCACCATTTGTTTTGTCCTTGCTGAATCCAATTAGAATATGCCACTAAAAGTGCTGGTTTGTGAAAATAAAAACTCTTCAAGAATAAGAACAGAGAACATTTAATTTTGCACACGACATCAGATAGAGGAAATGCTACATTTTTTCAACTGTATCTGACTTGTTGGAAAGGTAGTGCAGGTTTTTCCACTGTATTTCTTCAAGAGTACTAAGGTCTCCTAAATGTGTTTCACAGAAAGCTGCCCAAATAAAATATCTGGAAAGCCCAGTTTATTGCTAACAGGAATTATTTTAAAAGCAAAAAATCATAAATCTTACAAAATATTAAGATTTTACCAAAATATTCTGAAATATTAAATTTTTTGTCAAGTGCTTATAATTCCACATACTACAAAACATAAATATACTTGTTTTTATAGTGATAGAAGCATGCTTTACAATGTAACATTGCATATTTTGCCTGTCTCTGATGATAACTAATTGAATGAAGAAAATGCAGACTCAGTTCTGCTGCATTGGAAAAAGACTACAGTGATAGCAGTGTTAGTGACGTATGCCAAATCTGTGAGAATGTAAGAGATACAGCGATTGCATAGAAGTTAAAGTGTTTCCTGCAGAAATATATTTTTGAATGACAGTTCACGACAATATGCTCCAAAAACATATCTGTTGTTTACATTGTGATAAATGAAGCTAAATGTGCTGAAGAACTGAGGTTAAATAATTATTAGACATTGGCTCTGTATGCAGATGTATATTTAGTTTGCTTTTACTTATTATATGGAATTAAATTTTGCAATATGTTTCATCTTCTTCTATGCTTGTATGTAAAGTTTTTATTTCTCATTTTTCTATCCATCAAGCATATAATACATGTATTTTTAAATTTTTTATTTTAAAATTAGTCACAAAATGTCCTTACTATGTAGGTTCAGAGTAAACTTGAGAGTGTTCTTTTAAAGAATGCAGGAAAATTAACGGTAAATTGTGCAGTGTTTTAGAGAGAAATCCTGGCATTAAAGTTTTGTATTCTGTGGATAAAATACACTAAGACTCTCACTAATCCAGCCGGACTTGCACATATGGGTGCCGGATTATTGAGTGTGTCTGAAACTTAGTTGAAACTCATAGGGACTATACTTTATTAAATCAAAATCATTTTCATAGAAAACTAGGTTCTCGAGTATGTATATATACAGTAGTACCAATCACTATGAAACACGTCCTGAATTTTTAGTTGTCACAATGATGCAGCTTCAGCACCAGCAGAGAAATCTCCATGTTCTCTCCTCCTATGTCTTCTTCATCACTTTCATCATTACTTTCCTGTGCACTTTTGATCAGTTCTTCATCTGTTAAAGTTTGATCTACCTCACAGTTTTCCTCACTTAGCAACACTTCTCCATCAATTTCTCCTCCTCCTGTAAGCTTGTGGAACATGTCAGTGTACAAACTGTCAGCAATTGATGATTCTGCATTGACTGCCTCATCACCATCACTCAGTACTGGCTCCAACTCTGTTTCAATGTTTGGCTACACTTGTCTCCAGCAGATATCTTCCTGGAGAACATTATGCAACAACCAGATACATGCAGTACCGATGTAATGGTGGTAAAGCTGTTGCATTATAAAGCATGCCACTGTTGTGTGTCATCAAATCAGGAGAGCTCCAGTAGTTGAGGTTGCTAAGGCATGGACTCATAAACAGGTCTATGGTTCAAATCCTGCCAGACCATCCTCTCTGACAGGTTTTTCTCAGTCCTCATAACTGGCAAATACCAGGGAGTTACCCTAAGACTTAGGCCTGGAACATTTTCTTCCTCAATTATTTCATTTCATGTATCATCAGCGTCCACCATTTGTGGTGCCATATGCAGTAAGAATGGAGTTAAAAACGCTACTAAAAGTATACCAAATGAATGATACTTTGTTGATGTTCGGTACTGAACCAAATGTGGGCCGAATTACCAAGAGGCTGGACTAGTGAGGAACGGATTAGCGAGAGTTTAGTGTATTTCAAGGTGAAAACGTAATGCTTCCTGAAGAAATTTCCCCAGAGTTAGTAAATGCTTTCAAAGTTTGCCCAATAACATTTGTAGACATGGAAAGATCCTTCTCAGCTTACAAACTTGTTTTAAGCAATAAACGTCATAAACTTACATCTGAGCATTTGGAGAAAATGATCATTGCATACTGCAAATCAAATTACAACAATCGGAATGACATCTAAGGAAGGTGTACATTGTAAATACCAAAAAGTATAGGCTTTAATGTAAACAATTTTAGTGCATATTTTTTAAATAGATCATATTTTAAAGATTTAGATAGCATAAATGTATGCATGTTCTACATATTTTTAGTGCATACAAACCCAATGTCTAGTGATAAATAAAACTAAATGTGCTAAGATTATAAAGACAATTGCAAAGAGATTTGAAGAACTAAGATTAAATAATAGTATCCCACAAATTGACATGTGTTTGATGAAACAAAGATAGCAATTAATTGCTAATGTGCTTGAACTTTTAACTGTGTTACAGTACTGCAATCTTTTAACCAGATTACAAGTTTTTGAACTGACCTACAGAGTGATATGTTCAAATTGCGCATTTTGTGGAACATAGCTACCTATCTTTAGAGGTGTGTTAGTTTACTGTTGTGTTAAACTATTCTATACAGCAATGAATGAAAAATGCTGAATGTAAATGTTTCATATTTATGTATATTAACTTCGTGTATGTTACTTCCTCAATGTTTTGTGACATCGAGGAGAGTTTGATACTGTGAAGTGATTAAACATGTACAGAATTAAATAAAGAATAAAAGTATCTGTTTCTAATCACTTTTAAGAAGCTTACATGCCTTACAACCTGTGCAATTTCTACTCTGAAATCAAAGAGAACTTCTGTCCAGAATTTTTGAACAGTTTGCTATCAGTCGTACAGAAAACACTTGTTATTGCTTGTATGTGTCCTTGTGTCCATGTAGTTGTGAACCGTATCTTGTAAAGCTGCTATATTCAAATGTAAGCATATGAAGGAAAATTCATAAGTAATACACAGGTTGACAATAATGTGGATTGGATGATGCAATACTAGTGAAAATTATATCAGTTGCAGTTGAAGGCTTGAGAAAGAAGCACATGTATTGATTGTATCAATAGTGTACTCTATATTTGTATGAGCAAGGCTAGAATTGGAGCTTGCACGTGTGTTTTGGGTACTGTGACTGTTGAAGATCAGAGGTCATATATTAAGATCAAAACTTTATGCGGCAAAAATCCCACAGAAATCCTTGGTGCTTTGAGTTTGTGGTGACTTTACAGTGGATCATAGTACAGTTTCTTGTTGGGCTGATTGTTTTTTTGGTGCTTATGTAAGCATAGACAACTACCCAAGACAGGAAGCCCAAGAGCATCAACAGATGAAAGAAGTGTGAAGCTTGTAGCAGATGCTCTTGAAGATTATCAACATGTGAAGAGCTTTCTAGGGCCACGGGAGTACCAGTAACATTAGTATTCCATATTTTGATGAATGATTTAAAGAAGAGAAAAATTGCTGCATGATGGGTTCCTTACTGCTTGACTGCTAAACAGAAGCGGAAACTCCTGGACATTGTAATTGTGCTGAAGGAAAGATTCGACATTTGTGGCAGTAATTTGTATCACAATAATGTAAATGCCAGAGTGATTGTAGTGTAAATAAGCATTATTGTATGACATTGATTTGAGATGTTTGTTAATTATAAGCATTGTTAGGAAATAAGTTTACACGGCCTCACTGAAACTGATAATAGGAGCGGGTAACAATGAGCGAGGGGGTGAGTTGTTTATCGATTATTAGAGACAAGCAAATGACGTCAGATTGGCGCGCTTTTCTTAGAACTGGAGGGAATTTCTTCCCTAGAGCATATGTTTTCATAAATTTTGATTGGATATAAAAATGGACGCTAATGTTGGCGCGTTTTATTAACCAATAGCAGCACGGTTATAATCTTTAGGCATATCGGGGTGTGGGAGTATAAAAAGCTAAAGCCAGAGGCAAGTATTGCTCAGTTCAACAAAATCATCCACGCGTTACACGTCGCTGAGTCCAACAGAATCATTCAGAAGTTAAACGTCGCTTAGTTCATCAGAATTGTTCGCGAGTTATATGTCGCAATTCTACAGAATCTCTCGCGTCTTAAACTTTGTTATAAATGTGAAACACGCGAATTAATAATGTGCAGTAAATAAGTGATATTAGAAAATATAACAGTTTCAGTCTGGCGTGTATCACGAGTCAATATGTGAACTTAATTAATTGTGACGGTAATAAAAGTGTAAAAACAAATTCTTTTATCAGTGTTATCTTTGAGTAACAAATCCTTTCCGTTTACACACCTTGTTCAAGAGATGTGCTCGACCGAGAAATAATAGCTAGCCGGAGGACAATGAACCCAACATTCAAAGTAGTAATACAATAACAGGCGCCCAGCAAAAGATAACACGAAGTGACCGCGACAAATTGGCTTCCATACATGGTGCATATAAACATGAAGTATCTTCCAACTACCTACAAACAATCCACTTCAAATTGAAGATGAGGTATTCTTGTATCAAATTCTCACTTTTGATGAAACATGAATTAGAGACTTTGAGCCAGAGATGAAATCACAATCCGAGTGGAGAGCTGCAGGTTCCCCTGACCAAAAAAACTTTGATGACCTCAAGCAAATTATGATCTTTGCTTATGATCACCAAGGAGTAATCATGACAGAACCCCATGTGAAAGAAGTGTCACTGGAGTGTATTGTTGTGATTTCATTTAAAAACTTCGCAGAAAAATGTACAAAAACTAAACTCAGTTGCTCATGGTTCGGCCATGCATCGCAGAGGTTGTAACCAAAAGTCTTTGCAATTATGGGTGGGAAGTGTTACCTCATGCGCCCTACAGTGCAGACATGAGTCCACCAGATTTGGGCTTATTCCCAAGGATAAAAGAACTTATATGTGGGTGATGGTTTTCTTCTCTGGAAGAGCTTTCTACCGACATTTACCGAGCTATTTGACAGATGAATAGAAATGGTGTCTTGAATGGAATAATAATGCTTCCCAAATGTTGGAGCTCAGTCATTGAGAAACAGGGAGACTATACTGAAGGATCACGAACAGATAATCTCAAAGAAATAAAGGTGTAAGTACAAAAAAAAAAAATCATGTGCATTACTTATGAAATTCCCCTGGTATACAAAGGTTAATAATAGAATACACAAGCAGAAACTTAATAAAGTGAAGCGATGAGTAACAATATTACATTGAGCTGGGTTTAAATACACAAACCCCACTAAAAACTTCATGTTTACCTTGTGTATCTAGAAACATGTTTTCAGAATAGTTATCCCAACTTCAGCTAGGTTCCGACTGCCCCATCATCACCTCCTGTTGTTATGCTACTATCTAGCGATAGTTGGAAGAAGCAACCAATTAGGTCCTCCTCCTCAGGGATTTCAAAGTTCATTACTCAGTGGCTATTTTCAATGGTGAAAATCTTCTCTCCCATGCTGTTATTTCTTGGGGTTGGCCTATGGCTTTGAGTAAAGTGATACTACTTTGAATATAATAATAATAATAAAAGTGTTGCATGCAATATGCATCAACATACAATATTTTAGCAAGCATAAGTTGAGTTAACATTTTTTTATGCAACCCTACTATTATAAATAGGTTGTTACTGTATTGAATTATAGTGCATAATTGGCTCATTATGGCACGCATGCTAATAATAGCAACAACATAGTATTGGTATTCCAAGTTTCTGTGGCTTATATAGAGAAGATGAAACCATTTTGTAATATCCTTTTCTCTGAGCAACAAAGATGTAAAAATCTCTGTAAATTATTAAATATAGAGTAATTAGGATCTGAATTTATAATTATTGTGCTCTGCTGATAACAGGAAATAACACAGTCTATAACACCTGCTCACTTCTCTCCCAGGAAGGGAATGCATGCAAGTACCTGTCTTGCTTATTGGTTTGGTATGCCAGGTAATGAATGAAATGCATAGAGAGAAGCAACGTCTCATTTACCAACATATAAAGACACACTCACTTATTGCAGCTGTGGATGCCAAATTATTTCGTGATTTATTTCCTACAATTTATACATTGCATAAAATGTTGTATCCAACTCTTGAATAATCTTAATATGACACACTTGAAAATTGTTGCATGAACATTTAGTGCAGCAAACATTAACGTGTACCATAATTAAGTTTATCCACTTGCACAAATTACTATTACGATACATTTTATTGCAGTAACATGTTATTCTGCACTTTGCTTCAAAGCTGGTTTGAACATGATTTTGCAGCTGAAACTGAGTTTTACCGGATCTGACATGAACATGACGCCCCAGATGACTGAATTTTTTGGTGGGTTTGTTATAGTATTGGAAGGAACTGCTGTTCAGTAGAGTTTTGCAAAAAGAGTGAAAAGTGCCATATCATATTCTCTATGAAATATTACTGAATACATGATGATGTATCTCCAACAACCATCCTTCATGGAGTCATGCCCATACCCAGAAAAAAATTTTGGGGAGGGTTTTCCATAACTAGATCTAAACCTAACAGTGCCCCACACAGTTACCATGTACCTACTCCATAGTAAATAGACGCTATGTAGATAAGAAAATTGCTTGGAGATATTATAGAGACAGGAAAATCTTATCAGAATGAAGATATTATACCTTACAGCACAAAACACCGAGACTGCTTCGAAAACCAGGATGTATGGTTACCTTACCTATATAAGGCGACAATATTAAGTGTTCCTTTTTCTTGTAAATGTGCTACTAGCAGTAGACCAACTGTTATCTAATGACATTTTCCCATATTGGTTTGATATGAATTTAAATAAATAAAGCTGTCAGAAGTTTTGGGGGTGGGGGGTTTGAACCCTAAAAAAACCCACTCTAAATATGGCCCTGAGTGGAGTTAACCACACTCAACTCTTGAAGTCTTATTTAAATACCCTCATGGCTACCTCATAAATCTGATTTAAATTCCTGTATACCTGCTTGAGTGCATTGTAAAGTTTAAAAATTCATATAAAATCAATGAATATAATTTCTTTCCTGAAATTTTGTGTGCATAATGCTGGAAGTATTAACATACCAATTTTTATGGCATAATAAGATTGTTGGGTGTTTAGTTGTCAAAGCAGTTCTCTAAATGAAGGGCAACACAACACTTTTTACTTTTGCCATTTTTTCTCCCTTACTGTGACATACAGCACATCTTTTTCTTCCATTTTTTTTGTTTCTTCTATGGTTGGAATGTGCATTGGAAAAATGGTGCATGTTTTAGCTTGCAGTCTCAATTAGGGTGAAGGTCAATCTCTAACATTAAACTCTGGTAGTGTTACACTCTGAATAAACTGATGATCGACTTAGGTTGTAAAGTCTGTGTAGTTTTAGCAGTCATCTTGTGAAACACACTGAGTAATCGAATATGTACATGTCTAGCAGACAGAAAAATATTTTTCAGTAACCTTTAGGTGTGCTTTGCATTATAGGAAACAAACCAGATCTTACAAATTGACATCTCCCATTCACTTCTGGTACTTAGGGCACACTTTGTTTTCTTTACCTCCTCTCTGAGTGTTTGACCTTTCCTTATCAGTGTGCCTATTGCTGTAATGTCAGCAGCTTCGTGTTCTATTGATGGAAAATAAACATTTTTGTTATATCATATTTTCACACAATACATTCATTGCAGACCATGACTCTTACTACGTTTCACTTTATTATGAGATATATCAGGTGATATATACTTTTAATTTGTTCTCATGGTATCATCCTCGTGAGTTTTTGCGTTCATTAGTATCCTGCAAATTTGAAGATGCCCATATATTTGTAGGTAAACTGAATATGTCCAACTTTTTTGGTAATTGCTAGAATACTATTTTGGAATTGTGTATGCAAATATGTTCTTCTGCATGTGCATTAATAAATGTGAATATCTTGTGATTCTTGAAAAAAATGGCATGGACAAGTTCAGTTTTGCAAAAAAGCTCTTGCCTCTGTTGTAGCAGTTTTAGTTGTTTCTCCAGAAACGTCAAACAACAATCTCGTAGCTGTTGATTCTGTTCTGAAGTCATTTTCAGCTTGATTACAAGTTCTTGGTTAAGATGATGTGTACCTCAACAGTCATCAATGTTCTTTTGAGGATCTAAAAGGCAGGTTTCTACCAATTGAATGAATAAGGTTAGCTAAATCATTTCACAGCTTGGTGGGGTCTGCTGTATTCTATTCAAATGACTTCTTTACATAAACTTCACAAAAGCTGGTTTTAAAAATATTGTGTTACATTCACATGACTTTCTCTACCCTCTGTCGTTCATTAGTGGTATACAAACTTCTTACAAAAGCTGATTTTTCCATCAACTTAAATTTGATAAAGACAAACCTTTGCAGAAACAGTTACACTACACAATTCTTTATAGATGGGTACAAAGGGAACAGTGATAGTGAAATGTTTAAGAGCTGGCCTGAAAATTGCATACTGTTTCCATGACATCATGAGAAAACTGAATATTGACATGGCTTTAAAAGAAAGACAAAGTATTGAACAATTCAAACCATCAATAATAGATATTTCAGAAATGGCTTATGCCCCCCCCCAAAAAGTATTTGAAACAAATTGTGTTTTTTAAACAGATTACATTTTTTGTGCAGTAAATTTTCATCTATTGCTTATCGTTCACCAGGAACTCAAGATTATATAAAATTTGTTTTAAATGAAGAGGACTTCACAAGCTATTCCCAGAAAATTCAAGATATACATTTTATTTGTCATGGAAATATCTTTAATTCACAACTGTTGGAGCAATTTTTGAGAAATTAAAAAATTTCGAAAAAATTGTTCATGTAATCGGTAGTTTGGGGTTGAGGGATTTTCTTGAAAATCTTTCTCTCTCATCTTTGAAAGATATTGAACTTAAATACCAAGTTTGGTACCTATCTGACTTTTCATTTTTGAGTTATGCCGTTCACAGACACATCTTTTTACTGTGAACAGCATACCTCAAAAAGAAAAGTTGTATAAATCACAAACTTGTATTTAGGTTCAGTACCTTCCAAAGATGTGACATGATTTTCATGAAACTCCCCCACCCCAAACCAAACTACCCTTTATATGGATTTTTGGTAATGTTTGTTTTTATAAAAACGAGCTCTAACGATTTTTATTAAAATGCCATAAACTGATAAACGTTAAGCAATAGACCAAAACATACTACACAAAAAATGTAGCTTACATTAAAACACAATTTATTTCAAACATTTTTTTTTTTTTGTGGCATCAGCCATTTCCGAGACATCCGTTATTAATGGTTCGAATTCAATATTTTGTGATTCTTTTTACGTATTTTCGATATTCAATTGTTTATCGAATTGCACGCAAAGAACATGGAATTTTAAGACCAATACATAGCGCCCAGTTCTTAAGCATTGGACTATCGCTATTCTATTCATATATACAACGAAATGTGTAATGTAGCTATTTTCAAAAAGTTTTATCTCGATTAAAATGAAGAAGATAGGAAAATAAACTTTCGTAAAAATAATTTCTATACCCACTAATAAGCGCTAGAGGATAGAGAAAGTCATGTGAATATAACAGTATTTTTTAAAAACACTTCTTTCTGGGCGGGATTCAGGGGGCCTCAATCGTAAAATCGCTATTCGTTTTTCTTTTTTTCCTTGTAATCATACAAAGAGAATAGAAGTTCAAAGTCGTAACTAGGACCCGGAAGTTTATGCATTTGCATTTTTTTTCCCATAAGGGTTATATATGTATGCTTACACATGTGTACGAATTATGCAATTTGCAGATATTTGAACGTCATTTTATCAAGCATATAACGACATATTTTGAAAACGCATATTTACAATATTTTAACTTTTTTTTTCATATGGCTCATTCAATTGACTATAATCTGAGAAGTTTATAATTCATTGGACTCGAATGACTATCAGACAATGAGTTAGACGACACTCTTGTTTTCATAACTCCCATTTTTCATTCTTACCAACAGCCATCACGTCACTGGAAGTTGTAAGAACGGTTTTAAATGAGTGACTGTTTGAAGAAACATATTCCACTGTTGTGCTACTTTTATAAAGTTCGCAATATCATTTTGTGTTGCAACATATTGTAATTCCCCATTACTGTGTAATCCCATGATGTCACGAAAACTAAATAAAGTACCTACTTAGAAATCTGCAAACTAAAATCTGTACCTGGTAATATAGGACAAAAAGAGAAAGCGAACAATATTACTTCAAAAAAAAAAAAACTTGGTTGTAAACAGATTTGCGATATTGGAGACATTCTCGAAGGAAAATTACCTTTCACACCAAGAGACTCATCTCTGCGGAGCAGTTATTTAAATATGCGTCCGTAAGCTCCTGTGACATAGAGAGGTTTCTCACGTTACAGAAGTACTTTAGTTTAAAATTTGTACAAAGTGATGGTTGTGTACTGCAATTCATCGGTGTACTTCGGCAACGGGGGACATTCCTGCCTCGACCTCTAGGGAATACTTATTAATTTGTATTACCTATTAACTCACCCTTCTTACTGCCAAAGGAGGTTCATTCTTTCAGTTGAGCAGTGCATATTTGGAAGTTTTTTAGAGTATGAACTGGTCCTAGTCGTCACATTACGGCTAACTCTTTAAAGGATTTGACTATCGCTTAAGTCAGTTGTATTCCCTTACTCCCCTTGTACGTACAAGAAAATATGTCATAAAACCACTTCTGCCAATGTTTGTTTCGATTAACACGAAGGAGCTAGAAGAATAAGCTTTCGTAAGAATAGTTGGTTGAATGGGTAGAGAAAGTCATGTGAACATAACACATAAGATATTAGTGCTGTCGCTGCTCAGTTGTTACTCGCGATATCGTGGAAAGAGTGGAGAATTTCTAGGCCAGCATATAGCGATCCTGTTTTTGAACATGCGACTATCGATTTCCTCTATGTATTCTCCATTGTACCACAAGGAAATATCTAATGAAACTGTTTCTGCAAAGGTTTACCGGATTACCTATGAAATAAACGATAGTGGGTAGAGAAAGCAATGGAATATAATCATTTTTATTTTTTAATAAATTCCAAGGAAAGTGCTTCTGTAGCAGTAGTTGAAATCGCAAGGTATGTGTTCCAAAGAAGAAGCATTTTCTGTTAACTTCTTACATATACACTCCATCATTTATACATGACGATGCAAACCAGCAAGTGTATTTAAATTGAGTTTTTTGTTTTCTAACAATGTCCTTAAAGACGTACAGAAATAAATTGCATGAGCATTAGAAGCTGTAAGCTCCACTGTAGAGAAGTAAATGCAGATTATTTCCCCACGCTGTTCATCAAACTACCTAACCTATAGCCACTAACAAAAGTTTTATTAGACATCACATCTGTAGATTCATCAATTTATGGCTAATAATCGTCATTAATGTGTCGTCCTCCGTGGACTAGTGGTACCGTGCCCTAGTTCCCAAGGTGACGGGTTCAAACCCGGCAGAGGGCGATGGATTTTTTCGGGTGTAAAAATCCTTAGCATGGCTTCCTTCGGAAGGGAAGTAAAGCCGGTGGTCCCGTGTCGTAGATTTACGGCACGTAAAAGAACCTCAAGCCTGATAAAGAGGCCTCTGAGGAAAATTACCGGTATTTCACGCCCAATATGGAATTGGACGCTAAGAACCATAGTAGTTAAAGAGCGTCCATAAATAAAACTCAATTTATTTGTTTATTTGTCATTAATGTCTTCCAATAAATAATTTTCATATGGTGTTAACTCATTTGAAATGACATTCGCGCACTCCTTCCTATGCAGTCTCAAGTTACTGCTGCGCCACTTGCAGCAAAATGATGTCTGCACAATTCTGATACACGATCAATTGTTGAAGTAAGAGCTCCCTCACTAGCAGCCTACTATTTACATACTTAACAATGAAAAGACTTGAGAGCGAGATGACGCGAACAACTGTAAAACACTGATGTGTTTTTTTATTACCACCATGCTGAGTTAAGTCATAGGTATCTTTTAGCCTTAATATCACATTTGCAAAAACTACATTGCACTTTTGAAGGATCCGAGGGGACCTCCAAAATCTAGTCTTTGAACACATTGTCCAAAAGCGCTATTGATAGTAGGCGCCATATTCATGATTAAAACGTACTATTTTTACTTAGGTACGTCCAAAATAGAAAGAAAAAAAACCACACACACACACAACTTATTTACACTCTAATATAAGCACTTTATATTCACATATTTTTGCTTAATTTATTGGGAATGCCAGTACCGTACATACCAGGAACTACTCGGAGGAAAGTGAGCTTTAGAAATCTTGGAAGTGAAAGCTGATTTAGATAACATACTCGTCCAAGGTTATTTTTTCCTCTTTCCGTTTTCCGCAGAGCCCCCCCCCCCAAAAAAAAATTTAATATGCATATGTATCAGGCATTGAATTACTCCAACACAGTTCATTTTAAATGACATGGGAAATAACAATGGTGAATAATCGCAAGTCAAAAAAAATTACATTACGTTGGCGTATTAATACCATGATTGGAGAATATAAAACAGTTTCATAGCAAGTGGGGATTCACACTAACCATTTGTTCTCACACAGTAAAAAGTGTAGTTAACATTATACTATTTATGCTAGGTTTTGTGCAGGGTGTTTCTTAAATACACTAGATTTCAGGCTATAACATTTTGCGATTTTATATGGATAAATCCTATTGTGAATATGCTAAGCTTAGCCACAAACTTCTGAGTTAGCAACTCTGCTTTGTTATTTTCATTTCCTCTATTGTATTTGTTACCTAGTATGTTCCTTTTATGCTTCCGTCCCATGACATGGAAATTATCTTTACAAACTTCTGGTAAAATGTCCGAAATTATCCCCTTGTGTTTACACCTGTAGTTCCCTTAATCCTTTGACCTTTTATTCCAGAGTGTAGGTATATAACTCAAATTCTCTTTGCACTCTGTATTATTCATAATAGCACTACCGGTTGTACAATTGTCCAGTATTGAATATGCCTAATTATTTCAACGTATTTACATTAACACCCACAAGTAGGTAGGTCTGCATCAAGCTTGTGTGTGCTTCTAAGAATGATTATTGTTCCACAGAAAGATGCAAATCTAACTTTTCCTTCAAGAATACCTTAGGTTTCTCTACAGCTTTGTCTGAACCCAGGATGTTTTAAAAGAATTTTATTTTATTTTTGGTTTTCTACCTTGCACTACCCATTATGGACATTAAAGCAGATCTGATAGTATCGAAACCAAAACAACAGATTCAAAGGTAAACTTGTTGTCCCCAGTGCTGTAATGCTGCAGGAAGAGTGAAAAAAAATTGCTGATTAAAGGAACGGCTTCCTTCCGGTTCATCTGAGATAACAGTTTGCCCTAATTTCAATTCACTGAGCATCACGTGATTCTAATGAAAACTTCTCAGATAACTTTTCGGTGTTCAACATAAGATACATTTGCATCAAGCTGGTGTGTTCCTCAAGATGATAGTTGTTCCAAAGGAGGCAGATCTTCTACTTAAATATTTCTCCTCAAGAATAAATAGGTTTTACAGCTTTGAGCCAATTGTTTGTTTAAAAAAAAAGAACATTTCTTTATTTTGCTGATTTCCAACTAAGAGAAAAGTTGTGAGAGGAATATGCCAGTTAAACTATTCTGCTGTAGAATGAGCTAAACAGCAAATTAGGTTCGAGTATTATGCCAGTGCAGTATACGTCAAGCAGGAATCATATCTCACACCTACATTGTAGACTTTAAACAGATTGAAAAATAGCAAATACAAAGTGGTTCTACGAACCGAAAAATAAAATACAAAATTGTTCTACCGACTGCTAACGTCAGATAAGAAAATAGCTCAATCGCTATAAAGTCGTAGGCATTCTCTTCCAGTTCACTGGATTTCTCTTCACTTGTATCATTAGGATTTTTAATTATAATTGTTTCTATCATATCTGACACAATCCCATCGTGAATCTAATGTTTCTATTTCCTCTACGTGGGTACAGTAAAGTGCCTAGTCCTGGAAGTCACTACTTCAAGTCCCTTTTAGCTAATTTTTTAAGCCGTGAAACATCGCCTGAAATATAATGCTCCTGAATATGGCATTGTATTACAACTGAGATTGTATTTGTTTATCTCTAACCCATTTCTTAAAATTAGCACCGTTCACTTGCCCACGATAATCACCTTTTACAGATTCAGTTTTGTATGTTAATAATTATTCTTTCAGAAAACCTACAGAAACTACTGTAATCTCTTACCAGCATTTCCCTCAGTACAAAAATCATAATTCTGCAAACATCATCTTCTAAAAGTGAGTTTACGATCTTAGTATCCACTAGTTGGCCACGATATGAGTGCACTTGGAGGAGGACGCCACTGTTTTGTTGACTGCGTAACATCATCAAGGCTAGGGATCAGAGGAGCGAGGGACAAACCGATAATAGGAATGTACAGTTGCATACGTCAACCTCGCTAGTAAATGCAACTCGGAACTGTGGCTTTTTTAATTTTATTATTATTATTATTATTATTATTATTATTATTATTATTATTATTATTACCTAACTGTCGTTCCAATGCTCCGACGATTTGTTCTGTAATTGTTTAGTTTCACTTTCCACCGAACCCACTCATCGTGGCCGACTAGTGGGTATCTATGTTTCATCGAGGTGAACAATTGGTTTTCCCTCACTACGAAGCTCCTTGATTTCTTAAGAATCCTGAAAAACCAAAGCACAATATCTGGTCTCTCGGTAAAATGCTTCCGTTTATTTCTGCACATCCTCCGCCGAGAATTCAGCTTATACTTACAGCAGTTTTAGCAATTTCTCAATAGATCAGAGAAAACATGGTTTTCTTCTTGTTAGTAACAGCCTTTGGTATGTAAGTATTACGTTTTTCACAACAGAGAACTACCGGAATGTTCTATGTATCACACATAAGTCAAAATCATCTATGACGACACTTCAGACCTTCTTTGTCGATGCTTCCCAGGTGCATGCGAAGGAGATAGGAACCTTCTTGTTCTATGTCTCTGGTGCCGGAGTGTTTTTAACCAAGAAGCACGAGGTAAGGCAATAAAGAAGCTCTAACACTTTGTTGAAAAAGCATCAGTCAATGGCAATGTTATCCCCTTTCCGGTCCCTACACCGCCCCATGCGAATTTTCCACCGTTTGACCAGTGCTGCGGTTCATCTTGTGTTATGCTGTTCAGCAGTTGCGTTGCTTTTGCTTTCACTGTATCCACGGACTCGAATCTGGTTCCTTTGGGCGCGGACTTGACTTTCGGGAAGAGAAGAAGGTCGCACGGTGCTAGGTTCGGTGGATGCTCCATTATTGGAACGTTGTTTTTTGCCAAATAACTTTTCACAGATAGCGCGTTGTGGGCTGGGACATTGTCGTGGTGGAGCATCCATAAGGCATTCTTCTATAAGTCCGATCTCCTTCGTCACAACGTTCACGGAGAATCTTCAAAACCTGATTGTTAGTCTAACCTGCAGGCACTCAATCAATGTAGATAACCGCCGGATATGGGGAGATTATCATTGCTTTGAATTCTTATTTGCTTTTTCTTCCCGAGGGACTGGGGGTTATTCCAATGCATGGATTGTCGCTTAGTCTCTGAATCATATTGCAAAATCCAAGTTTCGTCGCACAAAATGACATTTTTTTAATAAATTAGGATTATTTTTAGTGTTTTCAAGAATATCAACACAGCAATTCCTTCGATGTTCCTTTTGTGTGGGTGTAAGGATTTTTGGCACTATTTTCATGCTCAGATCGTCGTGCAAAATCTGTCTAAACACTTTCCTTATTGAGGTCGGTAACTTCAGCAACTGCTCGAATTCTCAATTGGTCTCCTGGGGTAATTTTAGTGACTTTCTCCATATTCTCTTCAGTATTCACAGTCTTCCCTACGCACATTAAGTTTCTTAAATCCCTTGAAATCGCAACTTGCGTTTGAGATAACAATGATCAACATAAACTTCCGTCAACAATTCATAAGTTTCTGTGGCAGATTTTATGAGTTATGTGAGGAATTTTATGTTAACGCGTTGCTCTGCTTTAGCACTCAGCATTGCTTCGATGGAGCTCAGAGATCCACTCTAACAGATTAACTGCTGCACGTGAGTGAAACTTCTGTGACGGTGGAGGCGAGTCTACAAGTCAATGCCTTCGACGAGGCGGGAAATGAGTAAAATATTAGATCCAGTTTCTTTATTGCCTCACCTCGTAGACATTCCTGTATAATGCACAACTCTTTCTGTAGCACGGTCAGAGGAATAGTTAAGAGTGCTATTTTGTGATTCTTCGTCATACACTTTAATAACATTTGCTATAGGTAACTCTTTGCGCTTCACTGATAACAGTTTTACCTTTTTTATGCAAGCCATTAGGACATTCGCACATAAACACAACTGCTCCAAATGCACCTCATAAGATCACGACGGCAAAATGAGGGTTAGTTCGATAGGGTCAAAACTGTGCCTACCCATGATAGAGCTCAACTACTTGTTGATGGGATGGGGGTAGTAGGGTGGTGTGTGAGATCAAGGTAGCTTAGTTTGCTCTTCAGTGCCTGCTGACCAGAGTACAATGGCCCTTCTGCACTGCTGGTGTACTGAGTTTGTTTTGGGATTACTATTGTAATTTTGATTATTCAAGCATCTCTTAGAAGAAGTACTTTAAATATTTTGTTTGTTAACGATGGTGTCAATTGCCAGGATCATATCCGCGCCACCGGTGTGCCAGAATTTCCTCCCACAGGAATTCTTTTACATGATAGTGGACCTACTGAATGGGGCTGTCGCTTTTAAGTACACTTAAAAACCATCAGTCTGGACTGGACTTGAAGCTGCAACCTTGGGATCAGATGCCCAGTACCTAACCAAATGAGCCTCCCAGACCAACAAGCATCTCTTGGACGATTATATAGGAGCTCAGATTTTGCTGCTAGTGGAGTTACTCCTTTGTTACTGTCTTACAGAAGTATTAAAACATTATGCAATGTCTTTAAACAGATTATAATACCCTCTCTTCCTTGCCCCCTCAGTGTCGTCCAGAGACTTACTCATGGTTGGAATGCAGTAGTGCAGCATTTATCCAATTCTTCTCAATACGTTTTGTGGTACCACCTAATACCTTGGTTCCCTCTTACAGCCAGAATGTATGCAAGCCAGGCACTAGTGCAAGCACTGATGATGATGATTGAACTCTACCCCTTCAAATATAAGAAACTGTAATATTGAAGCAACGCATTCTCATTTTGGTTTTCTGTAACTCTTATACTTACAGTTTGTTATACCACATTGTAGCTATTAATAAACAGGTACCTAAATACAAATACTATACACATTAAAACAGTGTTAAACATTGAGGGAAGTAAGAAATTTAGTCAGTTCGTTTGGAAAATTATCATTCCATACATTTGTTTTATTTTATTTATTTAATGCACAGCTTTTGAGATCATCATTTAGATATAACAATGGTAATACACAAGTAAGTGGTAATGTAAAATAATTCATATACAAATGAGATAAAGATCTCAAAATAAATGCAAAACAAAACAAGAAATAAGGAAACCATTTTATTGTATGGTCTTCTCTCTGGCTTCGCAATATCTTTCAACCAGGGTTGTAGACATCAGATTGGAGCATTTTTAACATGGTCCGAGTCCATTGCAATGTTCTGGTTGCAGAGAGGCAGTCAGGAGACCAAAGTAAGTTGATACAGCACAGGTGTTTACCCAACAGTCTAATCTAAATTTTCCAGCTGCTTCTCTTCGTGGCCAGTCTGGTACTGACTATATCTTCTTTCCATTTACTGGAGCTAATATTATTTAGTAGTCAACAATTAACAACAGTTCAGAAGTAGGAATAACTTGTACACTATTTTCATTCTTCCAACTAACTAGACATTATACAACAAATTTTGATGCAGAAATAAAGGCTATACATTTTTCACTTCAACAACTTTTATATAGGAAAGATAAATTTCAAAAGAATTGTTATTCTTTCAGACTCTAAAGCAGCAATTTATGCTATAAACTCAGATAAAAAGATGTCCATCAAAATTAAAGAATGTCATCAAATGATCCAACAACTCCATAAGCTTCAGCAAATAGTATTATTGCAATGGATACCAGCGCGCTTGGAACTTCTGTCAATGAAACTGCCAATCTTCTTGCAGAAAAAGGTTCTAAATTAATCCAACACACCTATACAAACTTACCTTTTACATCTGTAAAAAGAATCATACAAAATAAATATAAAGAAAAAAATATGCAAGAACCACATAACAAAGCCAAAGATAAAAAATGGAGTATTATCATAAAGATACCAGAAATCATTCCTCAGATACCACATAAAACTTCAGTAGCAACATTAAGACTTATCACAGAACATGACTATTTAGCAAAACACTTAAATAAAATAGGAATTTACACCAATCCAAGTAGCCCTCTATGCAACAATGAAGAAGAAATAACTGAAGAATATCTTCAAACTTGCAAAGTACTACCTGCTGGATCCATCATAGAAAAATGTTGGAGTGCACGAGCACTAATGGCTTCATTGCCAAATGCCAAACATTAGACAACAATAACAACATATTATCTAGTAGAGATTTGTGTATGTCTCTTTTATTTTTCGTTGTATGATGAGTGATGCTTGCCTGTACCATTGTACCCCTCCATACATTTGTTATATTGACTAAATGACTCACTCTGCCCATTTTACTATCAGCACATGCTAAGTTACAGTAGTTAGTACTAGATGGTAGTTGTAGTGGTCTCTCAGTAGTGTAATGGTTATCACACCTGATTGGTTATGAGTCCTGGCTGGGAGTTTAGTCTTTGTGTACTCCTTTTAGCCTTTTGCTCCTATAAATGCTTAGAAAGTTGTATGTTAGTCATGCTGACCCATCAAATCCTAGATTTAGTATGCATTATTCAGCGATCCAGTTGGTATTCCCCTCACTTGGATAAATCTGTAAAAGTGACCACAGAATGAAGGTATGACCCCCATCAAGTGTTTCAGTTAATCCTGTTTCAGTATCCCCAATGCACACACTGCATATGTTCGTGATAATGATAAGGCAGCACTAGTGGAGTAAAGGAAGGGGAACTGATGAAGGGAACATTTTGCCCTTAGTAGAGACCTAATCCCCTCTCTTACTTCTGTTGTGACTACAGTGTGCTGCTGTTCACATGCAAGTGACCTCAGTTTGATACTGATTTAGCATCCTTGCATTACACATGTTAATATTAACGTATATTTTATCACAAGCAATAAATATTAATAGTGAGCTGTTCATGTGCATAATAATAACTATTATTATTATTATTATTATTATTATTATTATTATTATTATTATTATTATTATTATTATTATTATTATTATTATACTTTACAGGTTAAAACAGATTCTAATAGTGGAGTATTAGGCACCTGAACCTCTGATGTGATGACTTTCTCTATCCTCCAACGTTTATTAGTGGATATACAAACTAGTCTAACTGAAGCTTATTTTTATATCTACTTCATTTTAATCCAAATGGAGTTTTTGCAGAAATTGCTACATTACACATTTCATTATATAGATACAGAAGGAAACAGTGATAGTCAAATGTTTAAGTACTGGACAGTATATGCTGGCCTTAAAATTCCATACTGTTTCCATGCAATCACGAGAAAGTACTGAATGTTGAAAGAAATTTAAAAGAATGGCTAAGTATTGAACAATTCAAACCATTAATAACATATATCTCAGAAATGGCTGATACCACAAAAAAAGTTATTTAAGATAAATTGTGTGTTTTAAAGACATCTACATTTCTTGTGTAGTATGTTTTCTTCTATCACTTTTGTCATGTAAATATCTTTAATATATGGTATTTTAATCAAAATCGCTAGAACCATTTTGTAGAATATAAAACATTTTGAAAATCTTCCATGTAGAGGGCAGTAAACAGTGTGGGGATTTTCTTGGAAGTCTTTGTGTTAAATCTTTGGAATATACTGAATTTAAATACCAAGTTTGGTATTTATCTGACTTTTTGTATTTGAATTATGCTGTTCACAGACACACGCACAGACATGGACATTTTTTTATAAATGCTTTTTTTGGATTCAGGGAGGTCTCAAAAAATGTATTTCCGGTGAAATCTCGGTAAAAATTTTTTGGGTGGAATGCAATACCTTCTCTACTTATTACATATGTGGTAGAGAAAGTAAAAAAAAAGCATTTTTAGAAAAAAAATCCTCCTGTGAGGTGTGAACAGCACAACTCAAAAATGAAATGCTGGGTACAAACACTGAACTTGATATGTACGTTCAATATCTTCCAAAGATGTGATACAAAAAATTTCAAGAAAATGCTGCCACCCAAAACTACTGTTTACATGGAACAATTTTTTATTATTTTTACTTTCTCTACTACGTATAGTAAACAGGGGAAGTACTGTATTCCACCCAAAAATTCAATACCGAGATTTCACCGGAAATATATGTTTTGAGACCCCCTGAATCCAAAAAAGGCATTTTTAGAAACATGTTCATGTGTGTGTGTGTGTGTGTGTACAGCATAACTCAGAAACGAACAGTCAGATAAACACCAAACTTGGTATTTAGGTTCAACATCTTCCAGAGATGCGACACAAAGGTTTTCAAGAAAATCCCCCACTCCAGATTACCCTTTACATTGAACATTTTTCGAAAATTTTAATTTTCTCAAAAATGGCTGTAACGATTTTGATTAAAATATCATATGTTTAAGATATGTTCATGACAAATGAAATGTATATCTCGAATTTTCTGGGAATGTCTCCAAAAGTATTCCTCATTGTGAACGACTTTTGCACAACTGGTAAACCATAAGAAATAGACAACATTTTACTACACAAAAAATGTAGATATGGTTAAAATGCACAATATATGTCATATACTTTTTTTTTGTTGAGTGAACCATTTTCGAGATATTGTTTGTTATTCCCTTAAATTTTCTAATACTTTTCTCAAATGGAAATTTGTTATTCATTTTTTTTTGTCCTGGTAATGCAAAGAGAATGGAATACTCCAAATAGCAACCAGCTCTTAAAATATTTGACTATCACTTAAAGCCTATCATATTCCCCTTGCATCTACAAGAATATTAGCAATAAGATTAACATCTTGATTAACATGAAGCATATGGAGAATAAGCGTTTGTAAAAATAGTTTGTACAAGAGTAGAGAAAGTCATGTGAGTGTAACACATCAGATTTTTAAGCTTCTTATGCACAAGAAAGCCAGTACCAGCCTTATCTGATTTATCCTTATTACCACTGTAATAAACAGGATAATCCGTTTATCTATTTTGCCGTTTCCTTTCCACTTGACATATTGTTGTATTTATGGCTACAAGATCAGTGTTTGTATTTGCAATTTGTTCAGCTAGTTGTTGCAGAAGTGTATTTTCCATGCACCAGTAGAGATTTTACTATTAGTCTCTTTTACATGCTTAGATCATCTTCCATTAATCCATTCAGCACTTGTTTGTAGAGACTCTATTTTTCCTATAAACGGTAATCTTCGTGTTGTGTGGAAGTTAGTCAATTTAAACACTGACTTGTTACTTTCTCTACTATGTATAGTGAGTAGGGGAAGTATTGCAATTCAATATTGAGATTTCACCAGAAACACATGTTTTGAGTCCCTTTGATTCCAAAAAGGATTTTTAGAAAAAGTTCCTTTTGTGTGTCTGTCTGTGTATCTATGAACAGCATAACCCAAAAACGAAAAGTTGGATAAATACCAAAGTTGATATTTAGGTTCATTATGTTTCAAAGATGCAACATGAAGATTTTCAAGAAAATCCTCCCGCCCCAACTACCCTTTACATCGAACATTTTTTGAAAATGTTTATTTTCTCAAAAATGGCTCTAACGATTTTGATTAAAATATCATATGTTTAAGATATTTTTATTGCAAATGAAATGTATATCTTGGATTTTCTGGGAATGTGCCCAAAAGTACTCTTCATTCTGAATGTCATTTGCATAACTGGCAAATTGTAAGAGATAGACAAAGCTTTACTACACAAAAAATGTATATCTCGTTAAAACACACAATTTATGTTATATACTTTTTTTTTTGTGGAGTGAACCATTTCTGAGATATTCCTTGTTATTTGTTTGATTTTTCCAATACTTAGTGTTTCTCAAATGGGAATTTGTGATTCGTTTTTGTTTTTTTTATGTTCTGAATACATGCAAAGAGAATGGAATGTGCCACATAGCAACCAGGTCTTAAAACATTTGACTATCGCTTAAAGCCTGCCATATTCCCCTCACACCTACAAGAAAATTAGCAATAAGATAATTTCCGCAAATGTTTATCTTGATTAACATGAAGTAGATGAAGAATAAGAATTTGTAAAAATAGTTTGTACAAGAGTAGAGAAAGTCATGTGAGTGCAACACATCAGATTTTTTTAGTTATGCTGTCCCACACGCTCATGAATGCGCACACAGGCACACAAATCTTTTACTAAAATATACTTTTTTTTAAATTTTATTATTTTATTCAGGAGGTCTCAAAAGTGTAATTGCAGTGAAAATTCCATATCAAATCTTTGGGTACAATGCAATACCTCCTCTACCTACTAGGTATGTGGTGCCTAGAGAAAGTAAAAATGGAGCTGGTAATTAGGGCTAAAACAAAGGGATTCTTGTAGAAATGCATTTAATATACTTGGAAATTGAGTTTTATTTATGGATACTCTTTAATCGCTGTGGTTCTTAGCGTCCCATTCTATATTAGGTGTGAAAGACCGGTAATTTTGCTCAAAGGCCTCTTTATCAGGCTTGAGGGTCTTTTACATGCCATAAATCTACAACACGGGACCACCGGCTTTATTTCCCTTCCAAAGGAAACCATGCTAAGGATTTTTACGCCTGAAAAAAATCCATCACCCTACGCCAGGTTTGAACCCACAACCTTGGGAACAAGAGGTTAGCATGGTAACCGCTCCACCACGGAGGACAACAACATACTTGGAATATTACCATTTCCATGTTTATATGCATTAAAAATTTTATTATATGTTAGAAAACACCTGGACTATTTCGAAGTTAATCTTGATAAACACAGCTATAGGTAACACCAGAAGTAGACATCATCTAAGCATAACACAACACTACATTATTCAGCAAAAGCATTAAATATATTGAATCAAACTGTACAATAAATTACCAAAAGCTCTGAAACTTACCACCTCAGAGTGGTAAGTGACGTGATATAAAAAAGTTACTATTAGAGCAGTTTTTACTCAGTAACTGAATTCCTGGAATTATTTTGATTTATTATATTATTATATTAAGTACTTTAGCATCTTAAAAAAATGATATATCTTTTTAACTTAATTTGATGCATTACCTTTATGTACTTTACCTATGTATGTACTATTCACTTTACTAATGTACATTTTCAGTTTTATACTTTTGACAATACCATGAATTATTGTAATTCCCATGGTTGCTAATAAATCAAATTAAATTAAACTGAAATCAGAGCCATGAGAGTACTTAACATTGACTGTTGACCATTTTGAAGTCAGAAGTATAATACAGCCAGTGGCATAGATAAGGGAGGTGTCCAAGGGTCTGACACACCCCAAAATGGTGTGAAGCCTGCTAAATTATATATCCAAACATAATAAAAATACAGACTATATGTTAAGCCCTCCTTCAGGATAGAGAAATGTAAAACACACTAGCGGAAGTAATGCCAACGTGTTTTACATTCTGTCTTAAGCACTTTGGGGAAGTAGTACTAGTTCATGTGATCAGACTAGACACTCCCCGAAAAAAGTTTTTATCCACAGACTGAATACAGCAAACAGTGCCTAACATTTATAATTAGAAAAACACCCAAATTACTGAATGGAATTAAACAAATTTATAGGAACTGCAAAAATTAAACAATAATATTCATGAAGAGTGGATGAATACCAAATGCAATAATTGCAGTGGCAATTGAAGCTGTAAACAAGCAGGACAGAATTTCTAATGATGAATGGTGGGATGAGACATGTAGGAATATAATCTTGCAAAAGAGTGAAGCAAGAAAGAAGTCAATTCAAATGAAAATGAGGACACATTATGAATTCTAAAACCGGAAAAGAAAAGAAGCAAATGAAATCTGCAGGAAGAAAGAAAGAAAAAAAAATAGTGGTTAAATAAAAAAATTAACCAAATAGAAAATAGTATAAAAAAACAATAATGATGGTTCTTTCCACAAAGTGTAAAAACAAAGAAAGAAAGGCAATATCCTAATACAGCAAACTGCAGTTTTGAATAGATGAGAGAAGCATTTTAGTAACATATTCAAGAAAAGGGTGATGAGGTAATGCCTGTAAATGATGAGTTGTAATTACTTAAATAAGAAACAGTTTAAAAACAAACAAAGCTGCTGGTACTGATAACATACTATCCGAATTAACACAAAATGGTGATCCTAAGTAAATTACTGGTTAAAATCTAGAACCAGAAGCAAATACAAGTAAACAGAGTGAGTGAATTACCCTCCAAATGTACAGAAAAGGAGACAGATGGGTATGTACCAGTTATAGCCTTGTACTATGCGATCTTCTAAAGTTTTCAGCTATATATCACATGAACAAACTTTATGTAAACTGGAACATTACATTACCTATTAGGAGGGAAAGCTCTAACTTCATAAAATTTTATTAAAATAAGGAAGCGATTGGTTGTTATTGCAAATATGTGCTGCAATGTGCAGAATGTTAACACTGGAGTTACCCAGGAGTCAATCTTGGGTCCATTTTTTGTTTTGTTTTAGCAATTAATGAAATGGCTTATAAACTGCCACAAGATGTTATCATGTATGCAGATGACATTACTTAATAACTTCACACTCAGATTAATAATCAGTTAAAAATTCTTTCTTTTTGTAAAACTAAAGCCACTCCTTTCACTGGATACACTCAGACAGGTATATTTTGTGCTATTCAAAGCCCACATGAATTGAGGAGCATTTTTTCAAAACTTGATAAATGCAATTTTTTTTAAATGGAGTTATAAGCTAAAGGAGAGAAACAATGTAAACCTGCTGAACTATGCTACAAAGATCTCACCCTGTTTCATCATCATGTGACATCTTTAAACAAGATAGACCAAGATAAATTTCTCTTAAAGTTTATGACTATTACTTCACTTAAGCACAGAGTAGTGAATAAGAAAACAAAAAGGAAGAAAACAGTTTCAGTAAAACATAGCATTAGGAAGAAAAGTGGGAGAAAGAGCCTGTCTGTACTGCTACTTTTCAAGGAATTTCTGGCATGCCAAAAGACAAGATTATCCTATCCAGCAAGCAGGTTTCACGAAGAAGGGAAGTTGCCAAAGGAAAAGAGAGGCAGAGGCAGGACAGGAAAGGATCATAAGGACTTAATTATTACCATTAAGAGTGACAAAGAAATGCATGTAGGGAGAGTCATCTTGGCAGGGGTAAGTCTAAGAGGGGTCTTTTTACCTTCAGAACTCACAGTCAATAAGATGTGGAAAAGATTTTGCAAAGAAAGGACTCAAACATTGCTCTTTATCAAAATACAAGAACGTATTTTATAAATATTTCAATCTATCATTTGGACACTGCACACTGATACATGCTCCACTTTTAAGTTTGGTGTCATGAAAATAAAATCAGAGAAGTGTTTGGAGAAGAAAAATGAATTAAGAGTTAGCCACACATTGCGCAAACTTTGTGCACAGTAGTTTTATAGAATAATGAAAGAAGAAAATCCAGATGTCATTAAGATTGACTTCAATATGCAGCAAAATCAGCCACTTCCAACACTGTCAGTGAGCAAAATTTTCTGTGCTAGGCAAGCATGGTTATACAATCAATGCATCATGATCCATGTTAATGAACAAAGAAGGAAGATATTGCTTTCTATACCTGCCTGGAAACAGAGTGTTCAAGAGGATTTAACCAGGTTGCATCGGCTTTGCTGGACTTTCTTTTTGACTTAGAGAAGAAGTTGCCAAGTTATGGTCCCACCACTGTACACCTATTCTCTGACTCTTGCAGCAGTCAAAATAAAAATAATTCCATGATGGCGACACTTATAGCATTCTTGGAAAAGAGTTCAAGATCCAAGAATATTCTTCATTTCTTTCTAATCCGGCGACATAGCTATATGGGTACAGACCGAGTTTTTGATAGAATTGAGAAATCATACAGAAAAAGAAGAAAGCATTTTGTCTCGTAAAGAATATTAAGATATCTTAAAAGAGCATGGTACCCTGAAAAATTTCAACAAAGTCTGATAAATTAAAAACCTAAAGGATAGTACAAAAGATGTACTAAAACCCAGGTTACCATTCAAAATGAATAGTCAGTGTGTTATTGCATACAAGAAAGTAGAGAACAATGTTAATGTATCAGTGAAAGGCACATACTTCAGAGATTCTGTTGAGGTTCAAGTTCTTAGAAAAAAACCCATCCCTCCAGCACTATTATCGTCCATTGTTCTACCAAAACAAAACATGGTTAGCAAAGAAAAGAAGAAGGACGTTTCTGCATTATTAAAGCATTTTGAAATTCAAGATGATGCACTTGCATTCTACAAAGATGTTTTAGGGAACAACTACAAATCTGACCTTGTCTCGGTATCAGGCTAAGAATGCTCAATATTCTATAAATGATACATGACTTTAGTAGCTTAGATTATTGTTCTATGTGCACTATTAAGGGTAAATCATTGCACGTTAACATATTATTAATTTTGTGTTATGCTTTTGTTATAAACTGTATTTATTCTCAATAAATCGATAGAATAAAATTAAAAACCAAATGTTAAATAAATATTTAGTATGTAATAAATGATAGTGCAGTCAATAATAAACTGTAAAACTCATGTATGTATAGAAATTATTGTAATAATAAATAAATAAGTAGTTGCATAAAAATAAAGAAACAAATGAAACTGTACCACATAATTAGAACAATTTTTTCTCTTACGTAAACATGCATTTATCAACTTTTGAAAAAACCTGAATAAATCATCCTATAATCCTACAAAGTGCAAAATTTGTTTCAATTTATCTTACTAGGAGTTTTATTTAAAACAATAAGATCTAATGCTGGAGAAAATATTAAATTCTTCTAATGTGTCTCTCTCTAGGTCAAAATAAAAAAACTTCAATATTCTGCATTCATTGATTTTTTAAAAAAATGCTCCTTAGTTATGGAATAAATTTATGTTCAAGTGATGTGCATAAAATTCTTCCAATACAGAAAAAAGCACTGAGAATACTTTTCATTAAGAAGAGCAAACAACCACCATTTTCCAATAAAAGGTCATGACTGTATACAATCTGTTTATGTATTGATCACTAATCTATATTAAAAACTAATCTAAATCAATAATTTCCAAAAACTGAATTTCATAAGTTCAATACAAGAAACAGGCATAAATTGGATTATCCGAGATGTAGTTTAACTCCTAGTTTTAACATTGTTTTTTTCAGTGGTATTAATATGTTTAATAAACAACCAGAGGCAGCTAGAGATGTTTCAATTAATAGACTAAAAGCATGTATTGACAACTGGCTTGGAAATAGGTTCATTTTCTTCAAATAAATGTATGGTGATGCAGATATTGTGTTGAAATCTGACCCATATATTTCTGTAAATATGTAACTTTATTTTGAAAATGTCATTTCTGGATACATTGCTGCTCTCTGACAAATAAATAAATAAATTAAATTATAACATGTATTATTATTATTATTATTATTATTATTATTATTATTATTATTATTATTATCATCACTACCACTTTATTGAAAACATAGGATATACTTGCCATTGTACTAGACAATAAACTAACCCAGATTATTACAAATAAACTAAATGACTGTCAGTCATGTTTTAGATCTGACTGCTGAACAACCAACAGTATCTTTACTGTGGGACAATTATTTAGAAAAATGTTATTACAATATTATTTTATTTAATAACTTTGTGGATATGCAAGCATTTGTTAAGGTTTGCTACCATTTAAATAACAAAAAAATAATGCTCCTTAACACAGAAATAAATTAGTAGGAAGCAGAAAAATAAATATAAACTGTGGAGGATTTTATTTAACTAGGAGTAAAATTAAGTAATACTCATGGATGGAGAAACAGATTCAGCTTGTGAGCAGCAATCAATTCAGTAATGAAATGTTTTAATATTAGCTCATGCTGAAAATGTGAAATGGTTTTAAAAGGTGAAATCTGTCATATGTGAATGAGCTTCAGGGAGAGCCAAAGGATTGATAACATTTTAAAAACAATTTTGTGAAGTATTGTTGAAAGTATCTTCGAACACAGCTGATGCACTTCTTGAGTACCTAGGAAAAGTAAGAAATGAGGACAATATTGAGCATTGGCATTGGCTACAGCCATTGTAGGGTATATAAACAGCTCATTATACTCTTGGTGTTGGATATGTTATTAGTTAAATAAAGAAGAAGAAGAAGAAGAAGAAGAAGAAGAGGAGGAGGAGGAGGAGGAGGAGGAGGAGGAGGAGGAGGAGGAGGAGTTCTTGGTGTTGGGTATGTTATTAGTTAAACAAAAAAGAAGAAGAAGAAGAGTTCCTGGTGTTGGGTATGTTATTAGTTAAACGAAGAAGAAGAAGAAGAAGAAGAAGAAGAAGAAGAAGAAGAAGAAGAAGAAGAAGAAGAAGAAGAAGAAGAAGAAGAAGAAGAAGAGGAGGAGGAGGAGGAGGAGTTCCTGGTGTTGGGTATGTTATTAAACAAAATAAAAAAAAAGAAAGAAAGAAAAAGTTTTTGGTGTTGGATAGTTTATTAGTTATGCTGCGTATTTCATAATTGTATGACATGTTCAATGCCCTTGAGCATTGCTCACAGTGGCGCAAAATAAACAAACACAAACAAACAAATAACATTTGGAATGGGAAATATTCAAATAGAAATAATACAGTAAAAGGCTTTGAAGAGGTGTTACACAATGATTTGTCATGGAGAGAGAATTTATGGGTAATCATGAATGAGAAGACCTTTTTGATACTATTGAAGGATTTAAATACAGAATGGCACAAGTGAAGCAAAATTAGAAATTTGATAGCAATAAATAGAGAGCGTGTTTGGTAATAAGTAACAAATCAAAACATTACAAGGATATCTGGGTTATTAAAATGATTAGGTTTTGGACTGTTGAAAGGATAGGAGTACAGTAACTTAATGTAAACCTATTGCATTAACTGTTAATAGACGTAAGGCTACCGCAAAATGGCTGGGGTCTAAATGTAATTATCTTGACACCTACCGACACGTGTGACCGAAGTCGTTAAAACACACACTCGTAAATGGGATGGTCCTCCCTAACCGAGGTCATTTCCAGGATTTGGTCATCCTCATAACTGGCAAATGCTGGGGAAGGTATCCTAAACTCAGGCCTGGAACGTTTCCTTTCCCAAATATCATTTCATTCCATATAGGTGCGTATGTGGTGCATACCTACATCATTAGTGTCCACCGCCTGTGGTGACGAATGAGCAAGGACCCGTTAAACACCACCAAAATAAAATCTAGAATCTCATAAACATTTACATTCAGAAACCAATAACATCCTATATATCAAAATAGTCTGAATCTAATGCATTCAAATGGTCATTACTGCTAGGTAAGAACCTTTAAGTTTAAACAAATAAATTCGCATCAAAGCAGAAAGGAAAGACTGCAAACATGTTCGGCGTGTGTAACATTTTGAAGAAAGAAACAAATTATTTTAGTAAACAGATATAAAATGATGCCTTATTGGCTCATTTACGTATAATGCACAAATTATTTTCGAGTGCAGACTAATACTTGTATTGTATTATAGCGTTTAGAAATACATTTACCTCTTTTTGTAGTGCTAACTGCTAAATATCACATGTTTGCTTTGTGGGGGCAATAACTAAATATTGGTTGGGTGGTGCAAGTGCTTATTAGGTTCTAAAATGCCAAGAATGAAAGCACAGAAAAAAGAAAGAAAGAAAGGGAAAAAAAAGCAGGCGAAGGTTAAGTTTTGAAATGGGGATGATGCCAGTGGCAACGGCGACCAACTCGCATACACTCACTGGGATCATAGCATCCGAAAGGACTTTATAATTCATAGCAGCTCTTAAAATGATGATATTTTGTTGATGGCGAATTATGGCAATTTACATCCACGTGCTTGTACCTCTACATGCTACACCTGTTGCACATGTACTTCTTAGCCCCTACTTTCTGCCTCAGCTGTCAACTTTGACCGGAGGTTCTTTAGTCCCCTCCTGTGGTCCCCTCCCTCGCTCTCTCTGGAACTTCGATCCGCCGCTCATGCCGGTGGCAAGTGCACTAAAAGTGCAGTCTGTCGCCGGAGATTCTATACTACACCGAATTGCTCGGTAACCAAGCTCTTGCCATTCCGAACTTTCAGCTTTAGCTCATTTTTCTTTTCGCTTTGGTAGGCTATATTCCAAGTTCCAAATTTTCTGCGTAACACTGTCAATACGGAAACCGCAAATATCGTTTTTATTAACTACTACTTTATTAAAAAAAAAGTAACAGCAACAGAATATTTCCGCTTTAAATTTACTTGTTTCAAACTGCTAAGCGCGAGTCCAGGAACTCAATATGGATAATGTTGCTTTTAATGTGTTGAAGTGTAACGTAAATATTTACATCGCGTAGCAGACGAAATTAACGTTCAGCAGAGCTTATAGTTTGGTAGAGTGGCGCACTCTGTCAATGTCGGCTAATGTAACGGATTGGAATCGTCTATGTGACTTCCGGTCGCAGTGATTGGACAGAGGGCAGATGTTTTCTTTTGCTTGGGAAGTGAATGTCATTCTTGTTTGACATTTAAGTTAATGTGCAAACTGTGTTCAATGACTTCGGTTATTTATACCGAAACTGTTTTAAGTTATGACAAAGAGAGGGACGCTTACGATCACTGATAGTGTAAATGAGTTAAAAGCAAAGGCCTAAGTGTAGACCGCTATCTGGCTTCCTTTCCAGGATATCCGTGTTCCTACAGACATTGGAATCATGTGGGCAGATATATTGAAAGAAGTATCGTTTGATTTATAATGCGGAAATAATTCGGTTTTGCTCCCGGTGAGTGCTGGCGTAAGCATGGCTGGCACAAAAAATACCTCTCATGTGGTACAGCTGAAACCTGTGGAGATTCCCAAATGCATGCAAGAAGGGGAGAAGTTCATCAAATGGGATGAGGTAAAGTTTCATTTCATTTACTTTGTGAAACTAAGTGAGCGAACATTTATTTTAATGTAGGTGTTAACGAATCTTCATCCTATAACCTTAAATTGTGCACAGATACCAAACTGCCACTGCCACATTATAAGAAGGTGTTTCAGACAACAAGAGCAATAACCGCAATTCATTTTGTAGGATGAATTGTATGTTGACGCGGAAGTTACTCGTAGGATTATAGTTGCAAATAATTGAAATCCGCCAATTTTCAAACAAATATACAGGCTTGTGTGCATTCCACATCTATATCATAAACATCAAAGCCAATGCAAATATAAATCGTGCCAAGTCCTTTTTACATGCTTGCTTACTGTAACTGAGAGTTTAAAAGCTGCAAGAGTGACAAGCTAAAAGGATACTGTTAAATTCCTTACTTAACCTAACTGGATAAAGATCTAAGCAAATTAATAAAGCAGTTTTTTAAACTTGCAAAATTCAGAATTTTTATCTAAATTATGAAATTGCATAGTGACAATTTTTTTTTTTCTTTTTTTAATTCAATGTTGTTTATAAGTGAGTAGCCTTTTACCAATAACTGATTTGTTTTGGTGGAGTGGCATTAGCAAATCCTGTCTTCTCTCTCCCTCAAGCCAAGCGGAGAATGCAAGTGCACCTTTTATAATTTTGGACCTTAGTTTGGCAGAAAACTTTTAGTACATAGTAATGCATAGTTTAGCAAACAAATGTTTTATCTGAAAACGAATATGCACATCATATTTTCGTTTCAATCACCGAATGCATGCTCAGATTTTACATGTGTACTTCTGTGCAAATAACTGGGTGAAAGAGTGCTAAGTGCATATCTTAACTTCCTTCATTGTAATTATTGTTATTGATGTAAAATCTGATCTTTTTAGAATGGGAGATAAACTGCTATATTTTCTTTCGTCACAAAAATAGATTGAGAATGAAATGTCAGAATGTGGTGTGCTGCCAAATATTTTCCACTAAGTTCTTCAATGCAGACCAAGTGTGTTTGAACAGATGTGGTAAAGTGTTACTTTTAATTAGTAGCATACAAAAAGTTAATATTAAAGAAGTAACTACCACATGTAAAAAAAATTTTTGCGCGAATTTAGTTGAAGCATGGTAGAAGGGTGAATTGTAGTGTTCTTAGCAGAGGCATGTATTGCATTAGTTTTTGTTGTATTCACCTTATGAGCTATTGGTTAAATGCTTATTGTTTGTTTGTTTATTTATTCATTTAGTCCTACTGTGAGCCACGCTCAGGGACATTGAACACTTAATACAATATAAATATGCAGTATAACTAATAAACATACCCGGCACTAAGAACTTTTTTTAACTAACAACATACCCAACACCAAGAACATTTCTCCCTCCCTCTCCCTCCCTCTCTCTCTCTCTCTCTCTCTCTCTCTCTCTCTCTCTGTCTTCACATCTTGCATTATCTAAGAGATGAAAATTTGTAAACCACCTTTCCAAGAGTAAACATCTTAACATGCATTGCAGTAGGACAACAAGTCACCATCATATGCCATTTGCCCTATGTATTGAATATTCACATGTTGCACGACATATTAAAAAATTTCTCCATAGTATATGCGGAGTGAGTATATAAGGAAGACTTTAATTAACTCTTTCTTAAAGATTTTATGTTGATTAGGATTGCCTAATAGTTTTAGATAGCACGGTAGGTTATTATAAATTTTTATTGCAGAATAGTGACATCCTTTTTGGAACAGTTTTAAGCTATTTGCTGGTGTATGCAAATTACCTGCATGCCTTGTTATGATGAAGTATTGTAGATTTGAAGAACTTTGAAGAAAACTGGTATAGAGGCAATGAAAATTTAACACAGTAGAAAACACGAAATGGTCAGAAACATGAGTGAAGCCACATTGTGTCTAGCCAGGAAACCTAGACAGCAGCGATGACATAAAGGTGTTTTGCAATTACCTATGTTTGTACTCTTTGTGAATGACAGTCGCTCAGATTCCCACTTTTTTTTTTTTGTTGAAATGTTGCTATATGTTGTCATACATTTTGCCTATTCTTGGGACTATGTGAAGGAAGGAATTTTTTGCTACTATGTACTGCCAAAAGAATGTATGCACTGTTTAACTAGGAATAATGTGGGATTATCAAAGTGTAGGTGCAGATTTTTTTTTACTGGAAGGGAAATAATGGATACACAAGCTCTATTGTGCAAGCTGCAAGAATAAACATGTTTTATAATTTGTTTAATGTGATAAAAGAAACAGCTTAGGTAACAATATAGACTTGATGCTGATTTTATGTACATGCTTGTCTAACACAGAAAAAAGTAGGTGTGTTTTAGCAGTTGACTTCTGCTGAGATAAGCAGCACTGTATAATTCAATACTTGGCTTTCTAAACTGATGAACAACTGAATAGAGGCAAGACTTTGTTTTCTCTAGTGTTAATATCAACAACATATCAAATAGAATTAAACCTTGCTTGCATCAGTGCAACTAGAAATTATTTTATATCAGCAGAAGGAATCACTGACGCTTATATCCATTTTACAAGATGTGGGGGCAGGGGATGAACATTCAGCAAAACTAAATAAGCTTGTCTAAACAATCTAAATTTGCACCAAATTTATTCAGTTTATGAGTATGTGCATTTTATTTTTAGTAAAATTGTTACTAATACCTTAAACTAATGATTCAGTTAGGCTCCAATAGTGCTTATTCCTTTTACATGAGACCATCATTATTAAATTTGCTGTACTGTTAAGTTGATTACTAGAGTCAATGGAATGAATTTTTTTTCCCCCCATTTTTTTATATCTTTAATTGGTAATTTCTTCAAGATGCACAGTCCAAGGGGATGTCAAATTACAGCTCTAAAATTATGTATGTGCTTTTGGAATGCAAATAAGGCCATTATTTTTGTGAAAATTGCTTGAGAGACTAACCTAACCTGATAATTGAGTTTGAGGGATGCTGTTGCTAACAGCAGTGGAGTTTATACCCTGATATTCTGCATTTGTACAGACTTTTCTACCCTTTGGTGTGGCTACAGAATTCTAGTAGGTATATTGTAGCTTTTCAGTGTTGAAGTGTTCACACAGATGCTTCCATGTAGCCTTTATTTGAATACAGCAATAACAAGAACTATTGTGATGGTGTTCTATCAAACCAGCAGCAAACCACACACAATATGCAGCTTAACAATCAAGCATTTTTATAGAGAGCATACATTTTCGCAGTCAAAGTAAAAGGAGTAAAATACATGCAGGGTTGCTCATTAATTTGCTTTTATTAATCTTGAGAAATATGAGTCATCTATTCATGTCATGTTTTTGTAAGCATGTGAGTGTCATTAAATTTACATCAGAATTTAAATATTTAATTCTTTCTCATTTTACCAGTTTTTGGACATTTTGCTGCAATGTACCATTTTGTAATTTGTTTAGTTATGTATATGGGTCATGTCGATTTTAGTATTCTGTTGTAAATTTCTGCATATATATTTCAGTTCCTAATAAACTGAACATTATTAAGATACATTACTTTTTTTTTAAACTCTATTTCAGCAACTACAGGGTGTCCACAGATCTGTGGACTAATCCTCACAATTTCTATTCTTGGAATAATCAGAGACCAAAATCTAAAGAAATTATTTTTGGCATTTTCACATATTTACAAACCAAGGGGGTCAACTTGCCATGTATTCCTTTCTCATTAACTCTGCTGGACTTGCCTGCCTGACAGACAGGGGCCTTCAGGTTTGGGTGTAAACTTAGAAGACAAGGAACGTTTGGGGTGGAAGTGTGATTTAATTAGTTCACTTTTTGCGTTTATAACATCAGTAATGTTACACTTAGAAGATAAACATTTGACAATCGTTTTTACTTTCTCTACTACGTATAGTAAGTAGGGGAAGCATTGTATGCCACCCAAAAATTCGATACCGAGATTTCACTGGAAATACATGTTTTGAGATCCCCTAAATAAAAAAATCTGATGTGTTACACTCACATGACTTTCTCTACTCTTGTACAAACTATTTTTACAAACTCTTATTCTCCATCTATTTCATATTAATCGAGATAAACATTTGTAGAAATGATCTTTTAACATGCAAAGAGAATTACATTTTACACATAGTGACCAATTCTAAAAATATTTGACTATCGCTTAAGGCTTACTATGATCCCCTTGTTTTGTATTTTCAAGGGCAATATAGATATACAGTAGCTTTTAAGCATCGACATATCTCTTAATAGCTGGTTGCTATGTGCAGCACCATTCCCTTTGCCACAGATTAATAGTCTTTGCATATCCAAGACAAAAAAATGAATAATGGATTCCCATTTGAGAAAATAAGTATTGAAAAATTTAAGGGAATAATAAACAATATCTCGAAAATGGTTCACTCAACAAAAAAAATGTATATGACATAAATTGTGTATTGTAACGCGATCTACATTTTTTGTATAGTAAAATTTTGTCTATCTCTTATGGTTTACCAATTATGCAAAAGTCGTTCACAATGAAGAATACTTTTGGAGACATTCCCAGAAAATTCGAGATATACATTTCATTTGTCATAAAAATATCTTGAACATATGATATTTTAATCAAAATCGTTAGACCCATTTTTGAGAAAATTAAAATTTTCGAAAAATGTTCCATGTAAAGGGTAGTCTGGGGTGGGGGAATTTTCTTGAAAACCTTCGTGTCGCATCTCTGGAAGATACTGAACCTAAATATCAAGTTTGGTGTTTATCCGACTGTTCGTTTCGGAGTTATGCTGTTTACAGACACACACACACACGGACATGTTTCCAAAAATGCTTTTTTTGGATTCAGGGGGTCTCAAAACATGTATTTCCGGTGAAATCTCGGTATTGAATTTTTGGGTGGAATACAATACTTCCCCTACTTACTATACGTAGTAGAGAAAGTAAAAAGCATTTTTGGAAACATGTCCGTGTGTGTGTGTCTGCGAACAGCATAACTCAGAAACGAACAGTCGGATAAACACCAAACTTGGTATTTAGGTTCAGTATCTTCCAGAGATGCGACACGAAGGTTTTCTTGAAAATCCCCCCTACCTCAGATTACCCTTTGCATGGAACATTTTTCGAAAATTTTAATTTTCTCAAAACGGCTCTTAACGATTTTTATTAAAATATCATATGTTTAAGATATTTTCATGACAAATGAAATGTATATCTCGAATTTTCTGGGAATGTCTCCAAAAGTATTCTTCATTGTGAACGACTTTTGCATAACAGGTAAACCATAAGAGATAGACAAAATTTTACGACACAAAAAATGTAGATCGCGTTAAAATACACAATTTATGTCATATACATTTTTTTTTGTTGAGTGAGCCATTTTCGAGATATTGCTTGTTATTCCCTTAAATTTTGCAATACTTACGCTTTTCCTCAAATGGGAATTCGTTATACATTTTTTTTTATGTCCTGGACATACAAAGAGAATGGAATGCGCCACATAGCAACCAGCTCTTAAAGTATTTGACTATCGCTTAAAGCCTACCATATTCCCCTTGCACCTACAAGAAAATTAGCAATAAGGTTAACATCTCGATTAACATGAGGCATATGGAGAATAAGTGTTTGTAAAAATATTTTGTACAAGAGTAGAGAAATTCATGTGAGTGTAAAACTTTAGATTTTTTTTATCCGAGATTTGTCCATAAATAAGATTCTGGACAGATAGTGTGTGAATTCGAAGGCATCCTGTACGTGAAGAAGCAGAGATTGTAGACCAATGCCATTTCGCGACACTCGGCGTCATTTTCTTCCTTTCTCCCTCCAACTTCGTATGTTGGGAATGGTCGGACTTTACAGCGGTACAGTGCTAATGTGTTAGAAGCTCATTGGACGGTAGGTACCGAAGTGCAAAACGGGGAGGGGACGTTGAGTAAACTTCGCATTCTCTCCCTGTTGCAGACTTACTGGCTTGAATACTATTCGCATTTTTTTTTTTTTTTTTTTTTTTTTTTGAGAGCTCAATTCTTCGGAGTATTTGTGGATGCTTGCATCGATTCCCAAATAATTTGTTTAAATTTTTTTTCGAATATGTGCCTGTAAAAATTGCAAGCATGCCTAATGTGATGCTTTGAAAGCAAAGGAATTTGGTTGGGTGTGTTCGATGGTGAAAATGAATCAGTCATTCCATGCTGCAAGCGAGCATTTAAGTTAATCGTTTAACGAAGGACAAACGACCAACGTGTCTTAAACATTCATATCAGTCCCCCAGTCCAAAACATGCGCCATTATCGCAACCAACCAACCAGGATAAATTGCAGTAACTACTGATAATTTATGTGCGAGCGCCTTTTAGCCACTGTGCCGTCTCATTGAAGCCTTATTCACCAATTAGAAGTTAGAACCAACTCAATAGTTTTAAAGCATGGTGTATTCCTCTGTCGTGTTCTACATCTTTATATAACTTAACATGTAAAGAAACTTATTTTTGCAATATTTTATTGTTACAGTTTTTGTGTATAGTTTGTTGACTTTTCTCATTCTTCACTTGCCTTCTCCAAAGTAGAAACGTGAAACAAAGAACGCTATAACAAACTACAATCTCACGTACTATTTTTTATTTTCGCTTTCTGGCTTCGATACGAGCATGCGTGACGACACAGGATATCATATTAATTTAACAGAATATATAAAAAAATCTGATGTGTAGCACTCACATGACTTCCTCTACTCTTGTACAAACTATTTTCACAAAAGCATATTCTCCGTCTCCGTTAATCGAAATAAACATTTGCAGACTCTTATCTTATTGCTAATTTTCTTGTAGGTGCAAGGTGAATTGGTAGGCTTTAAGCGATAGTCAAATGTTTTAAGAGCTGGTTGCTATGTGGAGCATTCCATTCTCTATGTATGGCCCCCCCCCAAAAAAAATGAATTCCCATTTGAGAAAAAAACATGTTAGAAAATCCAAACAAATAACAAGGAATATCTCGGAAATGGTTCACTCGACAAAAACAATGCATATGAAATAAATTGTGTGTTTTAACGAGATCTACATTTTTGTGTAGTAAAATTTTGCCTATCTCTTACAGTTTAACAGTTATGCGAAAGTCATTCGGAATGAAGAGGACTTTTGCAACATTCCCAGATAATTCAAGATATGCATTTCATTTGCCATAAAAGTACCTTAAATATTTTAATCAAAGTCGTTAGAGCCATTTTTGAGAAAATCATAATTTTCGAACAGTGTTCTATGTAAAGCGTAGTCTGGGGTGGGGGGATTTTCTTGAAAATCTTCGTGTCGCATCCTTGGAAGATATTAAACACAAATATCATGTTTGGTGTTTATTCGACTTTTCGTTTTTGAGTTATGCTGTTCACAGACAGACACGCACACACGTACATGTTTTCAAAAATGCTTTATTTGAATTCAGGGTACCTCAAAACATGCATTTCCGGTGAAATCTCGGTATCGAATTTTTGGGTGGAATGCAATACTTCCCCTACTTGCTTATTATACGTAGTAGAGAAAGTAATATTATTGTAATAAGCTATTTATCTTCACAGACGTACATTTTCAGTTAATATAATTTTAAAAGAAATAAACTGGTCGTCTCCTGTACCCACACCTCCATAGAATGGTGTTCAAACACTAATAACTAATAGTTTTTTTTCTTCTACATTCATTCTTTTATTTCTATAATCTCTGCCCTGATTCGATTAGGGATCTAGGAAGCTTATCCTCGTGCGTTTTCCTGTTCACTTTTGGAGGTTGGTACAAACTGTAAAACTGGCGAGATTTTGTGTTTTGCAAATTCAAAATATAAAGAAAGCGGTAAAAAATCTAACGCCGAATAATGCCAGATGAAACAAGTAAGCCACTTTAGAGATTATACTAAATGTACAAAACGTGTCATTATTCTCGCACTTTATCTTACCGAAACCCTTGCTTATAATTTTTCTTAGCTGATTGATAATTGAGCTTTCAAACTCATGATTGCTGTCATTAGATATCAGTTATTTCTCGACCTTCGCTCTCGAAATCTTCATGACTACATCCTTCCTTAACCTCAATTAAATTACCGAAAAACTATCAGCACTCTTGTGTTACTCAAGATGTTTCCCCTAAATTGTAGACTAAAAGGAGCACCTTTACAGTTGCATATACTGCAACAAAAGGCGCAGATGAAAGTACTGCCAGTGATCTGTTAACATATATTTAAAAACTCAGTTGGATACCTTATTCTCCGTACTAACCTTTTGCGAACTTATACTCGCAATTCTAATCACAGTTCTTCTGCAGAACGTAGTTATTCTGCACTTAAGAACGTGAAAACTTATTGACGAGGAACTCCTTCAAACAAGAGAGAATGTCTCTTCTGGCAATTTTATCCATTGTAACATGTATATTCTTTCCCCTTTCATGTTTGACCTTGTGCAGGTTAATATTAGAGACCGGGATTGAAGGCTTGCCGAAAATCCCACTCAAGGCCTTCAGCTTTCTCAATATTATTACTTTCTCTGTCACCTACCTATAGCAGATAGAGGAAGTATTGCATTTCACCCAAAAATTTGATACGGAGATTTCACCGGAAGTGCATGTTTTGAGGCCCCTGAATAAAAAAAGAAAGCATTTTTATTTAGAAAAAGGTCTGTGAGTGTTTCTGAACAGCATAACTCGAAAACGAAATGTTCGATAAATACCAAACTTGGTATTTAATTTCGGTATCTTCCAAAGATGCGACACGAACGTTTTCGAGAAAATTCCCCACCCCAAACTACCCTTTACATGGAAAAGTTTCGATATTTTTTATTTTTTCAAAAATAGCCCTAACGATGTTATATAGATATGGTAATCCAAATGTACATCTTGCATTTTCTGGGGATGGCCTGTGAAGTTCTGTTCATTCGAAGAATTTTTGTTTAATTTTGTTTAAGGTGTAAACCATAAGAGATAGACAAAAACTTACTATACAAAAAGTGTAGATCTTTTTAAAACGGTTTATTTGAAATAACTTTTTTTGTGGCATCAGTCATTTCCAAAATATCCGTAGCTAATTATTGGTTTGAATTTGTCAATACTTTGTCATTTTTTAAAAAGTATTATCGCTCTTCAGTTTTTTCTCGCGGTAGCGTGGAATTTCAAGGCCAGGTATAGCCTTCAGTGTTTAAACATTTGACTGTCGCTCTTTCCTTTGCAATAAAACTATTTATGCAAAAGTTTATTTCAATTAATTTGAAGCAGAAAGAAAATGAGCGTTTACAGGAATAGTTTGTAGACGCTATAATTATAAAGATACAAGTTAGTGGGTAGAGAAAGTCATGCGAGTGTAACGCATAAAATTTAATTGTTATATGCTATTGATTTATTTTTAATTAATTTATCCGATAATCTCCTCTTACAGTGTGCCTCACAGCGATGAAAATGTGTCGTAAGTCTAAACAGATGTCGCTGTGTGTCATACACTTGCTCTAACGTAATGCTGCCAACATATGAATAATGCCACCGAAGCCGGTAAGATACTCAGCCTAAAAGCGTAGCCGAGGGATGTTTTTTAGAAGGAGAGGAGTGTAGCAAGTTGCGGCCGAACGACAGGGGTAGCTGAGGGATCTGCGCGTCTAAAACGCGAATCATTCACGTTCGCGTTCTAAACTCACTCCTAAGGTAATTTATTCGCTTTCCTTTTGATTTTATAAGCATTTTCTACGGGCATACTATAAGACAAGATTAGCCAATTTATCTTGCAGTGTTTTACAGTAGGTATAGTGCTTTCCCAAAATAAAATTTTCACACACACACACACACACACACACACCCCACTGAGCTTTGGGTTAAGAAGTCACCATGAGACAACGAATTCCTTGTATGAGCTCATGCGAAATAAAACGATCATAACGTTTCAAGGTGTATTGCTTAACATATGGGAAAAGTAAACGAAGAGCAGCGAAGATCCGTGTTTCGAACCCGAACCTTGAGCTTTAAGTTCTCACATCTGATGAAACTGCTAGTATTATATTCACAGCGAATGTTTCGGAATTGACTAACACCAAAATATATTTAACTTACATTTCATGTTGTAACAAGATCTACAAATGCTTGCCTCTTGTCACAGTTTCACACAGTTCAAATTTCAGGCCAAATAAAGCATCTAATAGTCTAGCAGCTTCAAATAATAACTTATATTCGCTCTGCTAATATCTCACACTTGCGATATTTTACTTAAAACCATTAATCATTTGGCAGGAAAAATACTAACATTTTCTCATGTAAAGGTTGTGTTGGCTTGTTGGAATTCCATCAAAATATTCGCATTGCATCCTTAAAATGTACGTGACTTAAATATGAGATTTGGTGTTTATTCAACTTTTCATTGCTGTTATAACGTGCGCGCGTGTACCATTTTACTTTCTCTACTATGTGCTCACAGCAAATACAGGGAGAATTGTATTCCACCCACAAATTCAATGTTGAGATTTCATCGGAAATACATGTTTTGAGGCCCTCAACCCAAAGCATTTTTAGAGAAAGGTCCTATGTGCCTGTGAACAGCACAATTGAAAAACGAAAGTCGATTAAACACCAAACTTATGTAAATTCAGTTTCTTCCATAGATGCGACACGACGTTTTACAAGAAAATCCTCCACTCGAAATTACCCTTTTGTGTAAATAGTCTGAAGTTCTCTTCCTTTTGAATGACTTTTGTATAACTGGTAAAACCATAAAACATAGATCTTAGTACACTAAGCGCGTCGATCTCTCTAAAGCACACAATTTGTGTGGAATACCTTTTTTTTTTGTAGGTTAATCATTTTCGAGATATTCCTTATTATTAGTTTGAATTTACAATTACGCTTTTCTGAACTGAGAAGTCGCTATTCTTTTTTTCCCCCTCATGGTCATGCAAAGAGTATGAAATTTCAAAGCCATCACATAGCGACACTGATGCAGTTGCACCACGTATGGGAGCCAAACTTAAAGTTGTTTAATTGTTGTGGTTGCACCACGTATATATGTTTCTAGGAGTGTTCGCCCCACGTACGATACAAACTTTCCGGTGGCCTTCGCCCCACGTTCACTAATCAACTTTTTATTTTAATGTTTATTTAAATATTATATATGTATGCCTCGGCTGCGTCAGTAATACTTTTCAGAACACGTATCTCTTAGCAGGGCTGGTGTGGCTAAAGAACAAGGCTTACACAAATTATAATTTTATTGTACTGTTTTTTTATTAATCCCTCACACGATTAAATAACACTTCACTGATATATCTTACTATAGAGTTGTGAGATTATTGTTAATTGCACTTTTTAACACGTAAAATTTATATTATTCTCACCGCTATGAATTTTTATGTCTCACATTGAACACGTTCGTACCGATCGGGTACGCAATCTAAACTTGACTGATTGGGAACGTTGTCTTGTAGCGTCTCCCGCCTGAATTTGTACTTTTTCTCTATTTCAAGTCTCTGATTGGCTAATCCTACTCATTAGAATACTTTTATTCAACTTTTAGCTCTACTAGTTGTTGATTGGCTATTTATAAACTGCAAATATTATATTATTGTTCCAAGAATTATTAGTAGCATTATTAAACTTTCTAATTCATTGTTATCTCAAGGTTACCTCATCGTTAGCAACTTTGGGCTTTTACTTTGTAATTCTGTTTGCTACGGAAGGTAATTTGCTTGTATTCTCACAGCTCCTACATTGTTAAATTGCGTAATACATTCACATAACATTATTATACATGTACATAATAATATAAACATAATAATGCCTGTTACATACTTTATGTATTATACACATATTGCTTTAAGGCGGGCTGTTGTTATATTTTATATTATACAAATAGACTGATATCAGTTTAGTGTTAAAAAATACTGCCTCATGTTTCAACCTCACTGTCGCTGTGCCGAATGTATCCTAATACGAAATGTGAATTGAGCATTATCTGGATTAACTCAAGCAAATAGAGTAGGTAGTTGCTTTTGTAGGAAAAATTTGTAGAAGAGTGAGTAGAGAAAGTCACGTGAATAGATCAGATTTGTCTAATTATCTTCATGGGCCTCAAAGCATGCATTTCCGTGTAATCCCGATACTGCGCTTATTAGTCGAATGTAGCACTTTTCTGCCTTAAGAGGAAGAGAAAGTAATATATTCTGGTAAGAAATAAAATAGGAAGGAACGTTCGATACGTGTTGAAAAGACTGAAGGTTGCTGTTGACTTGCAGAGAAACGAGGAAATTGAAAGATAATTCCAAAAGGCTTTATAAAAGTAAACGAGCACGTCTTAGGTAGCGTTTTAATTATTTAAGTAATATAGTGGAAAAAAGTAAAAAGCATTATAATTCCGAAATTTGTCTGGAACATTGGTCTTGCTGCTCCACAAAAATCTGCCATACTTGTAAGGCCAAAAGAATGGGTGAAGTAGAATCTATTAAGAAGTAAACCATGTCGTTAGTACCAAACTTTAAACTGCATATCCCCTCGTTGCGTGGGGCACAGACGCTTAGCTTGTTCCGCCCTTTCTTTCAAGATGATCTTCGAATTTCTTTCTCTGCGGCAAATTGTCGATCGATCGTATACAAGATTTTGTAACTGTTCTGACACAAGTGTGGATCTCTCTAAAACATAAAATACTTATTTCCAATAACGTTTTTGTGTGGCATCAACCATTTCGAGTTTCTTGTTGTTATTGGTTTGAATTTTTAAATCCTTTTTTTCATTTTTTGAAGTGGTCACGATTCACTTGTTTCTGACGATACCCTGTGATGAGCATGGAATGTCAACGCTAGTGTGTAAAACAATTGCTATGGCTTCAGCCCCTTGTACGTACAATGAAATGTGAATGAAAGCATTTTATCAGATGTTTAACTCAACGCCCTCAGGGGCTCACCTTGGTGAGTACGGGAGTGGCGACCCCGAGGCACCTGAGCCATTCTGGGGGTATAACCAGTCCACCCTGTCTCCTGGGGTCAGAAATAAGGAGACCTGGTCCTCCAGGTTGGGGGTTAAGCATGGGGCTCTCAACCCTACTTGTAAAAACCTTGTTAAGAAGGATGGGTTGTTGTTGGCGACTTAGACTGTTCCAACTATGTTATGACCTGGAAAAATGAAAGAAGTGGCAAATAACTCTTAATGTATTGGCTGGACAGTAGTGTTGCAAGAAAAACGTTGGAGTGGAAAAGGAAGAATAGATAAACAAGATTACACATTATTGTATTGTGGATCAACTGAACCTGGACTACACAAGATAGGATTTATTATCGCAAAGGGAATAAACAAGAGCCTAATAGAGTTGGACCCAGTTAATGAAGGACTGTGTAAAATAGACTTAAGGTCCAATTTCGAAATGTGACTATACTTTCTGTGTCCGCATCTGTGGAGGAAAGGGCGAGTTGACAGGGAAGAGTTTTCGTGAGAGTTTGGTGAAGGAGTTTCTGGATACGTTGATGTTCTTGGGTCATTTTGGTGCTGGAGTGACGGGGAGGCAAGTGTTACATGAACCAGGTATCGAGGTTGGTGCCTTGCATGGACAGTTTGTGATTGGAATTAATTGGATTGTTAAGGAAGGAAGTTCTCGTGTGTTATTGTTTTTATAACTGTGTAGAATTGCATTGTACGTTTACATTTGCTCAGGGTTAGTTCTTATTCGCAATATTCTGTGACATTTCTATTGCTTAATTTTTGCATTTGTTGATTTACTATTTGTATTTTTGTAATCCTGGTGTTTCTCTCTGACTGTATTGGTTTTGTACCAGAATGTGATTATCTACATAACCAGAGCGTTTCTGTAATCTGAGTTGGCTTATACTTGTTTTGTTTTTGTTGTATTGATGTACTGACTTGAATAAATTTATAGCCAGAGGGTGGCGCTGATGACCGCCGCAGTTTTGCGCCACTCAAACCGCTATTTTAACCCAACATGAAGTGGGTACAAAAATGAACTTTTTGCAAGTATTTGTAGAAACTATATAAAAATAAACGATAGTGGCTAGAGAAAAGTATGTGAATGTAATACCTGATTTTTATTTTCTTTGCCACCTACTTATATTAACATAATATTGCGTTCCATCTAAACAATTCGACATCGAGATTTCACGGGAAATACGGGTTTTAGGATTCCTTGAACTCCCCCCAAAGCATTTTTAGATAAAAGCTCCGTGTTAGCGTGTATTTGAACACACAACTGGGAAGGAAATGTTGGATAAATACTCAATTTTGTATTTAGGTTCAGTTCGTTCCAAAGATGCAACACAAGATTTTCAAAGTAACCTCCCCCCACCTCAAACTATTCTTTGCATAAAAGACATTTCAGTTTGTTTTTTCAAAAAAAGTGCCCCTAACAATTGTGATTAAAATATACCGTAAATCTACGACACGGGACCACCGGCTTTACTTCCCTTCCGAAGGAAGCCATGCCAAGGATTTTTACGCCCGAATTGCCGGGTTTGAACCCACGACCTTGGGAACTAGAGACTAGCACGGTACCACTAGTCCACAGAGGATGACAAAAATCTTTCAGGACTTTGTGCTAGGTTCAAAGAGCATTGTGGATCATCCACTTCTCCTAATTTGACTGGATTTTGGAAATACGCCCCTTTAGACCTTTTCATGAAATTCACGATCTTGCTCTAAGGCTCGTGTTCGGATTTGGATCCACGTGCATTTGTGAGCAAACTTTTTGTGTCATGATTACCGTTAAGAATAAATTACGTTCAACTATTACAGCTGCACATCTTGCTAATGTACTTGTTGTGTGCACATAAGAAATTACACCTAATATTGAGAAATTGGTAAATGAAAAGGAAGTTCAAAAGTCACAATATCATAACAGGTCTTCCAAATTCATTGGTGTGTTCTTATTAAATTGTGTAGTAAGGAGGGCTTCCATTATAATTCAATGTATCTACTTTTGGGATAATTTTAAAAATGTGTAAAATTATATGTTCTTTCAAAATTAAAAAAAAAACATGAATAATAACTGAATGACTTGTAAAGCTAAGTTTTAGATATCGGCCCACAGGTACGCTTACCTGAATACTTTACTAATTCTTATATAGGGTCTTTCAGCAAGTGTCCTATCTTTGACCTTAAATAAAACACGTTCTATAAATGATAGAGGTTTATTTCTTTTTTTGTTTTGGAACATAATTAATGTCTTTACGTGTGGAAGAGAACATCGGTTAAGTGACCGCCGCGACTTCGTTGGGTTGCGCGTATACGGTTGTCCCAATTTTCAATGACAGAAGAACGTAAATTAGGTCCAACTTCACGAATAACGCGCGTGATGTTATTCATAAGATCATTTACTGTTTCTGGTTTGTTGACATAAACTCGAGATTTAACAATAACCCCACAAGAAGTAATCCAACGGCGTTAAATCACATGACCTCGGGGGCCAGTTAACATCACCGCCACGGGAAATGAAACCTCTGAACTTCTCATTCAAAAGATCGATTGTTTCGAGAGCAGTATGACACGTGGCATCATCTTGCTGGAACCAGATGTTTCTGAGATCCATACCATCCAATTGATGCCAAAAATAGTCCCTTATAAGAGCCCGGTATCTTTCTCCATCGACAGAGCTTCTCCATCTTCATCTTGGAAAAAATATGGACCAATGATTCCACCATACCAAAATCCACACCACACAGTAACCTTTTGGGGATGAAGTGCTCCTTCTTGGATCTACATTGGATTGTGATTTCTCCAATAGCGGTAATTTTGTTTAACACAACCATCCATCCAAAAGTGGGCTTCGTCGCTGGCGATGATTTTTCGACAAAAATCCGGGTCAGCTTCCAATTGCTTCATAGCCCAGTCAGCGAATACACGCCGCAACCTATGGTCGTTGGGCTTTAGTTCTTGAGTTAACACCATTTTGTAAGCGGAAACGTTAAGTCCAGATGCAGAATTCGCCAAGTTGTGGTCGGCGAAAGCCCCAATTCTTGCGCTCGACGAGCAATTGATTTGTTTCCGTTCTCGCGTACACTCTCACGAACGGCGCCTATGCTTTCGTTGGTGCGCTTTCGTCGATTACGTACAGGCGTTCTTTGGTCGCTGACAGAACCACTTCTTTCAAATTTATCGATCAAACTCCGAATCGTTCTCTCACAGGGACGATTATGCACACCGTAAACTTCACGCAATACAGGAAGGTTTGGCGAACAGATGATCCATTTTGATAATAAATTTTCACAATTTTTACGCGTTGCTGAATGCTATAACGTCCCATGGCTATTTGTCAATAACAACTGTAACCACGTAAAAAAATGACTGTTGTAACTCAATAACACCGGCAGCTATCACGTGTTAAAGATAAGGCACTCTTGTTGAAAGACCCTTTATAATACGTATTTTAGTTCAGATTCACAGTAGTTAATATAAATTCGGTTAGATGGCCCTTAAAAATTCTAGCAATTTACCGTCCCAAGCTCAGAATAGGTTGGCCACCCCTGGTCTAAGGTGTTTGTTCGCTCGCATCATTGCTTCTGTTGTGCAGAAGTCGGGCCTTATTGTTTCTCTTTTTGTCTGTAGCTCTCGGAGTAAGATGTAGCTTCAGTTGATGGTAAGGGTAGCTGTTGTCAATGAAGAAACTTTTCTTGCAAAGTAGTGTGCATACAGTCATGAGAGAGTGTGCTTTGAAACAGCCAGCGCCCTTTTTATGAACCTTGACTTTACTCTTTCTATGTATTCCAACTTGTTTCCTCGGATTATTGCCACGTTTCAGTCAACGGTTCCTGCAATATCGTCGCAAAAAAACTACAATGTTTAACCTATTCTCCGCTGCTAAAATAGGGTAAAATTATGTGTTACATTCACACGACTTTACTTACTCTTCAAACTATTCTTACGAAAACTTATTCTTCTTTGTTAATACAAATAAAGTTTAATTATTTATTTCGTTGTAGGATAATAAGAATACAGCAAACTAAAGCGATAGTCATATCTTTTCAAAGTCGGTCGCTGTGTGAGGGCTTTAAAATTCTCTTCTCTTGGCATGAAAATGAAAAATTAATAAATAATAATAAAAAAACAGTCATTTGCAGCTGGGAAAAGTATAAAGCATTTAAAAATTCAAACAAATAAAGAATATCTCGGAAACGGTTAAAGCCACAAAAAATTTATTTGACACGAGTTGTGTGCTTTAATGAGACGTACATGTTTTATGTACCTAGTACGATTTTGTTTTATCTGTTAGGGTTTACAGTTTTGCAAAAGCCATTCGGAAACGAGGGGAATTATGAGGCTATTCCCAGAAAATTCAAGATGCATATTTCACTTGTCATGAAAATATCTTAAAATATGGTATTTTAATCAAAATCGCTAGAACCATTTTTGAGTAAAAAAACTTTTCGAAAAATGTTTCATATAGAGGGTAGTTTGGGGTGGGATTTGTTTTTTCCCTTGAAAATCTTCGAGTTGAATTAAAACCAACTTTTCGTTTTTGAGTTATGCTGTACACACGCGCGCGCGCGCGCGGACTATTTTTTTCTTTCAAAAATGCTTTTATACTTCTCTACCACGTACATAGTAGGTAGAGGTACTGCATTCCACCCCAAAATTCGATACCGAGATTTTACCGGAAATATATGTTTTGAGGCGCTCTGAATCAAAAACGTATTTTTAGAAAAACGTCCGTGTGTGTGTTTGTGAACAGCATAACTCAAAACGAAAAGTCGGATAAGTACCACACTTGGTATTTAGGTTCAGTACCTTCCAAAGATGTGAATGAAGATTTTCAAGGAATTCTCCCTCAACTACCCTTTACATGGAACATTTTTTCGAAAATTTTGATTTCTTAAAAAATGGCACCCACCATTTTGATTAAAATATATATTAAATATATTTACATGACAAAATGTATATCTTGAATTTTCGGGGAATAACCTGTGAAATCCTCTTCATTCGGAAGGAATTTTGTATAATGTTGAATAACTGGTAGGTAAACGTTAAGCGATAGACGAAAATGTGCCAGACAGCAAATGTAGATCTCTTTAAAACACACAACTTATTTCAAATAAAATTTTCTGTGGCATAATCTGCTTCTGAGATATCCGTTATTAAAGGTTCGAGTTGTTCAATTCTTTTAGTCTCATCGATTTATTACTTTCTCTACTACGTATAGTAAGTAGGGGAAGTATTGCATTCCACCCAAAAATTCGATACCGAGATTTCACTGGAAATACATGTTTTGAGACCTCCTGAATCCAAAAAAAGCATTTTTATAAACATGTCTGTGTGTGTGTGTGTGTGTGTGTGTGTGTGTGTGTCTGTGTGTCTGTGAACAGCATAACTCCAAAACGAACAGTCGGATAAACACCAAACTTGGTATTTAGGTTCAGTATCTTCCAGAGATGCGACACGAAGGTTTTCAAGAAAATCCCCCAACCCCAGACTACCCTTTACATGGAACGTTTTTCGAAAATTTTAATTTTCTCAAAAATGGCTCTAACGATTTTGATGAAAATATCATATGTTTAAGATAATGTCATGAGAAATGAAATGTATATCTCGAATTTTCTGGGAATGTCTCCAAAAGTATTCTTCATTGTGAACGACTTTTGCATAACTGGTAAACCATAAGAGATAGACAAAATTTTACTACACAAAAAATGTAGATCGCGTTAAAATACACAACTTATGTCATATACATTTCTTTTGTTGAGTGAACCGTTTTCGAGATATTGCTTGTTATTTCCTTAAATTTTCCAATACTTATACTTTTTCTCAAATTCGTTATTCATTTTTTTATGTCCTGGATATGCAAAGAGAATGGAATGCGCCACATAGCAACCAGCGTTAAAATATTTGAATATCGCTTAAAAGCTACCATATTCCCCTTGCATCTACAAGAAAATTACCAATAAGATTGACATCTCGATATCTCTATTAACATGAAGCATATGGAGAGTAGGCGTTTGTAAAAATAGATTGTACAATAGTAGAGAAAGTCATGTGTGTGTAACACATCAGATTTTTTTTAGTTGTTTCTCGCGATGTCATGGAAACAGTATGGAATTTTAAGGCCAGCATATAGCGTCCAGTTGTTAAACATTTGACTATCGCTGTTCTCTTTGTATTTATAACGAAATGTGTAATGTAGTTGTTTCTGTAAAGGTTTATTTGTATTAAACTCTAATGGATAGAAGAAAAAAAAGCTTTAGTAAGAATAGTTTTCAGGGGGTCATTTCGGGCTATAGGCTGGGCAATTGCCCCCCCCCATTATGAGAAATAATTAGGCTGCTGGTTATTATTGCTCTACCAAATGAAAATTTACGAGAACTGTATTACTTTCTCTACTACGTATAGTAAGTAGGGGAAGTATTGTATTCCACCCAAAAATTCGATACCGAGATTTCAGAGGAAATACATGTTTTGAGACCCCCTGAATCCAAAAAAAGCATTTTTGGAAACATGTCCGTCTGTGTGTCTGTCTCTGTGTGTGTCTGTGAGCAGCACAACTCAGAAACGAACAGTCGGATAAACACCAAACTTGGTATTTAGGTTCAGTATCTACCAGAGATGCGACACGAAAGTTTTCAAGAAAATCCCCCCACCCCAGATTACCCTTTACATGGACGATTTTTCGAAAATTTTAATTTTCTCAGAAATGGCTCTAACGATTTTGATTAATGTATCATATGTTTAAGATATTTTTATGACAAAATGTATATCTTGAATTTCCTGGGAATGTCTCCAAAAGTATTCTTTATTGTGAACGACTTTTGCATAACTGGTAAACCATAAGAGATATACAACATTTTACTACATAAAAATGTAGATCGCGTTAAAATACATAATTTATGTCATATACATTTTTTTTTTGTTGAGTGAACCATTTTCGAGATATTGCTTGTTATTCCCTTAAATTTTTCAGTACTTATTTTCTCAAATGGGAATTCGTTATTCATTTTTTGTCTTGGATATGCAAAGAGTATTAATCTGTGGGAAAGGGAATGGTGCTGCACCTAGCAACCAGCTATTAAGAGATATGTATGTGCTTAAAGGCTACTGTATTTCTATATTGCCCTTGCAAATATATATTCTCCTTACATCTATAAGAAAATTAGCAATAAGATAGAGTCTGCAAATGTTTATCTCGATTAACATGAAGTAGATGGAGAATAAGCGTTTGTAAAAATAGTTTGTACAAGAGTAGAGAAAGTCGTGTGAGTGTAACAAATCAGATTTTTTTAAATATATTTCACATTTAAGAAATAAAAGATAACCTTATCTTAGGCTAAATGTGTCATTAAAGTTCATATGAAAATTCGGACAACTGCTTCAGGCAATCTTGCCCCCCCTCCCCAAGCAGAAACTGAAATGACGCTCCTGGTAGTTTGTATACCCACTAATAAAGATAGATGGGTAGAGAAAGTCGTGTGAATGTATCACATCAGATGTTTTGGGCCCTCAAAGCTTGTATTTCCGGTGAAATCTCGATATTGAATTTTTTGTTGGAATACAATACTACTTCTACTTACTGTAAGTACTTAGTAGAGAAAGTAACAATGCACAGTCCTAAATCAGTCCGTCTGCTCTACACGCTTCAGGCGGCTCAACAAGAAAAGATACCAGTCCAGATCCTAAAGGATATTGATGAACTTATAAAAAGCTCCGAAAAAGAAATTTTACAACTACCTACAGACATCCCAGACAGTGCAGTCTATTCAGACCACAAATACAAAGGTCTTGGATGATTTAAAACAACTTGGGAAGCTGTAGTCGACATACGTATGCCTGCAATGTTATTAGAACATCTATCAAATGAATGTCTTGCAACACGTGATTTAGCGGCTGAAACAACCGAAAGCCTAACATCCGCAATATAATGACACTGACGCCATTATTTGATAACTAGAGGCAGCATATTAGGCAAATGCATATTTCTTCTCTGTTAGAAATTTTGCTGACTTGGTATGTGAGTTAATTTCTAAATTTCCAACAGTTTAAACTGTATTTTATGTTGCATACAATGCATATTCTGTTAATAGCATAGTGTTTCAGCCGTTTACAAATTATGCTGTATGTTTGCTTGTTTTACATGTATATTTTATAAATATATTTTTATTTTATTAATTTTATCTACACATTCAATTTTAGAACGATATTTCTGAATAATATGTGTCATTGAGCCAGTCTTGAAAATTGGCAGCACTGATGGTAGCTCGCACACAAACAATAGATCACGTCACATTGGTGAATCCCAGCCACGGAATTGAGTTCAAGTGTATTTATACTTTTACGTAATATTAAATTTAGGTTAAATTTTATTGTTTAGTATCTCTTAAGATTTATAAAAATGTAACCTACTACTTTACACAAAGTAAATCATCTTAGAACATTCAGATATTAATAGTTTTACAAATTCAATGCTGAAAATATGCCTGCAGTTTCGCAATCCGTCTCCAGTTGAAACTTAGGTCATTCAAATCAGTGGCGTGGTGCTTGTATATGGTGAAGGCCTTGTTTTCGTGTAATCGTGCCAAAAGTAAAAGTGATCGATAAAGCTAAGTTACAGGGCTGTATCCTAAGTTTTCAATGTTAAAGTTACATTTTTATGAGTTAAATAATTCATACGATTTCCACAATAATTTTATTCACGGAGAGATTACATAAAATTGCTCTAAATTTTTACTTTCTCTATTATGTATAGCAAGCAGGTAAGTATCTATTGTAGGTATTCTACCCAATAATTTGATGTTGAGATTTCACCGGAAATGTATATTTTGAGGCCTCCTCTACTCAAAAAGCATTTTTTAAAAAAGGTCAGTGTATTTCTCTCCCCCTGTGTGTATCTGTGAACGGCATAATTCGAAAGCGAAAAGTCAGATAAATACCAGACTTGGTATTTAGGTTCAGAGCCTTCCAACGATACATGAAGATTTTCAGAAAATCCCCCCTCCCCAAACTACCCTTTATATAAACATTTTCGAGATTTATTTTCTAAGAAGCAGTAACAAATTTGATTAAAATACCATATATTAAACGTATTTACTTGACAAAATGCATATCTTGAGTTTTCTGGGGTTAGCCTGTGAAGTCCTCTTCATTTGGAAGGAATTTTGTATCTTATATAACTAGCAAACGTTAAGCGATAGACGAAAACGTACTTCACAAAAAATGTACATCTCTTTAAAACATACAGTTTATTTCAAATAACTTTTTTTTGTGGCATCAGCCATTTCCGAGATATCCGCTATTAATGGCTCGAATCCTTAAATACTTAGTCATTCTTTTCAAGTCCTGTCGATTTTCAGTTGTTTCTCGCAATGTCAAGGGAAAAGTATGGAATGTTAGGACCAGCGTATGGCATCCGTTCTTAAACATTTAAGCATCGCTATTACCTAGGGTATCTCTAATGTGTAATGCAGCTATTTCTGAAAAGTTTCATCTCGATTAAAATGAATTAGAAAGGAAAATAAACTTTTGCAAGGATAATTTATATACCTATTAATAACGAAAGAGGGTAGAGAAAGTAATGTGAATGTAACACATCCGATTTTTATTTTACGTTAATATGTTCTTACACTTTTTATATGGACATATTATGCATGTTTTCAATGCATAAATGCAGAGACATACTAAATAGCATAAAATCCCTGTCCCCATTCGTAAGTCAACGAACTGGCCTCGCTGATGTAGGGGAAAATATATTTACAAGGGTAATATAGAAAAACAGTAGCCTTTAATCACATACATATCTCTTAATAACTGGTTGCTATGTCCAGCACCGTTCTGTTTGCCGCAGATTAATACTCTTTGCATATCCAAGACAAAAAAATGAATAACGAATTCCCATTTGAGAAAATAAGTATTGAAAAATTGAAGGGAATAACAAGCAATATCTCGAAAATGGTTCACTCAACAAAAAAAATGTATATGACATAAATTGTGTATTTTAACGCGATCTACATTTTTTGTGTAGTAAGATTTTGTCTATCTCTTATGGTTTACCAGTTATGCAAACGTCGTTCACAATGAAGAATACTTTTGGAGACATTCCCAGAAAATTCAAGATATACATTTTATTTGTCATAAAAATATCTTAAACATATGATATTTTAATCAAAATCGTTAGCCATTTTTGAGAAAATTAAAATTTTCGAAAAATGTTCCATGTAAAGGGTACTCTGGGGTGGGGGGATTTTCTTGAAAACCTTCGTGTCGCATCTCTGGAAGATACTGAACGTAAATACCAAGTTTGGTGTTTATCCGACTGTTCGTTTCTGAGTTATGCTGTTCACAGACACACACACGGACATGTTTCCAAAAAATTTTTTTTTGGATTCAGGGGGTCTCAAAACATGTATTTCCGGTGAAATCTTGGTATCGAAATTTTGGGTGGAATAAAATACTTCCCCTACTTACTATATGTAGTAGAGAAAGTAAAAGGTATCGTAGTAGAGCTGTGCAAAGAATGTTGTGCACCTGCCAATAAACGGATCAGAAGCCATCAACACTTTTCTTGCAGTGAATCTTGCGAGGCTGTTAAAATGACAAACGTTTCTGCAGTTAGATCCGTGCCGGCCAGATCTCACGACAGTAAGCTATGTCGCACAGAGAAACACTTGCCCCTTGGGATCACGTCCCCATGAAGATGTTCTGCGCAACTCCCGTCACCATAAAATAAGAACTTCAGTATCCATGAAGAGGAGTTGACATCACATCAAACGGTAGTACAAGTATGATAGACATCATTCAACAACCTCAAAAATGGTTACATAATTGATCCATTTGAACATAATTCTGGCCAACCTGAAGACGTTTACAGAGAAAAGTAAGAGATACACACATCTACAACTCTATATTAAAAACAAAAACATAGAAATTATTGGACTAATGGTGGGCGTTTCGTTAGAAGATGGAAAATCTCTGGGCTAGCAAAAAGCGGTATACACAGTCATCATTGCAATACGTGCAGGAAGCCGTTGAGATGTGTTTATATTATACCGAAATTGAATGTTTACTTGCACAATATTAACTAAAATTTACGTTATACAGAATTGTTTTCCCCTCACACAAGTTCAAGATGCTCACAATTCTTCCTAGTTTTTCTCTTTTTCTCTAGAAAGTCGTTTCTACTGCCTACACTATGTGATCAAAACTACACCCCCACAAACATACGTTTTTCATCTTGGGTGCATTGTGCTGCCACCTACTGCCTGGTACTCATTATCCGCGACCTCAGTAGTCATTAGACATCGTGAAACAGCAGAATGGGACGCTCTGTGGAACTCACGGACTTCGAACGTGGTCAGATGATTGGGTGTCACTTGTATCAGAAGTCTGTACGCGAGATTTCCACACTACTAAACATCCCTAGGTCCACTGTTTCTGATGTGAGAGTGAAGGGACATGTACAGCACAAACTTACAGGCCGACCTCGTCTGTTGAGTAACAGAGGCCGCCGACGTTTGAAGAGGGTCGTAAAGGGTAATAGGCAGACATCTATCCAGATCATCACACAGGAATTCCAAACTGCATCAGGATCCACTCCAAGTACCATGGCAGTTAGGCGTGAGGAAGGGGGCTTGCACCCCTTGTTGTTTTGCGTGGCACGATCACAACGCAGACCTACATTGATATTTTAAGCACCGTCTTGCTTCCCACTGTTGAAGAGAAATTCGGGATGGCGATTGCATCTTTCAACACGATCGAGCACCTGTTCATACTGCATGGGCTGTGGCAGAGTGGTTACACGACAATAATATCCCTGTAATGGACTGGCCTGCACAGAGTCCTGACTTGAATCTTATAGAACACCTTTGGGATGTTTTGGAACGCCGACTTCGTGCCAGGCCTCACCGACCTACATCGATACCTGGTTCCGCACTCCGTGAAGAATGGGCTGCCATTCCCCAAGAAACCTTCCAGCACCGATTGAAATTATGCCTGCGAGAGTGAACGTTGTCATGAAGGCTAAGGGTGGGCCAACACCATATTGACTTCCAGTATTACCGATGGAGGGCACCACGAACTTGTATGTCATTTTCAGCCAGGTGTCCGGATACTTTTGATCACGTAGTGTATTATGCTTTTTCCAACCGTGGCAGGTTGTGAAGGTTGTTGATTGTTTTTCAAATAAACAATAAAAGTCTCGTTTATTAGTGAGTATAAAACTATTCTTACGAAATTTTATTTTTCTATCCACTTCATTTTAATCGAGGCAAACCTTTGCAGAAATGATTACATTACACATTTCATCATTAATACAAAGGGAAATGTTTAAGAACTGGATGTTATACGCTGGCCTTAAAAATTCCATACTCTTTCCATGCAATCGCGAGAAACACCTGAATGAAGAATGACAAAGTATTGAGCAATTCGAATCAATAATAACGGATATCTTACAAATGGCTTGCGCCACACAAACTGTATTTGAAATAATTGTGTCTTTTAGAGAGATCTATATTTTTGTGAATTACGTTTTCGTCTATCGCTTAACGTTTACCAGATATACAGGATTATACAACATTTCTTCCGAATGAAGGGGGCTTCACGGGCCATTCCCAGAAAATTTAATATATTTATTTCATTTGTTATGTAAATATCTTAAACGTATGGTGTTTTAATCGTTTTTGGGAAAATAAAAAATATGAACATTTTCTATGTAAAAGATAGTTTGGAGTGGGGAATTTTCTTGAACATTTTCGTGTCGCATCCTTCGAAAATGCTGAATTTAAACACAAGTTTGGAGTTAAACCGACTTTTCGTTTTTAGTTATGCTCTCATAGACACACATACACGGACTTTTTTTTTTTTAATAAAAATGCTTTTGGGGATTAAGGAGTCTCAAAACATCAATTTCCGGTGAAATCTCGATATCGAAATTTTTGTTGGAATGCAATATCTTGTCTACCCACCAGGTCTGTGATAGAGAAAGTAAAAAATGGGTGTCATTTTGAGTTTGAAGATTTTCAGTGCTGTGCTCAGGAATATTTTGTCCTGGTTTTTGATGACAATATGTTGGCTGCCATAATTTTGCATTTCACGTGCGTGGTGTGCACGTCACTGTTCTAAATATTTGAAATGTGAGACGTTTGCTGGTCATCTTTCCTTTCTGAAGCTCATTTTCGCTGTTTATGTGTGGTTATTACTTGTCCAGTTCGTTAGTTTGCCTAAAGCCTTTGTTGACAGTAACGCCATGTCGTCGCGTATGCATAGATTTGTGTGCTTGTTCCTTTGCTTTGGCATTTGTCACGTCTGCTGTTGCGATAATGAACAGTAGCTGGTCGCCCTAACCGTGGAGAGCATTGGATCAATGTGCAAGGGAACACACACAGCAAGGAAATGGTGAATGGGACTTCACCATCTTTTAAAATTGACATTTTGGGTAAAACAGAATCCAGATAAGGTTAGTTGCTGGCCTTTTAAGTGGCCACTGTAATCTCAGGAAGCACCTGCATACAATGGAAATCTGGAAAGTAAACATTTTTGGCAGGTAAGTAAGGAAAAGGAAGAATGAGCCTCTCACGTAGTCTTTGAATGCGAGTTAACCTAAAGGAGGCAAATTCCTTGGCATTAGTAACCATGATGGGAGATACCCAAAAGAATATAGTAAATAGGGTTTTAAATCTCATTAAGTGATGCTGGAAAGAATACTGTACCCCAGGATTTTATTGTTAGGTTATAATTATACCAATCCCAATTTCTTTTGATCTAATCTAATGGTTCACCCTGGAGTACCCTATTGCTCTACGGGTTTGGACATGCAGTTTTATCAACAACTGATATCCATCCATCTTTACAAGGGTTAGGTTAACCACATTGGTATCTAAATGTTCAGCAATTTCTTTGTTTAATAAATTACCACAAGAAGCTCATGTTTAACTATTAATGTGCTTAAAGCTAGCATTAAGGATTGGTTAATCAATAGTCTTTTACATCCTCCGTAAGTACAGTATTTTAATTTTTACTTTCATTCCACCCAGAAATTCAATACCGAGATTTCACCAGAAAGACATGTTTTGAGGCCCCCTGAATAAAAAGTATTTTTAGAGAACGATATATGTGCGTGATGTGAAGAGCATAACCCTAAAATCAGTCGGATAAATACCAAACTTCATACTTAATTTCAGATCTATTAAAGATGCGAGACGAAGATTTTCAAGAAAAAAACTCCCGGCCCAAACTACTCTTTAAATGGATTTTCTCAAAAATGCTCTAACGATTTTGATTAAAATGTCTATGTTAATGATATTTACATAAAAAATAAAACGTATAGCTTGAGTTTTCAGGGGATAGCCTGCGAAGACCTGTTGTTTCGGAAGGAATTTTGCATAATCTTGTATAACTAGTAAGCGTTAAGCGATAGACGAAAACGAACAATACAAGAAATGCAGATCTCTTTAAAACACACAGTTTATTTCAGATACCTTTTTCTGCAAAAAACCATTTCCGAGATATCCCTTATTAATGGTTTGAATGAATTCTTTGTCATTTTTTTAAAGTCCTGTCGACATTTAGTTATTTTTCAGGGTTGCATGGAAAGAGTATGGAATTTTAAGGCCAACATATAGCGTCCAGTTGTTAAACATTTGACTATCGCTGTTCACTTTGTATCTATAACGAAATGTGTAATGTAGCTGTTTCTGCAAAAGTTTATCGCAATTAAAATGAAGAGGGTATATAGAAAAGCGACCTTTAGTAAGCATAGTTTGTATACCCACTAGTAAACGATAGCTCGTTCATTTGGTTTTTCCCTGTGATTTTTTGTTAGAGTTGGTCAGAATCCTTGGTGTAGTTTGCCATTAGGGTGTTCTTGTGCTTCGTTCCTTACTTATTGCGTTTTTCTTTCCTTCCTGAATCTGAATTGCTCTTCTGATTCGGCACTTTGTGTCTTAGCGTATACTCTTTTTTTGAAGAGATTTATTTGTCAGCAATATAAAGGGGTGCATCTAGAGCTATACTTCGTGGGGGTCTCCTTTCCCTTTGTCCGAGACAAAGTGCAGTCTCTTGATGTCTGATATGTCGCCTTGATTCATACATTCAGTGAATACGTTTTCCCATACACAGCAGCCTGGCATTTCCGGTAATCGTTGTGAACTCATCTAGGTCACAAGCTTAATTAATTTTATGTGATCCCAGGACTCAAACTATTTCTTCCTCTTTGAATGACTGTCTCTTCTGAAATGCATTTCCCATGTTTGCATTGCTAGATACTAAGGGCAGTGTGGTTGTTACCTTACACCAGCGGCGTTCTGTCTCTGCTAAATTTTTCTTTTTTTGCCTGAAAGTATTTTATTTCCTTTTTGTTTCTAGTTTTGTATTCTGTTCGTTTTGCAGGCTATTGTTGAGATTAGTGGACGATCCGTCCATAGCCATTTCGTCAACGAACATTTTATCCTCGTCATGGGTATGCCAATTGAAAAGTCATGAAATGTAAAGCGTAAATTTCATTTGTACTTTTAATATAGATCCAGCTGAAAAATTCAACGCCACAGCCGGGATTTGAACTCGGTTCTCCCGCTCTCCGTTCGGTTGCTCTAACCATTGAGGTACTGTCATTTTTCCATAATCCACTTTTCCAGAACCATTTTTCTTAATATTGGTAGTTATTATTTGTTTCAGTAATGGGGCAGCTGAGAACTGTTAATAAAAGACTGGTTGCTAGGTTTGTGAATGTTGGAGTAGTTTCTGTTGGTAGAGGGAAAAGTAGGGGAAATGCAGTATAATTATAGTACAGTGCTTTTCCTTCAAACTGTGGCCACCGCACGGCTACTCGCGCACCGGTCGCTCCAGCTCACACTCCCGCCGAAACAGTTATGACCGCCTCACGTTTTCATATTTACAGTTACAATTAAATTGATACATACCTTATCATAAGAGATGTTGGAAAGGTTGTACTTCTCTATTCGCATATTTCTGGCACATTCTGGGGAAATTTTCATTCAAATTAGAGAAATCAGTATCCGAAATTGAGTGAATTTCTCGCCTGATGTTTTCTTTTAGTTCTTACATTGTATGGGAATTTGTTGCACACACCTTATTTTTCAAGTTTCCCCATAGATAAAAATCACATACAGTTAAATCAGCGGATCGTGGGGGCCACAATTCTTTACTAATTACTCATCTTCAAAAACATTCTTGAATTGAATTTAATGACTCATCAGCTGTATGCATGTTGGAAAAATCCAGACTGACATTCAACGTCGCTCAGCTGTTCAAAAAATAGTGTAAGACATTCCCGGACCTTATCCATTTATTGTTTGTTCAAAAAAAAGGTCCTTTTTTCTGTGTGCGTTTGCTGCACGCCAATTTTTGTGTAATGCAAGAGAATCTGGTGTGCAAAATCGGTTTCTCTGTACTCCAATATCTGTTATTTTACGAAGAAACATAGCTATGTAAATTTAACTATGCTTCGTTAGAGAAGAATATTAAGTGTGGGTCAATTACTTAATAATTCTACAGAATCAATTACAGGAATTTACCCGACTCTCATGATCACATGAAAAAATATCTGATGTGTTACACTCACATGACTTTCTCTACTCTTGTTCAAACTATTTTTACAAACGCTTATTCTCCATATGCCTCATGTTAATCGAGATGTTAATCTTATTGCTAATTTTCTTGTAGATGCAAGGGGAATTGGTAGGCTTTAAACGATAGTCAAATATTTTAAGAGCTGGTTGCTATGTGGAATATTCCATTCTCTTTGCATTACCAGGACAGAAAAAAATGAATAACGAATTCCCATTTGAGAAAAAGTATAAGTAATGGAAAATTTAAGGGAATAACAAGCAATATCTCGAAAATGGTTCACTCAACAAAAATAATGTATGTGACATAAATTGTGTATTTTAACGCGATCTACATTATTTAAAATTTTGTCCATCTCCTACGGTTTACCGGTTATGCAAAAGTCGTTCACAATGAAGAATACTTTTGGAGACATTCCCAGAAAATTCAAGATATACATTTTATTTGTCATGAAAGTATCTTAAATATATATTTTAATCAAAATCGTTAGCCATTTTTGAGAAAATTAAAATTTTCGAAAAAGTTGCATGTAAAGGGTAATCTGGGGTGGGGGGATTTTCTTGAGAACCTTCGTGTCGCATCTCTGGAAGATACTGAACCTAAATACAAAGTTTGGTGTTTATCCGACTGTTCGTTTCTGAGTTATGCTGTTTACAGACACACACACACACACACACACACACACACACACGGACATGTTTCCAAAAATGCTTTTTTTGGATTCAGGGGGTCTCAAAAGATATATATTTTCGGTGAAATCTCGGTATCGAATTTTTGGGTGGAATACAATACTTCCCCTACTAACTATACGTAGTAGAGAACATAATAAGGTGAATGTAATGCCCCATACATTGTAAGAACTAAAAGAAAACACAAGGCGAGAAATTTACTCAATTTCGGATATTGAACTCTTCAGTGTGAAAGAAAATTTCCTGAGAAGATGCGAGAAATATGCGGATAGAGGAGGACAATATTTTCAACATCTCTTATCCTAAGCTATGTGCTTATAGTAATTGTAACTGAAAATATGAGTGTGAGGTGGTTGCGGGAATATAAGTTTAGGCGAGAGTCCGAGCCGGCGGCCGGCGTGCGAGAAGCGTTCCGTGGCCTGACGGCCTCCGCTTGCCTCCTACATGTTTTTGCAAGCTCGAGAATGGCAGAACTCGCATTCACTATTGTATTGATGAAATGTTGAGTGCTAACAAAAGTCCTTGTGGAAATGACCTCTTGATTAAAATAAATGAAGGCGAAGAGACTCGACAAAATGTCCATAGTCTTATTGTCCGTTGACCAACAAAATGTAGACGAATTGCGTACTGCTGTTGAAACCACCTGGAAGTATACCTACTAGAAGGTCCTCGGATGTGCGTGTGTGTGTATAGAGCTGCTAGTGTGGTTTTCATTGCATTGTAACGTTTTTCTGTTAGCATAGCTTTGATGTAATTTTTAAGTTTTTTTCGGTTCCATCATTGCCTTTCTCATTGTTGCTGTAATGCCTGCATTGCGTTATTACTTAGATTGTCATTTCTGTTGCTTCCTTTATTTCCCTGGGTTCCTCCTCTGTTAATATGTTTAGAACTATTCACCTGTTTGGTGCAGATCATTTACGTGCATGCTTTGTAGTGATAGATGATCTCCACAGGTATGTGATTTCTTTGGTAAGCTGCCAGATCGATCTGCTGCTTCCGTTAGGACTTAAATATGTGTTTTCACTTTTATTGTCTGATCTAGTTAACCGTGGTGCTAGATACTGTTGTATGTCACTGTAGTTATCATATTAAGAATATTACATATTTTCACCTGTTACACACATTGGTTCTGTTAAGTGTTGCACAGTTTGTTCTAGAAATGCACGTTAATGAAGGTGAGCGTTTTGTTCTGACTACAAGGGCATTTTCTGTTCTTAGAAGTGGCGAAAGTTTTGGTTTCGTCAGCGGGATGCTCCCTTTCTAATGAACGTTCTACTGCATCTTGAGTGACAAATGTGTGTAACACGTGAATGTAACATAAGATTTTTAACGCTGTGACTATTCAGTTGTTTCTCGCGATGTTATTCAAACACCAGTATATAGCGACGATTTTGTAAACATTTGACCTTCGCTATCCTCGTGTAGTATAACAAAATGCAATGAAACTGTTTATGCAAGCGTTTATCTCGACTAACTTGAAGCAGATACAAGAATAGTTTGTAGAAGCTATATTAAAATAAATAATAGTGGGTAGAGAAGCGATGTAAATGAAACGCAGATTTTTTACTTTCTCTACTACGTAGAGTAAGTAGAGGAAGTATTGTATTCCACCCAAAAGTTCGATACCGAGATTTCACCGGAAATATATATTTTGAGACCCCCTGAATAAAAAAAAAGCATTTTTGGAAACATGTCCTTGTGTGTGTCTGTGAACAGCATAACTCAGAAACGAACAGTCGGATAAACACCAAGCTTGGTATTTAGGTTCAGTATCTTCCAGAGATGCGACACGAAGGTTTTCAAGAAAATCCCCCCACCCTAGATTACCCTTTACATGGAACATTTTTCGAAAATTTTAATTTTCTCAAAAATGGCTCTAACGACTTTGATTAAAATATCATATGTTTAAGATACATTCATGACGAATGAAATGTACGTATATCTTGAATTTTCTGGGAATGTCTCCAAAAGTATTCTTCATTGTGAACGAGTTTTGCATAACCGGTAAACCATAAGAAATAGACAAAATTTTACTACACAAAAAATGTAGATCTCGTTAAAATACACAATTTATGTCATATACATTTTTTTGTTGAGTGAACCATTTTCGAGATATTGCTTGTTATTCCCTTAAATTTTCCAACACCTTTTTCTCAAATGGGAATTAGTTATTCATTTTTTTAATGTCTTGGACATGCTAAGAGAATGGAATACTCCACATAGCAACCAACTCTTAAAATATTTGACTATCGCTTAAAACCTATCAATTCCCCTTGCATCTACAAGAAAATTAGCAATAAGATTAACATCTCGATTAACATGAAGCATATGGAGAATAAGCGTTTGTAAAAGAATAGAGAAAGTCATCGGAGTGTAACACATCAGAATTTTTTTGGTTATGGTCTTCACAGACACGCACACACGGGAATTTTACTTTTTATTTCGGGACCTCAAAACGCGTATTTACGATGAAATCTGTATATGGAACTTTTGGGTGGAATGCAGAGGTACTTGTAGAGAAAGTAAAAATCGAGTTGCAGTAGTGATATCAGAATTCACGTTATCGGGATTTTGCTAGCAAGAAGCCACCTCGCTACTGAGAAAAAATTGCATGGCAGTTATTACGAGCTGTTAAACACTATTACCTTTAAGCAGTACATTAACTTTGCATAAGAAAAAGGAAAAGATTCAGAAAAATGCTTCAGACTTCGGCAAGAGCTGGAGTATTGGAACAATTCTGTTTGGAAGTTCAGAACATCGCTTTTTGTCTCTCATTGAAGACCGATATCCTTTATAACTGAGGGGGAGGGGGAGCTTCAAACCATTTCCAGTTCATTTGCACGTCTTACAAAGTTTTGTGATTCAAAATACTGTGCGGTTTTCATAATGGGAATCTCGGCGCTATAAGAAATGACATTTTACAGCAGATTCACTAAGCATGGCGTTGTATGATTTTGTGTCGTCTATGCTGAGTGGCTCTTATTTTTTAAATTCATATATTACTTTCTATGCCAGCTAACTGTACTCGTGGCAGGTAAGAAGAAATATTGTAATCAACAGTTCAGCATCTTCCAAGGTTGCGACACGAAGATTTTCAACATTTACATAGATTAATTTTCAAGAATTTTGATTTTCTAAAAAATGGCTCAACGATTTTTATTAAAATATCGTGTTTAAGATATTTTCGTGGCGAATGAAATGTATACCTTGAATTTTCTGGTAATATCCCCAAAAGTCCTCTTCATTCTGAATGACTTGCATTACTGATAAATCCTAATAAAGACAAAATTTTACTGCACAAAAATTGTAGATCTCGTTAAAACACACAATTTATATAACCTTTTATGCAGTGAAGTATTTCCGAGATATTCCTTGTTAGTTGTTTGAATTTTCCAATACTTACACTTTTTCTCAAATGGGAATTCGTTATTCGTTTTTTTTATGTCCTGGACATACAAAGAGAATGGAATGCTCCACACAGCAACCAGCTCTTAAAACATTTGACTATCGCTTAAAGCCTACCATATTCCTCTTGCACGTACAAGAAAATTAGCAATAAGATGGTTTCGGCAAATGGTTATCTCGATTAACACGAAGTAGATGGAGAATAAGCGTTTGTAAACATTGTTTGTGCAAGAGTAGAGAAAGTCAAGTGGGTGCAACACATCACATTTTTTATTATCGGTTTGAATTTTCAAATACACCCTTTTCGAATGGTAGGCAATGGTCACGCAAAGAGATTGTGATTTAAAAGCCATCACATAGAAAGCCTTTTCAAAACATTGTACTATCGCTTTAGCCAACAGTATTCTTGTGTGTGTGTGTTTTTTAAGTCTAGCGTCCTTTAATCAGTTAGGTCATATCAAATGATGAATGAAATGATGCTCAAATGAGTCCGGGACCATAGAGCTTAAAGTTATGCGAGATTCGTCTTTTGACGATAAGGGAAAACCGGAAAGAAACCTTATCTGGGTAAGTCGCCGTAACCGAGATTCGAACTCGGGCCCGTTGAACGTGAGGCAGACACACTGCCCCCACACACAGAGGCGGCCTGCTGTATTCTTGTTATATATACAACGAAATGTGTAATGAAAGCTTGTCTCGATTGACAAGAAGTAGATAGAAGAATGAGAAGAGAAAGTCGTGTGAATGCAATGCATCATATTATTAGAATTTTAACTCCCCGTTCTTAAGGAGAGATTAAAAGTCATATCTTGCCAATGTTAAATCTGCTAAATGTTGTGTGAAAGAACAATTATTTCTATTAATTGGCCTAATAGTGGTTGAAACTAAAAGCCCGGGACTTAAGCACTTAAAAAGAATGTAAGTCGCCATTGGGGTATGACATCTCAATACAATTTGAGATCTCCTTGTGGTTTACCGGGAAAAAAGCGAGTCAGCTGGAGAATTTAATGACGTGCCGGCATGTTGCCATGGTAGCTCAGTGGTTAGAGCAACCGGACGGAGACCGGGAGATCCGTGGTTCAAATCCCGGCTATGGCATTGAATTTTTCAGTCATCTGATTCTACCTTTCCAATCCTGTCCAACACACGGCTTGTGTGAAAGAACAATTATTTCTAACCTGCTAAATGTGACTCATTGTCTCGGAAGCTACTTGAGATTTAGGATTGGAATGTTCACAGGTTGTAGATGAATGCCTTCTAGTAGCTAGTTTGTTTATTAAGAAAGGTAGGATTTCTTTCTCAATTATACCATCTTTTGATTAAAAGTTATCATCAATTTGTTTTGTTTATGTTTAAGTAACCAAGCATAGTGTTAACTCACAACACACTTAGTGGTTTTTATTTAGCTGTCTTCAGTAGTTTTTGAGAAAGAGAATAGAAAGTGTCGCGTTCGAAGTCAAAATGGAGAAAACAAACTCACATGTATTTGCAAAGAATGACTCGAGCTCACAGAAGCTGCCATATTAGCAGTAGTACCAATCTGTGGAGTAAAACTTTCCCCTAAAATATGGGCTAAAGTTTACCTGGCTACTCCAAAGTGTGTAGTAGTTAAGGTTTTTTGTTTTATGAAGTGCTGCAAGATTTACAGTACAATATTGGAGGTGCCGTACAACATTTTAAAAATATAGGTATTGTCTCTCTCCACTTGATTACTTTTTATGGGATATTTGAAATGTGGAGTCTTTGTTACGAGGCCTGCTAATATGGAAGATTTAAAATGAGGATCAGAGATTTATCGTACAACAGCAGTGACTGAAAATGTTCAACGCGCTTCGACTTAGCCACTGCCAGAATGTAAATGGTGAGCATTTTAAACACCTTATTAAATAATTGGACTTTCATTTGTTAACAGTACTTGTGTAAATCGTGGGGGAAATTGTTAAAGAAGCCAACAATTAAACTGTTCCCATAGCGACCAAATCTTTTGCATGAAACAAATTGTTCATCCAAGTAAGAAAGAAAGAAAGAAAGAAAGAAAGAAAAAAACATGTTGGCATTTAAAATTCTTGTCGATGCCACATTTTGTACAATAATGACTGCAAATTTTGTTTCTTTTTTGTAAAATTTTCCTTTAATAATTAAATGTCGGATGTCCGATCATTCTTTTCAATTAGTTAATTTATTTGCATTATTCCTTATGAAACATCATGTATATCAAATTAAAAAGGGAAGTCCAATTTATAAGACTGCACAAAAGACTAAAATTGTCATTTTTGGCAATTTTCCCCATCTAGTTTCCCGTTAAATGCATTTAGTTTATAGAATTTAGAAGTGCTAAAAAATAAAAGGTGCATTAAAATGACGAGATGTATTTTTTGCTTGTGCATTAGTCGACATGTATTCAAAGTGACATTCCCAGCCGGTCTCGCTGAATGAGTTCATGTCTCTAAAGTAGGTACTTTCATAAAGCAACCAAAAAGGGAAGGCTGGAGCTATCCTGCATACAGCCAGCCGGGAGAGTTTCAAAGAACACAAAGATGAAGGCGTTTTAGAGATGTTAATTACTCCCTATGGGCATTAAAGTCAAGAGGGTGCATCTACAAACTGTCAGAATGAAGCTAAAGGGGCCAGACGCGGCTTTCACATGCAGATTTATCTTCCTGCACTTAGGCAAATTGTACGGCGATTCGGACGCTATCATAATTTCACTTTCAATTTTGCCACAGCCTTCATCTGTTTATCACGAGCCAAACCAACGCTTAAAAGAATTTGAAAGGTTTGTGTTTGAAACGGTAGTAGCAACTGTATTAAGGGGAGGCTAAATTGCGAAAAATTGCCCCCAAAATTACATTTTTAGTTTTTGTGTGGTTTTATAAATTGGAATTTTCTCTTTAATTTGATTGTATTTTATTATTGTTCTCACAATGCTTATATTTTAAATCTAACTTGACGCTCTCTACTACTTAGGTCCTTAACATTAAGTAGGGGGAATATTGTATTCCGATGCCGATATTTCATCTTTAATACATGTTTTGAGATCCCCTGAAGCCTAAAAGCATCCTTAGAAAATGGTACGCGAGCGTAGGTGTCTGTGAATAGCATAACTCAAAAACGAAAAGTCATTTAAATACTAAACCTGGTATTTAAGTTCAGTATCTTCCAAGGATGTGACACGAAGATTTTCAAAACATCCCCACAAACTAACCTTACATGGAAATGTTTTCGTTATTTCTTATTTTCTCTAACATGGCTCTAACGATTTTGATTAAAATACCATATGTTTGAGTGTTTTCATGACAAATGAAATGTATATCCTGAATTTTCTAGGGTCGCCCTCCTTGGTCTAGGGGTACTGTGCCAGACTCTAGTTCACGAGGTCGCGGGTTCAAACCTGGCGGAGGGCGATGGAATTTTTTTCGGTCGCAAAAATCCTTAGCATGGCTTCCTTCGGAAGGGAAGTAAATGCGGTGGTCCCGTGTCGTAGATTTACGGCACGTAAAAGAAGCTCGAGCCTGATAAAGATGCCTCTGAGCAAAGTTTCCGGTCTTACACGCCCAATATAGAATGGGACGCCAAGAACCGTAGTAGTTAAAGAGCGTCCATAAATACGAGATTTGAAAAAAAAAAATAAAAACTAATTTTCTGGAAATAGCTTTTGAAGTCCGCTTCATTCTGGAATGACTTTTGCATAACTGGTAAACCGTAAGAGATAGACAAAATTCTATTAAAAATGAAGATTTCATCAAAGCACGCAATTTACACCTGTGTCTGTCTGTATGTGTGTGTGGAGTTAACCATTTTCGAGATATTCCTTGTTATGGGTTTGAAGGTTCAAAAATTTACACTGCTTTGAAATGGGATGTCGTTATTCGTTTTCTTTTTTTCGCCCTCTCCAGGTCATACAAAGACAACGGAATTTCAAAGCCATCACATAGCGACCAGCTCTTAAAAGATTTGACTATCGCTTAAGTCTACTGTGTTCCCTTATTCCCATTGTACCTATAAGGAAATATGTAGTAAAACTATTTCTACTAATGTTTATCTCAATTAACATGAAGTAGATAGAATAAGAACTTGTAAGAATATGCTATTGAAGAATGGGTAGAGAAAGTCATGTGAATGTAACGCATAAATCATTTTTTCTCTCTGGTTTCGGTTAATAATTATAAATATTCTCCAGAAGTGGTTTAAAACCTTTTTTTTTTTTTGTAGTTACACAGGAGCATACAGAGTGGGGATGGGCAAAAAATAGCGTTACATTGTAACGCTTACCAAAGTAAGAATACAAAATAACTAGTTACCCAATAACTGTTACCAAAGTAAAAATTACAAATAGCCAGTTACACAATAACGGTTACAAAAACAACAATACAAAGGAGCTAGTTACCCAATAACGGTTACCAAAGTACCGAAGACAACTAGTTATCGCCTTAACAGTTATACTAAAGTAACGAAACAGTTACCAAGCCTCGATGTCATCATTCACTGCATGTGCGCAGCATTGGTGTTGCTTATCGAGAACTAGTTATCTCAACTCGTTTACAACTTGGGTCATCCGTGCACGGAGTTGCAAGCGCATATTTGTTTATTATAACGCGTTATTTATCACTTCGAATATATGTTAGAGGCCACAGATGACAGGTCAGCCAGCAAAGTTTCATGCATTGCATTAAGATGGTTATTCACATACGATTAAAGGTACACGAGTTCTTATACACCGTGGGGTAGATGAGTATATTTCATCAGTGGCGAATCAAGATCTAGGGTTGCACAATTTCAGCAAGTATACGCTCTAAGATGCTTAAAGAAACATGAAATTTTTCCAACTTTGAAATTCGAAAAACACATGTGAAGGTGTGTGCTTCCGCTTTTTTGTTATTATGGATATTTACGCCTTTAATCTTGAATGGCAGATAACAATGAAAGACCGACAAATTACGAGAGGATTAAATCAGAATTTCCCGAATCAAACCTCGAAGTTGAAAGGGCTTACTCATTAACAAGTAAACCATAATTGTGAGTTAATATTGTACAACCGTAGACTTCTGGCCTCGATTTGCATGGTTGTAATGACTTTTTTTCATTTACTTGCGACTGTTCCCATCTGCACGTGCTAAGAGAGGCGCACTTACGGTGCGAATAGCTTGGCCAATAGGGAGATGGCAACACGGCAATACGTCTTGGGTGTGTGTGTGTGTGTGTGTGTGTGTGTGTTTGTGTGTGTGTGTGTGTGTGTACGAATGCATTTTGCTATTTTAAACCGCAGTAATCAGAGTGTAGGCAGAGCTAGAGAAACTTCTTTGCATCAAATAATAAAGTATGTCTGTGTCGACATGTTCATGTTGAAACGTAGCTACAGCTGAACGTTACTGGTAATCATTAATGTAATGTAACAGAAAGTGATAACCATGAGAAGAAATAACTTAATCTTTACTGATAACCGTTACATGTCATGTTAACACACTGTAACTGCGACAGTTATAACCGTTACTCGAAAATAACTGTCACATCCCTAATACAGAGGCTGAGACGTCAGTCAGTATTTTATGTATGTCAGCCGTGTGATAGTCGTCCTCCGTGGTGTAGTAGTTACCATACTAGCCTCTAGTTCCGGAGGTCGCGGGTTCAAAGCCGGTGGAGGGCTTAAAAATCCTTAGCATGGCTTCCTTCAAAAGGGAAGTAAAGCCGCTGCTCCCGTGTCGTAGATTTATGGCAAGTAAAAGAACCTCAAGCCTGATAAAGAGGTCTCTGAGCAAACTTACCGGTCTTTCACGCCCGATATAGAATGGGACGCTAAGGACCACAGCAGTTAAAGAGCGTCCTTAAATAAAACTCAATTATTCGTGTGATTACATGCAGTTGCCAAGTGCGTAACGTTTCAAAGGGCACTGTTTAAAATATCGGCAAATTCAAAAGAGCTTTTTTTGTGTGTTGGTAAATGGTATGGTATGTTTTAACAAGATCTGTAGTTTTATATTTTACCGGATATGTAAAATTCTTTGAGAATGAAGAAGCGTTACTCGCTGTTTTAATCGTCATGTCAGCATCTTAAACTAACGATATTTTTGTAATAAAAGTGATGAGGCCAATTTTTGAGAATATACGATAACCGCTCCATGTTAGGGCCGGAGGAAGTTCGTGAAGTTTCTCACCTTGCGTGGTTAAAATATATTTGACTCACATATAATATTGGTATTCATCCATCTTTTCGTGTTAACACAAGTTTCGCGCGTGCACACACACACACACACACACACAAATAAATACAGTCTGTTGTTTTGTTTTCTAAAACGCATTTTTTTTATTTAGTGCTCAAAACGTGTTTCGTTGAAATGTCGAAAATGCAATTTCCTCTACCATAGTGGCATGGAGTGTTTTGGCCTTTGGTTTTATGAAAGTGTTTTGTCTTCGGCTGACCTCGGTAAGGAAGATGCTCTTCAGGAGGGTTTCTCGGAAATGATATGTGGATCGGAGGTTAAAAAAATCTGATGTGTTACACTCACATGACTTTCTCTACTCTTGTACAAACTATTTTTACAGACGTTTATTCTCCATCTACTTCATGTTAATCAGATAAACATTTGCAGAGTCTATCTTATTGCTAATTTTCTTGTAGATGTAAGAGGAATATATATTTCCAAGGGCAGTATAGAAATACAATAGCCTTTAAACACATACATATCTCTTAATAGTTGGTTGCTAGGTGCAGCACCATTCCCTTTGCCACAGATTAATACTCTTTGCATATCCAAGACAAAAAAATCTGATGTGTTACTCTCACATGACTTTCTCTACTCTTGTACAAACTATTTTTACAAACGCGTATTCTCCATATGCTTCATGTTAATCGAGATGTTAATCTTATTGCTAATTTTCTTGTAGATGCAAGGGGAATTGCTAGGCTTTAAGCTATAGTCAAATGTTTTAAGAGCTGGTTGCTATGTGGAGTATTCCATTCTCTTTGCAAGTTCAGGACATAAAAAAATGAATAACGAATTTGAGAAAAAGTATAAGTATTGGAAAATTTAAGGCAATAACAAGTAATATCTCGAAAACGGTTCACTCAACAAAAAAAATGTATATGACATAAATTGTGTATTTTAACGCGATCTACATTTTTTGTGTAGTAAAATTCTGTCTATCTCTTATGGTTTACCAGTTATGCAAAAGTCGTTCACAATGAAGAACACTTTTGGAGACATTCCCAGAAAATTCGAGATATACATTTCATTTCTAATGACAATGTCTTAAACATATGATATTTTAATCAAAATCGTTAGCCATTTTTGAGAAAATTAAAATTTTCGAAAAATGTTCCATGTAAAGGGTAATCTGGGGTGGGGGATTTTCTTGAAAACCTTCGTGTCGCATCTCTGGAAGATACTGAACCTAAATACCAAGTTTGGTGTTTATCCGACTGTTCATTTCTGAGTTATGCTGTTCAGACACACACACACACACACACACACACACACACACACACACGGACATGTTTCCAAAAATACTTTTTTTTGGATTCAGGGGGTCTCAAAACATGTATTTCCGGTGAAATCTCGGTATCGAATTTTTGGGTGGAATACAATACTTCCTCTACTTACTATACGTAGTAGAGAAAGTAAAAAAACAAAAAGAAACCTAATTTACTCCTCAACTACCCTTCATGTTTTTCCACGCAAAAATAATTGTTTCCTTGATGCCTAACACAAGAATGCGCCTTCGCCAAATCCCACGCTCAAACACAATGATTAATCTTGCTTCTAATTTATTCAGCTTAATGTTATTTCGGTGTTATTGCCCTTATTTTAACCGTTTTCCCAGACTTAGCTTTAACTAGTGACATTCTCGCGGCTGAATTACGGACTGTAGCGGTTCCTCCTTGGTAGGACCCCCACTATGTTGATGATTATGATGGGTACTGTGTTACGTACCTGTAGGTCGTCTTGATGCCCGTACTCTTGCGATGTATCACCATGTTTTCGTGGACTGGAATCTGTATTCTTGTGTATGTGTTACTATGTTGTAATTATTTTTACTTTCTCTACTACGTATAGTAAGTAGGGGAAGTATTGCATTCCACCCAAAAATTCGATACCGAGATTTCACAGGAAATACATGTTTTGAGACCTCCTGAATAAAAAAAAAGCATTTTTGGAAACATGTCCGCGCGCGCGCGCGTGTGTGTGTCTGTGTGTGTGTGTGTGTGTGTGTGTGTGAACAGCATAACTCAGAAACGAACAGTCGGATAAACACCAAACTTGGTATTTAGGTTCAGTATCTTCCAGAGATGTGACACGAAGCTTTTCAAGATCCCCCACCCCAGATTACCCTTTACATGGAAGATTTTTCGAAAATTTTAATTTTCTCAAAATGGCCTTAACGATTTTGATTAAAATATCATGTTTAAGATATTTTCATGACAAATGAAATGTATATCTCGAATTTTCTGGGAATGTCTTCAAAAGTATTCTTTATTGTGAACGACTTTTGCATAACTGGTAAACCGTAAGAGATAGACAAAATTTAATTACACAAAAAATGTAGATCGGGTTAAAATACACAATTTATGTCGCCTACATTTTTGTTGTTGAGTGAACCATTTTCCAGATATTGCTCTTTATTCCCTTAAATTTTTGCAATACTTAAACTTTTTGTCAAATTCGTTATTCATTTTTTTTTGTCCTGGTAATGCAAAGAGAATGGAATACTGCACATAGCAACCAGCTCTTAAAACATTTTTCTATAGCTTAAAGCCTAGGAATTTCCCTTGCATCTACAAGAAAATTAGCAATAAGATTAACATCTCGATTTCTCGATTAACATGAAGCATATGGAGTATAAGCGTTTGTAAAAATAGTTTGTACAAGAGTAGAGAAAGTCATGTGAGTGTAACACATCAGATTTTTACTTTCTCTACTACGTATAGTAAGTAGGGGAAGTATTGTATTCCACTCAAAATTTCGATACCGAGATTTCACCGGAAATACATGTTTTGAGACACCCTGAATCCAAAAAAAAGCATTTTTGGAAACATGTCCGTGTGTGTGTCTGTGAACAGCATAACTCAAACGAACAGTCGGATAAACACCAAACTTGGTATTTGGGTTCAGTATCTTCCAAGGATGCGACACGAAGGTTTTCAAGAAAATCCCCCCACTCCAGAGTACCCTTTACATGGAAGATTTTTCGAAAATTTTAATTTTCTCAAAAATGGCTCTAACGATTTTAATTAAAATATCATATGTTTAAGATATTTTTATGACAAATAAAATGTATATCTTGAATTTCCTGGGAATGTCTCCAAAAGTATTCTTTATTGTGAACGACTTTCGCATAACTGGTAAACCATAAGAGATAGACTAAATTTTACTACACAAAAAATGTAGATCGCGTTAAAATACATAATTTATGTCATATACATTTTTTTTGTTGAGTGAACCATTTTCGAGATATTACTTGTTATTCCCTTAAATTTTTCAATACTTATTTTCTCAAATGGGAATTCGTTATTCATTTTTTTATCTTGGATATGCAAAGAAAATTCAAAGAAATAACAAGGAATATCTCGAAAATGGTTCACTTTACAAAAACAATGTTTATGACATATATTGTGTGTTTTAACGAGATCTACATTTTTGTGTAGTAAACTTTTTTCTATCTCTTGCGGTTTACCAGTTATGCAAAAGTCGTTCACAATGAAGAGGACTTTTGGGGACATCCCCAGAAAATTCAAGATACACATTTTATTTGCCATAGAAATGTCTTAAACATATGATACTTTAATCAAAATCGTTGGAGCCGTTTTTGATAAAATAAATTTTTTTCGAAAAATGTTCCATGTAAGGGTGGTTTGCGGTGGGGTTTTTTTCTTGAAATATTTCATGTCGCATCCCTGGAACATTGAATCTAAATACCAAGTTTGGTGTTTATCCGACTTTTCGTTTTTGAGATGCTGTTCACAGACACAGACACACACACACACACACACACACACACACAAACACACACGGGCATGTTTCCAAAAATGCTTTATTTGGATTCAGGGCACCTCAAAAGATACATTTTCGGTGTTGTATGTTTTCACAAAATCCCCTCAGCCTAAGCTACTCTTTACACGGAACATTTTTAAAAAATTTTTATTTTCTAAAAAAATGGCTAACGATTTTATTAAAATAGCATATATTAAAGATATTTGTATGACAAATAAAATATATATCTTGAATTTTCTGGCAATAGCCTGTAAAATCCTGTTCATTCGGAAGGAATTGTATATAATCTTGTATAATTGGAAAGCATTAAATGATAGACGAAAATGTACTACACCTAGAATGTAGATGTTTTGAAAATACTCAATTTAAGTTGTTTTCGGGTTTACAGTCAGATCACAATCTTGGGTTTGATTCAAAGATTTTTAGTGGAAAGAAGAAACAGCAAACCTCAGGACCAATGGTATTATTACTTTCTCTACTACGTATAGTAAGTAGGGGAAGTATTGCATTCCACCCAAAAATTCGATACCGAGATTTCACCGGAAATACATGTTTTGAGACCTCCTGAATCCAAAAAAAAAGCATTTTTGGAAACATGTCCGTGTGTATGTCTTGTGTCTTTGTGTGTGTGTGTGTGTGTGTGTGTGTGTGTGTGTGTCTGTGAACAGCATAACTCAAAAACGAACAGTCGGATAAACACCAAACTTGGTATTTAGGTTCAGTATCTTCCAGAGATGCGACACGAAGGTTTTCAAGAAGATCCCCCCCACCCCAGATTGAATGTCTCCAAAAGTTTCTTCATTGTGAACGACTTTTGCATAACTGGTAAACCGTAAGAGATAGACAGAATTTTACTACACAAAAAATGTAGATCGCGTTAAAATACACAACTTATGTCATATACATTTCTTTTGTTGAGTGAACCATTTTCGAGATATTGCTTGTTATTTCCTTAGATTTTCCAATACTTATACTTTTTCTCAAATTCGTTATTCATTTTTTTATGTCCTGGACATGCAAAGAGAATGGAATGCGCCACATAGCACCAGCGTTAAAATATTTGACTATCGCTTAAAAGCTACCATATTCCCCTTGCATCTACAAGAAAATTACCAATAAGATTGACATTTCGATATCTCGATTAACATGAAGCATATGGAGAATAAACGTTTGTAAAAACAGATTGTACAAGAGTAGAGAAAGTCATGTGAGTGTAACACATCAGATTTTTTTTATAATTGTGCCACGGCTGCTGTATTTGTGTCGAAGAGCAATTGTGTCTTGTCGGGGTTAGGAATGGAGAATGTTAATTTGCACACACGTAGTCTGTTAATTATTTCACTTGTATTTTAGATAAACCACATGTAACCATTCACAATTCACTATCACCTTTGTCATGTTAAAATATGTATTACTGGTAGACTTTAAATACATAGTTTTAGCGTCTATTTAGAGACGAGCTTATATACGGCCTTCCTGCTCGAAGTCTTGACAAGCTTCTGTTAGCGTTCCCTTCAACCGTTTTCTTAACGTAGTATTTGAATTATAGGCATGTAGTATTGGTTGTATAGCTAACAATGGCCTTTCCCTCTCATATTATATATGTTATAACATTATATACTTATTCTCTACCATGTGTACATTATGAATATATGTGTTTTTAACATCCTCTTAATTATTATACATACAATATTAGCAACAAAAATACATAACACGTAAAACTTAGAACAAAATATTAAAGAAAAAAATTATTACTGTGTTGATGCTGAGAAGCTGTGAATTAGATATCTTATTACATTAATGAGTCATCGTATTAGTTTGTCCGTGGCTAGTATAATATATGTATAGTATATGCTAGTATGTTGCTTCAGCACCGAGATAAGACAGCGAATGGCATGTGAACACCGTCAGAAACTGAACTTCCACGCTAGACAGATTTACTATTTCGCGCCCAGTTTCTAGTTTCTTTCGAAGTCACGTGGTTTTTGGTTGCTTTTATTGGTTCACGTGACAGATTGTAACTCATTTTTTATTGGTTACAACATTTTAAAAAAGTAGTGGTATATTCCATCTGAAATGATCACGCTTTTTCGCTCAATTTCATTTTGTCCGCTTGACTGGTTTTGGATGACTATTGTCTAAGCCTCCACACATACAAGTTTTCCTCGTTCTCCTGTTGTTCTACTTTACCTGAGAGCTGCTTGCAACTGCACAACCTTCCCTTCTTGGTCCGAATTCTGTTTCTAGCTAAATACATTTGCTTTCCTTAATAGTATAATAATTAATGCTTATTCTATTTTAATAGTTCCCATTTGAGGCAGTATTTTATATCACAACACTGTGAATGCCAGAGTGATTGTAGTGTAAATTAACATTATTGTATGACAATGATTTGAGATGTTTGTTAATTATAAGCATTGTTAGGAAATAAGTTTACACGGCCTCACTGAAACTGACAATAAGAGCGGGCAACAATGTAGCGAGGGGGTGAGTTGTTTATTAATTAGAAGAGACAAACAAATGACGCCAGAGTGCGCGCTTTTCTTTAGAAATGGAGGGAATATCTTCCCTAGAGCATATGTGTTCGTAATTTTGATTGGATATAAAAATAGACGCTAATGTTGGCGCGCTTTATTAACCAATAGCAGCTCTATTATAATGTTTAGGCATATCGGGTTGAGGGAGTATAAAAAGCTAAAGCCAGAGACAAGTATTGCTCAGTTTTACAGAATAATTCACGGGTTACACGTCGCGCAATTCTACAGAATCTCTCGCGTCGTAAAGCTAGTTATAAAATGTGAAATACGCGAATTAATAATGTGCGGCAAATAAGTGATTATAGTTACATTCGAAAATATAAAAGTTTCAGTCGGGCGTGTATCAAGAGTAATTATGTGAAATTAATTAATTGTGACGGCAATAAAAGTGTAAAAACAAATTCTTTTATCAGTGTTATCTTTTAGTAACAACTCCTTTCCGTTTACACACCCTGTTTAAGAGATTTGCTCGACTGGGTAATAGCCGGAGGACAAAGAACTCAAATTCAAAATAGTAAAACAATAACAGGCGCTCAGCAAATAAGATAACACGAACGATACCGCGACACATTTTATTATTGCGATTCCTTCCAGTGCTTTTATTCATTTATCTTCTCTAAGTACTTATTCTATTCATAAGCTTACGATAAAAGTTAAATGTCTATGTGCGGTTATTTCCGAGTTTATGCATGAGATTTAATCTCTTGAATATATACGTCATGTTCATTGCCGTTTTCTGCGCTTTTTAGAGATCGTAATATGTTATCTTCATTGATGCATAGTTTTTCATTTCTTGTTCAACATATAGCTTTCCCGGTTATTTATTTGCGGCCTTAATACGTATATTCAACACATGCTGTGCAGTTCTACTTCACTTTATTCTGTGTAATTGTTGCGTAGCGTTTTTGGTATCCAATCGGGCGAATATTACTACCTCAATAGATAAGCGTTAGAGAAAGTAAAATGCTGAAAACAATAACTGCATTTCAAAGAATTTAACTGATAAGAGGTCCTCGGCACTAAATGTCTGTACTATTTGTGACTAATGGTGTTAAGCTAATGTTGGGTTTCTCTCTTTCGCAGGATTCGGGGGTGGGTACACCCGTTACCCTGCGGGTGGACAAGCATGGCTTCTACGTCTATTGGATTGATCAGAATAAGGTAAGTTGTATATTTTTGTAGAGCAGAAAGGCAGTACTAAAATAAGCATTTTGAGCTTAGGAACCAGAAGCCTGTTTTGCTGCGTCAACATTAAATGAGTCTCCGATTGTGAAACCTGTTAATGAAGTGTCAGATGTAAGCAAAACGTACTCTTGCACAGTGCTAGTCACTGTCCCTAGGTGTGTCTGATGTGATGATACCGTCTTATTCAGTGCACCAAGCGCTAGTTTCTCATGATTATTTGTTGAGACAGTATGCACACTTGTCATGCGAGTTACATTCTGTTTTGTTGTTTCATAAAGTCAGATTTCAATTACGTTCATGCAGCACTTCTGTTATTATACTGCATATGCTCCTAACCTCAAAATGTTTAGTTTGGTACTGCCTTTCTGCTGTACAGTTTTGTGCACATTGTTTTTCCGCATCCTGTATAATAATTGTGTTTGGTCTTCACTGCCTTTGCCCTGCTCGAAATCTCTTAAATTTCAAGAGAAAAGATGTTATTTGCCACTGACCTGGTTATGCAAATAGAGCATGTAATGGGTAATGCAGAAGACACTAGCGCGCACCGCCACGGGCGAGAACCACGAGCGTGGGTTGTAATTGTAGCCTCTCTGGGAATGACACACAGAAGGATGTTGAACATTTAAACGCCTTCTTTGTTAAAAATAATAAAACTTCATTGGTCTAGGGCTCAAGGCCGAACAAACCCGTCACTTGACTGCTATCTTATAGACGTACTGATGGAATGGAGGATATGTTGGAAAGCGACATGTAAGTGCATCCAGTTCCAGAACCTAAAGCGGGTGGAAAACTTATTTGCTCATTACGACATAAACCGTTAGATTTTGGAATAGAATATCCAAACACTATCGCCAGCAACAGTACCGCAGAGTGGCGACGTTAACTTCAGGATGTCTTTCTACAGGGTGAGCCAAAAGACTCCGAACCGCCTGCGCGGTGTTTTTCCTGTACGCGTACTCGGCGCTCGTTGCTGTCTGCTGCTATCATAGAAAGGCGCGGATGAAACCATACAACATTTTTAAAACTACTTTGAAAGGCTTTACTTACCAACTTTATGAAAGGAGATGCTGAAACTGGTCACCGTCGTTGTCCATACATTTTTGGCACCTCTTTAGGAAACTATCCATATGGAATTTTTTGGGGGGGAATTTTCCAAACGATGGTCGATGTTGTCTAATGTTTCTTCGGTAAGAACCGAACGCCGTCTTTTAGATTTCTTAGCCTGAACACTTCCTGTGGCCTGAAATTTACTGTAAAGTTCATGGATTGTTGTACGGCCTGGAACTTTTACACCTGGAAATATTTCTGCAAATCTTACTTTCACTTGGCGAACTGACAGAGTTAACACATACGAATCATTAATAAATACACGCTGTGCAGTAGAAAACATATACTGAGCCATAATATACTTTGTGACTAAGTACAGGACAAAATAATAAATAACTCGTAATAACTGAACTACATCACATCACCTTCAACTCAATACTGCACTTCAACTGCAAAGCAAAACCACAACAGCGTGACTGTTTATAGCAGCAGTGCGTTATCATGTTTTATCACATTTCCACACGCCCAGTGGAAAAACACCGCGCAGCCGGTAATATTGTTCATAAAATACCCTTCCGGGGTAACTTTAAACATAAAGTGTACAAGACAAACCCACACACCCTGGAAGAATTAAAACAAAATATCCGCCACGAAATTTCTGCGTGAACTACGTGATGGATAGTTTCCTAAAGAGGTGACAAAAATGTATGGACAACAATGGTGGCCAGTTTCAGCATCTCCTTTCGTAAAGTTGGTAAGTAAAGCTTTTAAAAGTAGTTTTAAGAATGTTGTATGGTTTCATCCGCGCCTTTCTATGATAGCGGCAGACGGCAACGAGCGCCGAGGACGCGGATAGGAAAAACACCGCGCAGGCGGTTCGGAGTCTTTTGGCTCACTCTGTACCTACTTTCTCTATTGCTTAATTAGATGAGGTATTGTATTACGTTCAAAACTTCGATACCGTGATTCCGCATAAAATACATGCTTTGAGGCTCTGAATAAATAAAGTCTAGACTGTGTGTGTGTATTTGTCTGTTACAATAAAGAAGAACAAACAAACAAAAATGAAAAGTCCTTTAAATACTGAAGTTGATATTTAAGTTCAGCGTCTTTCAAAGATGCGATACGAAGATTTTAAAGAAGATCCCCCCCCCCCCACCCCGCAAACAACTCCTTACATGGAAAAGTTGTGAGATTACTCTGTGATCCTCTTGATTCTAAATAACTTTTGTATAATTGGTAACGAGTAAGAGATAAAATGTAAATCTCGTTAAAGCACACAATTTATATCAGATAAAACTTAGTGGCGTTAACTGCTTCTGAGATATCGTTTGTTATTGGTTTGAATTTTCTAACACTTATAGCTTTATGAAGTGATAAGTGGCTAGGAGCCTAGCATTTCAGACATCGCATAACGATCCTTCTTATCATCTACAACGAAAGTTTAACTGTATTAACAAAAAGTAGATAGAAGATTCAGCTTTTGTAGAAGAGTCGTGCGCAGTGGGTTGGAGTGCGGAGCTGTGATTCCCGGTCACGGAATGTGCTCAGGTTTGATCCCACCCATGCGGATGCGGATTTTAAGGACTCAAACAAGAAAATAAGGAGCTGCGATAGTCAACGATTCCGATCACGGAGACCAACATTCTGCCTGGGGGATTCGTGATGCTGGTCACATCACCTCGTATCGGTTGCATGATCGTCCATCTCTGCCGTGCGTATGTGGGCGTGAGGCCGGCGCGGCAATCGAGCTGGTGGATCTAGGCCCCTCATGGGCTGTAGCGCCGCAAGATGATTATTATTATTAGCTTGTAGAAGAGAGAGTAAAGAAGTTCAAGTGAATGCAACACATCAGCTTTTAAGTATGACCCTCAAAGTAGACGAAGAATTGAAACGACGCCCTTTGCGTAATTGAAACCCTTAAACATTTACCGTCAACCAAAGGAAGTGTTTGGTGATACAGTAATGAACGAAAGAACGGTGAGATAGTGGCGTGAAATGCTCAAGAATGGACGAATAATTTGTATGACGAAACTCGACCTCGGACGTCCGTCACCCATCACATTATTTTGAAGAATCAAGTGAACAATAAAATCGTACAAGACAGACTCTAGATGAGTAGCAAATTTCTTTCCTCAAAATTTTTCGTTCTTTATTTGGTGAAATTGTGTCCGAACATCTTGACTTAATGTATTGGCGGCAGCAATTCTAAACATCGTGGACATACAGGGTGTATAATAATTAATAACGAAAACTGAAACGGTTGAAAGTATACGATAATACAAGCAAAAACGTTCCAGTAAGCATTAGTCCGGAAACAAGCCGCGTGCGAGATTTATTGCGAATGTGTCGTTATGAGCCGCCACTGACCTGAATTCCTTGAGGATGTTCCCCTTGAGCAACATCGGAGTATGTGGTACATGCATGATGGAGCACCGGCTTAGTTTGTTGTTACTATATGAAGACATCTAACGTGGAAATATGGTCCAAGATGGATAGGTCGAGGAGGGCCTGTACCTTGGCTTCCACGATCATCTGATCCGATAATCCTTGGACTTTTCTGTATGGGGTCACCTCAAAAGTGTACTGTACAGCACTCCCGTTGATACCGTTAAAGTACTGGAGCAGAGAATTGTACGTGTTTGTTAAGAATTCCGAGATGATCTTGGTGTATTTGAAAGAATTCGAAACGCAGAGCGCAGAGACGAGTGCAGTACTACATCCAGATGCAAGGACGACACTTTGAACGCCTCCTTTAACAGGGAAGAGTGTACAGTGTTAATAACGTGAAACATACTAAAGTAAGATTGCATTCCTTGTTAGGGTAAGCTATAAGTAAATTTTGAGGCAACTTAGAAAGACAATTGTTTAAAAAAAAGAAAGTCTAGCTTTCAAATTCACTTGTACTAATTAGTGAAATCAGCGGCGGCTTGTAATTACATATTTGCAATTATCTCGCACATGGCTCTTTTGCGGACCCTTGTTTACTGGAACGTTTTTGCTTCTACCATCGTGTACTTCTAACCTTTCAGTTTGCGCTTTAATTAAGATACACCCTGTATATGACAAACACTTAAGTAACGGAGGTGATTATGTGAAGAAATAAAGTAAGCTTCAATTTTGTGACATGTAATTTTTTAATGAAATATTTTGCTGAATACATTAAAGCCAAATGGTCGCTACTTACTGGATTATCTTGTGTATCGAATTAAAGAGAAAATTTAAATTTTGGCACAAAAAAAAACTAAACTTTGACAATTTTTCCCATTTTAGTCTCCCCCTAAAGGGGCAAATAACATTGCCAACACGTAAGAGTATTGACGAAGGATTCACGAAATTATAGAACGTGTAATTTTTATCGATATATTTCCCATTTTGATTTTCGTACAGAAACATTGTTTAGGGACTTGTGAGTAGGCTGCAGTTTCCAACAAAAGGGAATGAATCATACTTTGAGCAGTAATGAAATTTTTAGATAATGTAATTGCCTGACATGGTAGGCCGCTACTCTCTGCAAGTGACATTGCAGTCGGGGCACGGCAGCTGTCTGTTCCCGTTAGTTGTTTACGCACAAGCAATTTGCTACAAATCGATGCACAGCTTTCAGTGAGATAGGACTATACTTAGAGCTTTCGTAATTCGTTTTGGTACTTCGATTTTAATCATTACTGCAGTCGATAGCAGCGGTTTTACTTTTTCTGACACGCCTCTAGTGGGTAGAAAAGTATTGTATTCCAACCACAATTTCATCGGGAATACTACATGCCTGAGGCCCTCTGATCCTAAAACAGTATTTCTACTTTCTCTACCACGTACATAGTGGGTAGAGAAGGTATTCCCTTCCACCCAAAAATTCGAAACCGAGAATTCACAGGAAATGCATGTTTTGAAGTCCCCGAATAAAAGTTTTAAGAACATGGTCCGCGCTCGGATGTATGTGTGAACAGCATAACTCAAAAAATCTGATGTGTTACACTCACATGACTTTCTCTACTCTTGTACAAACTATTTTTACAAATGCTTATTCTCCATCTAGTTCATGTTAATCGAGATAAACATTTGCAGACTCTATCTTATTGCTAATTTTCTTGTAGATGTAAGGGGCATATATATTTACAAGGGCAATATAGAAATACAGTAGCCTTTAAGCACATACATATCTCTTAATAGCTGGTTGCTAGGTGCAGCACCATTCCCTTTCCCACAGATTAATACTCTTTGCATATCCAAGACAAAAAAAATGAATAACGAATTCCCATTTGAGAAAATAAGTATTGAAAAATTTAAGAGAATAACAAGCAATATCTCGAAAATGGTTCACTCAACAAAAAAATCTATATGACATAAATTGTGTATTTTAACGCGATCTACATTTTTTGTGCAGTAAAACTGTCTATCTCTTATGGTTTACCAGTTATGCAAAAGTCGTTCACAATGAAGAATACTTTTGGAGACATTCCCAGGAAATTCAACATATACATTTTATTTGCCATGAAAATATCTTAAACATATGATATTTTAATCAAAATCGTTACAGCCGTTTTTGGGAAAATTAAAATTTTCGAAAAATCTTCCATGTAAAGGGTATCCTGGAGCGGGGGGATTTTCTTGAAAACCTTTGTGTCGCATCTCTGGAACATACGGAACCTAAATACCAAGTTTGGTGTTTATCCGACTGTTCGTTTCTGAGTTATGCTGTTCACAGATAGACACACAGACACACACACGGACATGTTTCCAAAAATGCTTTTTTGGATTCAGGGGGTCTCAAAACATATATTTCCGGTGAAATCTCGGTATCGAATTTTTGGGTGGAATACAATACTTCCCCTACTTACTATACGTAGTAGAGAAAGTAAAACCGGTAAGTCCGATAAACTTCAAACTTGATAATATAAGTTCAGTATATTCCAAAAATCTCAAACGATTTTTTAAAGAAAATTCCCCACCCCAACTAAACTTTACATGGGACATTTTTCGAAATTTTTGTTTTTCTGAAAAAATGGCTAACGATTTTGATTAACATGCCACATATTAAAGATATTTACATGAAAAATAAAACATTCATCATGATTTTTTTAGGAATAGCCTGTGAAGTCCTCTACATTCGGACTAGGCGTTGAGCGATAGACGAAAACGTACTCCACAAAAAATGTAGATCTCTCTAAAAAAAAAACACAGTTTATTTCAAATAACTTTTTTGTGACATAAAACATTTCCGAGATATCCGTTACTAATGGTTCCAATTGTTCAATGCTTAGCTATTCCTTCAAGTCCTGTCGGCATTCAGTTGTTTCTCTCGGTCATGGAAAGAGTATGGAATTTTAAGGACAGAATATAGCGTCCAGTTTTAAAATATTTTACTATCGCTGTTCACTTTGTATCTATAATAAAATGTATAATTCAGTATTTCCGGAAAGGTTTATATTTATCAAAATGAGTTAGATAGAAAAATAGATATATTCGTATACCTATTAAGAAGGATAGAGAGTAGAGAAAGTAATATGCATGTAACACAATATTTTTTAAACGCACGCGCGCCCATCACAATTCAAAAAAAAATGTGGGTAAATACCAAACTTCCTATTTAATTACATCATCTTCCTAGAATATGGCTCGAAGATTTTCATGAAAGCAACCCTCGGATGAATTTTTTTTTGATTTGCTCTAAGATGCTTCTATCGATTAGAATTAAAATACCATATGTTTAAGATATTTGCACGAGTAAAATAAGAAAATGTGTATCTTAAATTTCCTGCGAATAGCCTGTGAAGTCGTCTTCATTTAGAATTAATTTTGTATAGATAGCTATTAAACCATAAAATATAGACAAGAACTTCCTAGATAAAAAATGCGAATCTTGTTAAAATACACGGTATGTGTCAAATAATTGTTGTAGCATTAACCAATTACGAGATATTGGTTGCTCTTGGTTAGATTTTCCTATACTTTGTCATTCAGTTTTTAAAGTGCTAAATCACAATTCTCTGTTTCTCTTGTTGGCAAAGGGTGTGGAATTTCAAAGCCAGCAAATAGCGACATGCTTTATAAACATTTGACTATCTCTTCAGTCGTCAGTATATCCCTTGTACCTACAACAAAAAGATAATAAAACCATTTTATGCAAATGTTTTTTCTCAATTAACGCGGAGTGGATTGCAAATGGTTTGTAGAAGAGAGAAATAAACGATAGTGGTTCGAGAAAGTCATATAAATGTAACACACGAGATTTTGAGGCAGTATTTTAATACTTGAATAATTTCAATTGTATTATATAATAAGTAAATTCAATAACAACCCGCCTTGAAACAATATGTATGTAATAATTATTTAAAATGTATGTAACAGCAATTGCAAAAACTTATATTATTGTAAATATGTTTAATAATGTTATGTGAATACATTACATACTTTAATAATGCAAGAGCTGTGAGAATAATAAGTTATAAGTTGCTAACAATGAGGTAATAATGAGGTAACCTTGTAGCAATAATGAGTTTGAGAGTTTGAAAGTTACTAGTCATGATTAGAGCAACGATAATGTAATTTCAGTAACAGTTTAAAATTAGCCAATCAACAGCAAAGAAACGCTTTAAGTAAAATGCAGATATTCTATTGGACTATAATTAGCCAATCAGAGACTTGAAATACGAAGCTTACGGGTTTAACGGTTGAAACATGTTCAGTTGCTGGCAAACCTTGCTAGTGACCAGATGGAAGATGTGTTCTCTACAGGAATATTACGTGTGAATCGTAAAATATGTCTACGCGTTAGCTAAGTGAAAGTATTAAAGAATCTCACGGCTCTTAAAAAGTGTAGTGCTTTATTAAAATGTGCAAAGGATAAAATAAAAAGAAGTAAATTTAAAAACTTAAATTCTGTGTATGTCTACAATTGTCATACCTCACCCTGCCTAAGAAATACATGACTCTACAAACATTACTGACGCAGTCGAGGCAAATTCAAACATACATAATATATAGAAGCAGTTTTAATAACAAAGTTAAATATTATAGTGTAAAACTTGGAGTGTAACAACAAAATTACATCTTAAAATCAGCTTCTCGTACGTAGCAGCATATTGCATAACAACAGTAACTATTACGTAATCAGCAACTTCAAACCGACGCCCAAAGTGTGTAGCAAACTTCTTATACAAAGTAACTCCAAGAACAATACTTCAAGTTAGCTTCCAATGCATGAAACTTAATAATGTTACGTAAAACTCATACGTAAAAACAAAATATCTACTTCAAGTTAGCTGCCCAAGCGAGAAGCTAAAATAAATAAAATTACGTAAATTATTTACGTGGAGCTAAATACCAACTACTTCAAGTTGGCACCCATACGTGGGGCACATACTACTTCAATTTTATCTAGATATCTAGAGTTGTATTGCGCCCCTGTCTTATCATAAATATTAAATAACGTAAAGCAGATGCGAGAAAAATCCTTTCTTCGCCCGAATCAAATGAATCTATAACACGGTAGAAGAGGTTATGTAACCCCTCCCCCCACCAAAAAAAGAGAGAGATAGAGATTCGAAGCGTATGTTTGTCGAAGTCCAAATCGTTTCCGCGACCGATTCACAATGGTGTCTCGAGACGCGTGCCTTTAGTTTCGTTCTATTGTCATTTCACATTGAGTCCCAGTCACCAAATATGCGCTGATAGCCGACCGGTTGTAAGAGGTACGTAGTAATGAGGCCTAACGAGGTTCGTATACCAAGCATAACTTCTTCCCCCCCAGAAAAACGCAATTATTTTTACGTACACTTAATATAATTTCCGATTGCTAAGGCTTATTTGATTTTAAGCTCACACACAAAAACTGAAACACTCTCTTTTTCGATTTCAACCTATGTAAGAAATAAGTAAATATTATAGTCCTAAATGAAAAATCTGATGTGATGAATTCACACGACTTTCTCTATCATCTATCGTTTATTAGTGGGTATGCGAACTATTTCTATTAAAGCTTATTTTTCTATCTACTTCGTTTTAATCCAAATAAAATTTGCAAAAATAGCTACATTACACATTCCGTTATAGACACAAAGGGAATAGTCATTAAGAACTGGACCCTATACGCTGGCCTTAAAATTCCACACTCGTTTCACGCAATCGCATGGAAACAGTATGGAATGCACCGTAAAGTACTTAATACTTTGCGCTTATTTTGAAAACGAGAAGAGTAATTTGTTTGTGTTTTTATGCATAAATGTCATAAAATTAATAGATATCTTATGCATGGAAAACATGCGGCATTGGTATATGTTCAACAAATTAATATTTAAATAATAAAAAAAAACAATTACACCAAAGATTCGAAATCAGGTTGTTCCAATCACCAGACACATCCGTTTCACCGCTCGACACAGCAAACTGAAAGATATCTTCCTGCTTATCGCATAGCTTTGAAATAAGCGCAGGGTGGTATTAAGTTGTACGAGGGTGGGTCGAAAAGTAAGGCACAATAATTTTTTTGTGCCTTGGTATTGCAGCTGGGATGTTGCTATTTCACACAGATATAGTTTAAAGTTTTCACTACAGAGGGTATTTTTTGTTTCATGTGCAACTCTAGTTAGAGAAGCGTGAGCTACGCAACAAAGATGGCGCGCATGTTACTGTCGTCCACGTGTGAAGAGCAGAGAGGTGTGGTTCGATATTTGTGGGCCAAAGGGCCAAACCGAGTGATATTCACAGGGACATGCGTGGCGAGTATGGGGATGATTGTATGGGCCGTAACGGTATGCATTCTTCCTAAAAGGCGTGTGAACCTTAGTGATTCACCACGCTCCGGGAGGCCGGTAACAGCTGCAACCCCGCAGAATGTCAGAGGCATTGAGGCGGCAATTTTGAAAGACCGGCGTGTGCAACTGCGAACCTTATCGCAAAAGTTCAACATTTCCTATGGTGTAGTGTACGATATTGTTCATGACACGTTGACATTTCGTAAAGTTAGTGCTCGCTGGTTGCCAAAGAACCTGAACAGACAACCATGAATGATGACGAGCTTGGATCACCTAACGCGGTACACCGCAGAAGGGCATGACTTTTTGAAAGGAATCGTCACTGGTGGTGAGTCGTGGGCATTACACTACACGCCCTAAACCAAGCAGGCAAGTATGGAGTGGAAACATGCTGATTCCCCAGTGAAGAAAAAATTCAAAGTGACTCAGTCTGCTAGGAAAGTGCTTATGGTGGTGTTCTGGGATATGCATGGCGTTGTATTGGTGGACTTTGCTGAACATGGGACCACTGTGAATGCTGCAGCCTACATGAAAACTTTGGTGAAGTTGCGTCGTGCCCTTCGTGACAAACGTCACGACATGAATGCTGACGATGTCAAAATTCTTCATGATAATGCTCGACTCCATGTTGCTGCTGCTGTTCGTCAGAATATCACCAAATTTGGTTAGGAGGTGCTGCAGCATCCACCATACAGTCCAGAACTTGCACCATCGGACTTTCATCCGTTTGTTCCCATGAAGAAATTCCTGGCCGGCCAACGCTTTGCGACAGATGCGGAAGTGAAATCAGCAGTCCGCAGATGGCTATACTCCAAGGAAACGGACTTCTACGAACAGGGCATATTGAAACTGGTATCACGATGGGAGAAATGTGTTGAGAAACTTGGTGACTATGTCGAAAAGTAGGTAAAAGGTGTAAGTGCATTTGTGATTTTTGTTGTTGTTTTAACTATTAAACTTTTTTGTAAAAAAAATGATTGTGCGTTACTTTTCGATCCGCCCTCGTATATTGGAACGCAGCGTCAAGGAATGCTTCCGACATTTTCCGAATCGAACTCCCTCTCTGCAATTGCTCATTTATTTTGTCTTAGGCTGCACATGTATCAAAATGAACAAGAGTTAGCTACCTGGTTAAAGGATGTCAAACTCTCAGGGGGGGGTGAAGAAAAGAAACACACACCATCTACCATCACAATTTGTTTTGCTGCGATTTTTACACATATCTTAGCGATTCCTGTGATCTTGCATAGAAAGGCAGCGAGTCAACACATGGCGACGGAAAATGGCAGAATGATCAGGTTATGAGAACCACTGTCTGCCATGATTGATGTTTGAGATAAATATAAACTTGAAAGATTGGACCTTGCAAGCCTTGAAATTTACGTTTAATTCAATTTATATGTTGAACCGTTCACAATGAATCACATATGTTTATATGCGATTCATTGCGAACGGCCCCATTACAATAAATATCACCTAGTTTTTAAGTTTACGTTATGCTTACACTTAGTTTTCATTCTGAATGGGACCTAACGCCTCTGAAGCTGTTGTCCCCAACCCTGGCCAACATTCGGCCTAATATTTTACACCGTTGATTAGGCGGAAGGTGTTCCAGTCGACTGAATTACTCTCCCAGAAATTCATATAAATTAGAGCATATACGAAGACGGATCGATAAGTCCATTACTTTGACGAGAGATAGCGTTCTAATCACAGGTTTCTTGTTTGCACCAAAGTCTTACTTCTATTCTGGGTATAATCGCAGAAATTCGTCATTTGTTTCTTAGAACATTGTTGAGAGTCTAAAATACGCAGATGCGTGTTGCTTCGTAGAAAATGGAGAAAAGTGAATTTCGTGTTCTGATAAAGTACTTTTTGCTTGGTAAGACGGTGAAGGAAACGGAAGAAAAGCTGAACAAGTATTAACGGGACTCTGCTCCATCACATGGCACTGTTCACAAGTGGTTCACAGAATTTCGATGTGGCCGTTCGAGCACAAGAGATGCCGTGCGCACAGGACGGCCGGTTGAGGTCACAACAGAAGAAATGGTGAACAAAGTTCACGATGTTGCGTTGGAAGACCGCCGTGAGATATACAAGGCCGTAAACATCTCGAGTGAACGGGTGTATAACATTCTGCAGTAATCTTTTGGTATGAGAAAGCTGTCAGCAAGATGGGTGCCGCGACTGCTCACAGTTGAGAACAAGCGGAATCGTGTGACCATTTCACAGGGATGTTTGAACATGTTCCAGCGCAACCCAAATGAGTTGTTGCGGCTTATATCACGCTTGATGAATCTTGGATGGATTACTATCAACCTGGAACCAAACCACAATCAAAGCAGTGGATTTCCTTCGGCGAACCTGCTTCAAAGAAAGCGAAAACCATTTCGCCGGCAGGAAAAATCATGGCAGCTGTCTTTTGGGATTCACAAAGTGTGATAGACATCCACTACCTGGAAAAGGGTAAAGCGATCACACGTTCTATTATGCCGTAATGCTGGATCAGTTTCACAAGGAATTATTAAAGAAATGACACCATTTGGTGAAGACAAAGATTCTCAGCAGGATAATGCACCCGCACACAAGTCGACCATTGCCATCGCAAAATTTGTGGAACTGGGCCACGAACTGCTACCTCACCCACCATATTATCCAGATTTGGCTCCAAGTGACTTCTTCCTCTTTGCAAACCTGAAAAATTGGCTCGCTGGGAAGAAATTCACGTCCAGTGAACACATCATGGCAGAAACAACCTCATATTTTGCAGACTTCTTGGCCAACGTTTATTGAATTGAAAGGAGACTATGTTGAGAAATAAAATTGATTTTTTTGGAAAAAATTGCTTTATTTTCTTCAAAAAGTCACTGACTTATCAGTCCGCCCTCGTATACTCGTTTTTTTTTTTTTGGCGCGCACGCGCTCGTGTGAGTGTGGTAGCAGTGGATACTACTGGATCCTCATGATGCTTGGATAGTTTATATCCAGGATAAGGAAGCGCTGGCAGTGGATACCACTGGACTCACGTGATGCTTGGATCATTTATTAACAGATTTCGTAGTTGATGCTAGTGAATACCACTGGACCCACGTGATGCTTGGATCATTTATTAACATGTTTCCTAGTTGATGTCAGTGAATACCACTGGACCCACGTGATGCTTGGATCATTTATTAACATGTTTCCTAGTTGGTGTCAGTGAATATCACTGGACCCACGTGATGCTTGGATCATTTATTAACATGTTTCCTAGTTGGTGTCAGTGAATACCACTGGACCCACGTGATGCTTGGATCATTTATTAACATGTTTCCTAGTGGGTGTCAGTGAATACCACTGGATCTACGTGATGCTTGGATCATTTACTAACAGGTTTCGAAGGCGGTGTCAGTGAATATTACTGGATGCACCTGATGCTTGGATCATTTACTAACAGGTTTCGAAGGCGGTGTCAGTGAATACTACTGGACCCACGTGATGCGAGGGTCGTCTATTAACGTTTCGGAGGTGGCAGAGTATGAGCTATAATAAATTATTGTGGAATTTGTTGCAAAACTAATGGAACTCGGGTAGAAGGTGTAGTGTTTTTGAAGTGGTCTTCAATCAGAGTACTTCTTGTCCATTTTATTAATTCCCGTAAACAATTTCTGCTAAGTCCTCACAAGGAAAAACACAGGAAATGTGGATTGAAAATTATAACACTACTTTGTTATCAACCGGTGTCATGTCAAATGTGAAGGTTATTAAGATCAGCACAGGGAAATGTTGATCAAATAAAAATGCATATTAAGTATTTGATGTTTGAATATATGGGAGTCATGAAATATAAGCGGTTATTTAGTTTATGTTAATTAATTTTTACTTTGTCCTACGTTTAGTAAGGGAAACATAGTTCCAACCAAAAATTCGATACCGACATTTCACCGAAAATACCTGTGTTGAGGCCTCCTGAATAAAAAAAATATTGTTAGAAAAAGATCTGTGCATGTAATAGCATAACTCAAAAACGAAAAGTCGGAAAAACACTAAACTTGGCATTTAGGTTCAGTATCTTCCAAGGATGCGACACGAAGGTTTTCAATAAAATCCCCCACCCCAACTATCCTTTACATGAAAACTTTTCAAACTTATTGATTTTCTAAAAAATGGCTAACGATTTTGATTAAAATACGATATATTAAAGATATTTACATGGCAAATAAAATGTATGTCGTTAATTTTCTAGGAATCCTGTGAAGTCCACTTCAGCTGGAAGAAATTTTGTCAACTCCTAAACGTTAAGCGATAAACGAAAACGTACTACACAAAAGATGTAAATATCTTTAAAATACACAATTTACTTCAAATAAGTTGTTTTTGTGGCATAAGGCATTTCTGAGACATTGGCTATTAAACTTTCGAATTGTTCATTACTTGGTCATTCTTTAGAAGTCCTTGCAGCACTCAGTTGTTTCTCGCGATGTCATGGAAACAGTATGGAATTTTAAGGCCAGCATATAGCGTCCAGTTGTTAAACAGTTGACTATCGCTGTTCTCTTTGTATCTATAACGAATTGTATAATGTAGCTATTTTGCAAAGGTTTACTTGTATTAAAATGTAGACAGAAAAATGACCTGTAGTAAAAATAGTTGGTATACCCATTAATAAATGATAGAGGGTAGAGAAAGTCATGTGAACGTATTACATCAGATTTTTAATAGCTGCGGATTTGTTTTATGTTTTAATGTAATGACAGTTTGCCCGAAAGTCTTGGAAATGAATTCAAAAGAAGCAGAAGTTTTACAGGCATTAGAACGGTATCTTTGGAATTGTTACCAAATTAATCCGGTTAGCAGTGCTAAACATAAACAGCTGCCAAAATAATTCTAGTGAAAATATGCGGTTGACGTTTATGGAAAACAATGTATAGATGTTTTCAAGACCGTCTAAAACGATAATATGGTAAAACACGCCAAGAGATTTTATTTTGCGGCCGAGTTTTCTCATTTCGGTCTTTTTTTTTTTTACTTTCTCTACTACGTATAGTAAGTAGGGGAAGTATTGCATTCCACCCAAAAATTCGATACCGAGATTTCACCGGAAATACATGTTTTGAGACCCCCTGAATAAAAAAAACATTTTTGGAAACATGTCCGTGTGTGTGTCTGTCTGTGAACAGCATAACTCAGAAACGAACAGTCGGATAAACACCTAACTTGGTATTTAGGTTACGTATGTTCCAGAGGTGCGACACAAAGGTTTTCAAGAAAATCCCCCCGCTCCAGGATACCCTTTACATGGAAGATTTTTCGAAAATTTTAATTTTCCCAAAAACGGCTCTAACGATTTTGATTAAAATATCATATGTTTAAGATATTTTTATGACAAATAAAATGTATATCTCGAATTTTCTGGGAATGTCTCCAAAAGTATTCTCATTGTGAACGACTTTTGCATAACTGGTAAACCATAAGAGATAGACAAAATTTTACTACACAAAAAATGTAGATCGCGTTAAAATACACAATTTATGTCATATACATTTCTTTTGTTGAGTGAACCGTTTTCGAGATATTGCTTGTTATTCCCTTAAATGTTTCCAATACTTATACTTTTTCTCAAATTCGTTATTCATTTTTTTTATGTCCTGGACATGCAAAGAGAATGGAATGCGCCACATAGCAACCAGCGTTAAAACATTTGACTATCGCTTAAAACCTACCATATTCCCCTTGCACCTACAAGAAAATTAGCAGTAAGATTAACATCTCGATATCTCGATTAAGATGAAGCATATGGAGAATAAGCGTTTATAAAAATAGTTTGTACAAGAGTAGAGAAAGTCATGTGAGTGTGACACATCAGATTTTTTTTGTTTGACTTCAGAAATGTAGGCAATCACACAGGTCTTTTACCCTTTTATCATAATTCTTGGGCAACTATTATGTGGTTAGTATATCTGCGAAACTTCCTTCAACACTTACGGAAGTGTACGCTTTTCCTTAAACAGATTATAAACATTTCCTAACAGCTGCATAAGGGATTTTGTTACAGTGCTGAAATTGTGAGAAGATTAGCTATCTAGCTTGTGTTAATTTTAGATAAACATTGACAGAAATAGTTTCATTGCAAGCTCTCTCTAGGTACAAGCCGATACGAGAAGAAATCGAGTTGGTAGTCAGATGTTTAAAAGCGAGTCGCTATATGCTGGTCCTGAAATTCCATTCTCTTTCCATGATATCTGAGAAACAAGTGAATAGCGACAGCACTTTAAAAGAATGAAAAAATATTAAAACAGTTCAAACAAAAAATGACGGTTATCTTGGAAATTGCTCGTGGCACAGAAATAGTTATTGGTAATAAATTGTGTGTTTTAAGGAAATTACATTTTTATGTAGAAAACTTTTGTGTATCTCTTATGGTTTATTACTTATTCAAAATTATCCAAAAGTGCTTCCGAATGAAGAGGACTTCACAAGCCATTCCCAGAAGATTCAAGATATACGTTGAATTCGTCATGTAAATCATTAGAGCAATTTTTTAGAAAATAAAAGATTTCGAAACGGATTCCATGTAAGTATAGTGGGGTAGGCAATGTTTTTAAGACATTCGTCTCGTATCTTTGGAAGATACTGAATTTGAATACCAAATTAACCATTGTTAGCTTTTTGAGTAATACTGTTCACACAGACACACAGGTCTTCTTATAAAATGTTTTTATTCACGGGGGGGGGGGCTCTAAGCATGTATTTCCCGCGAAAGCTCGATATCGAGTTTTTGAGCGTAGGACAATACTTCCTCTGACCCGGTATGCACGTGTTAGAGAAAGCAAAAATGAAGTGTGATCAGTACATGTACACTTAATAAAGAACGAGGCAATTAAATATGGTCATTTAATAATCTCTGCGTTTCCGGAATGCACGGAAGTGAGATCAAACTTGTATTAGTGAAATTGCATGGAATTTATGTGGCTTTCTATTTAGGATGCTAATGAATTAGACCGGAATAGATTCAGAGATAGTAGACGTTCCTGGTATAAGCAATTTAAGTTAGGCAATGTTTGGTCCATGACTTAACATAACGCAGTTATATGGTGTTAAACATATTACTATCAGATGCTGATAAATCCGTATTAGAGCAAAGCCGGATGAAAAATTGGCGTAGTATGTCTTTAAAACTGCCGCACGAGTATAGAAATACGGGTTTTCAGCAGCTCGTTATTAGCATTCTCAAAATTCTCTTAGATCTCTAACTAATCACTTGACAGTGCGACACTGAACATGGATTACTGCCTTCTTGCGTTATGCAGCCTACTCTAGAGGCGTTTCTTTAACTGCTCGTGTGGATTAAAATTAAAATGAGGTTTTATTTATGGACGCTCCAACTATTATAGTCCTTAGGTGCTATTCTATATTGAGCGTGAAAGACCGGTAATTTTGCTCAGAGACATCTTTATCAGGTTTGAGGTTCTTTTACGTGCTCTAAATCTACGACACTTGACCACGGCTTTACTTCCCTTCCGAAGGAAGCCATGCTAAGATTTTTACGCCCGAAAAGTCGTGTAGTTTAATGCGAAACGCCAAACGTTGATGTCCAAAAGGTCATGGGTTCGTTTCCTGGCATGCAGTTAATATATTTTTATTCCATACGAAAAAGTGTTGCAATACGTGTACTCAGGACACGATTCTGATTGACCAGTGCAAAACACTGCTGTCATTTCCTTGATTCGGCTCACTGAGCTTAGTATGCTGATTGTCTGTGAGACAACATGGAGAACTAGTGCGCCTTCTCTGAACTTGCAGATATGCACCTTATTTACGGCGAATCAAGAACTAGTGGTTTAGCTGCTGCAGCACTGTACAGGGAACGGTTTCCCGATCACTCCACTTTCCAGTCCATCGATAGGCTGCGAGAGTGTGGAACCTTCAAGGTAAACAGGGGTGATGCGGGTGTTACACGAACTCGACGCGCAGTGCAATTTGAGGAGAATGTTCCACAAAGAATAATAATTGCAGAATAGCCATTTACCAGCACACGCGCTATTGCACGTGCACTGGACACTATGACAAGCCATACACAAGAACAACTTCATCCATTTCACCGTCGAAAAGTGCAAGCATTATGGCCAGGAGACAGGGTACAACTTTCTAATTGGACTCTAGCACCTTCAATTCTTTTCGTCGGTATTGCTCACTGATTAGATCTTGTTCACCAGTGATGGTATAGTTTTCAGCTCAATAAACAACCATGTGTGGCACTATGTTAATCCACATGCTGTATTTAGTCATCCTCCGTGGTGGTGGTGGTGGTGGTTATCATGCTAGTCTCTAGTTCCCGAGTTCGCGGGTTCAAGCCCGGCGGAGGGCGATAAATCCTTAGGATGGCTTCCTTCGGAGGGGAAGAACCCGGTGGTCCCGTGTCGTAGATTTACGGCACGTAAAAGAACCTCAAGCCTGATAAAGAGGCATCTGAGCAAAATTATCAATCTTTCACACCATATATGGAATGGGACGCTAAGGACCACTGCAGTTAAAGAGCATCCATAAATAAAACTCAGTAAATTGCTACGTCTTCACGTCTTTATTAGAATGATCTTACCTCACGCCTGCGCTTGTGCAGTGTTATGTTAACGTTACGCCTTCATTGTGAATGGCCTTACCTCACGCCTGTCCTTATGCTGTGTTATGTTAACGTTACGTCTTCGTTGTGAATGGCCTTACCTCACACCTGTCCTTATGCTGTGTTATGTTAACGTTACGTCTTCGTTGTGAATGGCCTTGCCTTACACTTGTCCTTATGCTGTGTTATGTTAACGTTACGTCTTCATTGTGAATGGTCTTTACCTCACACCTGTCCTTATGCTGTGTTATGTTAACGTTACGTCTTCATTGTGAATGGTCTTTACTTCACACCTGTCCTTATGCTGTGTTATGTTAACGTTACGTCTTCATTGTGAATGGTCTTACCTCACACCTTTGTACTGTGTTATGCTAACGTTACGTCTTCATTGTGAATGGTCTTTACCTCACACCTGTCCTTATGCTGTGTTATGTTAACGTTACGTCTTCATTGTGAATGGTTTTTACGTCACACCTGTCCTTATGCTGTGTTATGTTAACGTTACGTCTTCATTGTGAATGGTTTTTACGTCACACCTGTCCTTATGCTGTGTTATGTTAACGTTACGTTTTCATTGTGAATGGTTTTTACGTCACACCTGTCCTTATGCTGTGTTATGTTAACGTTACGTCTTCGTTGTGAATGGCCTTGCCTTACACTTGTCCTTATGCTGTGTTATGTTAACGTTACGTCTTCATTGTGAATGGTTTTTACGTCACACCTGTCCTAATGCTGTGTTATGTTAACGTTACGTCTTCATTGTGAATGGTTTTTACGTCACACCTGTCCTTATGCTGTGTTATGTTAACGTTACGTCTTCATTGTGAATGGTCTTACCTCACACCTGTCCCTATGCTGTGTTATGTTAACGTTACGTCTTCATTGTGAATGGTCTTACGTCACACCTGTCCTTATGCTGTGTTATGTTAACGTTACGTCTTCATTGTGAATGGTCTTACCTCACACCTGTCCCTATGCTGTGTTATGTTAACGTTACGTCTTCATTGTGAATGGTCTTACCTCACACCTGTCCTTATGCTGTGTTATGTTAACGTTACGTCTTCATTGTGAATGGTCTTACCTCACACCTGTCCCTATGCTGTGTTATGTTAACGTTACGTCTTCATTGTGAATGGTCTTACCTCACACCTGTCCCTATGCTGTGTTATGTTAACGTTACGTCTTCATTGTGAATGGTCTTACCTCACACCTGACCCTATGCTGTGTTATGTTAACGTTACGTCTTCATTGTGAATGGTCTTACCTCACACCTGTCCCTATGCTGTGTTATGTTAACGTTACGTTCTTCATTGTGAATGGTCTTACCTCACACCTGTCCTTATGCTGTGTTATGTTAACGTTACGTCTTCATTGTGAATGGTCTTACCTCACACCTGTCCCTATGCTGTGTTATGTTAACGTTGCGTTTTCATTAATGGTGTTACCTCACGCCTGTCCTTATGCTGTGTTATGTTAACGTTACGTCTTCATTGTGAATGGTTTTATGTCACACCTGTCCTTATGCTGTGTTATGTTAACGTTACGTCTTCCATGTGAATGGACTTTACCTCATGCCTGTCCTTGTGCTGTGTTATGTTAACGTTACGTCTTCATTGTGAATGGTTTTTACATCACCTGTCCTTATGCTGTGTTATGTTAACGTTACGTCTTCATTGTGAATGGTGTTTACCTCATGCCTGGTCTTATGCTGTGTTATGTTAACGTTACGTCTTCCATGTGAATGGTGTTTACCTCATGCCTGGTCTTATGCTGTGTTATGTTAACGTTACGTCTTCATTGTGAATGGTTTTATGTCACACCTGTCCTTATGCTGTGTTATGTTAACGTTACGTCTTCCATGTGAATGGACTTTACCTCATGCCTGTCCTTGTGCTGTGTTATGTTAACGTTACGTCTTCATTGTGAATGGTGTTTACCTCATGCCTGGTCTTATGCTGTGTTATGTTAACGTTACGTCTTCCATGTGAATGGTGTTTACCTCATGCCTGGTCTTATGCTGTGTTATGTTAACGTTACGTCTTCATTGTGAATGGTGTTTACCTCATGCCTGGTCTTATGCTGTGTTATGTTAACGTTACGTCATCCATGTGAATGGACTTTACCTCATGCCTGTCCTTGTGCTGTGTTATGTTAACGTTACGTTTTCATTAATGGTGTTACCTCATGCTTGTTCTTATGCTGTGTTTTGTTATCGTTACGTCTTCATTGTGAATGGTCTTTACCTCATGCCTGTCCTTGTGCTGTGCTATGTTAATGTTATGTCATTCTGAATGATACTGCCTCACGCCTGTTCTTATATTGCGTTGTAATGACGTTACGTCTTCATTGTGAATGACGCTTGAAGGTGACCAATTTATTAGAAAGAATTCTAACCTTGAGTGATATATGTGCATCTAACTCACGGAAATCTGTGATGAAGAAAGCAGTCATGATCAGGGATAATCAGGGGATGAAGGGAATTTCCATTCCCACTCGTTTCCACTTGTGCTGCCAAGGACTGAAACTTAATTGGTTTAGCTCGTCAATCTCTTCAAATATGGTAGGTGAGATGAACTGTGGACTTTGAACCTTACTTCTTAAGAGAACAGGATGAGCTTCACTGGTCATGATTATGAACAAAGTTTTAAGGCCATTGTTGCGTTTTCCGCCATTCACTGCAGAAGTATGAGGCTCGCATTTAGAAGTTCCAAAGCGGAGCAGACTGGTATAACGTTTGCTGGCTGGCAGACTGCTGCTGCGCCCCGAGCTATGATGCTGGGTCTAAAGGTAATGTCAAGGTAACCCATATTGTACTCCCCCCAAGGTGACGTGATCGCTCATCAAGGTCATTCGTCACACAGATGACTTCGCCCTGTTAAAACGTTACCAACTTGAGTAGGATGTAAATTACGGCACAATTTCCGTGTGTGATGTGTTTCCGGCAAAGTTTGTGTGTGTTTGACACTTTTGCTTTCTCTGCTGTAAGTTGTGTTGCATTCCGACCGCAAAAAAAGATACCAGATTTCACCGGAAATACACGTTTTGGGATTCCCTGAATAAAAAACAAAGTTTTTAGAAATTGGTGTATCTGTGAACACCATAACTCAAAAACGAAAACTCGGTATTTATGCAAGTTCAGAGCTTTTCAAAGATTATCAAGAAAACTCCATCCCAACTACCGTTTATATGGAATAATCTTCGAAGTTGTTTGTTTTGAAAAATGGCTATGGAAATACATTTAAATACTTAGTCCTTGCGTGTAGCTGAGAATACAATTCTTGCAAAGGCGCAAAACTTTGATTCTTCCCACCAAAGACAACGATGTTTTGGGGAAGTGGTATTTCAAGAACTTCTTTTGTGACCCAAAATCATCAATTTCCACATTAACCTTACTTCTTTCTAGTGCATGAATTAACAGTTTGTAGTAACTTTTACTACAGCAGAGACCTTAAATCTCTCATTGTTAATCTCTTCATGCTATTATGCTGTGTTTGTACAGATCGAGACAATCATTAAAAATGGCGGTATTTTTTTTTCTTGCTAGAAATATAGGTATTTTCACGCATAAAAGTGGCAGAATCATCCCGTAGGCTTTTAAAATTTCGAAGCAGCGAGTCCCATATTTTATATATTCATTTGGGACTTATTATTATTATTATTATTATTATTATTATTATTATTATTATTATTACCACCTCATTGCTTTCAAGTATTAGACCCTATAGCCTGTTATGACTTCACGGTTGAATTTTCAGTCCAACGCACGACTAAACATGTTTTCCCGTTTGGACGACAGTGAAGCATGACTTTTCGAATTCTACTTGTTAGCATGCGATACAAATGATTTATCCGTTTGTTCTGATAATTTTGTTTGTGATCAATTACAGGTTATAATTCTAATTCACTCATTGTTTCCTCGTTATGTTGATCATCCCATTTGGTATCTTGCTGTGTATCTTTAATCTACTTTCATCTTTCTTAATGTCCATGCCTCACTACCGTAACAAAGTGCAGCTTTCGCCAAGGTGTAGTAAAAGCGAATTCTAGTATGTCTTTGTACTAAGGAAGGTTTCATAATGTTATGAAGTATTGTTTTGGTGTATTTAGAAATGTTCTGTGAAATGTCTGCTTTATCAAAGGATAATGTGTATCCGAGTTATGTAAATGAATTTACTCTTTCTAGTATGTTTTAATCCAAACATATTTTGGTAGGTGTATGGTATTGCAATAAATGGGAACACTAGTTGTTGCTAACCACACTTTGTCACTTAGGTGTTCAGCGTAGCACAAACCTTACGCTTGAGTCATCTTGACACACACTCAGAACAGAACACAACTGATCCGTCGAATCGAATCACAGCTGAACTGCTGAGTTAAACTCATAACTGAACTGCAGTGGGTACTGTCCTATTTCAACTGTCCAAACTCTTCGACTTCTTACTGCACTTAGCAACTTCTTAACTAACTGGCCGAAAGGCAAGAGCAGATCCCTTATATTGGCCCCGCACTCAAAGCGGAATGTTCTAGAAGGGCAAGCTACTGGAAACGACTGAAAGGAATCCCCAAAATTAAAATTGAGTTTTATTTACGTTCTCTCTAACTACTGTTCTTAGCGTCCCATTCTATATTGTGCATGAAGAATAGTAACGTTTGCTCATATGCCTCTATCAGGCTTGAGGCTCTTTTACGTTCCGTAAATCTACGACACGGGACCACCGAGTTTACTTCCCTTCCGAAGGAAGATGTGCTAAGGGTTTTTACGCCGAAAAATTCCATGCCCTCCGCCGGGTGAGCTGTGATGCGCTCACACTGCCGGTCCGTAGGTGACTTGGTGCGCGCGGTCACAGCATTTACCACAGGTCATTTGTTTTTTCTTTATTGATTTTCATACCATATTAAGTCCAATTTTGTTAAAATTATATACAGTACGTTGTAAATCATAATCTGAAGAAAATATCGGAGCTGAATTATCTCCAAAAACTAGTGAAACTAGTTGTACTTATGAGTTCTATGCAGCCACGAGGTAATCGTTTTCATTCTCTAATAATTGGCTTTATATATACAGGGTGGTTCACATAAAGCGTTACAGTGAATATATCTTAAATGAACAGAAAAAAATCAAACGCCAAGAATGCCAAATCTTATTGGAGCAAGGGACCTTCCAAATTGTGATACGGAATATATTTCCATGGGGCCCCTTTGGCGCACAGAGGGTCCAACCTCAGAATTTTAAATGGACCCATGATACTTGTTTTTTTAATATTGAGGTTCCTCGCGATAAACTAAGCACCTTAACCTTTTTTTTCTAAAATGAATTTTTGAACTGTAATATGGTGTTTTCGTAAGTTACATTAGCAGAAAAGAGTATTAAACGAATAAGTAAGTCAATAAATACCCAGGTGATTACTTTTAAATTGCTTCATTAAGTGCTCAAAGTGCCCTCCATTAACATCTAAACACTTGGAGATTCTTTTGGAAAGGGTTTCTCTAACTGTTAACAACATACTCTTTATAAAATGTAAGAAATTTCTGAATTTTGAAGAGCCACTGTAAATAATCATGACCAACTATATAGAGTATTGTATTATGAGAGTTCAGGTGGCTTTCAAACTGCAATACCGATGTCCTTTCATACTTTTATATCCTCTCCGAGTTCATGAGGTATACTAACTTCAATTCGTGCACGAAATTGACTGTTGTAAGCGAGAAAGCGCATCTTCATCACTAGGGGGAACATTGTGCCGACATCTGCTGGCCTAGAATCGACCGAAGGTGTACGGGATACCGGTCTCCTGTAACTGACATATTTGTGGGTACTTGTATGGCACCCTTAAGGGTAAAATATTGTGACGCAGCATGTATGGCCCAAGGTTATCGGGAGGTGGCACCAGACGGTTGGTGTAAACACCGTGCGTGCTATGGGCACAACCTTCTGGAAGCGTCTTCTCCCCTCTCCTCTAGAAAGTGTATCGAAATAGTTCTAGAACGTTAGAGAAACTTGTGGGACGATTCTTCTAACATATAAGCGAGCGCTCTCGCGAGAGGCAGCCAATATTTGGATTTACGTCGGCGGGCGAGTTTCCCTTGCGACATCAAGAGCGAATTGGTGACGACTGTTGTGACGTACAGCGAGTGCTACTTCGGAGCGACGGGTTGTGGAGATCTTGTGTTCAACTCCCTAGTGAAGTGAACCATCCTGCATGAGGAGGCTACGTCGCGAAGAAGTGAGGTGACCGAAATTGAACTAGTTCACTTTAGTGGTGTCACAGAGTGAAGTGAACTCTCGGTGAAGGTGACCTACATAAGTACTTAGAACAGTGGCAATGAGAACTGACTGTCATTTGAAAAACTGGACAAAGTCACACTGGTGTCAGAAGTGGGATAAAACGCTACCATGGAGGCAATGTTTAAAGAATTGTTAAGTGAAATAAAGAGCATGAAATCTGTCATGAAGAGGATAGAGACAAAAATGGAATCTGGAATAGAAAGGATGAAGGCGTAAATTAAATCTGGAATGGGGAAAATGTAGACAAAAAAATTCAATCCGAAACGGACAAGATGGGAACAGAAATGAGAAATTGAAATCGGATCTCGATGATGACTTTGACTTTGTAAAATCTGAGATAAAGGTAACGGTGAAAGCCCTGAAAGACGACATTGTAAAGGAGTCAGAAGGAGGTAAATCTGACTTGGAATATATGGCAATGCGGTGGAGGAGTGTCTAGATCGGCAAGGAAAATGACTGGATGGGCAGACGAAAGAAAGAGGATCATAGATGCCGTAATGGACGAGCGCCAACACCAGCAAATGACGGAGTGTGCTGCAACCCTACACTCAGTCACGGTGCGGCCTGCAGTTGGTTGGGACGAAGAGATCATGAGGATGGAGCAACTGGAGGATCGAGACATAGGGTCGATCCTGAAGGATAAAGAATCTGGCGTACTACTGCTGTTGGACGCGGTGGGACTTCCTGGTGGTCAGGAACGGTGTGCCAAAGAGAGTGTGGGAGTTCGTATCCAGAAGGACTAGGGTGGAATAGCAGGTGCTCCGAAGAAAACGGTGAAGGAAATTGTAGCGGGAAACGGTGCTGTGCGCTATTTGTAGCGCGATATCGTCGATCCTTCGGTTGTTGTGGTCTTCGGCAGTGTTCTTCCTCGGCTATTGATGCTCGTCGGTAGTTGCGTATTCCATTCCTAACTTTTCCTACCTATATCTAATTCTTAATTCTCAGGTTATTGTGGGTGAGGCAAGTTAAATAAATACACTGGAATTTTCCCTTAATGAAGTTTATTCACAGTTGAAATAATTATGGGCGGCTAGCTTTTCCCATTATTGTAATTCCACTACTTTAAATAAGTCAGGAGCCTAGCTATCTGCACACGCATTCCCACCCATTGTGCACACTCGTGCATTTGCTAACAGCGTAGCAACTCGTACCGACGACAATTCTAGAAGAGAGAGAGAGAGAGAGAGAGAGAGAGAGAGAGAGAGAGAGAGAGTGGGCTCTGAGTCCTTGTCTGCCCTTCTCGTATACGGTGCCTAGTGACGCTCACCTCTGCGTTTAAAAATGTAACGACGTTTCCTATTGGTCCTCAGACCACATTACCTTAACATGTATGAGAATGTATGACTTCAAGTCCGTGCGCTTAACCGTCACCCTGGTGCATTGTGAAGCCGTTTCAATATCTCCGTCTCTTTCTTTTCTCTATCTGTCTCTTTCTATTTCTCCGTACCGTTACCGGTTCCCTGCTTGTTGGCTTGGTGAAAGGTACGCTCTACTTAGGATTATGCTTTTCCTAGAATTTTGCTAGCTCTTGCAATTAGCTTTGTACAAATGTTAGATGTTGAATATTTTAACATGTTAGTGAATTATATTATTACTGTACAATTCTTATATGTATGGTTCCCTTATGTATAATATATCCCCTTTCAAAAACCTCGAGGAAATCCATGCCAGCATTACCGGGGGCATCTGGAGGCGGACAATACCTTGACGAAGTTACGTCGCCGATTCTCTTGGTTGCATCTTCGAAGCGACGTGGAGAGGTGGTGCCCGCCATGCGAGATTGCGTCTTAGGTCCTGGGCTCCCGTCACGCATTCGGTGTCAACCCCGAGAGGGGTTGATGGTGGTTCATTGTGATAGCCTTGCTGTAGATCGTAGAGTTGTTCGGGCGGTCGTGTAAGCAACAATAGCCGCCGCTCACCAGTGTAAACACTGGGCGCGTTTTGGGCAGATAAACAGAATTTCTGGGAGCATCTCCCCTCCGTCGTCCTCCGTGGCCTAGTGGTACCATGCTAGTCTCTAGTTCCCGAGGTCGCGGGTTCAAACCCGGCGGAGGGCGATTGATTTGTTTCGGTTGTAAAAATCCTTAGCATGGCTTCCTTTGGAAGGGAAGTAAAGCCGGTGGTCCGGTGTCGTAGATTTATGGCACGTAAATGAACCTCAAGCCTGATAAAGAGGCATCTGAGCAAAATTTCCGATATTTCACGCCCAATATAGAATGGGACGCTAAGAACCATAGCAGTTAAAGAGCGTCCATGAATAAAAGCTCAATTTTTTTTAAAATTTCTCTCTCCAGAAAGTGTGTCGAAATAGTTTGAGCGTTAGAGAACCTTGTGGAAAGATTCACTGACAATAAGAGGAGCGCTATCGCGAGAGGCAGTGAGAGTCGAGTTTCCCGGCGACATCAGAAGCGATTCTCCGAGCGAGTTGGTGACGTGCAATAACGTGCAGCTACTTCGGTTGTGGCGGTCTAGTGTTCGACTCCCGAGTGAAGTGAACCATCCGACATGAGGAGGCTACGTCGCCAAGTTGTGAAGTGACGGAAATTGAACTACTCTCAGTGAAGGTGAACTACACTACATAAGAACTTATAACAGCGACTGAGAACTAAGAGATTGACAGTTGAAAAACTGGACAAAGTCGCAATATACTATGTACTTGCAGCGAATCAATGCGACTTGGCTAAGTGAAGGCTTGTAATAGCAGTGCCAGTGAAATTAGTGTCTCTTCAGTCTCTCTGAGCAAAATCACGGCTTTAGATTATGCACAGAGTAGCGTCTCTCTTGCCAAACATAAAAGCAGTCCGAGGTTTTCTTTCTGCTTACACAACTGAAAATTGGTGAGAGGTGTAATGGTAATCAAATCATATATGCTATACCGGAAGAATGTGGTACACAATTAGAAAGGCTGAAACAGGAACATCGTCAATGTCATGGCATCAAAATGGAACAGCTGTACAGCAAGGGAGACTATAGGTGTGTCCATATGTCCGGACATTGAAGTCGTTGGGGCCTCATAATCGTGTATTAATAAATATCTCACAAATGGCTCGTTAGCGGACCTGCGATTAGTGAGCCTTTTGCTTCCATGTCCCGGTATTTTCAACTATTTTAATTTGCGGTGGGCTGGCAACAAGCTACATGATAAATTCCTACTGTACTGTGTGTTTTTGTTTGAACAGTGTACCTTTTTGGCAAAATCGCACAGTTGCATTCCTGTAAGCAATCAACCGAATATTAAGCTTTCGATATACTTGACGCGTCATGGTTTTAATGTACACTACTTTTACACACAGAATTTATTAACAAAATCAACATCCCCCAATTGGAAGCTGCCAGAAACAAAGCATACTAAGCAACAAAGTGGTATAAATGCATAATGGAAATTGTAAACAATACAAATAAGTTAACAAAATTGCGAGGTATAAAAGACTATTTGAAACGAGTTTTACCAGGTGAGTCAGCTTCCCCTAGGTATTCGTATCTATGCAACCCGCAGTTTAAGGTCTAATGTGAAAACATTGACTCTTTTAAATAACAAACCGTTATTGTAGCTCTGCCCTTCTATTTGGTACTATACGCACTCCCCATTAATGATTAAAGGCCTGAATGAGAAGCAAAGAGCTGCGAAAGCCTTAAGAAACACGGCGTTTCATGGATATAAAGCTTGCAAGGAGATAGAGGAACGTTTTCCCCAAGAGCGGGTTAAACTATGTGGGTTCTGACCGAGTGGTTTAGCTGCCGGAATGTGGTGAAGCGAAGGTTAGCTTCAGAGGTTCGAATCTGATACAAACATAAAATTGTTTGGATCTTTCTCTCTCTCTCTCTTTCTCCTTGTGTTTATTTTCTGTATTTTAGTGTACTAATTTATTTATCTTTGTTATTGGCTCTCCTGTGAACCAAATACACAAGAATTACAATCAGATAATTGTGTGTATTATGCTTCCCTAATAATTAGTACCGCATCTGGTGTTGTAAACTGTGTTACGTGCTTAACTTTCATTCTCTTGGGCGCATATCGACGATATTAAATCTAACAGTTTTTGTTTCATGTTTAAACGTTATGTTTCGCTTCTTCTATTGACAAAGGAGTTGTAAATGTGCCAAGTTCACGGGTAAACAGAATAATAAATTGTTAAAGAGCGTGGATTTCATCAAGGAAGTAAATGTTCAAAATGACGACCCCTTCATCAATGCACATTTGTGTACATTGCCGGAGAGACTTTCTTGCATGCTGTAACATCCGCGGTGGAATCTGCCTGCATTCTTCACGTATGAGTGTGCCCGTATATGATTTGGGCTTTGCGGTGGAGAAAAATGACGATTACTCTATTTTGTACACACTTATAACGTTATCAAAACTGTTATTTACATCATAATATCAAATTATAGGCCCAAAGAGATACAACAAAAGGTAATAAAAAGTTTGAAATTCACCCGAAGGATTTGAACCCGAATTAAAGTGGCACAGTGTTAAAGCAACCATGATAATACCATTCGGCCAATGCTACCTTTCGAGCTGAGGTTCCCATACGAATTAGTAATCGCAGAACTAGACCCCACCTCGAATGTTTACACGAGTTTTGCAGCGTCATACAGTGTTTTGAGCTCGGTTTGGTAGTTTTAATTCAAAAAAATAAACTGCATCAGTCATTACAATTACTGTATGATCGGAAATACCCTTTAGTTTGTGAAATAAGAGAAATTATCTATTTAATACTTAACATTTTTTGACAAGACTGTACAGCATTGACTAACGGCTTAAATCCAATTGGTCGCACTGCGTAGATCTGCCATTTTGTTTTCAAATGGTTTTGTCAACCGATGCATGTGATAGGTTGTTCCTTCAGGGACGTTTTCAAAGGGTGCATGGATGTATGCTAAAGAATAAAGGTTTGTAAAATTGGCTAAAATTGCTAATGCAGCTCCCGGTGTCAGGGTGGGATTTTTTTTGCATCGACATACATAGCGATTCCATGCCGTCCCGTAAAACACTTATGCACTGAGTTATGTATCCTCCTCTATAAAGTGTTACAGAAATCAGCCATTAGAAGGCATTCAAGAAAGGCGTAAGTCACATATGTCGCTTAGCACGTTGCATAAATTAAAAAATAAACAAGCGCAGCTGACTCACCTGGTATATATGGAAATTATCCTTATCTAAAATGAATTTGTATGTAACAATAAATTGGTTTGTTTCATACTATTTGGAATTTCATGTTCTTCCGTCTCCAAACCAGTATGTCAAATTGAACTTTTCCGTTCAGTAACTTTCCGTACTCCAACAACATATGAATACTAATGATAAATCTTCTACGAGAATAACTTTTCATGAGCATTTTTCTTCTTTTCTTGTTGCATTATTTCTCGTTTCTATATTCATTTTAACCTTTGATTATTACGTAATAACTTACCCTAATTGATTTACTTAGAGCTTGTGTTAAAGTTCAGCTTAAAAGGTGGGGTTTTCTAACTTGTAGATATTGCTCCCTGTTGGTTAACGGAGTGCCCCGTATTACGAACGCAAGGTAGCTGTAGGGTAGTTAACCTAGAGTTTATTAATAACTGGTATGGTTTGCAGCATCTTCGTGCGCGATTTCACGCCACCTTGTAACATTAGATCTTTAAAATAAACTTTTTGCTGTGATTTTCTTAAGCTCACCGTCTGATTTCTGTGTATAATAAAATCTAAAGTTTGTATTAAATTAGTTTGAGGAATTTGGTGATTAATATAGATCGTTTCTGACGTAGGATTTCCCCCATTCATTATGGGACGGCTCGGTGGCGTGTTGGAGCGGTCAGATGGTTTTTTGTGCTACCAGATAATCAGAGCGATTCTGTAACGTTTTTATTAAGAAGGCGACTACAATTATTTGTTAAACTTAAAGAACCGCTCTTAACAATTGTGCCGCCATTTGGCATTCTGTAACTTGTTTGTTGCCGCGATATTTGTTTTCTCGCGGTTTGTTAGTCCATTGGCGTGACTAATCAAATATTCGTGCTCTCTGCGATAGCGTTTTGTTTTCACACTGCCGCCAGCACCGGAATACCGGCTAACGAGTGCTTTTATTACTTTCCTTACCAAGAGGGAGACAAAGCGTGTTGTGAAAACGTTACAAAAAAAATATAAAATATATGTGGATTTTTAAAATTCGCACCCATTGCTGAGAATAACAAGACTTACACCTTCTTGTGACCCCAAATAATTAGATTGTTTTATGGGGAAAACTCACTAAATTGTTGAACAGCTATGGCAGTGGCCCTGTACAATGAGTTTAATTTTAGGTTAGGAAAGACAGACAAAAAAATTAGCAACGCAGTTTCATATTGTTTTCTGCAAGCTTCATTAATTCATATAAACCCGATTATTGCTTAATTTTCTTTATCGTTTTTGGCTCTTAATTATACTTTTTAAAAATAGCAGTTATGCTGATTTTTCTGAAATTGTAATGTATACCATCAAGCATAAGTTAGGTACTTATTCTTTTATTCATGATTTGGGAATGTTCAGCTTTAGTTCAGTTCTGTGGAAATGTTCTTGCATCTTAATCTTTAAATGAAAATCATAATTGATGTCTGATTATATTCATACATTATTGTAGGTATTCGTTAAGTGGAAGGTCGTTGTGAAAATAAAGGCTAGTTTCACTAATTGTGTTACCTGGGAGAGTGTTACAGCTACAAGTGTTTTATTTCGCGTTATTTTTCATAGCAAATTTATTAAGTATAAATTATCATTTTATAACAGAACTGTCTGCCTTCTGTTATGTTCTTCCTCCTCCAGCAGCGCTAGTTATAATTTCAATTTTCTATGGATACGAGAAAATAACTTTCTGCTAGCAACTTCTTTTAGTAGTTTGAAAATTATCTTAATATGTGGCAGTAATTTGTATCACATCAATGTAAATGCCAGAGTGATTGTAGTGTAAATAAGCATTATTGTGACATTGATTTGAGATGTTTTTTTTAATTATAAGCATTGTTAGGAAATAAGTTTACACGGCCTCACTGAAACTGACAATAAGAGCGGGTAACAATGAGTGAGGGGGTGAGTTGTTTATCAATTATTAGAGACAAGCAAATGACGTCAGATTAGCGCGCTTTTCTTAGAAATGGCGCGAATTTCTTCCCTAGAGCATATGTTTTCGTAATTTTTGATTGGATATAAAAATAGACGCTAATGTTGGCGCGTTTTATTAACCAATAGCAGCTCGGTTATAATCTTTAGGCATATTGGGTGTGGGAGTATAAAAAGCTAAAGCCAGAGGCAAGTATTGTCGAGTTCAACAAAATCATCCACGCGTTACACGTCCCTGAGTCCAACAGAATCATTCAGAAGTTAAACGTCGCTTAGTTCATCAGAATCGTTCGCGAGTTACACGTCGCAATTCTACAGAATCTCTCGCGTCTTAAAGTTTGTTATAAATGTGAAACACGCGAATTAATAATGTGCAGTAAATAAGTGATTATAGTGATATTAGAAAATATAAGAGTTTCAGTCTGGCGTGTATCAAGAGTCAATATGTGAACTTAATTAATTAATTAATTGTGACGGTAATAAAAGTGTAAAAACAAATTCTTTTATAAGTGTTATCTTTCAGTAACAAATCCTTTCCGTTTACACACCCTGTTTAAGAGATATGCTCGACTGAGTAGTAGTAATAATAGCTAGCCGGAGGACAAAGAACCCAACATTCAAAGTAGTAAAACAATAACAGGCGCTCAGCAATAAGATAACACGAAGTTACTGCGACAAATTGACTCCCAAACGTGGGGCTAACAAATATTCTACTTCATTGTGTTACCTGGGAGAGTGTTACAGCTACAAGTGTTTTATTTCGCATTATTTTTCATAGCAAATTTATTAAGTATAAATTATCATTTTATAACAGAACTGTCTGCCTTCTGTTATGTTCTTCCTCCTCCAGCAGCGCTAGTTATAATTTCAATTTTCTATGGATACGAGAAAATAACTTTCTGCTAGCAACTTCTTTTAGTAATTTGAAAATTATCTTAAAATAATTCTTGGAATGAAAGCGTTTAATGTCCTACTTCTACAGGCCCTCAAAAGTGCTTAGTTCCTTTAACTCTTTGCCTCTAAAAATGAGCCAAACAAATTCGTGAACCATGCAAATAAACACGAGATTTATCAGTATTTGAACCTAAAATTCTTAAACCGATAACTGTTACTTTTTGTCAGGATAGGAGATTACACAACATTTATTTTGCTATTAAAATTCGTCTCTTAAAAGTTATGTTGGAAGCATCATTTACCGATGCTATCACTCGGAACATCATTTACTCGAGCGTAATCCGTAACATTTACGTTTTGCGATACAACGAATAAACATTTGATAATGAAAATGACAAACTTCTGTCGTGTTTTTCCTCTTACGCCTATGTGAATCCGTTGTGTGACAAACACATTAGCATGAGGATCTCGGGGTTTGTTGCGTTCAACAACCAAATCTGTATTCTTAACACAATTTTGTTTTGTTACGCAGTTACAGAATACCGATCAGTTGGTTAGCGGCTTTAACCAGTTGTTAAGCCTTAACAAAACGTTACGGAATAGCCGTGAATACGAGGGCGATACTGAAAAGTTTTAGAATGTCATGTTGCTAAAAAGAAATGAAATTTGGTTTTATTTGGCAGATACTTTCTAGCGTTTTGGGAGCGTATTGCCGTGTAGTTTGCTGTAACAGTTTTTAATTATCATAATTTAAAGATTTTGTGTTCACTCAAAACTGAATTTGACTAGAAAACATTTCCGGGCTATGGTTTTTTAACCATTTTAAATCGTCATTAACGCCTAAAGAATGTGAAGATCGCCTTAGAAATGCATTTGGTGAAGAGCATCTGAGGCAACAGGTTAAAATTGGTATCTACAGTGAATTGAAAAGAGATTTTTTTTTCTTTCTTTCTTCTTAATGATGAATTGCGTGAAGGACGCTCAGAACTGGTGTTACTGATTAAACTATTGCCGCTGTTCAAGCAATACAGCAGGAACGTGGATTTGTGTCGGTGAAGACTGGGTGCGCAATCGTTTAGAGCCCAGTTGCCGAGCCTATATTCTCGGTCATGCGCAGTATACTGAAATGGCCAGTATCGTGGAGAGCTTTGACCGTGCAACACCAGTCTTCTACCGCTTCGGTGCCAGCATGTTAAGTTTTAGAAAGTGATTGTTAATCGTATTCGTGATTAGTGTTTTGTGTCTTGTGTGTATGTGTTTGCGGGTGTATATGTATTTGCTTATTTAGACTAAAATGCCTCCCATTCAAAGCAAACTTGGTGGAAAAACACTGCACAGCCAAACACGTGAAGTTGTTAATAACGTCCATTTCTTCATGAAACGGGAAACAGCTTCTGGCGATATTCTAATTCCATTGAAGAAAGTGCAAGAGAGGGTGAGTGCAGCAACAAAAGTATCTGAGAGGACAATACGTAAAATAATTAAAGAAGGGGGAGCAACGGGTTGCAGATATCAGTGAAGAAAAGTGGAAAAATGTGTGCCTGCACGTTCAAAAAATTGAAAATGATTACATTGAAAAAGAAGGAATCTTTGAAAATGTAATAGAGAGCTTTATAGTGCAAGTATCAGGAGACAGTGACAGTAGTGAAGGTGAGGAAACAGAAGAAGAGGAAGAACAACATGATGACGATAGTGAGCTGTCAGGTGTTGAATATTTGCCAGATGATTAGATACCTCATTGATAAAACTGTGTGCGAGTGTGTGCGTGTTGGAAAAAAGAGAAACGAGCTGTACCACAATATTTAAAATGGTTTATATTAACCTGGTGTTCTGTGAGGAGTGCAATACATTGTTCACCCGCCCGTAGCAGGAATGAACAACAATACGGTGAGTCACATGATAGTATACTACTTAGTTATTCTTTTGCCGGTTTATTTTCCCGGGTTTTCTGTTTTACTGTTTGTTTACCGTTTCCATACACCACATTTACAGAGAGCTGCCTGGCGTTAGACATAGACTCGCTTCAGTGCGCGAGGAAACAAGGTCACCGGCACAGAACCATCGTTTCTGCTGTATTTGAAGATCGACGGACTCTTAAGATTTCTTCGGGCGACATTGAGCATTGATATGAGTCAAATCCAAAACGTTTTAATCAACAGTTAGACGTGAGAAAACTTTGTTGTCGATGGATTCCACACAAACTGACTCCCGATCAAAAACAACAATGCATTGATTGGTGGAGAAAAACTCTGATAAAAATCGAAGGCGGCACATCAAGTTTGGTTTGGAATATGGTTACTGGTGATGAATCTTGGATTTATTGTTATGGTCCTGAAAAGAAAAGACAGTTGTCTCAATGGGTCTTTCGAACAGAACTAAGCCTACAAATGTCCGGCGAATTCGCAGTGCTGGTAAGAAGATGGCTGCTAGATTTTTCTTTCTTTCTTTCTTTCTTTCTTTCTTTCTTTCTTTCTTTCTTTCTTTCTTTCTTTCTTTCTTCCCTCCCTAAAACGGGCCACACTGCTACTACAGCATCAGAAGATAGACATATCTTACTGCTGATTGGTACGCAAATGTCTGTTTACCGCAAAGTTTTGAAAAAGTTAGTGATAAATGCCCAAAAGAAAAAAAAAATGTTACATCATCACAAGGCATCGTCGCATACAGCAAAACTAACGACTGAGTATCTGGATGCTCCAAACGTCAGCACCATACATTTTGATTTCTCTTTGTTTCCAAAAATTAAAGATAAAATGCGTGGAATCACTTTTTCCGTCATCAGATGAAGCAGTGAAACATCTTAAAAACCTGGTTTCGAAGTGCCTCAGGAAGAGTGGCATTATTGCTTTAAGGATTGGTTTCATCGAATGCAAAAATGTATTGATGCTAAAGGGGAATATTTTGAACAACAATAAAATGTTTTAATTTTTTTAAAACCAATCCTTGTTTGATGTTCTAAAAATGTCCGGCGTCGCCCTCGTATCAGCAAACCCATCGCACCACGCCAAACAGATGGCGACTTCCCAATTCACTATGAGAGGCGACGTTAGGACCGCCTTTAGTTTCAATTTTCACTGTCGTTTGTTGTGCGAACCCTAGCGCTAGTTAACCAGAGAATCAGGCGTGTGTCGAGATGTGTTGTGTACTATAACAGTGCAACGAGTGTTGTTTCCCTCCATACTCTTTATTATAGTTCAGCGTGGATTTATGTGTGTGTCACTAGACAAATATTGTTAATTGAACTGCACGGTTTCAGTACCGAGCGCCACAGGATGGATGATGGGAACTTCCATCAACGTCCTACGATGTCCAAAGTTTTATGTACGGGAGCGGAGACCTTTACGGCAAAGAAGGTGTTTTTACTCTTTGTGGAGAGAATCAAAGTGTTGCGGACTTTCACCACGGACATGACGAAGCATTAAATTTTATTGCATTATGTTGTAACTTAAGATCACAGACTGAATGCTATACAGTGCTATGGTAGGCCAGAGCTTATCTGTGTGTCTGTCCTTCATGACCATAACCCCCCTTCACTGAGCTGCAACAAAATCATAGCGTGCAGATTTAAAATCTGATTGCACCACTAGTAATCAGCTGTAAATGGGTACGAACATTCAGCAATGGATGATGTGAATTGTAAACTCAACTCCTCACGTAAATTGTTTATCTTATTTGTGTTCTTTAGCTGCAGATGTTTCCCATTTTTGTTACAGTTTTTGTTTATATTTCATGTTATGAAGTGTAAAATAGGACTAGAAAGTGGTGTTCTTTACTTTAATGCGTGCTTATTGTGATACCAGGAAACATTTCAGCACGTGTGACGAAAGAGGCAGTACTATCAGGTCTTCAAGGATTCTTATAAAACAGAACTTCCATTTATTTTACATGCAAGTTCCGTATATTTACTGCACTGAACATTTTAGACATTCTATATTTTGTGGCATCGCAAAAATTATTACACTTTACTGGACGAGGAAAAGTTTTATGGCTCTCAATTTCAGGAAGTTGGCAAGTATGGCGATGATTAAATGGATCACACACAGCAGTGCTCTATCTCATCAACATCGATATCTCGGTGCGACAGGAAATTATGAAAAATGCCAGCCAACATCCGCACCGACATAGACAAATGCACAAACCAAAGCAGACCTAAGTGGCCAACATACAGTGCATCCAAGAGTCCTGCAGTAACGGCAGGAGCTATTAGCCTGGCTTCTTGCTCATCTCGTGCAGCATGAATATTTCATGACTATTGCATTCACTGAGGACACCTTAAATACCTGAACCACTTTTAGAGTCTTTCATCACACAAATACCTTTATAAGCGCCTTGAAAGAGACAAGAAGAGAGCGAGAAAGTACTTAGACCAGCTTACGCCTTCTTTTACTTCCAGCTTTATTCATTGGATTTTCCTGTCTTTACCTGTTCAGTAAATGAATATCACACCCTTTTCATTCAAGCGACTGCTATTACTGACACAGGCAGGTTTTTAAACACGTGAAATATCAACATAAGGAAGGAGTTTTTCTTCTTTTACTTAAAATAGGGCTACGTTTAGTAATTTTAATGTAACTCGCAGTAAACTTAAGTGCTGTAAAGCACCTTGAAATATTTGCAGCAGGGATGCACCAAGAGCCAGTTTCACCAACCTATGTTAAATATTTCCACTGTTGGGCCAGATTCACCAACCGATGTTACATAGTTCACTGTTAGGGCCAGTTTCACCAAGCTATGTTAAATATTTCCACTGTTAGGGCCAGTTTCACCAAGCTATGTTAAATATTTCCACTGTTAGGGCCAGTTTCACCAAGCTATGTTAAATATTTCCACTGTTAGGGCCAGTTTCACCAACCTATGTTAAATATTTCCACTGCTAGGGCCAGTTTCTCCAACCTATGTTAAATATTTCCACTGTTGGACCAGTTTCACCAACCGATGTTACATAGTTCACTGTTAGGGCCAGTTTCACCAACCTATGTTAAATATTTCCACTGTTAGGGCCAGTTTCACCAACCTATGTTAAATATTTCCACTGTTAGGGCCAGTTTCACCAACCTATGTTAAATATTTCCACTGCTAGGGCCAGTTTCTCCAACCTATGTTAAATATTTCCACTGTTAGGGCCAGTTTCACCAACCGATGTTACAGGGTTCCACTGCTAGGGCCAGTTTCTCCAACCTATGTTAAATACTTCCACTGTTAGGGCCAGTTTCACCAACCTATGTTAAATACTTCCACTGCTAGGGCCAGTTTCACCAACATATGTTAAATATTTCCACTGTTTGGGCCAGTTTCACCAACCTATGTTAAATATTTCCACTGTTAGGGCCAGTTTCACCAACCTATGTTAAATATTTCCACTGTTTGGGCCAGTTTCACCAACCTATGTTAAATATTTCCACTGCTAGGGCCAGTTTCTCCAACCTATGTTAAATATTTCCACTGTTGGGCCAGTTTCTCCAACCTATGTTAAATATTTCCACTGTTAGGGCCAGTTTCACCAACCTATGTTAAATATTTCCACTGTTAGGGCCAGTTTCACCAACCTATGTTAAATATTTCCACTGCTAGGGCCAGTTTCTCCAACCTATGTTAAATATTTCCACTGTTAGGGCCAGTTTCACCAACCGATGTTACAGAGTTCCACTGCTAGGGCCAGTTTCTCCAACCTATGTTAAATACTTCCACTGTTAGGGCCAGTTTCACCAACCTATGTTAAATACTTCCACTGCTAGGGCCAGTTTCACCAACATATGTTAAATATTTCCACTGTTTGGGCCAGTTTCACCAACCGATGTTACATATTTCCACTGTTAGGGCCAGTTTCACCAACCTATGTTAAATATTTCCACTGTTAGGGCCAGTTTCACCAACCTATGTTAAATATTTCCACTGTTAGGGCCAGTTTCACCAACCTATGTTAAATATTTCCACTGTTAGGGCCAGCTTCACCAACCTATGTTAAATATTTCCACTGTTAGGGCCAGTTTTACCAACCTATGCTACATATTTCCACTGTTAGGACCAGTTTCACCAACCTATGTTAAATATTTCCACTGCTAGGGCCAGTTTCACCAACCTATGTTAAATATTTCCACTGTTTGGGCCAGTTTCACCAACCGATGTTACATAGTTCCACTGTTAGGGCCGGTTACACCAACCGATGTTACAGAGTTCCACTGCTAGGGCCAGTTTCACCAACCTATGTTAAATATTTCCACTGCTAGGGCCAGTTTCACCAACCTATGTTAAATATTTCCACTGTTTGGGCCAGTTTCACCAACCGATGTTACATAGTTCCACTGTTAGGGCCGGTTACACCAACCTATGTTACCGAGTTCCACTACTAGGGCCAGTTTCTCCAACCTATGTTAAATACTTCCACTGTTAGGGCCAGTTTCACCAACCGATGTTACATATTTCCACTGTTAGGGCCAGTTTCACCAACCTATGTTAAATATTTCCTCTGCTAGGGCCAGTTTCTCCAACCTATGTTAAATATTTCCACTGTTAGGGCCAGTTTCACCAACCGATGTTACAGAGTTCCACTGCTAGGGCCAGTTTCTCCAACCTATGTTAAATACTTCCACTGCTAGGGCCAGTTTCACCAATTTATGTTAAATACTTCCACTGCTAGGGCCAGTTTCACCAACCTATGTTAAATATTTCCACTGTTTGGGTCAGTTTCACCAACCGATGTTACATAGTTCCACTGTTAGGGCCGGTTACACCAACCTATGTTACCGAGTTCCACTACTAGGGCCAGTTTCTCCAACCTATGTTAAATACTTCCACTGTTAGGGCCAGTTTCACCAACCTATGTTAAATATTTCCTCTGCTAGGGCCAGTTTCTCCAACCTATGTTAAATATTTCCACTGTTAGGGCCAGTTTCACCAACCGATGTTACAGAGTTCCACTGCTAGGGCCAGTTTCTCCAACCTATGTTAAATACTTCCACTGTTAGGGCCAGTTTCACCAACTTATGTTAAATACTTCCACTGCTAGGGCCAGTTTCACCAACCTATGTTAAATATTTCCACTGTTAGGGGTTGTTTCACCAACCGATGTTACATAGTTCACTGTTAGGATCAGTTTCACCAACCTATGTTAAATATTTCCACTGTTAGGGCCAATTTCACCAACCGATATTAAACTTTTAACACAATCTTAAAGTGATTTAATTTGGAAAACGGCTGCAGCAAACCAAATTATTGAAGCGGAGTTGAATGCCGTTCCTAACTGAAGAGCCTTGCGCCATAATACATTCGAAAAGCTACAAAAATAACGCTTAAAGCGGTACAAACTTCCAGAACGGTCGTGAGCTGGGCTGTATAGGAAATGCGAGAGAGGTTAGAAGAATACTACCGACAAAAAGCATGCCTCTTTCCCCTATGCTACAAGCGTTAATTACTCTGATATTTTATGCTACGGACACTTTTCATTTAATGGTAAGTGGTATTGTTGGCATTTCCAGAACTACCATTTATCCACGAGGTATCGGAAGTGAACAGTAGTTTTGTCTGGCCTGCTTGATTCTTAGTCAGTGTATGAATACATTTTCGTCCACCTCAGTTTCAGTGTAGTGTAGTGTAGTGTCCACCGCCAGTTCGTTCCTCGCACCTGGCCTATTTGTGTTCCGTTTTTATGTTAGCATAAAATTGCCGCAACTCTGCGAGAAACGCCTGAATTGCAATTAAATTCCCCGCGGATTTTCTCCGTGGCTGCACTCGATAACTCCTCTCTACTTAGTAACAGTTCTCCTTTTCGAAGGGTGAACCATTAGTTCCCCTGCACCTAGTTTTTTCAGTTGACTTCGGGATTCTAACCTCAAACAATTAGGAAAAATCTAATGACTTTCATTATGCATTATACATTTGTTGGCAATGTGGGAAATTTACTTTTTCGACGATAGTGTTTTTGTTTATCCACTTGCCGCTCATGCTGTCTGAGAAAGTTGAATTTCCTACATTCAGTGCTGAAAACTTAAACTAATCCTCTACACTTCGTGATCAAAAGTATCCGGCCACCTGGCTGAAAAGACGTACAAGTTCGTGGCGCCCTCCATGGTAATGCTGGAAGTCAATATGGTGTTGGCCCACCCTTAGCCTTGATGACAGCGTTCACTCTCGCAGGCATACTTTCAATCAGGTACTGGCAGGTTTCTTGGGGAATGGCAGCCCATTCTTCACGGAGTGCGGAACTGAGGAGAGGTATCGATGTAGGTCGGTGAGGCCTGGCACGAAGTCGGCGTTCCAAAACATCCCAAGGGTGTTCTATAGGATTCAAGTCAGGACTCTGTGCAGGCCAGTCCATCACAGGGATGTTATTGTCGTGTAACCACTCCGCCACAGCCCTTGCAGTATGAACAGGTGCTGGATCGTGTTGAAAGATGCAATCGCCATCCCCGAATTGCTCTTCAACAATGGGAAGCAAGAAGGTGCTTAAAATATCAATGTAGGTCTATGCTGTTATCGTGCCACGCAAAACAACAAGGGGTGCAAGCCCCCTCCAGGAAAAACACGACCACACCATAACACCACCACCTCCGAATTTCACTGTTGGCACTACACACGCTGGCAGATGACGTTCATGGGGCATTCGCCATACCCACACCCTGCCATCGGATCGCCACATTGTGTACCGTGATTCGTCACTCCACACAACGTTTTGCCACTGTTCAATCGTGTAATGTTAACGCTACTTACACCAAGCGAGGCGTCGTTTGGTATTTTCCTGCGTGATGTGTGGCTTATGAGCAGCCGCTCGACCATGGAATCCAATTTTTCTCACCTCACGCCTAACTGTCATAGTAGTTGTAGTGGATCCTGATGCAGTTTGGAATTCCTGTGTGATGGTCTGGATAGATATCTGCCTATTACTCTTTACGACCCTCTTCAAATGTCGGCGGTCTGTCAGTCAACAGACGAGGTCGGCCTGTACGCTTTTGTGCTGTACATGTCCCTTCACGTATCTTCACGTTTCCACATCAGAAACAGTGGACCTAGGGATGTTTAGGGGCGTGGAAGTCTCGCGTACAGACTTGACACAAGTGGCACCCTATCACCTGACCACGTTCGAAGTCCGTGAGTTCCACGGAGCGTCCCATTCTGCTGTTTCACGATGTCTAATGACTACTGAGGTCGCGAATAATGAGTACCAGGCAGTAGGTGGCAGCACAATGCACCTAAGATGAAAAACGTATGTTTGTGGGGTGTCCGGATACTTTTGATCACATAGTGTATGTGTTGGTATATTTATTATTGCAGACATGGACTATAATCATGTTTGATAGTCGAGTTTTACATTTTAAATCTTACCGGGGTCTTTATTTCGTTTTTATTTGTTAATATGTGCTTGTGAATTAATTCATGCAGCAGTTAAGTATGAGCTGCAAGTTATTGATCTTAATAAGATCTACAACCTTTGTTCATAATCGATCGCCAGTTTGCTACCTATGCTAATGTTGGTGACCTTGCTACTGGAACCATCATGTTCAACAGCTGGAAACAGTGTATTTTATTTTCGCGTTAATTATTGTTTGTATTCTTCACTGTCGTCGGAAAATAGTGTGGAATACACTAGTGGAGTTAGTGTATTGGAGAATCTCGACTTCAAACTCTTCCTCGTTCTCCGATGTTGCACTTGCACACGTCTTGTATTGCAAAATACTCCTGCTTTTTCATTCGTCTTATTACATATGAACTCCTAAGAGAGATTAAAACCCTTTCTGCTGGGTATTTTGAAAATAATGCTCTCAGTACGAGTATCTACTTCTAAAGTGTCTGCTGGACATCTTACACAACTTAGTACCTATACAACAATTTCTTCCTCAGCTTTGATAATCCACTTCTTCCTACTCCATTCCCTTGTATCCTTTCAAACATTATGCTACAATTATCGTTTGTGAGTTTTACATTTATTCAGCAGCGGTTTATTTTCAAACGTTTTACTCGTATAAGACATTTTGTCAGCAATTCCTTTGTGTTGACTTTGCATTTCAATTATTCTGGACTGCAAATTATCACCTCTACAGCCAAAATATTGTGTATTAGAACTAACTTTATCGAGCCATGATTACCACTGTCAGCAAAACATTTTTTTTTTCATTTTTTTACAATACTTTCCATTTTCCAGAGAATTGGGCGCCAAAACAGAATTTACAATCATCTGTTTAATTTTCGTAATCTCGGAATCTGGGAACGTCGTCTTCATTAAGCCTTTTTTTAAGTGTTTAATGTCCGTTATTACTACATACGGCACCACAGGCGGTGGACACTGGTAATACGTGCAATGAAGTACTTGGGAAACAAATTTTGGGAAGAAAACGTTTCAGGTCTAAGTTTAGGGTACCTCCCCGGCATTGACTACTTATGAGGACTAAGGAAAAGCGGAAAAAAAAACTTAGTCAGGGAGGATCGTCCTTGCGAGATTTGAACTGTGGTCCTCCCGTTCTCGAATCCGTGTCTTAACGATTTCGGCCACCCGTGTCGGCATTAGGCCTAATGTGGACATGTTATAATTGTTCGAATGCTTAAGAGTGCGAAAACGGAACAATCCTGCTGCTATTTCTTCATCCAGTTTGTTACAAGCCTTTAATTCTTCAAAAGAAACATCTCGTGTCCATGTAGGTCGTCCTTTTACCTCACAGACACGTGCACCGAGACCCGAACCAGTGACCAGGAAGTTTTGCAATATATCAGAAAGTGTTTGAAACCAGAGCAGGTCGGGATTGGGTTAGAGTAGAATGCTAATGTTTATTGTACTCAGCATCAAAAAGCAATATAAGCTACTCCCAAGTAGGTCACACTCCCCCAGTAGCGTTGTCGACCATATTGCTGGAGTCGACAGCGACATCCAGGCCAGTTAGAGCTCTCACAGGGATGTGCTTTTGTTGAAGCGGCTAGGGTAGATCCTTAGGGGATGACGGCAGATAGAATATACCTCTTGGGCATATTGTCAGAGTGACTCAGATCTTAGTTATTCTCTCCCTCTAGCTCCTCCCCCTTCAGCCCTTAGCGAATAGCCTCCACCTGAGCCACCTCTCCTGTGTAGGATCCGGAATTAAATAATTTGAAGCGCTACAATATAATGCATTCAGCTTCAAAATGATCCTTACCTCGTCTCATAAACACGTGCTTATTCCGTAACCCAACAGAAGACTTGCATTCTCTTTTCGGTGCTTCTTTTGCATATAGAAACCGAAAATTCGGAAAAGAATCTGAATATATTTCATCACGCAGTGTTGCCACCTATCAGCAGCTTGAAAACGGAAGACTAAATGTTACCAAACTAAATAAACTTGAGAACATCATGAGATATTGAAAATGAAGGATCACTGATCCGAAAACTCAAACCTATTTTAAGAATCTACCGGCCTGTAGACATTAATCCAGGAAAATTGAAGGCATCGGGAGAAGCGAACATATGGCAGTCCTAGTCATGACTATACTGTGTAACGAAAACAAAGGCCTGTTTGTACCTCCGAGCGAAACATGCAATTATGGCACTTCCTTGTGATCCAACTGAGACCTTGAGTTGTTTCGGCGCATACTAAAACCGCACAGAATGACGTAATGTTCATTTTTATTCTCTCTGCCACCTAGTTATAGGAGGCAAGAACAAGTACCCATTGTATTCCACTCAAAAAACCTCGATGCTGAGATTTAACCCGAAATTCATGTCTTGAGACCACTGAATAAAAAATTATGTTTAGAAAAAGGTGTGTGTGTGTGTGTGTGTGTGTGTGTGTGTGTGTGTGTGCGCGCGCGCAGTATAACCGCCCAATCCCAAACTACGCTTCACGTGGAAAAGTTTTCGTTATTTTTTATTTTCCCAAAAATGGCTCTAACGATTTTATTTAATTAACACTTATGTTGAAGTCATTTTCATGACAAGTAAAATGTATATCTTGTGTTTTCTGGGAATAGCCTCTGAAGTCCTCGTTATTCTGAATGAATTTTCTGTAATTGGTAAACCGTAAAAAATAGGCATCTTACTGCACAAAAAATGTAGATCTCGTTGAAGCATGCAATTTATTTCAAAATGTTTGTGTGGTTAAGCTTTTCCGAGATATTTTCTGTTATTGGTTGAGTTTTCAGTTAGTTTATACTTTTCTCATCCGCAAATCGCTATTCTTTTTTATTCGTTCATTTTCGTGTTCACGCAAAGAACATAATTTCAAAACCATCACATAACGATCGGCTTTGAAAAGATTTGACTGTCCTTTAGCTTACCGTATTGTTCTTATATGTATAACGTAATAAATGTTATCCTTCGCAGTCTAGGGGTACTATGCTAGCCTCTGGTTCCCGAGGTTGCGGGTTCAAACCCGGCGGATAGTGATGGATTTTTTCGGGCGTAAAAATGTTTAGCATGGCTTCCTTCGAAAGGGGAGTAAAGCCGGTGTTCCCATGTCGTAGATTTACGGCACGTAAAAGAACCTCAAGCCTGATAGAGGCCTCTGAGCAAAATTACCGGTCTTTCACGCCCAATATGGAATGGGACGCTAAGAACCGTAGCAGCTAAACCCAGTTAACCCGGTTTTATTACTTTCTCTACTACGTATAGTAAGTAGGGGAAGTATTGTATTCCTCAAAAATTTGATACCGAGATTTCACCGGAAATATATGTTTTGAGACCCCCTGAATCCAATAAAAGCATTTTTGGAAACATATCCGTGTGTGTGTACAGCATAACTCAGAAACGAACAGTCGGATAAACACCAAACCTGGTATTTAGTTTCATTATCTTCCAGAGATGTGACACGAAGGTTTTCAAGAAAACCTCCCACCCCAGATTACCCTTTACATGGAGCATTTTTCGAACATTTTAATTTTCTCAAAAATGGCTCTAACGATTTGATTAAAATATCATATGTTTAAGATATTTTCATGACAAATGAAATGTATATCTCGAATTTTCTGGGAATGTCTCCAAAAGTATTCTTCATTGTGAACGACTTTTGCATAACTGGTAAACCATAAGAGATAGACAAAATTTTACTACACAAAAAATGTAGATCGCGTTAAAATACACACTTTATGTCACATACATTTTTTTTGTTGAGTGAACCATTTTCGAGTTATTGCTTGTTATTTCCTTAAATTTTCCAATACTTTTTCTCAAATGGGAATTCCTTATTCATTTTTTTTATGTCCTGGACATACAAAGAGAATGGAATACTCCACATAGTAACCAGCTCTTAAAAGACTTGACTATCGCTTAAAGCCTACCAATTCCCCTTGCACCTAAAGAAAATTAGCAATAAGATTAACATGAAGCATATGGAGAATAAGCGTTTGTAAAAATAGTTTGTACAAGAGTAGGGAAAGTCATGTGAGTGTAACACATCAGATTTTTTTTATCTTTAACGAATTGTATAAGTGAGTAATTAAGGGTTATCAGCATTAACAAGAAATCGAAAAATAAGCTTTTGCAAGAATAGTTTGCAGAGGAGTGAGCAGAGAAAGTCATATGAATGCAACACAAAAGTTTACGTGTTGCTACATTAATTATGAATTTACAGAATCTGCGTCTAGCTTTATCAGTTTCACCAAGGACCTGTAAAAGCCACTCCTTTCACATAGGTTCCCTGTTTTCTAAAACTTCAGGTGTTTCGGAGACAATTTGAAACTAGCCCACACTATGGTTTAAACAAAACTTGGTTTACAATTCTCGTTCTGTGGAGTGGGGATGCTGAACCAACTCCCAGAAAACGTTGAGAGTAAATTCGTACACACGGCCTTGTGGAGATCCAGTGTAACCTTCAACGTCAACTGCTGAAGAGGAACCGGAAGATGGGCTATTTTTCTTCTGATTACCTAAGTTTATTTTGCTATTAAGCATTATTATTATATAAATACTTTGAGTTAATAACATTGTAGTAATTACTTTGATTTACAATGTCGCGACTTTTGGCTAACACTGTTGGTAACGCTGGTTCACTGTATTGGGAGAGAATACCCGGTTGCACTCCCACTTTCGCAAGTTTTTTACTTATTTGTTTATTTATTTATTTTTCCATTCTTATGTCATTTTAACATCTAAGGTCATATAGACGGCTTTGCCTTTGGAACAATTGCTCATTGGTAATGATGTTCACTCGTTTACTATTGCGTATCCTTGGTTTTGTTTGCATTGGGTTTTCTGTATACACATTAAATTCACACGCACACACATTTGCACTCTTATCATACATTCAGACTCCAGGAAGAATGCCGAATAATCCTGGCTAAAGAAAAATTGCCAGCCTCTTGGATTGGTAAGCTACGAGGGCTGTCCCAGAAGTACCCGACCTAACAAACAAAACACAAAATGTTGAGAAAAAGCATCTTTATTTTTCTACATAGTCTTCTTTCAGCTCGATACACTTTTCCCAGCGATGTTTAATAGCTTCGATACCCTGTTTATACTGAGAACCGTCGAGTTCTGCAAAATAGCCATCAACTGCAGACTCCACCTCTTCATTGTTGGCAAATCTTTTAGCACCGAGCCATTTCTTCAACTTTGGAAACAGAAAATAATCAGAGGGGGCTAAGTCTGGCAAATAAGGTGCATCAGGAAGCAAATCGAACTTTAATTCATTTATTTTGCCCATGTCGATAATGGATGTGTGAACTGGTGCATTACTTTGATGAAACAGAACTTTCTTTTTCGCTAAATGCGGCCGTTTTTGCTTGATTTCATCATTAAAACGCTGCAACAAGTTTGCATAATACTCGCCATTGATTGCTTTTCCTTTTTGAAGATAATCAATGAAAATTATCCCACGCGCATCCCAAAAGAACTGACGCCATGGGCTTGCCTGCAGATGGAACTGTCTTCGCCTTCTTTGGAGCCGATTCTCCCCTTTCAATCCAGTGTTTTGACTGTTCCTTCGTCTCAGGTGTGAAGTGATGGACCCATGTTTCATCCATGGTTATGAATCGACACAAAAACTCGGCTTTATTGCAGCGAAACATTGCCAAACACTCGACTGAAACATCTTCACGACGCTGTTTTTGTTCCATTGTGAGTAAATGCGGCACCCATCTTTAGCACAGCTTTCTCATGTCTAAATTTTCAGTTAGTATGCAATGTGCAGCACTCTTTGAAATGCTATGATGTCTGCTAGCTCGCGCACTTTCAGTCGACGGTCATCCAATGCCATTTTGTGGAGTTTATTCCATGTTCTAACCACAACAAAAATCGGAAATAAAGATTCTTCTAAGACCTGAGAAAGAGAGAGAGAGAGAGAAACAATATTAAGAAATGGAGTAAATTACTTTTGAACAGTTGGCAGTTTCATACCAACTGCACACTGTTGGCGTATTTCTTAATGACTTCCTTGGCAGCGGAACGAAACGTGACAATAGTTCACTCGCAGACAGGTGTAGGTATGAGATAAAGTGTGTTTGAGGCACCGACATGAACAAAAACGCGGCGCGAAAATACTGTTTGAGCATACTTGCTACCTTTTAGGGCAGCGGAGGTCTTTTTACGACTTTACGCTAAAGGAAGCGCTTTTATGCCTTTGTGGGGGACATTTAAAGTGTTACAGATTTTCATCACGGACATGATAAAGCACTAAATACTATTGCATTGTACGTAACTAAGATACAGAGTGAGTGTACCACACTAACTGGCATACAATTCTATGATAGACCAGAGCTTTATCTGTGTGTCTTTCTTTCATCACGCTCATGGTCCCCCTTCACTGAGTGTCAACAAAATCCATAGCGCGCAGGTTTAAAGTTTGATTGCACTACTAGTGAACTCTAGTAAATGGGTGCGAACATTCAGTAATGGACTGCATGAGTAAAGTCAACTCCTCACGTAAATTGTTTCATCTTATTCGCACTTTGGCTGCGGGATATGTTTCCCATTTTATGACAGTTTATACAGGGTGTTTTCGTGATGATGCAAACTTTCAGGGAAGATTAAGGCCAAATGCATGAATTTGATATAGGAACCCCAGTCCGGAAACAGCCCCGTTGCAAGTTACCGGCGAAAGTTGTTTTGGGATACCTATGAACATGAAATTATGCGAAATTATGAATATCTGTATTTTACTTCGCTGTACCACTTACACAAGCCTTGATACTACAACACCTGTTCAAAATGGCGTCCTTCAGCTGCTATGCAGGCATGACAAAGTCGAAGTTCTGTCGTACTTGAACGAGCAACCCTGTAATCGCTCTTGACGATGTCACAGGCAGTAAGAATTTGTGTACTTTTCACCGATGAAGCCTGTTTCACCAAAGACGGAAAATAGTCATGTGTGGGACGATGAGAATCCCCACGCTACAGTTGTAAGTTGTTCACTGATTTGCAGTGAACGTATGGGCGGGCATGGTCAATGATTTAATAGGCCCATTTCTTCTTCCACCCCGATTAACTGAAGCAGTGCAGGCTGTGTTTTTGAGAGACATACTACCAAGGTTCTTGGAACATATCGCACTTGTGATACGTCAACGTATGTTGTTTCAACATGATAGAGCTCCAGCTCACTTTTCACATAATGCTCGAAACAGCTTAACCAGACGTTCCCTGAAAAGTGAATAGGAAGATGAGGTCCTGTTCCATGGCAGCCCGTTAGCCTTATCTGCCTCCACTTTATTTTTTCTTGTGAGATCATGTGAAAAGTCTTGTGTACGAGACACCAGTACCAAACGAAGAGGAACTACTAGGAACTACTAGCACGAATTCTCACTGCCTGTGTCATCGTCAGGGTGACTCCAGGTTTGCTCGCCCAAGTACGACAGAACTTCGACCGACGTTGTCATGCCTCCATCGGAGCTGAAGGGGCCATTTTGAACACCTGTTGTATCACGGTTTGTGTAAGAAGTACAGCGAAGTAAAATACATATGTTCCTAACAGTTCGCATAATTTCGTTGATAGGTATCCCTATAACTTGCGACGGAGTTGTTTCCGGACCGGAGTTGCTTATGTCACATTCATGCATTTGTCCTTCTTAATCTTCCTGAAAGTTTGTATCATCATCACAGAAACATTCTGTATTTATAATTAATCTGTGTATAGCCTAGGAAGTGAAGTTCTATGATTTAATACCTGTTTATTGGCGCGCGCGCGCGTGTGAACTGCATAACTCAAAAACGAAATGTGTGATAAATACCAAACTTGTTATTTAGGTTCAGCATCTTCCATAAAACTTTTCCAAGAAACCCCCCCTCATGCCGCCGCAAACTACTTCTCACGTGGAAAATGTTTGAAATATTAGATTTTTTTCAAGAATGGCTATAATGATTTTAATTAAACATACCGCGTGCTTAATATATTGACATGGCAGATAAAATGTATATCCTGAGTTTTCTGGGTAGTGGCCTGTAAAGTCCTCTTCATTCGGAAGAGGTTTTGTGTAATCTTGAATAACTGGTAAATATTTAGAGATAGACAAACACATTACATAAAAGAAGCAGATAATTTAAAACTCCCAATTTATGTCAAAATACCTTATTTGTGGCATCAGCCATTTTCGAGAATCGCTTATTAATTGTTCGAATTGTTCAATACATTGTCATTCTTTTAAAATCCTGTCAACATTCAGTTGTTTCTCACGGTGTCATGGAAACAGTATGGAATTTTAAGGCCAGCATATAGCGTCCAGTTGTTAAACATGTGACTGTCGCTGTTCTCTTTGTATCTATAACGAAATGTGTAATTAGCTAATTCTGCAAAGGTTTATTTGGATTAAAATGAAATAGGTAGAAAAATAAACTTTCGTCTGATAATTTTTTATACATATTAATAAATGATAGTTTAGAGAAATTCATGTGAATGTAACACGTCAAATTTTTTCCCCAGCACTGTTTTGCAATTCATATGCTGCGATGCAGTTCAGCTTTAGTGATTCTCCCCGCGTGAGACGAGATGCAGTGGAGAGCTTCAGCTGAGGTCATGAATCCCCAACCCAACACTGTGTAGGTGTCGCACATTTACTCATTAAATTCGTCTGTATAAACACATTTAATGTCAAAGCAGGCAACAGTAATTATTGTGAGGAACAGGTTTTGTTTCGTCTCAAGAAGCGGCTTGCTAATGAGCTCCTGCGGACTGAGGAAAATGAACTGTGGCTCACGAAATACGATACCAAAAGAATGCATAGTAAAGACGTAAAACTCGATCTTGCTCACAACCCCTGCTGTTGATGAACCAATGTCGTGAAAACGACACGCACTGCCGTAGATGTTTGACTTTTACATACTTACGCACAAAAATGTTTTTGTCGTCGTTGCTTAAAAGTAAACGTTGTCCAACAGACGTTGCCTTTTCCAACACTGAGATGTTTTATTTTCTGTACCGCTTTTCTATGTAGAGGAAAGTTCGAAATCGAGATTTCACCGGAAATAAATGTTTAGGCGCCTTCTGAAACCCACCCCAAAGCATTTTTTTTATTAAAAAAAACATCCGTATGTGTACGAGAGAATTGAACAGCTCTACTAAAAGGTTCGATAAACACCAAATTGCGTATTTAATTCCATTATCTCGAGGAACGCCTCGGGAAGTTACGGCCATTCTAAACTATCCTTTACATAGATCATGGGGGGAAATGGTAATTAATTGTTCCTTCACACAAGCCCTGTCTAGGTCAAGGTAGAATCGGACTGAAATGTTCAAGGCTATAGCCGGGATTTGAGCCACGGCTCTTCCGTTTTCCATGCGGTTACCATGACAACATGCCAGCATGGCATTAAATTCCCCAACTGACTCGCTTTTCCCCCGGTAAACCACAAGGAGATCTCAAATTCATGTTGAGATGACATCACAATAGCGACTTACAATATCGTAAGTAATTTAAGTCCCGGGCTTCATAGTTTAACCGACTAATAGGTCAATCAGTGGTAATTAACTGTTCTTTCACACAAAACGTGTGTAGGACAAGGTTGGAAAGGTAGGATCAGACTTGAAAAATTCAATGCCATAGCCGGGATTTGAATCATGGATGTTCCGATTTCTGTCCGGTTGCTCTAACCAGTTGCTACATGGCACAACATTAAATTCCCCAACTGACTCGCAGCTGCTTGTGGTTTACCGGATAATAATGCTGTCCAATAATACCACCGCTAAATTTTGCGGTCATTCAACAATGTCCAACAGCTCTGGTGCGTCTTTTGAATTATTATCATTATCATTATATCTTTATTGTCCCTTCAACTTAAAAATCATAACGCGGCTACTTTAGAATGCAGAACATGATTACAATGAAAATACAATATTTTAAACAGTAATAGTATATACAACATTAAATTCTCTAGATAGATGTGTACACATTGTTATACAATTCTGTCGCTTTCATAAAGTTTAAAGTTCTTTGTTGTGCTGAATTTAGGGCGTCTGGTAGGCTGTTGGGGATGTCACATCTTTCTCTGTGTGACGGCAGGCTGTGACGAGATGATGAACTGTGAGGTTGGATCTGCTGAGGTCGCACACAGGAGGAAGGTCACGGTTGAGGAGATGTTTGTGCGTTATAGAAGTATGTCCAATACGTAGTCGAGTTAATACAACTTGGTCTTTGCGATTTAAATGATAGTATTAAAGTTTGTACTCGGAAACGGAGACATAGTGTAACTTGCTTCTAGATGTGGCTTTCCATGTTTGTCTCCATTGATTAATGCAAGTCTTTTTAATGAAATCCGTGTGTGGGAGCTTGATGTCCTGAGGGGGATGTTTGGTGACTTCTTTGGCTGCCTGATCAGCTGATTCATTTCCCAGTATTCCGACATGAGACGGAGTCCAGGCGAATGATACTGATTGACCTGAGATTAGTATTTGGTTGTAGAGTTTCTGAAGTTATTTAGCAATATTTTGGGGGGTTGAGGTTTGTTGAAGGAATGTTAAAGCACTCAACGGGTCGGAGAATATTATGTAATTATGTAGGTTATCTCTTAAGTATATACTCTAATGAGAGTTGAATTGCGAACAATTCACAAGAATAGACAGAAAGATAGTCGGGAAGACTGTATTGTATCGTGTAATCAGGAAATACCGTTGCACATCTATTATGACCATCAAGTCTGGATCCATCAGTGAAGATATGAGTGTTGTTGAATACAGTGTACATAATTCGTTAAACAGACGTTTGTAAGAAACACTATCTGTTGAAGATTTTCCTTGTCTAGCCAGTGATGTATCAATAAAGGGGCATGTGAGTCTCCATGGTATATAATCTGAATCTATGAAACAAGGGAACATATTAGGCAGAGTAATGTTAAATTCCTTGAGGTGCGCCGAGAGACGAGTTGAAAAATGTGAGGGCTGTGCTGATTACGTTGTTAATGGAACATATGTAAGAGCGGACTAGAGATGAGGTCCCGTTGCAGTACGTGTTGTGTATGATAGACCTGGGATTTTCCTTCTAATTTGCAGCGGAGGTACGTTAGCTTCAATTTATAGGCTCTCTATGGGACTGGTGTGAAAGGCTCCTAAAACAATTCTTAATGCCGAAGACTGAATTGAATCTAGCATTTTAAGAGCTGTGATACTTGCTGAATTGTCAACTATAGATCCGTAGTCCAGTTTAGGTTGTATGGTAGATTTGTAAGTGAGTAGTAACACCCTGCAGTCGGCTCCCCATGATCTTGTTGATAATACTTTCAGTATGTTGAGTCGTTGGCCACAATCGGCTTAAGATGAGGAATGTTTGAGTTAATGATTCGAAAATATAATGACTTCAACCGGAGAAATGGCGAACGGTTTGTTCCATTGTCCCCTATGCTTGCATACGTAACTTTTTGTATTTTTAAAACAATGGTAAGTAGTTTCTTGATTTATTCTGCAATACTCAGGCAAAATTATTTTATATTTTAGTATAGCCTGAATTCAGATTATTCAGTAACATCTGAACAGAAACACAAGGAAGCTAAAACAGCATTCAAAACAACTGACGACAGTTATCATGAAAACAAATCCTCAGGAAAGGGAAGGGTGAAGGCAGCTGAAAGCAGAAAATTTGGCTCTCAAAAGAACTTAATAAGGCAGAAGTAGTGAAGACCGAAAATAATAATTGTAAGCCATCTGCAGAAAAGCAATCAGTTTCGAATCTTCAGAAAAAAAAAGCACATAGAGGGAAATACTCGTGAAGATTTGGAGATGACTGCTGTTTAGACAGTGGATTCTGAAGATTTCATTGTATTTGTGGTGAATTTGGACGAGACGAATTGTGGCACAGGTGTTCAAATACAGCTTGCAAAAATGGGGCTCATAACGACTGCTGTTCCTGGGATAAGAAGACTTAGACATATACACACGTTTTGTACATGTTCAGTAAATGCCTAAATTGGATTGTAATAGTTTATTATAATCATAGAAATGCCAGAATATTATTGTTTTCATAAATAAGTACACACGTTTATTTTCTCTACCATATACATAGTAGGTAGAAAGGTATTCCAGACAACAATTCGATACTGAGATGTCACCGGAAATACATGTTTTGGGGATTCTTGAACCCCCCCCCCCACCAGTTGTAGAAAAAGGTCCGTGTGGTGTATGTCTTTGAGCAGCCTAACTCAAAAACGAAGAGTCGGATAAATACCAAATTTGATATTTAAGTTCAGTACCTTCCAAATATGCAGCACAAAGATTTTCAAGAAAATAGCACCAGCAAACGACCCTTTACATGAAGCATTTTTTGAAACTTTTGATTTTCTGAAAAAAATGGCTGTAACGATTTTGAATAAAATACCAGATATTAAATGACAAAATGTGTGTCTTGAATTTTCTGGAAATAGCCTGTGAAATCCTCTTCATTCGGAAGGAATTTTGTATAATCTTGTGTAGCTGGTAAACGTTAAGCGATAGACGAAAAGTACTACACAAGAAATGTAGATTTCTTTATAACAATTTATTTCAAATGACATTTCTGAGATAACTGTTATTAAAGGTTCGAATTGTTCATTACTTGGCCATTCTTTTTAAAGTCCTGTCTACGTTCAGTTGTTTCTCGGGACGTCGTGGAAACAGTATGGAATTTTAAGGCCAGCATATTGCAGCCAGTTGTTAAGCATTTGACTATCCCTGTTCTCTTTGTATCTATAAGGAAGTGTGTAATGTTGCTATTTTTGCAAAGGTTTATCTCGATTAAAATGTACTAGATAGAAAAATAAGATCCAGTAAGAAGTTTGTATGCTCGCCCACTAATAAACTCTAGAGTTTAGAGAAAGTCATGTCTATATATCACATCGATTTTATTCAAGTCATGCAAGGAACATGGAATTCAAAGCCATCACAAAGCGATGCCCTTTTTACTTTCTCTACTACGTATAGTAAGTAGGGGAAGTATTGTATTCCACCCAAAAATTCGATACCGAGATTTCACCGGAAATACATGTTTTGAGGCCCCTGAATCCAAAAAAAGCATTTTTGGAAACATGTCCGTGTGTGTGTGTGTGTGTGTGTGTGTGTCTGTGTCTGTGTGTCTGTCTGTGAACAGCATAACTCAGAAACGAACAGTCGGATAATCACCAAACTTGGTATTTAGGTTCAATATTTTCTAGGGATGCGACACGAAGGTTTTCAAGAAAATCCCCCCACCCCAGATTACCCTTTACATGGAACATTTTTCGAAAATTTTAATTTTCTCAAAAATGGCTCTAACGATTTTGATTAAAATATCATATGTTTAAGATATTTTCATGACAAACAAAATGTATATTTGAATTTTCTGGGAATGTCTCCAAAAGTATTCTTCATTGTGAACGACTTTTGCATAACTGGTAAACCATAAGAGATAGACAAAATTTTACCACACAAAAAATGTAGATCGCGTTAAAATACACAATTTATATCATATACATTTTTTGTTGAGTGTACCATTTTCGAGATATTGCTTGTTATTCCCTTAAATTTTTCAATACTTATTTTCTCAAATGTGAAATCGTTATTCATTTTTTGTCTTGTATATGCAAAGAGTTATAATCTATGGCAAAGGGAATGGTGCTGCACCTAGCAACCAGCTATTAAGAGATATGTATGTGCTTAAAGGCTACTGTATTTGTATATTGCCCTTGTAAATATATATTCCCCTTACATCTACAAGAAAATTAGCAATAAGATAGAGTCTGCAAATGTTTATCTCGATTAACATGGAGTAGATGGAAAATAAGGTTTGGAAAAATAGTTTGTACAAGAGTAGAGAAAGTCATGTGAGTGTAACACATCAGATTTTTAAAAGTCCGACTGCTATCGCTTTAGCCTACTGTATTGTTCCTATACTTACAGGAAATAATATGTGATGATAGTTTAACGCTATTAACAAGAAGTAGACAAAAGAACAAACTTTTGCCTGAAAGTTTGCAGAAGAGTGAGTAGTGACATGAATAAAACATTTTGTTTCAGTCATAAATGGCACTATATGAATGAAATAGTTTCACGGAAAGCTAAAAGTGTGAAAACTAAATTGTCAAAGTTTGACTGCAACATCCCAAAGGGTTTTGAAGCCGAGGGCAACTGAAATTTGATAAGTTAACATTGCTGGAATGCTACTTCGCTTCTCCCCTTAAGACAAGATATGTGATACCCTTAAAATCAATTTCATGTTTGTTTCTCAGAGGCCTTTCAATGGCTTTTCTTTGTTTTCATCCCGCTATGCTGCAAACAAACACTGACGACAGAAGGGGAATGCTGTAATGAAGTCCTTAAAAGATAGTTGCATTTTTCCATTCAAAGGATAGTTTGGAGTGAGGGGATTTTCTTGAAAATCTTCGTGTCGCATATTTGGAAGGCGTTGTTCAACGAGCTCGGACCTTTTCCTACAAATATTCTTTGTTGAAATCAGGTGCCTCAAAACGTGTATTTTCCGATGAAATCTTGGCATCGAATTTTTTGGGTGGAATGTAATACTTCCTGTATTACTATAGGTAAAGAAAGTAAAAGTGACTGTTAGATTTTGTAATCGAGAAATCAAAACCAGTCGACAACAGCTATTATTTTCCTGGAGCTAAAGGTATTACATTCTAAATCTAACGTGAAACAGCCTCTCTTTGTGCTTGTCAAATAGATGCATGAGCCAATTTAGAAAGTAAACATAAATAGCAGCTCGTGAAACCGATAGAATTTTTCATAGTAAAGTAAACAGACCAAACGCCAGATGACAGCTGGATCAACAATGAAAATGCAATTTTGTTTAATACATATCATTTATCTGCCTGCAACAAAATGTACACCCTCATTCGATCACAGACACATTCGTTACAGCGGAGTCGCGTTTATTTGGAAATGCATAAGGACACTACCAAAAACAAAATCTGATATGCTACGTTCCAATGACTTTCAATAGCTTCTTCAAACTGCTCTTACGAAAGCTTGCTTTTATGTCTACCTGATGTTCGAAATAAACCTTTGTAGAAATAGTTTGATTACAAGCTGCAATGTAATAGTCGTATGTTTAAAAACGAGCGGCCATGGCCTTGAAATTCAATACTTTTTTTTTTCATAAAGCTTTATTTGGGGTCGTTTTAACCTTCCTAGGTTTTATCACGACCTTTCATGTACAGTTGCTTACATTATTGGATTACAGTATAATACTTACACATGTATACCTACAGGTTACAATTTGTTAAATGTACTGATATATATTAATTTAAGAAAAGTAATTACTTTTCTGGATGAAAGTTGCATCATTGAGTGCTGCAGAAATATTTCTGGGCATACCAACCTGACTACGTTGATTTTAAAATTTTGGACATGTTAGTATAATATGTACTACTACTGTTAATGTTGTTTTACATATTTCAAAATTGGAAGAGAGCTTCTATTTAACCAATAAGAGTGTGTCAGTTTAGTATGTCAGGATATTATAATTTGGTTTCGCCGCTGTAGCTGTCTTATTGGACATTCTTGAGTTGAAGTTCCACGTACATCATGAAGTTTACTTGTAGAATTGTTCATCCAGCTGGTCAGCCATTTTTGTGTACTTTCTTCTTAAAGCGTGTGACTGCATCTTGGAGAGGTATTTTGATATCAGTATGTTGCGTTGGTAGTTCTGTAGCTTGTGTCGCTGCAGTATCAGCTCTTTCATTACCGCGTATGTTTTTATGAGATGGTATCCACATGAGTGCCTTTTCTAAGTTATAAAGGATGGTAAATTTCCATGACATCGCGAGAAACAGCTGAAACACTTTAAAAATGACAAAAGTACTGAAAACTTCAAACCGGCTATCTCGGAAATGGCTGATGCCTTAAAAAGGGTTATTTGAAATAAGTTGTGCGTTTTAAAGAGGTCTACATTTTTTGTATAAATCGTTTCAGTCTATTTCTAACGTTTACCAGTTATACAAAATTCCTTTTGAATGACGAGGACTTCACAGGCTGCTTCCAGAAAATTCAACATATTCGTTTTATTTGTCGTGTAATGTCTTATGTTAATCAAAATCGTTAGAGCCATTTTTGAGAAAATACATTTTGGAACATGTTTAATGTTAAGGGTAGTTTGGGGTGGGAGCTATAAAGATCTTCGTATCGCATCTTTAGAAGATACTAAACTTAAATATCCTGTTTAGTATTTATTCGATTATTCGTGTTTTTTTTTGTTTTGTTTTTTTAGTCACGTTCAGACGCGCGCGTGGACCTTTTCTAAAAGGTTTATTTTTGGATTCAGGGGGCTTCAAGACATGTATTTCCTATGATACCTCGTTGGTGAAATACAACACTTTCCTCTGCCTACTACGAGGGGTACAAGGTAGAGAAAGTCATAATAAACGTGGTGTGAAAATATCTGGGTGTGGGTGAAATTGAGAAATTTTTACACTTCATTTGATAGGTTTTGTTCGCCGCAAATGAGAAACATGAGGATGTTTTAATTTGCAGACAGCTTCTAACTCGCGCAACTAGTGCACAGCTCTCCACCTTTATGGAGATCTTCATTAAGGCCAAAAGAATAAATTGGTTAGAATGTGTCAGGATGGCTCTCAAGCCTTGAGTGGATCAATGCTCTGTCTTTTCTGGTAGCTTAAGTATGAAGCACCAGTGCATTTGAAAAACATGACCTGCCAGAGAAAGAAAACAAAATTCTAATGTATCACATTCACGTGTATTTCTCTACCCAGCATCGTTCATTTTTTATTTCTCTACTATGTACTAACAGTAAGTAGCGAAAGTATTGCATTCCACCCAAAAATTCGATAACTAAATTTCACCGAAAATACACGTTTTGAGACTCCTTGAACAAAAAGCTTATAGAAAAAGGTCCGTCCGTGCGCGCGCACGTGTGTGTATGTGAACAGCATAACTCCAAAACTTCATTCTAAATGACTTGCATTACTGGTAAACCGTAAGGGATAGACAAAATCTTACCACACAAAAAATGTAGCTCTCGTTGAAGCACGCAATTTGTGAAATAATTTTTTTTGGGGGGGGGAGTTAACCCTTTCCTATATATTCCTTGCTATTGGTGCGAATGTTGGAATGCTTACTCTTTTCTCCAATGGAAAGTCATTCGTTTTTTCACGGCGTTATGCAAAAGGAACGGAATTTAAAAGCCATCAAATAGCGACCAGTTCTTAATAGTGGATTATGATATTTATTTTGCGAGAATGACTGAGAATAGCATCTGTCGGTTTCTTCATTCTGAATAACTTGCATTACTGGTAAACCGTAAGAGATAGACAAAATCTTCCATACAAATTAATGTAGCTCTCGTTCAAGCACGCAATTTGTCAAACAACTTTGTTTTTGTGGAGTTAACCCTTTCCTATATATTCCTTGTGAGGCAATATTTTTAACACTTTAATAATTTCAGCCTGATTATATAATATATAAATTCAATAACAGCCCGCCTTAAAGCAATAAGTGTGTGTAACAATATATAAAAAAGTGTATTACAGTCATTATATATGTTTATATTATTGTAAACATGTTCAATAATGTTATGTGCATGGATTACGTAATTTAATAATGTAGGAGCCGTGAGAAATAGGTTAAAAGTTGCTAACAATGAGGTAACCTTGAGGCAATAATGAGTAGGAATGTTTAATAATGCCACTAGTCATTATTGGAGCAAAAATAATGTAATTTTTGTGACGGTTTATAAAATAGCCAATCAACAACTAGAAAAAGCTTTAGTTAAATGAAGGTATTCTATTGGACTAGGATTAGCCAATCAGAAACAAAAAAGGAGAAAAATTTACAAATTTAGAAGTCAGTTGCCTGTAGACAGCGCTACTAACCAGACGCAAAAAGTGTCCTCGAGAAATTTAATACGTATTCGTGTGAGACCAAAATAGTTTACGTGTTAAAAAGTGCATGTAATTAATAAAAGAATCTTACAGCTCTCTGTCAGTGAAGTGCTACTTAAATCGTGTCATGCATTAATAAAAGGAGTGAAGTAAAGTTATAATCTGTGTAAGCCTACATTCTTGTCGCACCACAATCCTGCCAAGACATCCATGTCTCTAAAATTAATACTGACCCAGCCGAGGCACACAAATATAATATTTAAAGAAACAGTCAAATTACAAAGTTAATATTTTTTTAAACTCGCGGCAAAGGCCACCTGAAAGTACATTTGGGGCAAAGGCTACCGGAAACTGTTTACTATACGTGCGGTTCCAACTACTACAAGTTCGGCTCCCCAACAGTTGAAATATAATACAACTCCTTCAATACAAACTACTTCAAATTGACGGCCAAAGCGTGGTAAAAATAACGTAACAAAACATTCTTCTCACTTGTTATTGGTGCGAATGTTGAAATGCTTACACTTTTCTCCAATAGAAAGTCATTCGTTTTTTCTCGGGGTTATGCAAAGAGACCAGAATTTCAAAGGCATCAAATAGCGAGCAGTTCTTAATAGTGGATTATGATACAAGGGGTAAAAGTAGGGTTTTATTTTGCGAGAATGACTCGCAAACAATCCTACAAGCAAAATAAAACTACTTTTAACACTTGTGACATACACTATTTTTTAGACAGCGTTCGAATTTGTAAAATATCAATAATATTATATTGATTCCTGAAACTAACATAGATCACGTTTAGAACGCGGTTCTTGAAACAAGCGAAATGACATTAAAAAAACGAGATATCACATGTTTTGTTGGTTCCCTAGCAGTCATTTACAGTGAAGCTCTTCCATTTCAGTTTCTTCTGAATTGATAATTTCCGCCATTTAATCTTTGTGTAACTTATTCTAGATAAAAGAGTAACGTTTTAGATCAGAGACAGCAGAAGGCTGTCAATATAACGTTTAGGTTAACTCTATAACGAATTGCGATAAATTGAAGCATGAAGATTCGTTTTGTTAACATAATGCGAGCGCCAGGAGAAATGAATCGTGTAAAAAGACATAATGAAAAGCAAAACCTAATCAAACCAAGTGGAGTTATTAAACATGTGCAAATACAAAGGGTAACTGCCATGTGAATGGACTTGAAACCAAAGTTGGTCACAATGAAGATTATCGCACTACTGCAATGATCTAAACACTTTTAGCTCGTGTACACTGTGTTAGAAGTTCTACTTTCAGACAATGCGTCTAGAAAGATTTTAAAGTGCTTAAGCGTACTGTATTCCTCTATTTCTCTTTTACCTACAAGGAAATATATAATAGGGCCATTTCTACAAATATTTATATCTTAAGATGAATTAGAAGAATAAGCTTTTGTGAGTATAGTTTGTTGACAAATGGTTAGATAAAGTAATGTGAATATAAGCATTCCACCCAAAAATTCGATACCGAGATTTCACGGAAATGATGTGTTGAGGCCCCCTAAATAACAAAAAAGCATTTTTAGAAACAATTCCATGTGTTTGTGTGTCTGTGAACAGCACAACTCAAAAACGAAAAATCAGATCAACACCTAACTTGGTATTTAGATTTAGTACCTTCGAAGGATGCGACACGAAGCTTTTCAAGAAAATCCGAAACTACGCTTTACATGGGACATTTTAACGATTTTGATTAAAATACTTTAAAGAGATTTACATGACAAATGTATATTTTGAATTTTCTGGGAATAAACTTTTGAAGTCGTGTTCATTCGGAAGGAATTTTGTATATTCTTGTATAACTAGTAAACGTTAAGCGATAGAGGAAAACGTACTGCACAAACAATGTATGGCTCTTTAAAACACACTATTTATTTCAAATCATTTTCTGTATGGCATCAGCCATATCCGTTATTAATGCTTGATTTGTTCAGTACTTTGTCATCCTTTTTAAGTCTCATCGATTTTCATCTGTTTATGGCGATGTCATGGAAACAGTATGGAATTTTAAGACCAGCATATAGCGTCCAGTTGTTAAACATTTGACTATCGCTGTTCCCTTTGTATCTATAACGAAATGTGTAATGTAGCTGTTTCTGTAAAGGTTTATCTCGATTAGAATGAAGGAGATAGAAAAATAAACTTTGGTAAGAAAATTTGTATACCACTAATAAACGATAGAGGGTAGAGAAAGTTTTGTGAATGTAATACATTAGTTTTTACTTTATCTATTACGTATAGTAAGTAGGGAAAGTATTGCATTCCACCCAAAAATTCGATACCGAGATTTCACCGGAAATACATGTTTTGAGGTGCCCTGAATCCAAATAAAGGATCTTTGGAAACATGTCCGCCCGCGCTCGCGTGTGTGTGTGTGTCTGTATGTGAACAACATAACTCAAAAATGAAAAGTCGGATAAATACTAAACTTGGTAATTGAGTTTAGTATCTTCCAAGGATGCGACACGAGGTTTCAAAGAAAATACCCCCAACCCAGACAACCCTTTAAATGGAACATTTTTCAGAAATGGCTCTGAAGATTTTGATTAAAATATCATATGTTTAAGATATCTTCATGGCAAATTTTCTGGGAATGTCCCCAAAAGTCCTCTTCATTCTGAATGACTTTTGCATGACTGGTAAATCGTAAGATATAGACAAACTTTTACTACACAAACTTGTAAAGGGTCTTTCAACAAGAGTGTCCTATCTTTAACATGTGATAGCTGCCGTTGTTGTTGAGTTGCAACAGTCATTTTTTTCACGTGGTTACAGTTGTTATTGACAAATAGCCATGGAACGTTACAGCATTCAGCAACGCGTAGAAATTGTGAAAATTTATTATCAAAATGGATCATCTATTCGCCAAACCTTCCGTGTATTGCATAAAGTTTACAGTGTGCATAATCGTCCCTGCGAGAGAACGATTCGGCGTTTGATCGATAAATTTGAAAGAAGTGGTGCTGTCAGCGATCAAAGAACGCCTGTACGTAATCGACGTAAGTGCTCTAACGAAAACATAGGCGCCGTTCGTGCGAGTGTACGCGAGAACGCAAACAAATCAATTGCTTGTCGAGCGCAAGAATTGAGGTTTTCGCCGACCACAACTTGGCGAATTCTGCATCTGGACTTGAAGTTTCACGCTTAGAAAATGGTGTTAACTCAAGAACTAAAGCCCAACGACCATAGATTGCGCCGTGTATTTGCTGACTGGGCTATAGAGCAATTGGAAGCTGACCCGGATTTTAGTCGAAAAATCATTTTCAACGACGAAGCCCACTTTTGGATGAATGGTTGTGTTAACAAACCAAATTGCCGCTATTGGAGCAATCAAAATCCAATGCAGATTCAAGAAGGAGCACTTCATCCCCAAAAGATTACTGTGTGGTGTGGATTTTGGTATGGTGGAACCACTGGTCCATATGTTTTCCAAAATGAAGATGGAGAACCTCTAACTGTCAATGGATAAAGATACCGGGCTCTTACAAGGGACTATTTTTTGCCTCAATTGGATGGTATGGATCTCAGAAGCATCTGGTTCCAGCAAGATGGTGCCACATGTCATACTGCTCTCGAAACAATCGATCTTTTGAAGGGGAAATTCAGAGGTTTCATCATTTCCCGTGGTGGTGATGTTAACGGGCCTCCGAGGTCATGTGATTTAACGCCGTTGGATTACTTTTTATGGGGTTATGTTAATTCTCGAGTTTATGTCAACAAGCCAGAAACAGCTAATGATCTTATGAATAACATCACGCGTGTTATTCGAGAAGCTGGACCTAATTTACGTTCTTCTGTCATTGAAAATTGGGACAACCGTATACGCGCAACCCAACGAAGTCGCGGTGGTCACTTAACTGATGTTCTCTTCCACACGTAATGACATCAATTATGTTCCAAAATAAAAAAAGGAATAAATCTCTATCATTTATAGAACGTGTTTTATTTAAGTTCAAAGATAGGACACCTTATAGATATCATTAAAACATAATGGATGTCATATACATTTTTTTTTCGAGTGAACCATTTCCAGGATATTTCTTGTTATTTGTTTGAATTTTCCGAAACTTACTCTTTTACTCAAATGGGAATTCGGTATTCGTTTTTTTTATCTCTTGGACATGCAAACAGAATGGAATGCTCCACATAGCAACCAGCTCTTAAGATTTGACTATCGCTTAAAGCCTACCATATTACTCTTGCACCTGAAAGAAAATTAGAAGTAAGATCTGCTATCTACAAATGTTTATCTTGATGGAGAATAAGCGTTTGTAAAAATAGTTTCTACAAGAGTAGAGAAAGTCATGTGAGTGTAACACTCTTACAAAATGGTAATTGTTCTTCCACACATGCTGTGTGTAGGCTAAAGTTGGAAGGTAGAAAAAGACTGAAAAATTCATTGCCATAGGCGAGATTTGAACCACGGATCTTCGGCTTTCCGTGCCGTTACTCTAATCAACTGAGCTACCATGGCAACATGCTTGTCCTCCATCAGTTTGTGTGAAAGAACAATTAATTAGCATAGAGCTTCAAAATCCTCTTGTTTCTTTTGTAGCATAACCAAACATTTTATAATGAAAAGGCAGAAAATAATTCTTGAATGAAATCAGTTCCTTTAACAAGTCAGATTATAAAGTTGGGGAATCCCAGCCATCTCTCTCATTAATGTGGAACTTAATTTGCGACCATATCGTGATTATAAGCTGCCCCATGTTTAACCATCTCTGGCCCTTCTGATAGCCACTTTTTATCACAAAGAATTGGCAACACTGTGTACAAGACAAAAACATCCATAATTCGAATACAAAGTTGAGAACCAAGGAAGTCAAGTCTCATTAAGTCTCATTTGTCTCAATTGGCAAGAATCTCTTTTCTACAACGTGCTGCGTGCTTACCTTTTGCGGAGCACTACAGCAATAAACATGAACGGAGTTGTGCAAGTAAACACAAAGCTCCGTGTTAATGTTTCATCCGGCCTGTATTGTCCGGCAAGCGGAGCTATCATGGAGTAATATACCTGATTACTCTTTGTGCGTATCATTATTGCCATGCCATATTGCTTTATGGGAGCAATGGCAAACTTAATTTTAAAATGAGCAGCGAAACAATCATAAATAAACAATGATGGGTTGCATTTAAATGACTTTCTCTGCCCATTCTTCAACAAACTATTCTTTCAACATTTTATTCATGTATCTACTAATCGAGATAAATATTTGCAGAAATGGTTTTATTACATATTTCCTTGTAGGTGTATACAGAGTGAGCCAAAGGACTCCGAACCGGCTGCGCGGTGTTTTTTCTGTCCGCGTCCTCCTCGCTCGTCGCCGTCTGTCGCTATCATAGAAAGGCGTGGATGAAACCATACAACATTTTTAAAACTACTTTTAAAGGCTTTACTTACCAACTGTACGAAAGGAGATAATGAACCTGGCCCGTAGTTGTCCATACATTTTTGGCACCTGTTTAGGAAACTATCCATCATTCACGTTGAGAAATTTCCTGTCGAATATTTCGTTTTAATTCTTCCAGGATATGTGAGTTTGTCTTGTACACTTTGTTTTTAAGTTACCCCAGAGGGGTGTTTTATGAACAATATTACCGGCTGCGCGGTGTTTTTCCACTGGGCGTGTGGAAATATGATAAAAACATGATAACGCACTGCTGCTATAAACAAAGTCACGCTGTTGTGGTTTTGTTGTGCAGTCTTGAGTTGACGGTGATGTGATGTAGTTCAGTTACTACGAGTTATTTATTGTTTTGTTCTGTACTTAGTCACAAAGTATATTATGGCTCAATATATGTTTTCTACTGCACAGCGGTATTTATTTATGATTCGTACGTGTTAACTCAGTCAGCTCGCCAAGTGAAAGTAGATTAGCAGAAAGATTTCCAGGTGTAAAAGTTCCAGGCCATACAACAATCCATGAACTTTACAGTAAATTTCAGGCCACAGGAAGTGTTCAGGCTAAGAAATCGAAAAGACGGCATTCGGTTCTTACCGAAGAAACATTAGACAACATCGGTCATCGTTTGGAAAATTCCCCCCCCCAAAAATTCATGGTGGATAGTTTTCTAAAGAGGTGCCAAAAATGTATGGACAACGACGGTGGCCAGTTTCAGCATTTCCTTTCATAAAGTTGGTAAGTAAAGCCTTTAAAAGTAGTTTTTAAAATGCTGTATACTTTCATCCGCGCCTTACTATGATAGCAGCAGACGGCAACGAGCGCCGAGTACGCGGACAGGAAAAACACCGCGCAGGCGGTTCGGAGTCTTTTGGCTTACCTTGTACAAAGGGAATAAGGGGATACAGTAGGTTTAAGGGATAGTCAAATTTTTAAAAGAATGGTTCTTGGAATTCCATTCTCGTTGCATGACCTCGAGAAAAAATGGCGATTTTGCATTTGAAAAAGTGTAAAGTATTTGACAATTCAAACCTATAATAAAGAATATCTCGGAAATGGTTAACGTCGCAAAAATGTTGACAGAAATTGTGTGATTTAACGAGATGTACATATTTTGCGCAATAAGTTTTTGTCGACAAGTTACAGAAAGTTATTCAGAATGAAGATGACTTCACGGGCTATTCCCAGAAAATTCAAAATGCGTATTTGATTTGCATGCAGATGTCTTAAACAATGGTATTTTAATAAAAAGAATAGTTAGTCATTTCTGAGAAAATAAAAAAGTAACGAAATTTTTTCCACGTAAAGGTTAATTTGGGGCGGGGGGATTTTCTTGAACATCTTGGTGTCGGTTCCACATACAATAGACGTTTTTCTAAACTCTTTTTTATTCAGGGGACTCCAAAACGTGTATTTCCAGTGAAATCTCGGTATGGAACTTTTAGGTGGGATGCAATACTTCCTCTACTTACTGGGCACATGGTAGAGAAGATAACAAGTCAAAGCCCAGAACTGCAGTGCTTTAACTTCCCAACCATCCTGTAAGGTAGGTTTAGATGTCTGTCCCAGTGTTTCTTATCAAAGTTGTGTTAGCAATACTTTCAACATTTATTGGCGATATATACGAACTCATTACTTTATATTGGTAAGGGCAAAGATCAGTGCTATAGGTAACACCTACTCCTACTTTTGCGTATTCACAATTTATGTTTTCCATTTATGGTCCACAAAAGCGCTCTTATTACTTTGATTTAGCTTTAAAAGTGAACAAGAAGTGTAAATATGCCACTTATTTATGCATTTTCGCGCGCTTTCAGACAAAGCAGTGTTTTTGAGAAAGAGGGAGGGAAGGAGAGGGCTTTCAGCATTGTGAATATTAGGGGGCAAGTGTGCAATTTATGTGGACTATTTTTATTCTCTGAAGACGGCTATATTTAAACTGTCGAATCACAAATCTAATGTGGAAACTTGGGCTTTCACGGCCGGTGTCAAGACTAATTGCATTTCTGTTTCCCGGGCTTGTAGACCGTGGTATAACCTCCACCCTGAAGATGCCAGACTTTGTCGAAACGACACCTTCTAGACCACGGCCTACAAGCCCGGGAAATAGAAGTACATTTATTAATCTCCAATGCCCCATCTTCCCAACACAGGCTTTGCATCTGATGTGTAACATTCACATGTTTTCCTCTGCCCACCATCGTTTATTTTATGTAGTTTCTACAAACTACCTTATGTAACGTTATTTTTCTATCTACTTCATGTTAGTCGAGATAAACATTTTCAAAAATACTTTAATTATACATTTCATTGCAGGTACAAACAAGGGGGCTAGAGAAACCAAATAGAAGTTAGATGTTTAAAAGCGGGTCGTTATATGCTGGCCTTAAAATTCCACGTAACTTACATGATATCCCGAGAAACAACCTAATAGCGACGGCACTGTAAAAATGATATATTGAAAAATCGAAAGCCATAGTAAGGATATATCGGAAATGGCTGATGCCATTAAAAGCTTACATTAAATAAAATTGTGCATTTTAAAGACATCTACATTTTTTGTATAGTAATATTTTGTCTTATCTCTTACGGTTTATCAGTTAATATCGAAATTATGCAACATTCGTTCTAAATGAAGAGAACCTTAAGGCTCTTCCCAGAAAATGCAAGATATGTGTTATTTGTCATGTAAATATCTTAAATGTATGGTATTTTAATCAAAATCGTTAAAACCATTTCTAAGAAAATAAAAAATAACGAAACATTTACCATTAAAGGGAAGTTTGGATGGGGCGATATTCTTGAAAGTGTTAGTGTTCCATCTTTGGAAGGCACTGAAATTAAAAGATGAAGTTTGAAATTTATTCAACATTTCGTTTTTTGAGTTATATTCACACACACTTCTCCAGATTTTTTCGGACTCAATGGGCCTCAAAACATGTATTTCCGGCATGTTTCGATATTGAATTCCTGGGTAAAATGCAATACTTCTACTACTTACTAGGTACGTGGAAGAAAGCAAAAATCGAACATGTTTTTCTCTGCTCATTCTTCTACAAACTATTCTTAAAGACTTATTCGTGTATTTACTTGCTGTTAATGGAGATAAACTTTCTGTATGAGGATGATACAATAGCTTACAACGATAGTCAGATTTTTAAAAAGTGTGTCGCTACGTGAAGGCTTTGGAATTCCATGCTCTTTGCACATGTGTGAGCAGCGGCTGTACCAAGGTCGGCGAGATGATCTGGATCTGCGCAAGTGATCGCCGTGTTGCGCGGCAACTCGTAAGACAACCGTATTCAGCTTTTCGCCTACACTCCAGGCGCCTGTCCACGAACTTACGACTGTACTAGTAGAACGGATGTATACCATTTTTTGATTGGTGAGGCAGTATTTTTAACACTTAAATAATTTCAGTCTAATTATATAATATGTAAATTCAATAACAGCCCGCCTTGAAGCAATACGTGTATGTAATAATTTGTAAAATATATGTAACAGTCATTGTATATGTTTATATTATGTATACATATGTAATAATGTTATGTGAATGTATTACGTAATTTAATAATGTAGGAGCTGTGAGAATAATAGGTTAAACGTTGCTAACAATGAGGTAACCTTGAGGCAATGAGTAAGAAAGTTTAATAATGCTACTAGTCATTATTGGAGGAACAATAATGTAAATTTTGAGACAGTTTAAAAAATAGCCAATCAACAACCAGAAAGAAAGCTTAAGTTAAATGAAAGTATTCTATTGGACTAGGATTAGCCAATCAGAAACTGAAATATAGCAAAATTTACAAATTCAGAGTTCAGTTGGTTGTAGACAGGGTTCCTAACCGGACTCGAGATGCGTCCTCGAGAAATTTAATACGTATTCAGTGTGAGACGAAAATAGTTTACGTGTTTAAAAAATGCAAGTATTTAATAAAAGAATCTTACAGCTCTCTATATCAGTGAAGTGTTATTTAAATCGTGTCAAGAATTAATAAAAAGGAGTGAATTAAAAATTATAATCTATGTAAACCTACATTCTTCAGCCGCACCACGCCTTGCAAAGAAATCCATGTCTCTAACAACAATACTGACGCAGCCGAGGCAAACACAAATATACAATATTTAAAGAAACAGTCAAGTTACAAAGTTAATATTTTTAAATTTTGGACGAAGGCTACCGGGTACCATACGTGCGGTTGCAACTACTTCAAGTTTGGCTCCGCAACACTAGAAATATAATACAAACCTTCTTCAAATTGGCTCCCAAAGCGTGGGGCAAATAGCGTAAAGACAATAACTTTCTCAAATTGGCTCCCAAAGCGTGGTGCTAAAAATAACGTAATAATAAAATAACATCTTCATTGGTAGAGATATAATATCACATTTTTAAACATTTGACTATCCCATTTATTCCTGCAACAAAATGTGTAAATGAAACCACTTGAAACATTTATCTCAAATAACATGAAGTAGGTGGAACATAAGAGTTCGTACTAGAGATAAAAGCAAATAATAGTAGGTAGAAAAAGTCATGTGAATGTAACACATTTGATTCTTAAGCTGACAAGGTACTCTGAAATGGTAAAAAATCACATTTTTTGTTTTAGGCACTAATAAAATCTCTCTTATTTCCAGTTTCAGAAAATATATACTTTTTGGGGGTTAAGAGGTTTTTAAGACATTTAAATGGCATTTAAATGCTGGTCTGCATTCCTTTAAAGCTGTCATGCAACGCCCCTTTTTAGAACATTTTTGTATATTTCAACAACGAAGGACTATCATGCCCAGCGAGCAGTTCAGCAATTAATATACGATGTCAGGACTAATACAAGGCAATCAGAAAAGCTGAAGCAATCCAAGAATGAAGGTGCAGATGATTATGACCCTCGAATGTACTGAATTGAGTCAGATTTTAATGTTCAAACTTTGAATTCAGTTTTCTCAAAACAACATTTTTGGATACTTATGTCCTTTTTCTCAGGAAGTATGAGAGATAGCTGAAATGTTCAATACGTGTATACAACGCATGGCTAAACTTTCTGAACCACATCATAATTTTATAATGTGTATTAGTGATAGTAAGAAAGCAACAACATTGCAAATTTTCCACATATTTGCTTTTTTGATTTTGCAAATATTTTTTTTAATTTGTAATGAGAACTGATATAAATAACTAAATAATTTAGGTTCAGAAGATAGCTGATTGTACTAAGAACAAACATGCAAAAGTGTGATTCTGTATTGCAGGTAGTATCAGAGAGAAAGGTACATGAATTCATGTGTTTTTAAGAATAAATTTTATTATTTTTCTGCTGAATAAAATAATGTTTACAGACTCAACTACATAAACTATGAATGTAAACAACTACTTGAAATAATTGTCATAATTATTAGCATAATTAAAAAAAAAATCAGGAAAAACCATTGAGAACTTTGAGCAGTGGTAATTTAAGGGACACCGGGACTGAAAAACGGTGAAATTCATAAAAATTACGATTTTTAGATATATGCATATACATGTTCCCCAAACCTTAACTCATTAAATTGTAAGATTTGTTTACTTTCAGCCATTTTAAAGGCCTAGCGCAGGGTTTAAATGGGCGTGGAAAATCTGTCACATTTCGATTCGTTGCTAAGACTCGGTCTATTTGTGGTTTTTAAATTTTAATGGGACATTTGCCTTTAAAATATACGTGTTGGCTGCTTGGCCATAATTATAAACACACGATAGTTGCAGCATTGTCTGATCTCATTAAACGCGTAAAAATATTCAGACGTTAAGAATAAGAATAGAAAATTTTTTTTTGTTACTTTGGGACGCGAACCTCTGGCTATGTAACGTAATCATATCTCACGTCACAATGCCTTAAACTGCTCGGCCATCTGAACACATGATAGTTCCAATTGAAACCCGTCAACATCCAACCTTGCCGTCACACCGCTTGCTTTAGTTGGGCCCTCCCCATCCTTTTCCACAGTTTCAATTGAATGCAGAACATACATTTTACCGGGTTTCGATCCTACGATCCTTGGTTTTGATAGGTTAGCTACTCCTATCGTGCCTTAGACCGCATGGCCAGAAATCCCAATGTCGGATGCAAGCACATTGCAGTGTATAGCAGAATGTTGAATTCACGCGCTGAAGAGAAGTTTTCAAGATTTGAAAAACTCGGAGAAAATGGTGTAAATAGTAATGTACATACCATTAAAGATAGTGTACAAAGTATGAGTATTAGTATAGGTAACCTTGTACATGACAGTGTAAATGGAGCAAATTTTTGTGCTAGTGTAGTTGTAAACAATGAATATATTTTAGTACACAGTGCTTCTCTAAATCAACTACTAAGTAGTGGAAAATTCTCACTAAGAGTGCAGTGCAATGCAGGGAGAAACATGGCTTTGCAATTAAACTTTCTGCAATTTTTCCATATATGTGTATATAAATTCAGTCTCAGGTGTTAAGATTGGCTGAAAAAAAATCCAGAACTAAAAATATCTCAAAAAAATCTGATGTGTTACACTCACATGACTTTCTCTACTCTTGTACAAACTATTTTTACAAACGCTTATTCTCCATATACTTCATGTTAATCGAGATAAACATTTGCAGACTCTATCTTATTGCTAATTTTCTTGTAGATGTAAGGGGAATATATATTTACAAGGGCAATATAGAAATACAGTAGCCTTTAAGCACATAAATATCTCCTAATAGCTGGTTGCTAGGTGCAGCACCATTCCCTTTGCCACAGATTATAACTCTTTGCATATCCAAGACAAAAAAATCTGATGTGTTACACTCACATGACTTTCTCTACTCTTGTACAATCTATTTTTACAAACGCCTATTCTCCATATGCTTCATGTTAATCGAGATGTCAATCTTATTGGTAATTTTCTTGTAGATGCAAGGGGAATATGGTAGGCTTTAAGCGATAGTCAAATATTTTAACGCTGGTTGCTATGTGGCGCATTCCATTCTCTTTGCATGTCCAGGACAAAAAAAATGAATAACGAATTTGAGAAAAAGTATAAGTATTGCAAAATTTAAGGAAATAACAAGCAATATCTCGAAAACGGTTCACTCAACATAAGAAATGTATATGACATAAGTTGTGTATTTTAACGCGATCTACATTTTTTGTGTAGTAAAATTTTGTCTATCTCTTATGGTTTACCAGTTATGCAAAACTCGTTCACAATAAAGAATACTTTTGGAGACATTCCCAGAAAATTCGAGATATACATTTCATTTGTCATGATATTATCTTAAACATACGATAATTTCATCAAAATCGTTAGAGCCATTTTTGAGAAAATTAAAATTTTCGAAAAATGTTCCATGTAAAGGGTAGTCTGGGGTGGGGAAATTTTCTTGAAAACCTTCGTGTCACATCTCTGGAAGATACTGAACCTAAATACCAAGTTTGGTGTTTATCCGACTGTTCGTTTTTGAGTTATGCTGTTCACAGACACACACACACACACACACACAGACACACACACGGACATGTTTCCAAAAATGCTTTTTTTGGATTCAGGAGGTCTCAAAACATGTATTTCCGGTGAAATCTCGGGATGGAATTTTTGGGTGGAATGCAATACTTCCCCTACTTACTATACGTAGTAGAGAAAGTAAAAATGAATAACGAATTCCCATTTGAGAAAATAAATATTGAAAAATTTAAGGGAATAACAAGTAATATCTCGAAAATGGTTCACTCAAAAAAAATGTATATGACATAAATTGTGTATTTTAACGCGATCTACATTTTTTGTGTAGTAACATTTTGTCTATCTCTTATGGTTTACGAGTTATGCAAAAGTTGTTCACAATAAAGAATACTTTTGGAGACATTCCCAGGAAATTCAAGATATACATTTTATTTGTCATAAAAATATCTTAAACATATGATATTTTAATCAAAATCGTTAGAGCCATTTTTGAGAAAATTAAATTTTTCGAAAAATCTTCCATGTAAAGGGTAATCTGGGGTGGGGGGATTTTCTTGAAAACCTTCGTGTCGCATCCTTGGAAGATACTGAACCTAAATACCAAGTTTAGTGTTTATCCGACTGTTCGTTTCTGAGTTATGCTGTTCACAGACAGACACACACACGGACATGTTTCCAAAAATGCTTTTTTTGGATTCAGGGGGTCTCAAAACATGTATTTCCGTTGAAATCTCGGTATCGAATTTTTGGGTGGAATACAATACTTCCCTACTTACTATACGTAGTAGAGAAAGTAAAAATTGAATTAAATTCTCATGAACACACAAAAAAAATTATTTTACTAAAAGTAATAGCTGTTTCTTCCAGGCAGAGACTGAAGTTGGTCTTACAATCACTAGGAATTAGAAGACGTCAAAATAATTCAAATATTTTATTTTATGATGCGCAAGGATTAATTCTAATGATATTATAAAACCACATTATGTTAATAAACAAATTAATTTCATCAAAACTGCTGATCAGAGAATGCTAAAACTTTGCACGATAGTTTGTAATATAAATTAACATATGTGTACAAAGTTTGAATGCAATAGCTATAGAATATAGGAATTTCAGTCCCAGTGTCCCTTAACATTTCCATGTGTTCAGACTACCTTGTCCCCTTAAATAAGACATGTGTGAATGTTGCACATCGCTTCTCTGGTTCCGTACGTTGCATTGTTTTGCGACTGGCCTGGCGACTTTGCACTACACTTTCGGTATTCGGTCGTGCTATGATATGTGCAGTTATATCTGACCTTGTGCTCGCTTACTCGCACTTGTTGGACTAAGCGGACACCTCCGTGTCCTCTGTGAAAACCTCCGTCCTCCATTTTAATATGAGACTTGGAACCGACGCCTTTGTTACAGAGCTGGAATTAGTATAGCTGCTGTTGCTTGTCGCTATTCAGTGATGAACGAGACAATAAAGCTAACCGAAGAAAACGGAAATGCAGCGAGATGTGTTGTTTGAATTGTAAGACGTCTTGACGCATAAAGAAGTGGAAGTGCAGAAAGAGGAAATGGGTGAAAGGATGGCGGAAGGGCTAAAGGAGGAGGAGGGGGGCGGCGTATTAAGCCTTAGGCGTTTTTAGCAGCATCTACGCAAGCCAATGCACAAGCCACTTTGAATGCTCAGTTTTCGCTTTGTTTTCTGATAAATAATGCTCCATTTTTACGTCGTGTGAATGGGAGGGAGCAAAGTTTATTTAACAACCGGCGCTGAACCGTTTGTATTTATATGGGATTGTGCGCCATGAAGTACATACAAATGAGCTTAGGGATTTTAAATATCTTAAGTGCCTAATATTCATCCTTTGGACAGAGATGATAGACAACGGTCCTGCTGGACCTTTTTACTTTCTCTACTGCTTACGTACACTAAGTAGAAGAAGCATCCACCCAAAAATTCGATATCGAGTTTTCACAGAAACCCACTGGATGATGATAGTAATTAATAAAGAAAACGAAGATGATCCGTGTGTGTGTGTGTGTGTGTGTGTGTACAGCATAGTTAAAATGAAAAGTCAGCTAAACATCAAACTTGGCATTTAGGCTCAGGGTGCCACATGATTTTCAAGACCCCCCCCGCAAAATTACCCTTTACATGGAACATTTTTGGAAAGTTTTGATATTCTAAAAAATGACTAACGATTTTGATTAAAATACCGTATCTTAAAGATATTTACATGACAAATAAAATATATGTCGTGAATTTTCTGGGAATAGCCTTTGAAGTTCCTCTTTTTTCGGAAGGAATTTTGTTTTATCTGTATAACTGGTAAACTGTATGCGACAGACGAAAACGCACTACACAAAAAATGTAGATCTCTTTAAAACACACAATTTATTAGAAATATTTTTTGTGGCATAAGCCATTTCTGAGATATTCGTTATTAATGGTTCGAATTGTTCATTTCTTGGCATTCTCTTAAAAACTCCTATTCTCTTTGCATCTATAACGAAATGTGTAATGTAGCTTAGTTTGTATACTCAAACGATAAACTAGGGCAGAGAAAGTCATGTGAATGTATCACATCACATTTGTAAGTGCCTTCGCTGTTCAATTGTTTCTCGCGATTTCATTGGGAAAAGTGAGGAATTTCTCGCCCAGCAGAATATCAACTGGCTTTTAAACATCTGACTGTCGATTCCTCTGTCCCCTTTGTGTCTTCAGCGAAATGTGTGATGAAACTACATGTTTATGTGAATGTTTATCTTAAGCATTAACATGAAGTAGATAGAAGAATAAGCTTTCTTTGTGGAAGCTGAATACAAATAGACTATAATGAGTAGAGAAATCATGTGAATGTAACAAGATTTTTTGTGTAGTACGCATTTACTTATCTCTTTTGATTTACTCGTTATGCATTAAAAGATACTCCGATAAGGGTAAAACTGACGTTTATATTTATTCGGTAATTGATTTCAATAAATGTCTGCTGTAACGTCATTCGCTTGAAGTGTATGTATGTGTGCGACATGAAGAGAAAACGAAATTGGCTGCAATTCGAAGCAATGCAAACGCCAAGAACAAATACGAAGCAGACATCCGTTCAGTACCAATAACAAGCAAATGAGGAAATGACGTCACAAGTTATTGCATGTTATGAGGACTCCAAACGCAAAGAATGTGCTATATACCAGAAACACACCCATTATGGTTGAGCTAGAAACTGCCATAATTTGAACAGTAATGTTGGGGTATTACAGGCCTGCTTTGTACGAACTGGCTTGTGACGATTTAATTCATTTCGTTTACCTCCCCCACATTATGGAATTATTATACAATGACCTAGAAGATTTTTATGGCGAATCCTCCCACCTAACCCTTATAGCTGTAATATTCCTAATAATAAACGAAATGGTTCTTGATGTTTACGGAAGCGGGTGTGAAATGCTGGCGGATGTAGTAAATCTTATTTCCTGCAGCACTTTGAATCCTCCATGGTAACCGTGACATCGTAAACGAAGAACAATTGTTACTTTCGGTTATTGAAACACTTTTGTCATCAACTCTGCTCTTATATGCGTATTCCTACACCTTTAGGCGAACGGAGGGCTTCCCGCTCAGCGCCAATGGCGCTCACGTAGGTACACTACGTGATCAAAAGTATCCGGTGGCTGAAAATGACGTACAAGTTCGTGGCGCCCTCCATCGGTAATGCTGGAAGTCAATATGATGTTAGCCCACCCTTAGCCTTGATGTCAGCGTTCACTCTCGCAGGCATACTTTCAATCAGGTGCTGGAAAGTTTCTTGGGGAATGGCAGCCCATTCTTCACGGAGTGCGGAACTGAGGAGAGGTATCGATGTAGGTCGGTGAGGCCTGGCACGAAGTCGGCGTTCCAAAACATCCCAAAGGTGTTCTATAGATTCAAGTCAGGACTCTGTGCAGGCCAGTCCATCACAGGGATGTTATTGTCGTGTAACCACTCCGCCACAGCCCGTGCAGTATGAACAGGTGCTCGATCGTGTTGAAAGATGCAATCGCCATCCCCGAATTGCTCTTCAACAGTGGGAAGCAAAAAGGTGCTTAAAATATCAATGTAGGTCTGCGCTGTGATCGTGCCACGCAAAACAACACGGGTGCAAACCACACGACCACACCATAACACCACCACCTCCGAATTTCACTGTTGGCACTACACACGCTGGCAGATGACGTTCACCGGGCATTCGACATACCCACACCCCGCCATCGGATCGCCACATTGTGTAAGGTGATTCGTCACTCTACATAACGTTTTGCCACTGTTCAATCGTGTAATGTTGACGCCCCTTATACCAAGTGAGGCGTCGTTTGGCATTTTCCTGCGTGATGTGTTGCTTATGAGCAGCCGCTCGACCATGGAATCCAAGGATTCTCACCTGACGCCTAACTGTCATAGTACTTGGAGTGGATCCTGATGCCGTTTGGAATTCCTTGTGTGATAGTCTGGATAGATGTCTGCCTATTACTCTTTACGACCCTCTCCAAATGTCGGTGGTCTCTGTCAGTCAACAGACGAGGTCGGCTTGTTCGCTTTTGTGCTGTACATGTCCCTTCACGCTTCCACTTCATTATCACATCAGAAACAGTGGACCTAGGGATGTTTAGGAGCGTGGAAATCTCACGTACAGACTTCTGACACAAGTGACACCCAATCACCTGACCACGTTCGAAGTCCGTGAGTTCCACGGAGCGTCCCATTCTGCTGTTTCACGATGTCTAACGGCTACTGAGGTCGCGGATAATGAGTACCAGGCAGTAGGTGGCAGCACAATGCACCTAAGATGAAAAACGTATGTTTGTGGGGGTGTCCGGATACTTTTAATCACATAGTGTATTTCGGTTGGGGTGGGAGTTTGATATGCCCAAGAGGTGCTGAACTTGTGTGGCAGTTTTTATAACCTCGTAGTAGTTTAATGGTGGATCCGGAGGGTGAGGTTTTGTTGTGAACGTGCAAAGTATTTTCAGCAGGAATTTCTTACAGAAATCACCGTGAAGAAATTAAAGGTATGAGATTATCTATTATTTTCTGCACTTGACAGTTATCATGTTGATTTAGAGGATGCATACAGCTTCCCATTAATATATTAAACAGCATCTAGAACTGTATAACTTCTTCACCATAGGTAAAGAACTCCAACATGGCCATGGAGGGCAATGACGCTCAGGTGAGCAATGGCCACTTCATCAAATGGTAGGGTAAATAAAACCAAAAGAGCAAAAAGGCACTTGTTTGAAAGTTCTTCAGAAGAAGATGTGGATGAAGAAGAGTTAGATGATAACGATGAACTAGACATCATGCCAATCCCATTTACTGATTGTGAAGAGAACGAAAATGAAGATGATATCGTGCGGTGTGTGGAAAGTTTCGTCGAAACGTTGAAATCTGGTTCGGGGGTACCTTTTGGCAAATTGGGCCCATAAAGATTGTAGTGGGAATGGTAAACCACAAAATTATAAATTGATCTGACCACGCTGAGCGCAATTACCCGTAAGTATCGGGCAATCCCGCTCATTGCATAGTTTTATTATTCTCTTTTACTTCCTGCACTACAATGCTTTTCGAATAAAACTTGTTCATTTTTATAAAAAGGGTGTTCAATGATTGTGTTTTGCCAGCAACCTGTATGTTTAAGTATATTTTGAGAAATTCTTAGTAATTTTCCTTTAAGAGAGCGTTATTACCCTTCCCTCCCCTACTCTATAGTTTCATCATGCTGCCGGCCATGGATAAATGGGTATATGTTGCAGTTACCATTGTTGCCGTTGTGGCGCTGATAACGTGAACTGTAGGAAGTTTATCAAGCAAAGGATGCATTTTTTAGTTCCTATGTGCTGCTAACCCTTTCCAACCCAATGATGTCATTTGACTTCGAGGTGAGTAAAGACTTGAAAAGTTTAACTTTCTTTGCTTTTATTGGTACATATTTCGGTCTTTTCTTTAAATTTATTGATATCAGTATAGCTTAAAACAAGCAAAAACGGAAAATAAAATCTCTTCGTTGATACGTTTTTTCTAACACAAGTACAAAGCGGGAATTCCGCTACAATCCAGGCAACGCATCAGTATGCGAATCACCGTTTATATTACCTGGGCCCACCCCTTTCTTTATCATCCTTAGTAGCACTGCAGCGAGGATTGGAACCCAGCTCGATTTGTGACACTGAAATCTTGATCAGTATGTTCAGTGTTTTAGGTAACTAAGCTGCCAATCCGAGATCAGGTACGACAAATGTTTAAGGTCACAAGTATCCATATGCCGTCAATTTCAAAAAGCATTTTCAATCGAAAATAAATTGGGCTGGAAGGGTTAGCTGTATATCTTTACTGTTTTCTTGTGAATTATTTAGAATATTCAACATATCTATCTTATTGTCATGCAAGTCGGCAAGTAATGTCTAATAATTTTAAGCCGAATGAAGGTTTCTTATTTCCACGAGAATATAAGCTGTGCAATAAATACTAATTAATGTAATACTCGCTAATCGCATCAGTAAGCATCTCAGGAATAACACTAAAGTTAATTGCTGTCTCGAGCACAGAAAAAGGACAGTTTTCTGAACTTCGCTTGAATAAAATTCCATTGTACCTTATCACTTACTAAACTATATGCACTCTTAGGTTGATCCGCGGTAAAACAAACCCACGTGGTCAGTGCACCGTGGTACAACACGATAGCAATGCGCCCAGGAAAGTAGTCCCATGCTAATCTCTGAATTTTAGAATGCATTTATCTTTAAATAGTTTAATATTGTATACAAATACCTAAGGTTATATTTAACGCTGATTTATACCGTAAAACAGAGCTACAACTCCCATGACGCAATTCGTATGAGTCACCTGACATCCGGGTAGGCGCAGAATATTGTTTACAGCCAGAAACCAGTAGTTGTGTTTAGTATCATGGCGGACGGTGAATTTGCTCTTGTGTTTTCGTCGAATTACGTAAAGCATTAGCCGCGCAAACCACCACTGACTAGTGGTGAAAAAACAATAGTGTTGAATCTTTATTATAAGTTATGTGAGATATATCCAACACTTTCCGCGAAAGAAATGGCGAAATTAACTTCTGAGTTCACCGGTGTTTCGAGTACAAGTATAAACAGTGCTTGTGCAGAAAAATCTGAAAAGTGGTTACACCCGGAAAAAAAAAGAAAGCATATGAAATACGCAATGCAAGAATGTAGTGATTTTAAGAAGAATGCAATTCGCGTAACAGTTCACAATTTCTTTTTTAAACTGAACAGTTAAAAACAGTTGAACATTGTTTCAATCTATAAAAAGACGCCCTGCGTGAAAATCATAGTTCAAAATGCAACCTGAAGTAACAATCGATTTACTTACGTTAATCACAATCCTCAGGCAAAAGTGCAACACCCAAATCCGAATCCTCCGAAAATAATTCAGGTGCCATATTGGAATAATAACTAACTCTTCTCCAAGTTAATGACAAGCTTATCCACAGCACTGTCGCACACAAAACAAGTTCCCACATTTTATCCTCTTGTATGTTGTATTATGTCTGTTTATATATTCACTATTCGCTTTGGTTACACTCCTCACTGAAACGCCTGTAAAATCGGATACTAGTTCCGTAATAGCCACTAATGCAAGTGTCGGGTATTTTTCTAATAGTGAGTTGAATACATTAAGTATTGTCTGTGTTTCACCACTTTTTAACTGTTTCCCCCTTTTGTGTTTGAGCAGTTTATTCGCACCACACGCACCTTCCTTTGTCATGAGAACTCAAATACCGACTGACTAAATCACAAGATTTGACCTGAGCTGAGCATACGTATGCTACCGTATTATGAATGCCTGTTCGCTTATCATATTTCCTGTGTTACGCAAGGTGTTTATTAGGTAGGTGCTCAGATAGCATCTCTAGGAATTCATTGCTGCATTTCTCGTATATGTAAGAGAGTGGCAGTCATCCATACAGTTGGTAATTAACAAGCAAGATACTCTCAGCATAAGCGCAATAGCAGATGAAAATCATATTTTGTAATCTCTTAACAGTTAGTATATATCCATTACCTTTAGCAATGAGTTCTTATGATAACCGCAATAAAATGTGCAGTTCTACACCTTTCCTGCCCTAATGTTTCATGATACAATACATTTTTAAGGAACTATTTACTTTGGCGTAAGAGTGTGTGCTGAGGTTCATGACAAGTAGAAGCATCAGAGGGAACTCTGGTTTGGAATGGACAGTTGACAAGCATTTGAGATCTATTTGATGCAGCTAATTGTATCTGGCGCACACAACATTGAAGTAAAACTGGTGACTAAAACCATTTGTATATCGTCTGCGTTAAGGTAATTTTGAATCTAGAGTATGTAACATCCACGCTACATTTATGCGTTACAGCATCATAGATGAGAATGAGGGGAAAACATGCAAAATATTAACGGAATCGAGGAAATTCAATATGTAGAGTAATCTAGAAGTAATGAGGAGTTGATTTAGTAGGAGATGTTGCCGCGACGAAATCATCTGGCCCACCCATCCGCATTCTTTAGTGGCATTGGTAATATAGCAAAAACTGGCGACATTTTGAGACAGGTTCTGCCAACCTAACAATAAAAGGTAAGAATATACGTCAATGTGGATCGCGGTTAAGCCCCGTCGTCGCTCCGCAATTGCTCCATTCCTCTTCTTATACAAAAACCATCCCTCGGCTACGCTTTGCGGCTTAGGGCTCCTGGAAGCGTATTTACGGCTGTGTTTGGTTCTGCAATGTTGGCAACAAGCACAACACAAACAAAAAGCTCCCACAATGCCTCGGGTGGGATCTTTTTTTGTAGTGACGGGAATAGGTAAGAGAATTTAAGGAGAGGAATTAACAGGGGAAGTGAGGAAAGGTATTGGGGTTCCGCTGAGCACCCCCGATAGTGCGGAAGGTAACTGTGTCCGGGTGACAGCCATGACCGTGCCAGGGCCCTGGCTGCCCCCCGGGGAGTTAAGGGAAGTGGTTGGAGTGAGGAATATTTATTTATTTTTCGAATTATTATGTTTTGGAACTGTGCACGAGTGTGCTTGGTGGAGGCGCGTGGTGTTCCCAGGCGGTCATCCATCCAGGTACTGACCACGCCTAATGCTGCTTAACTTCGGATAGGTCACCGGAGTCACTGGTGTTGGTGTGTCGTTCGGCTGAAGTGGAGATGTTGCAGATATGGTGTTGCAAGTGAGACGGCAGTCGAGATCTGCCGTATGTCTTGTATGGCTGTGTGAAGCTGGTTCTGATTCTGTACTGGCTGAGATGTCGCGTTTCGAAGACTTTCTAGGCGTATCAGTGTGCGTTGTATAGTTTGGGTGACTTGCTGTAGGAGATTTATACGGGCTTCCAGTGACTCGATGTGTGATGATTTGGTTGAATTTGGAGGTGGTTTGCTCCTGAATGTTTTGAAGTGGCGGCGGGGACGGGCTGCTGTTTCTTCGGTGAAGAAGGTGTTGATATTTTGTATGTCCTCGGCGAGGCTTCCAAGGCGGCCGCTGAGATTCAGGACCTCTGAATGGAGGTCCTGAACGGCCTCTCTGAGACGCTTATCGGTGATGCAGCTTGCTTCCATGGGTGGAGGCGGCTGTTGGTGTTGTGTAGCTGTGCTGAGTGGTGCCTCGGACGGTGGTGACATGGCTGATGGCGTTGGCAGCACTGGAGCGGCCGGAGTCTTTCGGGGTTCCTAGGATAGAGTGGGCACTGCGCCTGCCCGATGAAGTGGCCGAGGCCGTTGCAGGAGGCGCAGTACCAGCGACGACGGCGAAGATCATGATCCGTGCATTCTCTTGTCCAGTTTGCAGTGCCACAGTAATGGCACCTTGGTGGTGCTGTGCAGTATGTTTCCTCGTGTCCGAATGCACAACATCGACGGAAAAGCTGATGGCATTCCGTTCGGCTAGCCTCGATATGTAGAACCTGCCCTCAAGGCTGCCTCGCGGTCGGCCAGGTCAGCCAGCGTAAGACGTATAAGTGCAGTGGGTCCCCGGGATGTGATGATTCTCGTGGTCTTCATTGCTGAATACCACTGCTGCTGTGCGGCGGAGAGTATGTATCGCGAGCGTATGTCCCTGGGGACTCCGATGACCACCGCAGAGTGTGTGGCTGATGTTCTGCGTAGTGGCTGTGGTGTTGTAGACGTGTCTGGAGGAGATGACTCGGCCGGCGGATTTGACAGCAGCTGTCGCGGCGAAGCAGCAAAGCGAAGCTAGGCCCCGGCAGCGACGGTGGAAGGGCCGCGCTCCCGGCAGATGCCAGGGGAGCGGCCGGCGATTCTGCGGTGACTCGGTCCGGGATCGGCGTTAGGGGACCGTTCTTCTCGGCGATTGCCAGGGAAGCCGCGGCGAGTTCCTTGGCTTCTGAGTCGGCTTTCCGGCGAAGCTTCTTCTTGCCCATCTCTCCGAAGGCGTCCTCCCTCGGTTGGGATTAGCTTTATTTGAATGTTAATGACGGACACAAATGACTGTAGTGAACATAATTATGTTAAAGTGTGCTAACAACGCATGGTGTGTTTATTCGCTCATCCTAAGCAATAAAAGATTCGTTCATTTGTGTCAGTGTCGTGAGTATAGCTATCCCGGCCTATTTTCACGTGCCGTACAGTGACCCATTTATGCTGTTATTTCCCTATAGTGGAACATCGGAAAATGAACTTAAGGCCTCTATGCAACAAGATATTGTGAACTCGGCGTCAACCCCGAGGGAAGCTGATAGTGGTCCATCTCGATCGATCAGCCAGCTCCAGAGATCAGCCGGTCGGTTATCGATAGAGCGACTGACCTACTGGTTGGGCTTGATAAGTGCTCTCGCCCAGCGAGAGACAACCCGAATTTGGAATTTGTCCTTCTTCCCGCTTCTCGAACGTTCTGGAACTCCGTTGTTATACAAGCGAACGCCCTCGCGAGTGAGAGGTGAGTGAGTTTCTGATGCGACATCAAGGGCGGTTCTAAGAGTACGTTTGTGACGACAGTACTGACGTATAGTGAGTACTGCTACTGCGAGAGATTAGAGACGTATTGTGTTCGATTCCCCAGCGAGGGAACATTCGAAGAAGAGCTGCTTCTCGTGTATTTCATTACGTCGCGAAGGAAAGTGAACTAACAAGGAAAATTGAACTAGTTCACATTATTGAAGTGACAGTGTGAACTAAGTGAAGTCAAGTTCCAATATGGATTTACTGCTTATTTGGCTTAGCCTGAACATACTTAATCCAAATAAAACAAAACTTGTGTCTTTTCATAAAAATAATAATTTGTTAAAACCCCATGATCCACTAATAATTGGATACAAGATGACCGATGTACAGATTAAACATTTCAAAAACAGAGTGTACCAATAATAGGAGTATCGTTTGAACTAAAGCATTTGGGTCTACAAGTGGATTTATTAAACGATATGTATTACCTTGATCCATTCCCACCTTACATACTTCACGAACATTTTCTGGCAAGGTAGCAACCAAACTGTTATTCGGTAAACTTCAAGTGCTTTAAAAATATCAGTTAATGTCCTTCATATAATCTCTGTATCGCAATTTTTAAATTGTGGCGTTATCAGTCTCTTCTCAAATTACATTTGTGATCTTTATATGCACATTACATTGACTGCTTAAACAGAGGACAAAGCTACTCCCAAATGAATCTTATAAAAATAGTAATGTTCATAACCTGGGAGCAGAAAACTAACTAGTAACTCATCAGTTCGTCGCAATATGGTTCACAGAGTATTACACACGTAATAACCACCTTTTACAACAGTTTACGTCATGAAATCACATCTATAAATTTAAATGTATTCAGAGTGTAATAAAGTGTTTTTTCTTAGATACTGTTTGAACCGTTGCCTCGGGGGGGGGGGAGTATTGTGCCAAATTGACTCTCCCCGGAGAAAACTACTCTAGGCGACTACGGGCTCCGCTAAAGGAAACTTGACATCCACAGGAACAGAAGTGAAACGACTAGGGTAGTGGTTGGTCAAGGAGACGACAACAAGAAGAAGAAGCGCGAAGTTAATTTGAGTCGTGTAGTACGTCAGGCGATTGTGATCGTCGACTGCGCAGGCGCCGGATCATTGCAGCTCTTCTCAACGTGCAGTCCACAAGGCTGGTCAGTCTTTCTTCGACGGCGAGAGAGATCACGACGAAAACAGGAGGACGACGTTTAGACAGAAGGCATTCCGGACGGTATTTCTAAATTCCTTTTTGGTGACCTATTCAAAATTCTCTTTAGTAATTATTCACCGGGGAAAGGTTGATCGTCCGAACCATAGACTTTTTGGGGTTTTAGATTTCAAATTTGTCGGTGAATGTAAGAGCAAGAAGCAAGTACGTAATTATTGTAATTTAATTTAATGTTTTGAAGCCGTAAAGAATGTAAAGAATTGTGAAAGAATAAGGGTTTTTTAAAAAGGCAATTATGTATGCTATTGAAGTGCAAGTTTATTAAATGAAGGAAATTCGTCTTATTAATTATGTAATATATTCTTAAGTAGAAATCTGCCATTATTCCCACATTCAATCCAATTCCTCTTGGGTTAGAAAAACACGTTACACTTTGTGCTGTTCATTATACCTGATATTGATTTTATACTATTAATACTATTTTTATATGTTTCATCAACTCACTCACTGTTATTAAATTAGGCACATTGATCCTAAGTGGGTGCTTTTCCGCCTTTCTGTTTCTATTTTGTTTTGTATAGTAATATTCTACGTATGTATATCTCCGCCATTACTTCTTATACTGTGTCGCACGGCTATGGTCCAAGCTTAGGGAGGTCGGCGCCGGGCAGTTGGAGAGAGGCAGAGATAAGTAGCGCTCTCGCATGTCGTAAACATCAGAAGCGCTATCGTCAGATAACCAGAATCTTCTGAAAGTTCCCTTTATCCAGAACACTCTCGAATGTTTTGTGGAAATTTCCAACGGCTATGTAAAGGAGTGAGAAGTTAGTGAGTTGATGTGTGCCTTGCTGATGCGATATCAAATGCGGTTCTAAGGTGAGTTTGTGACGACAACGCGACGAACAGTGAGTGCTGCTACTGCAAGAGATTAGAGACGTCTTGTGTTTAACTCTCCCAGCGAGTAAAGTGGACCGAAGAGGAGGCCACACTTTGCGTATTTCATCACGTCGCGAAGATTGTGAAGTGACTGGGACATTTGAACTAGATCACAAAGTGAAGTGACAGTGAGAAGTGGACGAAGTCACAATACTCATGTACTGTCCCTGTAACGAGCGCTGGATCTTTGAGACCTGTTTGTAGCTTAAATAACTGCATCACAAGTTAACAAAATGCTTTATTTATACCCATTCTGTAACATCTGGTTAAAGTTTAACAACGTGTTAAACGGCTAACTAGTTGCTGTGCATTATTTGTATTCTGTGACATCTTATTAAGAGGAAAGAAATTATGGTTCTCGATACGAAGAGCCGAGATCGTGTTGTTACTACCACCACCACCGGCTGAAAATGGATGCACTTTTAATGCTGCTTGATCTTAAACAGTAACGGTAACAATCTTCTTAACCAGCCAGTTACGGAATAGCCCTTGTGTTCGTATTTGAGTTTGTGTTCCTAAATCGAGAAAAGACGCACCGTAAGCGAAATACCGTGTGAATCCTGCAGTCGTAGTGTTTTTCAACTAGAATACGACTCATGCGAAGATCTGTTACAGTGTTTCTTTGTAGTAATTTTAAACAACTAAAAAGGGAAGGACACCATTTTCTGGAAAACTCTAATACGTGAGTAGGAAACTAGATAAGGAAAATTCTTCGTATTATAAAGGACGCGCTTTGCTAACTGGTGCACGCTTTCAGCGCTGAAGCGGAAATGCGCATAACTACTAGCCGTTCGTTGCTTTCAGCTGAATGAGAAGGCGGCGGTGGTAAGTGGATCTCCAATTAACGTCTCGTCAACATTTTCGCCCGGTTTGCGCAGTGGCGTCATCTTGACTGCAGCGCGAGAAACAAGGTTGTCAGCACTGCGAGGACGCTGGTGACAAAACTTTAATAGCATTTATGATTTGAAATAAAAATGAACGAAGTGAAGTTAACATAGAATATATTAACTTCCAAACGATCAGGGCTATTCTGTAACAATTACACTTGTCTGTTAAGCTTAAACAACCACTCTTAACAATTGTGCCGCTATTTCGCGTTCTGTAACTCGTTTGTTATCTCGCTGTTTGTTAGCAAATTGAAGTGACTAATCGAAAATCCGTGCGCTCTGCGACAGCGTTTTCTTTTATCAATGCCACCAGCGCCGGAATACCGTCTACGAGTGCTTTTGTTACTTTTCAAACCTATGTTAACGTATTCAAGATAGAAATTACTAAAAACCGATAATAGGTTTTGATATAAAAAATACGTATTAACTGAAGACTGTAAATATAAAGAAAGCATGTTTACAGTTCACCTCCATTATGAGAATGGCAGACTTCAGTATATTTAATATAGGTACTATGGTATATGGGTATTTGATATTTCTTTAGTGTTCTGTCATGTCAAAATGTGTTTTTAAGCGGCAAATAAATAAATGGTTGTGCCTGCTTGAACGCTCATCATCACTGATACTGCCTATTTTGAACTTAAGTGCTAGTTTACCTACCTGTTTTAAGATTTTTAGCGCCTACTGCGCCGAGCTCTAGTCTGAACAGACATCATTTGTTTGTGGAAGCAACATCTTTAGCTTAATGTCTTTTTTGGGAAGACATTCTTCTATCAGTGCACGTGTTTGTGTCCTGACCGGAAATCACGCGGTAATAGACTCCTCCAAATGTTCGCCGAGGATTACTCTTCGTATTCTCCTTTGTAATTTCTCCACTTTTACTCGCCTCCACACAATATAATCCTTGGACCATGCGGACCAAACCACCCTGCGTTTCTTGAGAAGATGTATGTGGTGGTTTCGTTAATCTGTCATAGCAACGCCTATTGGGTTATATAAATAAAAATCTAATGTATTACACTCACATGACTTTCTCTACTCTTGTACAAACTATTTTTACAAACGCTTATTCTCCGTATGTTTCATGTTAATCTTATTGTTAATTTTCTTATAGGTGCAAGGGGAATATGGTAGGTTTTAAGCTATAGTCAAATGTTTTAAGAGCTGGTTACTATGTGGCGCATTCCATTCTCTTTGTATGTCCAGGACATATAAAAAATGAATAACGAATTCCCATTTGAGAAAACGTATTGGAACATTTAAGGGAATAACAACCAATATCTCGAAAATAGTTCACTCAACAAAAAAAATGTATATGACATAAATTGTGTATTTTAACGGGATCTACATAATTTGTGTAGTAAAATTTTGTTTATCTCTTATGGTTTACCAGTTATGCAAAAGTCGTTCACAATGAAGAATACTTTTGGAGACATTCCCAGAAAATTCAAGATATACATTTTATTTGTCATGAAAATATCTTAAACATATGATATTTTAATCAAAATCGTTATAGTCATTTTTGAGAAAATTAAAATTTTCGAAAAATGTTCCATGTAAATGGTAATCTGGGGTAGAGGGATTTTCTTGAAAACCTTCGTGTCACATCTCTGGAAGATACTGAACCTAAATACCAAGTTTGGTGTTTATCTGACTGTTCGTTTCTGAGCTATGCTGTTCACAGACAGACACAGACACACACACACACACACACACACACACACACACACACACAGACATGTTTCCAAAAATGCTTTTTTTTTTGGATTCAGGGGGTCTCAAAACATATATTTCCGGTGAAATCTCGGTATCGAATTTTTGGGTGGAATACAATACTTCCCCTACGTAGTAGAGAAAGTAAAAATGAGTACATAGTATGTGCTTCACTTTTGGTATGAATTACAGCTTTCGAGTATCTAGTTCATTTTGAGAACACGTTCGAGAATGGAAGCAGAGTAGAACATACTCAGGCGCCCACCTTACAAGAGTATTGTCTGCATATTTGGCATGAATTAAATCTAGTATATTCTCAGTTTTATGAGTGCATTCTCTTCTCATATTGAGCATGGTTAGATGAATACTCACTTCTGAGTATATACTTAAAACTAAATCTGAAGAGAGTGGCAGAAATAATGAGCTACGAGGGCTGTCCCAGAAGTACCCGACCTAACAAAGAAAGCATAAACATTTTGGGAAAAAAACATTTATTTCTCTACATAGTTTCCTTTCAGCTCGATACTCTTTTCCCAGCGATGTTCAATAGCTTCGATACCCTGTTTATAGTGAGAACCGCCGAGTTCTGCAAAATAGCCATCAACTGCAGACTCCAACTCTTCACTGTTGGCAAATCTTTTAGCACCAAGCTATTTCTTCAACTTTGGAACTAGAAAAATAATCAGATGGGTCTAAATCTGGCGAATAGGGTGCATGAGGAAGCAATTCGAACTTAAACTCATTTATTTTGGCCATGGCGATAATGGATGTGTGAACTGATGCATTGTCTTGATGAAACAACAGTTTCTTTTCCACTTAATGCGGCCGTTTTTGCTTGATTTCATCATTCAAATGTTGCAATAACTTTGAATAATACTTGCCATTGATTTCTTCTCCATTTTGAAGACAATCAGTGAAAATTATTCCACACACATTCCAAAAAACTGACGCCATGACTTTGCCTGCAAATGGAACTGTCTCACCTTCTTTGGAGTCGATTCTCCCCTTTCAATCCACTGTTTTGACTGTTCCTTCGTCTCAGATGTGAAGTGATGGATCCATGTTTCATCCATGATTATGAATCGACACAAAAACTCGGCTTTACTGCAGCAAAATATCGCCAAACACTCGACTGAAACATCTTCACAATGGTGTTTTTGTTCCATTGTGAGTAAACGAGGCACCCATGTTACGGATAGCTTTCCCATGTCTAAATTTTCAGTTAATATGCGATGTGCAGCACTTTTTTGAAATGCCTACGATGTCTGCTAGCTCGCGCACTTTCAGTCGATCATCCAATACCATTTTGTGGATTTTCTTCGCAATTTCTGGCGTGGTCACCTCATTTGGTCGACCACTGCGATGTTCGTCTTGGTAGCTCGTACGGCTTCGCTTAAACTCTGCCACCCAATATTTTACTGTTGTAAACGAAGGAGCAGACTCCCCCAGAGTAGAATCTAGCTCAGCTTTAATATTAGTTGGACTAAGACCTTTCAAATGAAATTATTGTATCACATAACGATGGCCAGTTTTATCCATGTTTACAAATTTGCTGAAAGCGTTCACTATTGATGGCTGCCAAAGAATTACTAAACGACATAGCATCATCAAGCTTTAGGCTTAAGCTTTATAAGGTTGGTACATTCTACCACAGTCATTGTTTGAAACAACCACCACTTTCTGTACATCAGGTCAGGTACTACTGGTACTGCCCTCGTATATAGTACTCGTGGAAAAACTACAAATATAGCCACGGGCATTGAAGAAGTTTCAAAATCCTATATTGCTTCAGGAAAACAATGCAATAGAAGTAATATAGAAAGTCAGATTTATGAATTAACCTTACTATGTAAAATTTTGACTTCAAAATCCAGATACCACTCATAACTTTGTAAGAAAACTGTTTCTTATTATACCTTATAGTAAGATAAATATCCCGGGATTCTAAGAAACAGTCGGATATGACACCTCATCCAGCACCTCATGAGTTGTTATTTGCTAATCCACAATAATTATTCCTTTCCTTTTGTCTATAACATTTTATTTACTGATTTCCTAACATTGCCATGAACATTCAAGGAGTTTAAAGTCAGATTTATTAATTAAGCTTACCGTGCAAATTTCTAACCTTAAAATTCAGCTGCTTAATAAGTTACTTATAAGAAAACTTGTTTCGTGGAAAAATAGTGTAAACATGCCGGGATTCTAGAAACAGTCTGATTTGAAGCTGCAGCCAGCACCGTATGAATTAAACTTTTAAAGACCGTGAATATTTTCTTTTTGCCTGATTTATTGATAATAGACCTTTGCCTGTCTCATTTTATTTATTGTTTTGCTAATTTATTTTGCAGCTATGCCTTTGTGTGTGTTGCTTCAATTAATTTTCATTTCTTTAGGGACTTCATATTTGCCTAACATTACTGCTGAAACTTTTTACGCAACACAACTTAATTTCTGAGCAGTTTTGATGGGACGGAACCAAGTGCAACATCCATACCTCTGATTCAAAATGCCAAACAAGCAATCAAACAACACAACACCACACAGTCATTGAAGCTGGTATATGGTCAAAGAGTGTAGATAACTGGAGTATATACCTGAACATTAAGTGAACAAGATGGCTGTGGAGGTGAGTATATACTCGCGTGAAGTAGTAGGATTTCATCTGTATGAAAATGAGTATGTTCTCATTGAGCTGAGTATATAATCACAGAAAGGGTTCATACTCACGAGTGTGAACTTTGAGAAAATACTTGCTTTGTTTATGCACGTGACTTATTTTTGTGTGTGTGTGTGTCTTGAACTACATAATTCTAATACGAAAAATCCAATACATATTAAACTTGGTGTATGGGTTCAGGATCTTCCAAAGAGATTTGCGAGGAAATCCTCCCACCCCAAACCACCCTTAACATGGGTATTTTTCGATATTTCTTATTTTCTCAAAAATATCTCCAATGATTTTGATTAAAATACCATATGACAAATAAAATACATATCTTGGATTTTTTGAGAATAGCCTGTGAAGTCCTCTTCATTCGGAAGGAATTTTGTATAACTGGCAAACGTTCAGAGATAGACAAAAAACGTACTACGTAAAAAAATGGAGATTTCTTTAAAACACGCAATTTATTTAAATAATTTTTTGTAGCATCGTCCATTTCCGAAATCCTTTGTTACTGGTTTGAATATTTGAATACTTTGCATATTTTTGCTTATCTATACATATAGTAAATTAGGGGAAGTATTGTATTGCAACCAAAAATTCTATATCGACATTTCACCGAAAGTATATGTTTTCAGGCCCCCTGAACTTAAAAAAATATAAAAAGGCCTTTGTGTGTGTGTGTGCGTGCGTGTGCGCGCGCGTAACTCAAATCCGAAAAGTGGGTAAAACACCATATTTGGTATTTAAGTTCACTATCTTCCAAAAATGCGACACGAAGATTTTCAAGAAAGTCCCCCACCCAAACTATCCGTTACATGGCAATTTTTTCGATTTTTTTTTCAAAATGGCTAACGATTTTGATTAAAATATCACATGTTAGAGATAGTTATATGACAAATAAAATGTATATCTTGAATTTTCTTGGAATAACCTATGAGGTCTACATTCAAAAGGAATTTTGTATAATATTTTGTAATTGGTAAATGTTAAGCGATAGACGAAAATATACTACAAAGAATGTAAAACACAGAATTTGTTTAAAATAGCTTTTTCCTTTTCTTTCTTTTTTTGTGGCATCGGCTATTTCTTATATATATATATATATATATATATATGTTAGTAATTGTTCACATTGTTCAATACGTCATTCTAAAGTCCTGTCGACATTCAGTTGTTTTTCGGGGTCGTGTTGAAAGAGTATGGAACATATGGAGGTTACAATATATGAGAGGTTACCAAAGTGCAACTTCGACATTTTTCCCGCCATTATGGGATAAGTCACTAGAATCTGGTGATATTTGGGTTGCTAGGTTCCATTCATAACCGGTAACTCCTCCGGAGATGCGCACCTGTTACATGTAATGGGCAGGTTAGTGATATCGTATCTGTTACGTTGGCGCCCTGTTTTTATATTCACAGGTGTTCAAACTTTGCACGACAACAATTTTGTCACCAACTGACTCACTGATTACAATATTAATTATATTATTTTACTATTTATATTACACTAATATACGAGCATTTGATTTATTTAATTATTAGGTTACCTTTGCAGTTAACTATAAATTTGAGTTGTTTTGCAATTTTTTACTTTCTCTACTACGTAGAGTAAGTAGGGGAAGTATTGTATTGCACCCAAAAATTCGATACCGAGATTTCACCGGAAATACATGTTTTGAGACCCCCTGAATCAAAATTTTTTTTGGGAAACATGTCCGTGTGTGTGTGTGTGTGTGTGTGTGTGTGTGTGTGTGTGTCTGTGTCTGTCTGTCTGTCTGTCTGTGAACAGCATAACTCAGAAACCAAAAGTCGAATAAACACCAAACTTGGTATTTAGGTTCAGTATCTTCCAGAGATGCGACACGGAGGTTTTCAAGAAAATCCCCCCACACATGATTACCCTTTACATGGAAGATTTTTCGAAAATTTTAATTTTCTCAAAAATGGCTCTAACGATTTTGATTAAAATATCATATGTTTAAGATATTTTCATGACAAATAAAATGTATATCTTGAATTTTCTGGGAATGTCTCCAAAAGTATTCATTGTGAACGACTTTTGGTAAATGGTAAACCATAAGAGATAGACAAAATTTTACTAGACAAAAAATGTAGATCGCGTTAAAATACACAATTTATGTCATATACATTTTTGTTGTTGAGTGAATCATTTTCGAGATAATGCTTGTTATTCCCTTAAATTTTTCAATACTTATTTTCTCAAATGGGAATTCCTTATTCATTTTTTTTGTCTTGGATATGCAAAGAGTATTAATCTGTGGCAAAGGGAATGGTGCTGCACCTAGCAACCAGCTATTAAGAGATATGTAGGTGCTTAAAGACTACTGTATTTCTATATTGCCCTTGTAAATATATATTCCGCTTACATCTACAAGAAAATTAGCAATAAGATTAACATCTCGATTAACATGAAGCATTAGGAGAATAAGTTTTTGTAAAAATAGTTTGTACAAGAGTAGAGAAAGTCATGTGAGTGTAACACTTATTTTTGGTATAAGCGTTGTATGTTTGTGTGGGGTTACTTTTAGAGGAAAAAGATCTGCTTGAAGGAAACCAAGCAGTTTAATTGTTTGGTTTAGGTAAGTGCACGAAATCACATTAAAACGCTACTATAAGTTGTTCTTTATACTATTATAGTACAGTAATTTGCAACGTTTAATAACATTACGCGTGTTATATAAATAAAGTGCATAACACGGTTCAATGCTTAATTTAGCACTTAAGGTGCATCGGGATTATAGGTTATAGGCATTGAGCGATTGTGGTGGAGAAGGAAGCTGATTACGAAACCTTTGTACCTAGGAAAACAATACTACAGATCAGACAACAACTCAATACTTTAAGGAGACCGAAATAGTGTGTTTTGTAAATAGGTTTTCTGGTGATGTATCTAGGGACTCAAGTTAGACCGTTGCTCGTCCTGACATGTGGAGTCAGCCATCTTTGTGTTTTAGTAACCTGAGTTAGCTTGCGTCACGTATAGCGTTCAGTTGTTAAACATTTGACAATCGCTATTCCCTGTGTATCTATAACGAAATATACAGCAGCTATTTCTGCTAAGGTTTATCTCATTAAAATCAAGTAGACAAAAAATAAAACTTTTGTAAGAATAGTTTGTATACCCAATAAACGATAGAGGGTAGAGAAAGTCACGTGAATGTAACAAGAATATTTGTGATATATCGTGTTTTGAAAATGTTAGTCATTTTAGAGGTAAATTTTCAAACATTTTTAGGTCATAAAAATTCGGGCCCAGCTTATAAGTAAAGTACGTGGGTTTTAAACAAAAACTAAAAGCGTTTGCAGTCGACATACTGGCGTAGCACGAAAATAAAACGGTGTTGAACTGGAATTGGGTCAAAGGAACCACAGATTGAACAAGACCTTATCTATTAGCGAAGTTGGGGCTGCCAGCTGCCTGAGGCGGAAACTGCTTTGTATAATGAACACGGCATAGGCTGTGCACAGTTCTACTTGTAAACCAGACTGCATCATAAAAATGCTATCGTGTCTGTATTGTACGCAGGCAGCCCTCCCGTCAACCACGTTATCGGCCAGTAGTCGTCTCTTAAAGCGGAACTTCCACCAGCACTTTCTCTACTGCTTACCTACAGTACAGAGATTTCACTGGACATACAAGTTTTGAGGTCCCTGAAAAAACAATTTTTAGAAAAAGGTCCGTGTTTGTGAAAACAGCATAACTCAAAATCCAAAGTTCGTGAAATACCAAAGTTGGTATTTGAGTTCAGTGTCCTCCAAGGATGCGACACGAAGATTTTCAAGAAACCCCCCACGCCAAACTATCCTTTACAAGGAAAAATTATCGTTATTTTGGATTTTATAAAAATGGCTAACGATTTTGATTAATATAACATGTTTAAAATATTTGCATGACGAACTGTACCTATATTTTGAATTTTCTGGGAATAGCGTGTAAAGTTGCCATCATTCCAGAGTGGTTGTAATTTAACCCCAGAAAAACCCACGTTAAAAAAACCTGCCAAAAACTCCTATAAAATCCAACTATTGGGTTCATGTATGTTTAATGAAGATACAAAATTTTACTTAGGCTTATACAAATTAAAAATAGCCATCGTATTTATTGAATGAAAGTATTTATTGCCATCAGAAGTTGTCTTATTAACATCCTGTTTGAGCTTTTCTTGCAATATATGAAACACTGTTAAGTAGCATTTACACTCCCAAAAAAAGACTGACTTGATGTGTTGTTATTTGTAGAGTGGTAATAACGACTGTACATTACAATTTAGTCCTTTTTGGAAACGTGCAGAAATTTGTAGATCTTCACTAACTTCTCAGCTTTTTCCTCTCCTAGATTATTATTTAAGTGGAGAAGATTCTCTCAGTAGATGCAGTGGTGACAGGGCAAGAAGTAAGGTTTTCGCAAAACTAATAAATCCCGTTGGCAACTTTTTTTTTACTTTCTCTACTACGTATAGTAAGTAGGGGACGTATTGTATTCCACCCAAAAATTCGATACCGAGATTTCACCGGAAACATATGTTTTGAGACCCCCTGAATAAAAAAAGCACTTTTGGAAACATGTCCGTGTGTGTGTCTGTGGACAGCATAACTCAGAAACGAACACTCGGATAAACACCAAACTTGGTATTTAGATTCAGTATCTTCCAGAGATACGACACGAGGGTTTTCAAGAAAATCCCCCCACCCCAGATTACCCTTTACATGGAACATTTTTTGAAAATTTTAATTTTCTCAAAAATGGCTCTAACGAGTTGATTAAAATATCATATGTTTAAGATATTTTCATGGCAAATGAAATGTATATCTAGAATTTTCTGGGAATGTCTCCAAAAGTATTCTTCATTGTGAACCACTTTTGCATAGGTAACTGGTAAACCATAAGAGATAGACAAAAGTTTACTACACCAAAAATGTAGATCGCGTTAAAATACACAATTTATGTCATATACATTTTGTTGTTGTTGAGTGAACCATTTTCGAGATATTGCTTGTTATTCCCTTAAATTTTTAAATACTTATTTTCTCAAATGGGAATTCGCTATTCATTTTTTTTGTCTTGGATATGCAAAGAGTATTAATCTGTGGCAAAGGGAATGGTGCTGCACCTAGCAACCAGCTATTAAGAGATATGTAGGTGCTTAAAGGCTACTGTATTTCTATATTGCCCTTGTAAATATATATTCCCCTTACCTCTACAAGAAAATTAGCAATAAGATAGAGTCTGCAAATGTTTATCTCGATTAACATGAAGTAGATGGAGAATAAGCGTTTGTAAAAATAGTTTGTAGAAGAGTAGAGAAAGTCATGTGAGTGTAACACATCAGATTTTTTTCTGTTTCCATTTGATTGGATCGAACTGTGTTACTATAGCATCAGAAAACATAGTGGCAGCTAAATAACCAGAATCAGCAAACGTTAAACAGTTGCAATCTATTCTTGATGATTCTCTGTGAGCCAGTTTTGTGCACTTTCCTCTTGTTCTGCAGTTAATTCTCCCTCGGAACCCTAGATCTAACATATTAGCAGTATAGTGAAAGGCTTGTAGTGCTTGTTACAAAATATCAGTATTTTGTCAAAGATGGATCCATAGTTCTACAGGTTGTGCTACATGCATTAGAAGGTCCAGGAGTCTACAAACCTCTGACAGTGTCAGAGAAGTTGAGTGACATCCTTATAAATTATAACCTTATCAAGATTTTACTAATATTAGTAGGGACTTCTCTCCAGTGCCCTGTTACAATTTCTACATATTTAGGATAATTATAATATGGATCCACAACTACTCTCTCTCTTTACAACCTTGTGCTTAGAGTATTGTGATAATTATGCAAGCCAGTGATGCCAACACAATCATCTGAAATATAGCCAATATATAAGTGACAGGTAGCTAAAACAGCATGTTACCATTAAAAATAGTATTATTTGCATAGCTAAAGCATTTTAAAAATAGTTAAATCCCTATATCCGTAATTACAATTGAATTATTTTTATAGCTAAATGAAAGCTCAAACAGCTAAATTTAGCTATAAACCAGCTAAACTGGAACACCTGTTCTGGCTACCAACATAAGAATATTTAATTACCGGTTTTTGTCTGTTTAATTTCTTTTTTAAATAATGAAGTAGTTGTAAAAATGGTTTAGTGATGTTTTGTAATAAATTAAACATGAGATAATTTAAATCGAGATATTTAATTGTAAATACGATAAAACACACTCACAACATCCCAATAAAGCTCATAAAAACGCTTGTTTCTAAAAGTACCCGGATTTTTTCTCAACCCTGCTTCATTCTGAATTATTTTTTTTTATAACTAGTAAACCGTAAGAGAGAGAAACTGTTACTACACAAAGAATGTAGATCTCGTTAAATCACACAATTTATACCAAATACATTTTTTTGTGGTGTAAAACATTTCCGAGATATTGTTTATTATAGGTTTGAATATTCAAATACTTTTATACATCTTCAAAAGCACAATTGCTATTCTCTCTCTCCCTCTCCCTCCGTCTCTCTTGGTCACGTGCAAAGAGAACGGAAATTCAAAGCCATTAAAGAGCGACCCGTTCTTAAAAGTTTTGACTATCTCCCTTGTACGTACAAGGGAATATCATATAAAACCATTTCTGCGAAAATTTATCTTGATTAGCATGAAGTAGAAATAAGAATATGCCTTTGTAAGAATGGTTTGATTAAGAATGGATAGAGAAAAATCATGTGAAAATAACAGCTAAGAGGGTTTAGTATATAAGTATTTTAAAAATTTGATGTGCTACATTCACATGATTTTTTCTACCCTCTCGCTTATTAGTGGGTAGAAGTACCTACATTGCCGTTTCTTATAGATACAAAGGGAACAGCGATAGTCAACTGTTTAACAACTGGACGCTATATGCTGGTCTTAAAATTCCATACTGTTTCCATGACATCGCGCGAAACAACTGAATGTCGAAAGGACTTAAAACAATGACCAAGTAGTGAATAATTCGAACCAGGCTGGCCCCGTAGCTCAGTCGTTAGAGCACCTGGGTGCTGTGCGGGGTGTCCCGGATTTGATTCTCGGCTGGGGGTTGGGAATTTTTCTGTAGCCAAGATAATTCGCTATCCTCCCCAGAGTCTGAAGTGTGAATGTGTGTGATCTAATGATTAAAATCCAAAGTTTATTAGAAGCCCAACCACAAGCGAATACGAGTTAACCCATTGCCTATACACTATAATATGTTCCAAAGGAAAGATCGCCTATAAGACCACTGTAGTTAAAGGCGGGATATGAATGGAACTTAAAAAATCGAACCATTTATAACGGATATCTCGGAAATGGCTTATGCCATAAAATATGTTTTTTGAAATAGTGTGTTTTAAAGTGATCTACATTATACTCGTACAAAATTCCTTCCGAATGAAGAGGATTTCAAAGGCTATTCCCAGAAAATTGAAGATATACCTACATTTTATTTTGTCATAAAAATATAGTTAATATATGGTATTTTAATCATCATTAGAGCCATCTTTTAGAAAATAAAAGATTCCGAAAAATGTTCATGTAAACGGTAGTTTGGGTTGCTGGGATTTTCTTGAAAACCTTCGTGTCGCATCTCTGGAAGATACTGAACCCAAATACCAAGTTTGGTTTAAAATTTTTTGAGTTGGAAAATGTAAATTCCCATCACATATGTGCGCTAGATGTTATCGCAGGAGCGCTTTCGAGAGATGTTTCTCCCATCTTCAGCTGAGAGTTGGATTCTCAGCTGAAGATGGGAGAAACATCTCTCGAAAGCGCTCCTGCGATAACATCTAGCGCACATATGTGATGGGAATTTACATTTTCCAACTCAAAAAATTTTAAAAAAAATTTAAATGTTACATAACATCACTATAAATAATACTTCTGGTTTATCATAAAACCAAGTTTGGTGTTTATCCGACTGTTAGTTTTTAATTTATGCTGATCATAGACACACACACCTTTTTTAATTTTTTTCTATTCAGGTGTTCTCAAAACATGTACTTCCGGAAATCTTGATATTGAATGTTTGAGTAGAATGCAATACCTTCTGTACCTACTACGTACATACGTGGCAGAGAAAGTAAAAATGGCGGAGCATTGAAGAATGTTCAGACTAACATTAACGGATTTCTTGGAAATTTCTGATGCCACAAAGAAAAAGTTTTTTGAAATAAATTGTAGGTATGGTTTAAGGAATTTACATCTTTTGTGCAGTAAGTTTGCTTTCTATCTCTTAACGCCAGGAGCCAGGAGCAGGAGCAAGAACAGGTCGTTTACCAGTTATACAAATTTATACAGAATTCCTTCCGAATGAAGAGGGCTTCGCGGACTATTCCCAGAAAATTCAACAGATACACTTTATTCGTCATGTAAATATCTGAAATATATGGGTTTTAATCAAAATCGTAATGAGCCATCTTTGAGAAAATAAAAAATTTCGAAAAATGTTCCATGTAAAGCATAACTTGGGTGGGAGGATTTTCTTGCAAATCTTAGTGTCGCATCGTTGGAAGATACTGAACTGAAATACTTCCAAGTTTGGTTATTTATTCGAGTTTTCGCTTTTGAGTTATTACTTTCTCTACTACGTATAGTAAGTAGGGGAAGTATTGTATTCCACCCAAAAATTCGATACCGAGGTTTCACCGGAACTACATGTTTTGAGACCACCTGAATCCAAAAAAAGCATTTTTGGAAACATGTCCGTGTGTGTGTGTCTGTGTGTGTGTGTGTGTGTGTGTGTGTGTGTGTGTGTGTGTGTGTCTGTCTGTGAACAGCATAACTCAAACGAACAGTCGGATAAACACCAAACTTGGTATTTAGGTTCAGTATCTTCCAGAGATGCGACACGAAGGTTTTCAAGAAAATCCCCCACCCCAGATTACCCTTTACATGGAAGATTTTTCGAAAATTTAATTTTCTCAAAAATTGCTCTAACGATTTTGATTAAAATATCATATGTTTAAGATATTTTTATGACAAATAAAATGTATATCATGAATTTCCTGGGAATGTCTCCAAAACTATTCTTTATTGTGAACGACTTTTGCATAACTGGTAAACCATAAGAGATAGACAAACTTTTACTACACAAAAAATGTAGACCGCGTTAAAATACACAATTTATGTCATATACATTTTTTTTTGTTGAGTGAACCATTTTCGAGATATTGCTTGTTATTCCCTTAAATTTTTCAATACTTATTTTCTCAAATGGGAATTCGTTATTCATTTTTTTGTCTTGGATATGCAAAGAGTATTAATCTGTGGGAAAGGGAATGGTGCTGCACCTAGCAACTAGCTATTAAGAGATATGTATGTGCTTAAAGGCTACTGTATTTCTATACTGCCCTTGTAAATATATATTCCCCTTACCTCTACAAGAAACTTAGCAATAAGATAGAGTTTGCAAATGTTTATCTCGATTAACATGAAGTAGATGGAGAATAAGCGTTTGTAAAAATACTTTGTACAAGAGTAGAGAAAGTCATGTGAGTGTAACACATCAGATTTTTTTAGTTCAATAGTCTCTAAACATGTATTTCCGGTGAAATCTCGGTATCAACATTTTGGGCGGAATGCAGTACCTCCTCTATATACTATGTAGGTATCGTACGTGGTAGAGAACGTAACTTGCTACCTTTGAATTAATGACGGTAGCACAAGTAAATGCTACATCAGCCACGCGACGAAACGTTTTGATAACTCTAGTAACCGGTGGCATGCACTGGGATGTAAAATCATGCAAATACCTATGGCAGATATTAAAGAAACAAAACAACCATTATTTTTATATAGAAATGTTGTTTGTCACGAAGTTGTAGAGAGTTCGCAGTAATTGGTACCGGCGGATATTTCTAACGATTGTCAGTGTCTGCCCATATTATTAGACGTACTTTGATTTTTCAGCATAATATGAGGTTAGGAGGCAAAAGATGCAACTAATTTTAATTTTATAAACATTACATTTCTTTAGATTTTAATGAATAATTTAAAGTAGGCATAGTGTCTTTCAAAGGTCACTTCACCTTTAAAGTATTATAAATATTATAACATTTAAGATCGTATGGAAACAAAAAATTTAATTATTTTGGGCTAGCAGTGGGGTTGGATTTTTACAGAACTTTGGGAATATCTCTACCATTCTTTCTCCAACATCAATTGTATATGTCAGGAAAACTCTTTCTTGAAGATAACCCCAACCAAAAGTCGACCTGATGATTGCAGAGACCGTATTGTTGGAAAGTGCCAGTTGATCGCCAGAATTGATCAAAGATCTGTTCCTCAAGCTTTCTGATTTAATCCTCATAATTAAGAACTGAATTTGGACATGGCCTAAAATAGTTAACTTCTAAATTGTCCTAGATCTTGAAAAAGACTCCTCCTGCTTTCCTAATAGCTTTGCACCAGCTGTGTCCGAACATTTAGTGGTACAGCCACGGCTTGCAAATTACAAACCATTAGTATTTTATTCAACAAAATGGTAACTATAATAACTATGGACTGTAAAAAGAAACATGAACGCCAAGCTGCAATGTTTGACCAACACAGTGAGATTTTCATTTGTTCTTTCTAACTCAAATATTGTAATATAACGCTTTAAAGTTTGACGCAACTTCTGAAAGGCACTACATGCTATACACACTTACGTTGACAATTAAATACATCTATTAATTTTTGTGAAGTGCGTACAATTTAGCTAAGCTTATAGTACAGTACGTCACAAAAAATCTGATGTGTTACACTCACATGACTTTCTCTACTCTTGTACAAACTATTTTACAAACGCTTATTCTCCATATGCTTCATGTTAGTCGAGATATCGAGATGTTAATCTTATTGCTAATTTTCTTGTAGATGCAAGGGGAATTGATAGGCTTTAAGCGATAGTCAAATGTTTTAAGACCTGGTTGCTATGTGGAGTATTCCATTCTCTTCGTATGTCCAGGACAAAAAAAATGAATAACGAATTCCCATTTAAGAAAAAGTATTGGTAAATTTAATGGAATAACAAGCAATATTTCGAAAATGGTTCATTCAAAAAAAAAAAGTATATGACATAAATTGTGTATTTTAACGCGATCTACATTTGTTGTGTAGTAAAATGTTGTCTATCTCTTATGGTTTACCAGTTATGCAAAAGTCGTTCACAATGAAGAATACTTTTGGAGACATTCCCAGAAAATTCGAGATATACATTTCTTTTGTCATGAAAATATCTTAAACATATGATATTTTAATCAAAACCGTTAGAGGCATTTTTGAGAAAATTAAAATTTTCGAAAAATTTCCATATAAAGGGTACATGGGGGGATTTTCTTGAAAACCTTCGTGTCGCATCTCTGGAAGATATTGAACCTAAATACCAAGTTTGCTGTTTATCCGACTGTTCGTTTCTGAGTTATGCTGTTCACAGTCACACACACGGACATGTTTCCAAAAATGCTTCTTTTTTGGATTCAGGGGTTCTCAAAACATATATTTCCGGCGAAATCTCGGTATCGAATTTTTGGGTGGAATACAATACTTCCCCTACTTACTATACGTTGTAGAGAAAGTAAAAAATTAGGTAATGACGTAGGTTCCTATTTCCCAAGGTCGCGGGTTCAAACCCGGCGGAGGGCGATGGATTTTTTCGGGCGTAAAAATCCTTAGCATGGCTTCCTTCGGAAGGGAAGTAAAGCCGGTGGTCCCGTAAAAGAACCTCAAGCCTGATAAAGAGGCCTCTGAGCAAAATTACCGGTTTTTCGCGCCCAATATGGAATGGGACGCTAAGAACCATAATAGTTAAAGAGCGTCCATAAATAAAACTCAATTTCTAATGTGTACAATGATATGTCGCTCATTGTTTATAACGATTCTGAAGATTATTATTGAACATTTTGATGAACAAAGATTGTTATAAGGATACACAAAGAACAATATTACCTTCTCTCATAGTTCGGGAAAATTTGTAGGTGGGTCATCTGTCTTGAAAAATGATTTAATATGCTCCGCATGTAGGCACTGGGGGCCGCGAGATCCGGGGAGCAGGCAGGATGTGGAATTGGAGAAAGTAAGTGATCTCAAAACTGTCATTGCAGAAGGGCAAGCGACTCCCTTCCTGCTAGACACTGACGATATCCACCCAGTTCTTTAAACTGCTCAAACCAAGTCTGAGTGATGTTCGTCGTAGACTACGCTTTGGCTAGTCCCTGATTCTCGTTTGTGGCGACGATTCTTTGCCTCCTTCGTTGGCATAAGACTGATCCTGGAACATTGTATCTGATACCTGCTTATTAAATCTCTCCCCTTGTCTTGTTCTTTAATGTGAATCAAACCCAGTCCATTCTGACGTCCTATTCCGTTGACCGGAAATAATTCTTCACAATAAACACCTTCTCTTCTATTGTGACAATTGCAGAAATCAATACAAAGCTGAATTCACAATGTGTCAAATTATTGTGTACAATGAATACGTACTTCATTGCTGTGAGACCTTGGACAGCCAATTATCGATAATTTCAGTGTCGTTTATTTCCTCGCATAGTGTATTCAGGAAGCCACCTTGAGTATCTATTAGTCCTTTGATCCGCTTTGGCTTTGTATACGTGAGTGGTGATTCCAGATTTCTATTATCTTTTCAATAAGCCGAGTTTTCGTTGTAATCACTTCCTTTGCCACTTCTTTCTTCACTAGCTTCCAGGCATTTTCAATGGGGTTCATATCCGGCGAATTCCCCAGCCAGGGCAACAAAGGAATGTTCTCCCCTTTATAAAAAGCTGTCACTGATTTTGCACTGTGACATCTTGTGGCTTGCTTAACAGCTAACGATTCTCCATTTGGGATCCACTCTCTCACGTTGCAACTTATTTCTAGTGCCTTTGCCACCGATGACTGACCGTATAACTTTGATGGAATGTTTTATACTATCTGGATGATAACATTTCACACAAACTGAACTCTGTTTGGTTTTGCCACTAAAACAAACCTGAAACAAAAGAAGGCTATGTAAGTTGCTACAAATGCGAACTTTAACTCGTTAAAGAATTTGTACAATGAAAATTTGCATATTTACCGATTTCCAGAAACACAATTTTTGTCCCTAAGTTGTGTTGCAGTCATAGCAGCAGTTAATTTGGGCTTCATGGCAAGTCGGTGGGCTTTTAAATTAATTTCCGAGAGTTTGCGCCTAACAGTTCTTTCAGATGAAGCAATGCCACATTCTTCTAGCTTGAATTTAATTTGGTTTGCACTGGCAAACTGTTTCTTTCTCAAATGTTTTCCTAGCAACGTTCTGCGCTTGGTGAACATTTGTTTGCACCTCTTCTTCCTTTGTGAGGCTAGTTTGATGCCAAATTCAATTTTTTTAATTCTCACAGATTGTTCAGACACCCTAAGTCTTTTAGCTGACAGTTTTAATCAGTGTTTTACCTCTGCAGTTTTTCGAGGTGTCAAAACACATGACTTGCTCATTATGTTTGTGGACAACTACAATTTTCCACGCTGATAGTAAGAAAACGCAAAATTGTAAATTTTACCTTTCAAATCACAAACAAGCGGGAAAATTTAAATATTGATAGCACAAGCTTAAAATGCGTCTTCTCTTTTTGGCACCAATGCAGATAATGTTTGTAAAGCAACAGTTTTGACTCTTACAACAAAGGAAACAACTTTAACAACTTTCTATTGTAGACAACAATAGTTCCCTAATATTGTTCACTGAAGTTACAAGATAGATGGCATTATTATTAAGCTAGCTCTTAATTGTAGTAAATTGTAAAATAAATCGTGCGTCTAGTAATATACCTAGACACTGTATTTGGGGCATACTATATTGTTTTTTTAAATTAAATGTAAAATGATAATGCATTTTTAAAATATTTTGTGTTTTTGTATATTTGTAGTAAATTTTGAGCAAACCGCAATTAGTTGTTAAAGGCTGCTAATATGTTTAAGTATGAAGAATTGGGCAAAAATGTAAGTGCAAACGAAATGTGCAGTCCATGCCCTAATTATAATAGTATATTATGCAACGAGACTATAGTAGTAGTAATTAAAACGCGAGTATTATTATTAAGGGAGCGAGCGTTTTAATCACCATTATAGTCCAGTTTCATGCGACTGTTTATGCTCGACCATGTATCTAAATTAAAGGTTTCATAAGTATTCGTTTCTGGTTTGAGTGATGTGTTACAATCGTTATTCCTTTATCTGTGGTTACAATACAATGACCTTGTAGCACCTGTGTCAAACAAAGTTGCTAGCGTTGTGAGACGTACTACGCAGAATAATCGATACTTGCGCTTTCACAATGTTACGTGGCCACTTCTGATTGGTCGAATACCAATACTTTAATGAACAGGTGTACTTTAATGAGACCCATTAACGTACTGCTACCAGTCGTATAAATACTACATTTTGGCATGGTCGAGCATAAATCTTAAAAAGGAATCTAGTTGAACTTCTCTGACCCCGAGTTAATAGAACAAAAATAAGACTTAATTATTTTTGAGCAGGAAAGCTAAATATTTTATGAAGGTCAAACAGCAAAAATAGAAGGTGTGAACGAATAAAAGAGTACAACTCTTAATGAATAATTAAATTTGCGAGCAAAAGAACCCCAGCGCCGCTCATTAGGGAGAATCCATAATTGTGGCAATTATTTTCGAATAACCGCCTTGTTGAGAGCGAGTATCTCTCTCTGAAACTAGCGCTGTTGAGGGTGTGATTCGTATCAGACTTTGCCCTGTTGAACTTTTATAATCATGTATGATGTAGACAGATAATGATCTAAAGTTCTAAACTATCGATGAACAAACGAATACGTGCATAAGGTTCGAACAGTGTATGTTTTGGTTCGATAGTTGTACGTTAGTTGGCCTCCTTTGAGAGATAAGGATCTCGGCGAGTTGCGTATAGTACCTGGTTTAACAATACTTAAGCAGTTGCGAGTTATCAACATCAACTAAAGTTAAAATAAATGAAGAGAAGTTTCAATCGTATTTCAACAGTTTTGGACGTATTAAGGTTTCCTAGAATTTGGAACATTACAAGTAAAGGTTATATCAACGTAAAAATACCGTTCTCACAATGGTGTTCCGTTTTCTTATTTTATTCTCAGCACTTCTCGGTAACTGCTCAAAGTTCCTTGAAGTTATGCTTGTTATATTTCTGAACCAATAGAGCGTTGGGTAGGACAGTTCCCCCCATGTAGGAGTTGCTGAATATTAATACTAATCTCTCCTCCCAATCCATAAGTTTGTTTGCTATTTTACTTTCTCTTTTATTTACCTGTAGTAAGTAGAGGAAGTCTCTTGTATTCCACCCGAAAATTTGATACCCAGAATTCACTGGAAATACACGTTTTGAGACTCCTTGAATCTAAAAGGTCATTTTTAGAAAAATGTGTGCGTGTGTATCAAACTTGGTATTTAAATTCAGTATATTACAAGTATTCGATACGAGACTTTCCAGAAATTTCCCCCACTCTAAACGGCTCTTTACATGGAAAATGCTATGTTATTTTTTTATTTTATCAAGATTGCCTCTAACGATTGTGATTAAAAAATTGCGCTACTCAATGCATGTGAGACAATTTTGAAAACACCGCGTACAAAAGGGTTGCAATTTTAGCATATTTAAAGTGCAGACGAATACTTTCTTGAGTGGGTGTTCGTGTACAAGCAACTGGATAACTGCAGCCTAGCCATAACAAAAATAACATGTCCTTTTGTATAATTGGTAGGAGGGACAAAATCCTGCCGAAAAAAGCAAATAATCTTGTTAAAACGCTTAATTTGTTAAACTTTTTGTGGCGTTAGCCGTTTCCAAGATATTCTTTGTTATTGCCTTTCGTTTTTTCTCGTGGTCATGCAAAGAACATTCAATTTGAAAGACATCACATAGCGATCAGCCTTTGAAGAATCTACTATCGCTCTAGACTACAAAATACCAAGGAAATGTCTAATTAAAAATTTATCTCGACTAACAAGAAGTAGATCGAACTGTAAGCTTTTGAAAGAATAGTTTGTAGAGAAAGTCATATCGGATTTTTGGCTTTTTAAGGAAGAGTGTGAAACCAAAAGTCGCATGTGATACTCCAGGTGCAGGAAAGACGACAACGCCCTATAATGAAGTGTTCTAGAAGGGCGTTTCAGAAAGAATCGACACGGAAAGGCCAACGTAGATTCCTCTGCGGGAAGGCAAGCAGGCAACTGCAGTGAAATATGAATTCCGCCATTAAGGGGCGAGGGTTAATCCCGCAGGCAAGACCCCACCCAGGTGACCAGGGCTCCGCCCTGGGGCCAAACAAACTTTCCATGGTTGGAAACTCTCAAATTGTATATTTAAATCTTGGAAACAACATCACAATTTTATTAAGGCTTCCCATCTGTGAAATATTTAAAATCCACAATTTCAGTTCGATTCATCTGAAATTGTAATACAGCAATGGGGGTTTAATGTGTAATGCGTACACCAAATTTCATCCATATTTTAAATTTAGTTCCCGAGGTTTTCTGCTGTTTTGAAAAATTGCTACACATGACACAATTATTTTTTGATAGTTAATGTTTTATGACTAAGCTGTTTAGTGTATTAATCGTAAAGATGAACTTTAATTGTCTCACTAGTTTGAGAGAAAATAAATGTCAAATATGAGAGTTCCAATTTTTCTGCTTAAAAATATACACAATATAATCTTTATTTTGGGGGGGGGAGATCTCCATTATATATCGCCTTTAACATCTCGGGTCGTTTACCTTAGGAACAATTGCTCATCGGCAATTATGTTAACTCGCTTGGCAGTGGTGTTAACCTTTGGGTTGGCATTACTTTTGGTGTTCACTTCAAGGATCAGGCATTCCGCCTGTTCCGTCGTCGCATTCTACACCTCATCTGTTTTTAGGGCGTTCGAAGTCTCTTTGTCCTAGAGATTTATATTTGTTAATTAAAAGTGGTATCCTTTCTTCACTCATGCGGTTCATGTGCTCTTTCCAGTTATGTTTATTACCTTCTGTTTTATCATATATAGGTAATTCATAAATATACAGTTCCTCTCTAATTGTTTATTAAGTCTAGTGTAGTTCTCCGTAAAAATCTCATGGTTATTACATTAAATTCACACACACATTCACACTCCAGTTCATGCTTCCAGACTCTAGGACTGGAAAATCCTGACCCCCCCCAAAAAAAAACACCCTCCAGCCGGTAATGGAAGTGGGGACCTCCGGATTTGGAGGTTAGCATGCTAACTACCAGCTCACAGAGGCAGTGCAATGTATTACTGTTTAATAACATCACAACTAAGCATGCTTAAAAATGCATTTTATGCTGTTATTAATAAGGAGCTAGGTATACAATGTTTTAAAGTACATCGTGTGGAAGAATCTGAAAACGAGAATGTGCTGACACGCGAAGATCCGAGAAAAAATTATAAACACTGTTTCTCACTTTGTTGTTTTAAAAGCATTTATGCACGCCTAAACCACTCCTTCGTCTGTTTTTGCTCCTCTGCAGCTAATTTAATATTTCAAGATTCCTAAGGCCTCTCTAATGATTTGTTCACTTTAAAACTTCTCGTTTTTACTAAAAAAAACTCACTCTAACCGAGATGCGAGTTCGGGACTTCCTGAACGTGAGGCAGACGCTACCCCCACACCACAGAGGTGCGTTCATTCACTATTGCTTCAGTAGATGATTAAATATGTATAATTGCAAAGTATACACACAATGTGACATATATTATTAAGAAACTTCCCCCTCCAGTGAGATATGCGCAGAAACTGAAAGGATAACCTCTTTGGTATGTATGCCTAACACCGAATTAAAGACTAACACTTACACCTTGACCGCGACTTGAACCATGGGCATCGTTGTAACTTCGAGTCAATTTTACTATGTGCCCTGATAGCCAGACAGCAATGCCATGTACTTAAGAGTAAGAATAGCATCTAAGTCAGCTTGGCTCTGCTAGAGGGCGCTGTCTACTAGGACACTCGGACATTAAGGAGAATGAAGTAGCCGACAACCTGGCGAAGAAGGGGGCCCAGTTCCCTCCAGGAAGTCCGCTTGTCTATAGTAGATTGTACGCTCCACCAATATTTGCTGAAAGCAAACGGGCTAGGCAAGCTAGGGGGTTAATTGGTACACCTAGCGCCAGGTATTAGAGGCTCTGCTGTCTTTAAGTCATTTGCAACTGTGGCAGATGGATGGTTTTTAACAGGCCAGAAGAACCTGCACATTATGATACTCTCGCGTGGTGTGGAGAGGAGGATGAGACCACTTCACACATATTATGCACACGTGCCCCTTTCTGGGCACTGAAAATATTAAGAAAGCCAGAACCAGGGATCTACTCCTGTATAGGAAAAGTGGATCTGAGTTATGCTAAGGTAGGGGACACAATGGGCCTTTGGGGCATAAGTGCAGAGCTCGGCGTATTGGGCCCACCCATTTTTGCATCCATCCATGTACGTACGTACATATGCTTAGGCTTTTTTAACTCTGTCCTCTGTGTCAAATCATCTTCAAGCCACTACATTGGGTCATCAGCCTTCAAGGAGCATGCAAACTCTTGGATCATAGCATATCCAGGATGGATGATCAGCCCAATTACTGGTATGGTGGTAAAGAAGAAGGAAATGAAATGTAGCAATGGAAGGGATGATAGGAAATGGAATTAATTGTTCTTTCACACAAGCCGTGTGTTGGACAGGGTTGGAAAGGTAGAATCAGATGACTGAAAAATTCAATGCCATAGCCGGGATTTGAACCACGGATCTCCCGGTCTCCGTCCGGTTGCTCTAACCACTGAGCTACCATGGCAACATGCCGACACGACATTAAATTCTCCAGCTGATTCGCATTTTTCCCGGTAAACCACAAGGAGATCTCAATACAATTTGAGATCTCCTTGTGGTTTACCGGGAAAAATGCGAATCAGCTGGAGAATTTAATGTCGTGTCGGCATGTTGCCATGGTAGCTCAGTGGTTAGAGCAACCGGACGGAGACCGGGAGATCCGTGGTTCAAATCCCGGCTATGGCATTGAATTTTTCAGTCATCTGATTCTACCTTTCCAACCCTGTCCAACACACGGCTTGTGTGAAAGAACAATTAATTCCATTAATTGACCTAATAGTGGTTGCAACTATAAAGCCCGGAACTTAAAGTACTTACAATAATTGTAAGTCGCCATTGGGGTATGGCATCTCAATACAATTTGAGATCTCCTTGTGGTTTACCGGGAAAAATGCGAATCAGCTGGAGAATTTAATGTCGTGTCGGCATGTTGCCATGGTAGCTCAGTGGTTAGAACAACCGGACGGAGACCGGGAGATCCGTGGTTCAAATCCCGGCTATGGCATTGAATTTTTCAGTCATCTGATTCTACCTTTCCAACCCTGTCCAACACACGGCTTGTGTGAAAGAACAATTAATTCCATTAATTGACCTAATAGTGGTTGCAACTATAAAGCCCGGAACTTAAAGTACTTACAATAAATGTAAGTCGCCATTGGGGTATGGCATCTCAATACAATTTGAGATCTCCTTGTGGTTTACCGGGAAAAATGCGAATCAGCTGGAGAATTTAATGTCGTGTCGGCATGTTGCCATGGTAGCTCAGTGGTTAGAGCAACCGGACGGAGACCGGGAGATCCCTGGTTCAAATCCCGGCTATGGCATTGAATTTTTCAGTCATCTGATTCTACCTTTCCGATGATAGGAAAATTCGCGGACTAAATTAGCGAAATCAGCACTCGCCTAGCGACCGAGGAAAACCGCGAAAATAAGCCTTAGGTCAGGTTGGTGGCACCGGGGGTTTGAATTCGGGACCTCCGAATGCGAGTGGCATACGTTACTGCGACACCACCTCACTCGGTCTGTGTCAAATCTAAGGAGTCAAAATGCCCCACATCATGACACGGATTTTACTTGCTTTGTCCATTGTAGGATTCAAGTGATGTAGAACTATGAGCGATATATTACGAAGTTCTGTGTAGGTGACAAGGGAAACACTTGTATCATTACTCGTTACCAGGGTAAGGATCCCGGACAACTGAAGAGTGAAGTGTATGCCCATCGAGTAGGGTGGAGTGAAGTGGCATATTGGGATGTGTTTTACCTGAGAGGAGTCCGTGTACAATCCGCTTCGTGACTAGAGGTGCAATACGCTTGTATCTATCATCCGATGTATGTGTCCTACTTCGTTTTCCAAAATCACTAGATTGTACTGTTTACAGTAGTAACTAAGGCAACGCATTGGAGTAGTAGGGATTTGGGGTTTCTGGCGCAGTTAATTTATGCATGGAATGTCAATTAATATGCTAATTAGCCCCCCGCCCCCTCCCCCACCCCCAGCTCCTTGGTAGTTTTACTTGCACCTGAGGGTCATAAATCTTGTTGAGTACAATGGAGGCTTGACAGTTAAGCAATTAAGGCTGTCAATCAACTGTCAAAACGAACAAAGGGGTCATAAATTTAAGGTTCTGTAACAAAGGCGAGATGTTTTTCCTACCCCTTCCACATCAGGCCACTTCTGCACCTGGTCAGTTACCCACCCCCACTTGCATTGTTTGTCGAACACGTGGCATACTCATTCCACAAGCCAATAACAAAGCCGGTCCCTTTCCATTGTGTAAGAGATTCTATTGTGTGTGCCTTTCTATTGTCCTGGGCAAGTCTAGTTTAGAAAGACACCTGCGGCGTTCCCATCCCACTACTCCATAACAAAGCCTGACCCTTTCCATTGTGTGTGCCTTTCTATTGTCCTGGGCAAGACTAGTTTAGAAAGACACCTGCGGCGTTCCCATCCCACTACTCCATAACAAAGCCTGACCTTTTCCATTGTTTGACCACCTGCTAGTTAACAAAAGAATTCGAGGGTTGCTTTATACTCGTCCTGTCCTTGTTTGTGTGAAAGAGAGAGAAACTTGTTTACCAACTCTGCGTAACAACGTCAGGTCGGCCATCATGATTTTGCCTGAGGGAGTTCTCTCCGATGTTTTACGATATCCTACGAATATATCCGAGCATAGTTAACAAGCATTCTGCTTGGCCCATTTCAGGCAGTGACTGAAAAAGCGCCTAATATACATTTCATTACGTGCATTAAACCTCTGAGTGATATCCATAGATCGGTGTTCGATTCTTGCTGTAATCAAAAGTTTACTGCTAATGAGAAATTAATGATTGATATTATTATATCATTACCTTAATTAATAAAAAAGGCGTTCAGAGAATTCTAGCTCGAGTCTTACCAAGTGAAACTCTAACACGTAATAACTATTAAACTATGCAAGGTCAGATTAAAAAAATGTATTTATCAAATATAATTTAATTTTTTATACATTATTACCCTAATTAATGAAAGACCGTTCAGAGGGACCCTAGTTCGAATCTTACCCATCGAAACTCTAATGCTTAATAAATATTAAACTATGCAAGGTCAGATTAAAATGCATTTAACAAATATAATTTAATTTTTATATATCATTACAATAATTAATAAAAGGGTGTTCAGGGGGTTCTAGATCGAATCTTACCCAGCAAATCTCTAATGCTTAATAAATATTAAACTATGTGAGTATTGCGCGGCCAGATTAAAACGTGTTTAACGAATATAATTTAATTTTTATATATCATTACAATAATTAATAAAAGGTTGTTCAGGGGGTCCTAGATCGAATCTGCGAAATTCTAATGCTTAATAAATATTAAACTATGCACGGTCAGATTAAAACGTGTTTAACAAATATAATTTAATTTATACAACATTACAATGTTTAACGAACTGTATTGTTAGGAACCAGAGGTCCATAGTTCGAATCTTACCCTGGGAAACGTTATAATAACTACTAAAATATTGAAGCAGGGGGCGGTCGGATTAAAATTGTAATTAGCAAATATAATTACTTATATTAAACCTGGTGCATACATAGATATCCCGATGTCTAGACAACATTCTTTCTTCTTCTCATCTCTTTTTCTTTCTATCTATCTCTTTCTTTCTCCACGACTTGTACACATTCAGGCGTTCGCATATACACGAGCACTTGTACACACATCAGCAAACATACACTGGTGCACGCATGCAAGCACATACACACACGCACATGTAAGTACACACACGCAAGCACATACACACACGCACATACATACACCAGCACATACACACACATGCACATACATACAACAGTACACACACATACATACATACACCAGTACACACACGCATTCACGCACCTCATGCGTATACATACATACACCAGTGCTCTTACACTCACACATACATATACATGGACACACACGTGTAAGCACATATGTCTGTTCACTTACACCCAACAGCACCAACCCACACACGCACACACCAACTCACGCGCATGTCCTGAATGAAAAGAGACAAAATGATGCAATAAAAACTAATTATAGCTCGGGATGTAAGGCTCCATTTACGATTTGCTCGAAACCGGTCTGGATGCATGGGTTCGAATCCTAGGAGTGATTACAAATTCATCTTCTAATAACTCCAAAACTAATTAAAATAAAAACAGTAAATAAGCTTTATTACTTTTATGCCATTAGCTCGTTTCTTGTGCATGTATATTAGAGTACCAGGTGTCACGGGTTCGATCCTCTAATTTTAAAATCTCAATTATCTCAGAAACTAGCAGGGATTAAGGTGCGGACCAAAGCACGATTTTTAGTTTCTATGATGAACAATTAATGCTTTATATAATTTCCAATCAGTTGTCCCTAGCTCGAATCCCGATCTTTCAGCGACTTCCTTAATTTTCCACTGTGTTCTAGAATATATCACTTAGATCGATGCTGTAACTGCATACAGGTCTTTTAAACACAAGCTAATATTATAAATAATTTTGTTTCTGGCGTTCTGAGTTCGAATACCGATTCAATGAAGTTTACTTATAAATTTAATAACCGTAAATAATTAAGACAAAGGTACCAAATAAACTATTACGTTTATGTCATCAGATAATATCTTGCGGGTGTATATTAGGGTACCTGACGTCCAGGGTTCGATCCTTAACTTTAAATCTCAATTATCACAGAAACTAGCAGAGATAGAGCTGTAGACGAAAGCATGTTTGATAGCTCATACAATGAACAATTAATGCTGTATATAATTTTCAATCAGTTGCCCCTAGTTCGAATCCCGATCTTTCAATGACTTCACTGATTTTCCTCTGTACTCTAGAATACATGACTTAGATTGATGCTTTAACTGTATGCAGCTTTGTGTAACGACATTATGGATGTACTCCGTGTGAGACAGAGAGAGAGCGAGAGAGGGAGAGAGAGAGAGAGAGCGAGAGGAAGTGAAACAAGTAGGGATAGAAGTGCTGAAAGCCTCTGCGCATGCGCAGCAAGAGATGATGTCATTGGCTGCAATAATCACGTGACGTGTAAGCATCACAGCCATGATGACGTGCCGGCATCGCCTGGAGGGGGTTTAGATCCCTATATAAACAGATATCTGCCCATGTTAGAACTGTTGTGTACTTATTAACTTTACATTCAAGTTTTAAAGAGCTTTAAAAGCAACGTGAGCTGCAGGCCGTCTACACATTCAGCACATATCAAAACGTGACAATGCAAGGTGAGTTTTAAATAACTATACAAAATCACTGTTGGCTTTTACAATACATTTAATTTTATTTAAACGTTACAGTACATGAAAGACGATTCGTTACAAAGAGCATCATATTTTCTAATCTGTGCTTTACATTCACATGGATTTCACTGCATACTCTTCTTCAGTTCACATAATTTTCGCCACACATTCTTCTTACATAAACATTCATACGATTTTCCCCTCATTCTCTGTTTCACTATACACTCACATGATTTCGTCTACTCATTCTTTGTTCCCCTACAGGTTCATGCTCTGTTAACATTCACATGACTTTCTCTGCACATTCTTTGCTTCCATTAACATTCACATGATTTTCGCCACATTCTTCTTGCATAAACATTCATACGACTTTCCCCCTCATTCTTTGTTTCACTATACACTCACATGATTTCCTCTACTCATTCTTTGTTCCCCTGCAGGTTCATGCTTTGTTAACATTCACACGACTTTCTCTGCACATTCTTTGCTTCCATTAACATTCACATGATCTTCTCAACACATTCTTCTTACTTAAACATTCATATGATTTTCCCCCACTCATTCTTTGTTTCACTATACATTCGCACACGATTTCCTCTACTCATTCTTTGGTTCTCTGCTGGCTCATCTTCAATGAACATTCACATGATTTTCTGTACTTATTCTTTGTTTCTCTACACATTCGTAGGCTTACTTACAAAACATGCACACCCTAGTTCTAATATAAAGAAGTGTATAACTCGTTCTTCAACTTGAATAATGTAGTGAAAATAATAATTCATGACAATGTCTGTTACAGATTGTTTAGCTGATAGACTTAACAAGATGGTTGAAGAGCGTAGTTTCCTACCGACTCGTCGAGTTCAAGATCTCGAAATAGGTCTTAACTATGAGATAAAGTCCTTAAAGAGAGTTCAAACAAGATATGGTACCAGGATCGTATCTTCGCTGGAGGATTGTCAAGTGTTCTTGCCAGAGCGCTATAATTCGTTAACCGATCAAGAGATTGCAGAAATACCTGGGAACATATACCTCCAGTATAACGGCATGGCAGAGACGGGGAAATTTAAGACATGTAAATTGTCTTTTTTACATGCAAAGAAGGTGCGTAGAAGTGTCAAACTTAAGTATTGAATGTTCTCCCATTTCACAATGAAAAATTCATAAATAAAACAACTGACTCATTGATATTACATATAAAGATACAAAAGATGCATATTATAGAATTTTATAAAAAATTTACAAGATTACAATATCACATGCTTTGAGTTTAATTATATCTAGCGCATTGAAATAACTCTAAATATCCGAATGTTTATACAAATCTTTGTGCTTCATTTTACATGTATCATATGCTTCATTTTACATGTATCATAACAAAAAATGTAATTCTTTTCAGGTTGCCTTTACTTGACCAAGATAGTTTTCTAAGACTTTCATTGTGCAATGTTTCAGGCTGTGCAATAAGAGGAAGAAGAAGAGGAATAGCCTGCTGCCATGCAAAGGATGCTGACGCTATTGGAGGGTGGAATAAACACCATCGGCACCCACAAGAAACATTTCGGCAAGAAACGGGTGCTGAGACATCTACATCACCGAAACACATTAAGACAGGATCCTTATATAACATTACAGGGTATACAATGAAAAAATACGGTCAATTTTGTATACAATTCAATGCATAGCTGAGAGTTAGCTCGAACTAGTCTCCCTATATTCACTGAAATTAAGTATTGTGAGCAATAATTTAAGTGACTGTGAAAATACTTTAAGTAATGGTGAAATTTGTATCCTAAAAGACTTGAGCCCTGTATACATTAACAGTATTAAGACTGTTTGCCACGCTGGAATACAAATTATGAAAATAAAAAGACTTTCATTGAAATAATAAGGAAATTTGCATAACCTGCTGTTACAAGTGTAATGACATATACAGAAACAATGAGTCAGATGAGAAAGTGATGGAAATGTAAGATAAATAATAACAATAAAAGAATTAAGGTATGCTTTTACATAGTGTTTTTATTCATTAAAAATCCTTGCATTCCTAATGAAAAATAAATAATTACAATGATTAGTTTAAGTTATGTCACAATGATCAAAAAGAGAACCGTCTTTAGATGCATTACTCGATCTTAAGTCTGAGCACCAAAAAAGACAAATCACGGCTTCTCCATTTTAGATGTGGTGTCACTATTCAGGTAAATTCCTGTAACACAGCAGGTTGAGTATGCAGATCCGTGGTCCTAAATGGGTGAAACAGAGCCTTATCCAGCTTAACAGTCTTGAGATCTCAGCATCAGAAAGTCGAATCACAAGCCTTCTCCACTCGATGAGTACAGGTTTAACAACAGCATTCTCTTCACCCTGAGACGATGTAAAGTATATAAATGTTCAACTTGACAAGGGATTCTAAACTCGTTGTTAGAGTCCAGAACTGATGTATTATATGGTGAAAACACATGTTCCTCTTCTTAGTGATCTTGTCGTCGAATCTCGGTGTCATTGAGGTGTCGATAACATTGAAGATGCCCATGATTATAGGATTCTGAAGCCCAATAACTGTAGGAACTGCTGATTGCGTGATGTTAACTTGATGGGCGTCAAGGGCAGAGCATGATGTGTGCGTCGAATCATTCCATTATTATATCCTCGACGTCGTTGACTTCTTCTAAAACCTATAGGCATTATGCTTATATCCTTGTTTCTAAAGGCAATGATATTGCTGTTATGGTCCCCTGTTTGCTCTATGAAGCGGATCTTTATGAACAACAGGTAAAATTTGATTTGAGGGTTCCTGTGAAATACGGTATCCAGCCGTAACAGATGGGAAAACTGGTAGATGGAGTGTCCACTTTTACTATCGAGGAAGGAGACTGATGCAATACTGCGCTAAATTCGTATGATGCTCAACCTAAATATATTCACTAGGAAATCAGATTCAGACAGCTGATTAGATGGAATAACTTTGTCACTGAAGGGCCACAGAACGTTCCTATAGAACAATCACTGGAAAAAATCAAGAGTGAAAGGACATTTTAATGACATTTTTACTATTATTATTCACTGATCTAATAAAGAAGACATTCGCATCCTAATATGAGGAATCTTCCTAAAATGAGGAATCTTTCTAACTCTTTCATGGTTTCAAGGTTCTGCAGATACTAAACATGCTATAAAACCACCCAGCTTTAAATCCTGAATAATGTCGTTAATCGCATCGGAAAAGTCATTTTTATCAGGTGTATGAAGCATCATGAGTACCCTTAGCATGTTTACCAAATCATTAGGATCGGGGTAGCGGCATAGCATCTCCTCTGTATTCGCTTTGGATATATCTTCTAATCTAGGTGAGTTGACACTAGTATGCTTGCTTTCATTGGTGTGTTTATTCAGAGCTTGCTCATTCAAAGAAACTGCTCTCATTGCTTCATCAGTGGTAGCTCTTGACGTTATTACAGGGTCGCTTGAACTGGTTCCAAGTACGGTACATGTTGAATCCCGCGTTTCGGGACTTGAGAAGATTTCAGGATCTCGTTTGGGTGTTGTAGTCAATGCACAGCTGGTCATTGCTTTACAGCATCTTCTCCTATGTTGCTTAAGCCTTGAAATTGTCCTGTTTTTAAAGTTCTATTACATATGCAGCACTTAACAAAGCGATTACTCCCCCCTTGGGAAACATACGAAAAATCAAGATTCTCGTAAATTGACTGTAATTGTCCGTCTTTGTGAGTGTTCATGCTCAAGCAGTATATATAAACTAGTCAATGTATACTGTAGATGTTGAATTCGTATACGATAACACGAGACTGAGCTATTTTTTAACATTTATGTATTTATATATGTACTCAGGTTTTGATGCATATAAACAGCCATGTCCGAATTAGACTAAGCAAAATATTGTAGCATTCGCGCATAATAGTTGTAATTCCGTTAATTATAACTATCTCAGTAAGCACAAGCAGATTCAAGTAGCTAGAAATGGATTCATAGAGGTAAGGGTACAAGTTTTCATGATAGTTAGCACAGAGAATGCGAGAGTTGAGGGAGATACTGGTCATTTTCCCTTTGCAGGTCACCTTTTTTCCCTTTGCTGGCCACCTTTTTCCCTTTGCTGGTCACATTTTTCCCTTTGCTGGTCACCTTTTTCCCTTTGCAGGTCACGTTTTTCCCTTTGCTGGTCCCATTTTTCCCTTTACTGGTCACCTTTTTCCCTTTGCTGGTCACATTTTTCCCCTTTGCTGGACACCTTTTTCCCTTTGGTGGTCACATTTTTCCCTTTGCTGGTCACGTTTTTCCCTTTGCTGGTCACCTTTTTCCCTTTGCTGGTCACGTTTTTCCCTTTGCTGGTAACCTTTTTGCCCTTTGCTGGTCACCTTTTTCCCTTTGCTGGTCACATTTTTCCCTTTACTGGTCACATTTTTCCCTTTACTGGTCACCTTTTTCCCTTTGCTGGTCACAGTTTTCCCTTTGCTGGTCACAGTTTTCCCTTTGCTGGTCACATTTTTCCCTTTGCTGGTCACATTTTTCCCTTTGCTGGTCACATTTTTCTCTTTGCTGGTTACATTTTTCCCTTTGCTGGTCACGTTTTTCCCTTTGCTGGTCACCTTTTTTCCCTGTGCTGGTGACCTTTTTCCCTTTGCTGGTCACCTTTTTCCCTTTGCTGGTCACATTTTTCCCTTTACTGGTCACATTTTTCCCTTTGCTGGTCACAGTTTTCCCTTTGCTGGTCACATTTTTCCCTTTGCTGGTCACATTTTTCCCTTTGCTGGTCACGTTTTTCCCTTTGCTGGTCACCTTTTTTCCCTGTGCTGGTGACCTTTTTCCCTTTGTTGGTCAGGTTTTTCCCTTTTCTGGTCACCTTTTTCCCTTTGCTGGTGACCTTTTTCCCTTTGCTGGTCACGTTTTTCCCTTTGCTGGTGACCTTTTTCCCTTTGCTGGTGACCTTTTCCCCTTTGCTGGTCACCTTTTTCCCTTTGCTGGTCACCTTTTTCCCTTTGCTGGTCACATTTTTCCCTTTGCTGGTCACCTTTTCCCTTTGCTGGTCACGTTTTTCCCTTTGCTGGTCACCTTTTTCCCTTTTCTGGTCACCTTTTTCCCTTTTCTGGTCACCTTTTTCCCTTTGCTGGTCACCTTTTCCCTTTTCTGGTCACCTTTTTCCCTTTTCTGGTCACCTTTTTCCCTTTTCTGGTCACGTTTTCCCCTTTGCTGGTCACCTTTTTCCCTTTGCTGGTCACCTTTTTCCCTTTGCTGGTCACCTTTTTCCCTTTGCTGGGAACGTTTTTCCCGTTGCTGGTCACCTTTTTCCCATTGCTGGTCACATTTTTCCCTTTACTGGTCACCTTTTTTCCCTTTGCTGGTCACGTTTTTCCCTTTACTGGTCACCTTTTTCCCTTTGCTGGTCACCTTTTCCCTTTTCTGGTCACCTTTTTCCCTTTTCTGGTCACCTTTTTCCCTTTTCTGGTCACGTTTTCCCCTTTGCTGGTCACCTTTTTCCCTTTGCTGGTCACCTTTTTCCCTTTGCTGGTCACCTTTTACCCTTTGCTGGGAACGTTTTTCCCGTTGCTGGTCACCTTTTTCCCATTGCTGGTCACATTTTTCCCTTTACTGGTCACCTTTTTTCCCTTTGCTGGTCACGTTTTTCCCTTTACTGGTCACCTTTTTTCCCTTTGCTGGTCACGTTTTTCCCTTTGCTGGTGACATTTTTCCCTTTGCTGGTCACCTTTTCCCTGAATTGGTTACATGATAGGCAAGTCAAGAACATTGACAGGAAACAGTTTTCCACTAAGTTTACATCTAAAGTCGCTTTCAAAGTCTAACATATGAATAGGCTGTGAGCTTTCTTGTTTCATCCTCTCTAGCTTAACAGCTAAAGTAAAATAAATCGCTCTTAATGTATATACGCTAATGAGAAAGTATAAAAGAACTATCCTGAATAAAAATCGATTAGTATAACGTGAGAGCTAAGGTGGTTAAGCTCGCAAGAGGTTTCGGTTTAATTAACTCTCTCACTAGCATGCAACCGTTGAAGTACATTTACCTGGTTACATAGGCTGAGGAACTGTGGTAAAGCTAGAGAAAAATTAAAGAGAGGAGACCCTGGGATCATTCCGTTAGACGATTCGTGTAATCTTAGTGGCATTGCCAACGCTCAGCATAAGGTCTCTGCTTCGAGAAACATTGCTGACAAGATCTGGCTGAAACGACTTGGAAAAGCGTGCAAACATCTGATGTTACATTAGGTGAAAAAGTTGGCAGCGTGACTAGTAACAGCAATTATGAAGGGAAAGGTAGCTCCAGGTGCAGGAACTACGAAGAAGAAACGAGGAAGATTTCAACCTCTCATACCAATTATTGCAGCTCTAGGCGCTGCTGCTGGAGGTGCATTCCAAATTGCCTCAGCAGTAAATAAGAAAAAGGCAGCAGATAAACAACTTGCCGAAATGATGAGGCATAAGAGAGAAATTGAGAGAAAGGTATCTGTTGGCGGAGGGTCCAAAAAGAAGAAACGAGGAGGATTTCTACCGCTCATACCAATTATTGCAGCACTAGGAGCCGCCGCTGGAGGTGCATCACAAATTGCTACAGCTGTAAATACGAAAAAAGCTGCAGATAAACAACTTGCTGAAATGATGAGACGTAACAGAGAAATTGAAGCAAGAGGGAGAGGTTTTCGTGTGAAGAAGCATAAGGGAAGAAACACAGAAACGAAGAGGAGACAGAGCCTGAAAGAGAATTCAAAAAACTCAGTCAGAGGGCTATACTTGTCCCGGAAAAAGCATTGAGTAACATAGACCCTGACTTGTATGCTCTACGTTTAAAGATTCCTCATATTAGGATGCGAATGTCTTCTTTATTAGATCAGTGAATAATAATAATAAAAATGTCATTAAAATGTCCTTTCACTCTTGATTTTTTCCAGTGATTGTTCTATAGGAACGTTCTGTGGCCCTTCAGTGACAAAGTTATTCCATCTAATCAGCTGTCTGAATCTGATTTCCTAGTGAATATATTTAGGTTGAGCATCATACGAATTTAGCGCAGTATTGCATCAGTCTCCTTCCTCGATAGTAAAAGTGGACACTCCATCTACCAGTTTTCCCATCTGTTACGGCTGGATACCGTATTTCACAGGAACCCTCAAATCAAATTTTACCTGTTGTTCATAAAGATCCGCTTCATAGAGCAAACAGGGGAGCATAACAGCAATATCATTGCCTTTAGAAACAAGGATATAAGCATAATGCCTATAGTTTTTAGAAGAAGTCAACGACGTCGAGGATATATTAAAGGAATGATTCGACGCACACATCATGCTCTGCCCTTGACGCCCATCAAGTTAACATCACGCAATCAGCAGTTCCTACAGTTATTGGGCTTCAGAATCCTATAATCATGGGCATCTTCAATGTTATCGACACCTCAATGACACCGAGATTCGACGACAAGATCACTAAGAAGAGGAACATGTGTTTTCACCATATAATACATCAGTTCTGGACTCTAACAACGAGTTTAGAATCCCTTGTCAAGTTGAACATTTATATACTTTACATCGTCTCAGGGTGAAGAGAATGCTGTTGTTAAACCTGTACTCATCGAGTGGAGAAGGCTTGTGATTCGACTTTCTGATGCTGAGATCTCAAGACTGTTAAGCTGGATAAGGCTCTGTTTCACCCATTTAGGACCACGGATCTGCATACTCAACCTGCTGTGTTACAGGAATTTACCTGAATAGTGACACCACATCTAAAATGGAGAAGCCGTGATTTGTCTTTTTTGGTGCTCAGACTTAAGATCGAGTAATGCATCTAAAGACGGTTCTCTTTTTGATCATTGTGACATAACTTAAACTAATCATTGTAATTATTTATTTTTCATTAGGAATGCAAGGATTTTTAATGAATAAAAACACTATGTAAAAGCATACCTTAATTCTTTTATTGTTATTATTTATCTTACATTTCCATCACTTTCTCATCTGACTCATTGTTTCTGTATATGTCATTACACTTGTAACAGCAGGTTATGCAAATTTCCTTATTATTTCAATGAAAGTCTTTTTATTTTCATAATTTGTATTCCAGCGTGGCAAACAGTCTTAATACTGTTAATGTATACAGGGCTCAAGTCTTTTAGGATACAAATTTCACCATTACTTAAAGTATTTTCACAGTCACTTAAATTATTGCTCACAATACTTAATTTCAGTGAATATAGGGAGACTAGTTCGAGCTAACTCTCAGCTATGCATTGAATTGTATACAAAATTGACCGTATTTTTTCATTGTATACCCTGTAATGTTATATAAGGATCCTGTCTTAATGTGTTTCGGTGATGTAGATGTCTCAGCACCCGTTTCTTGCCGAAATGTTTCTTGTGGGTGCCGATGGTGTTTATTCCACCCTCCAATAGCGTCAGCATCCTTTGCATGGCAGCAGGCTATTCCTCTTCTTCTTCCTCTTATTGCACAGCCTGAAACATTGCACAATGAAAGTCTTAGAAAACTATCTTGGTCAAGTAAAGGCAACCTGAAAAGAATTACATTTTTTGTTATGATACATGTAAAATGAAGCATATGATACATGTAAAATGAAGCACAAAGATTTGTATAAACATTCGGATATTTAGAGTTATTTCAATGCGCTAGATATAATTAAACTCAAAGCATGTGATATTGTAATCTTGTAAATTTTTTATAAAATTCTATAATATGCATCTTTTGTATCTTTATATGTAATATCAATGAGTCAGTTGTTTTATTTATGAATTTTTCATTGTGAAATGGGAGAACATTCAATACTTAAGTTTGACACTTCTACGCACCTTCTTTGCATGTAAAAAAGACAATTTACATGTCTTAAATTTCCCCGTCTCTGCCATGCCGTTATACTGGAGGTATATGTTCCCAGGTATTTCTGCAATCTCTTGATCGGTTAACGAATTATAGCGCTCTGGCAAGAACACTTGACAATCCTCCAGCGAAGATACGATCCTGGTACCATATCTTGTTTGAACTCTCTTTAAGGACTTTATCTCATAGTTAAGACCTATTTCGAGATCTTGAACTCGACGAGTCGGTAGGAAACTACGCTCTTCAACCATCTTGTTAAGTCTATCAGCTAAACAATCTGTAACAGACATTGTCATGAATTATTATTTTCACTACATTATTCAAGTTGAAGAACGAGTTATACACTTCTTTATATTAGAACTAGGGTGTGCATGTTTTGTAAGTAAGCCTACGAATGTGTAGAGAAACAAAGAATAAGTACAGAAAATCATGTGAATGTTCATTGAAGATGAGCCAGCAGAGAACCAAAGAATGAGTAGAGGAAATCGTGTGCGAATGTATAGTGAAACAAAGAATGAGTGGGGGAAAATCATATGAATGTTTAAGTAAGAAGAATGTGTTGAGAAGATCATGTGAATGTTAATGGAAGCAAAGAATGTGCAGAGAAAGTCGTGTGAATGTTAACAAAGCATGAACCTGCAGGGGAACAAAGAATGAGTAGAGGAAATCATGTGAGTGTATAGTGAAACAAAGAATGAGGGGGAAAGTCGTATGAATGTTTATGCAAGAAGAATGTGGCGAAAATCATGTGAATGTTAATGGAAGCAAAGAATGTGCAGAGAAAGTCATGTGAATGTTAACAGAGCATGAACCTGTAGGGGAACAAAGAATGAGTAGACGAAATCATGTGAGTGTATAGTGAAACAGAGAATGAGGGGAAAATCGTATGAATGTTTATGTAAGAAGAATGTGTGGCGAAAATTATGTGAACTGAAGAAGAGTATGCAGTGAAATCCATGTGAATGTAAAGCACAGATTAGAAAATATGATGCTCTTTGTAACGAATCGTCTTTCATGTACTGTAACGTTTAAATAAAATTAAATGTATTGTAAAAGCCAACAGTGATTTTGTATAGTTATTTAAAACTCACCTTGCATTGTCACGTTTTGATATGTGCTGAATGTGTAGACGGCCTGCAGCTCACGTTGCTTTTAAAGCTCTTTAAAACTTGAATGTAAAGTTAATAAGTACACAACAGTTCTAACATGGGCAGATATCTGTTTATATAGGGATCTAAACCCCCTCCAGGCGATGCCGGCACGTCATCATGGCTGTGATGCTTACACGTCACGTGATTATTGCAGCCAATGACATCATCTCTTGCTGCGCATGCGCAGAGGCTTTCAGCACTTCTATCCCTACTTGTTTCACTTCCTCTCGCTCTCTCTCTCTCCCTCTCTCGCTCTCTCTCTGTCTCACACGGAGTACATCCATAATGTCGTTACACAAAGCTGCATACAGTTAAAGCATCAATCTAAGTCATGTATTCTAGAGTACAGAGGAAAATCAGTGAAGTCATTGAAAGATCGGGATTCGAACTAGGGGCAACTGATTGAAAATTATATACAGCATTAATTGTTCATTGTATGAGCTATCAAACATGCTTTCGTCTACAGCTCTATCTCTGCTAGTTTCTGTGATAATTGAGATTTAAAGTTAAGGATCGAACCCTGGACGTCAGGTACCCTAATATACACCCGCAAGATATTATCTGATGACATAAACGTAATAGGTTTATTTGGTACCTTTGTCTTAATTATTTACTGTTATTAAATTTATAAGTAAACTTCATTGAATCGGTATTCGAACTCAGAACGCCAGAAACAAAATTATTTATAATATTAGCTTGTGTTTAAAAGACCTGTATGCAGTTACAGCATCGATCTAAGTGATATATTCTAGAACACAGTGGAAAATTAAGGAAGTCGCTGAAAGATCGGGATTCGAGCTAGGGACAACTGATTGGAAATTATATAAAGCATTAATTGATCATCATAGAAACTAAAAATCGTGCTTTGGTCCGCACCTTAATCCCTGCTAGTTTCTGAGATAATTGAGATTTTAAAATTAGGGGATCGAACCCGTGACACCTGGTACTCTAATATACATGCACAAGAAACGAGCTAATGGCATAAAAGTAATAAAGCTTATTTACTGTTTTTATTTTAATTAATTTTGGAGTTATTAGAAGATGAATTTGTAATCACTCCTAGGATTCGAACCCATGCATCCAGACCGGTTTCGAGCAAATCGTAAATGGAGCCTTGCATCCCGAGCTATAATTAGTTTTTATTGCATCATTTTGTCTCTTTTCATTCAGGACATGCGCGTGAGTTGGTGTGTGCGTGTGTGGGTTGGTGCTGTTGGGTGTAAGTGAACAGACATATGTGCTTACACGTGTGTGTCCATGTATATGTATGTGTGAGTGTAAGAGCACTGGTGTATGTATGTATACGCATGAGGTGCGTGAATGCGTGTGTGTACTGGTGTATGTATGTATGTGTGTGTACTGTTGTATGTATGTGCATGTGTGTGTATGTGCTGGTGTATGTATGTGCGTGTGTGTATGTGCTTGCGTGTGTGTACTTACATGTGCGTGTGTGTATGTGCTTGCATGCGTGCACCAGTGTATGTTTGCTGATGTGTGTACAAGTGCTCGTGTATATGCGAACGCCTGAATGTGTACAAGTCGTGGAGAAAGAAAGAGATAGATAGAAAGAAAAAGAGACGAGAAGAAGAAAGAAGGTTGTCTAGACATCGGGATATCTATGTATGCACCAGGTTTAATATAAATAATCATATTTGCTAATTGCAATTTTAATACGACCGCCCCCTGCTTCAATATTTTAATAGTTATTATAATGTTTCCCAGGGTAAGATTCGAACTATGGACCTCTGGTTCCTAACAATACAGTTCGTTAAACATTGTAATGTTGTATAAATTAAATTATATTTGTTAAACACGTTTTAATCTGACCGTGCATAGTTTAATATTTATTAAGCATTAGAATTTCGCAGATTCGATCTAGGACCCCTGAACAACCTTTTATTAATTATTGTAATGATATATAAAATTAAATTATATTCGTTAAACACGTTTTAATCTGGCCGCGCAATACTCACATAGTTTAATATTTATTAAGCATTAGAGATTCGCTGGGTAAGATTCGATCTAGAACCCCCTGAACACCCTTTTATTAATTATTGTAATGATATATAAAAATTAAATTATATTTGTTAAATGCATTTTAATCTGACCTTGCATAGTTTAATATTTATTAAGCATTAGAGTTTCGTTGGGTAAGATTCGAACTAGGGTCCCTCTGAACGGTCTTTCATTAATTAGGGTAATAATGTATAAAAAATTAAATTATATTTGATAAATACATTTTTTTAATCTGACCTTGCATAGTTTAATAGTTATTACGCGTTATAGTTTCACTTGGTAAGACTCGAGCTAGAATTCTCTGAACGCCTTTTTTATTAATTAAGGTAATGATATAATATCAATCATTAATTTCTCATTAGCAATAAACTTTTGATTACAGCAAGAATCGAACACCGATCTATGGATATCACTCAGAGGTTTAATGCACGTAATGAAATGTATATTAGGCGCTTTTTCAGTCACTGCCTGAAATGGGCCAAGCAGAATGCTTGTTAACTATGCTCGGATATATTCGTAGGATATCGTAAAACATCGGAGAGAACTCCCTCAGGCAAAATCATGATGGCCGACCTGACGTTGTTACGCAGAGTTGGTAAACAAGTTTCTCTCTCTTTCACACAAACAAGGACAGGACGAGTATAAAGCAACCCTCGAATTCTTTTGTTAACTAGCAGGTGGTCAAACAATGGAAAAGGTCAGGCTTTGTTATGGAGTAGTGGGATGGGAACGCAGCAGGTGTCTTTCTAAACTAGTCTTGCCCGGGACAATAGAAAGGCACACACAATAGAATCTCTTACACAATGGAAAGGGTCAGGCTTTGTTATGGAGTAGTGGGATGGGAACGCCGCAGGTGTCTTTCTAAACTAGACTTGCCCAGGACAATAGAAAGGCACACACAATAGAATCTCTTACACAATGGAAAGGGACCGGCTTTGTTATTGGCTTGTGGAATGAGTATGCCACGTGTTCGACAAACAATGCAAGTGGGGGTGGGTAACTGACCAGGTGCAGAAGTGGCCTGATGTGGAAGGGGTAGGAAAAACATATCGCCTTTGTTACAGAACCATAAATTTATGACCCCTTTGTTCGTTTTGACAGTTGATTGACAGCCTTAATTGCTTAACTGTCAAGCCTCCATTGTACTCAACAAGATTTATGACCCTCAGGTGCAAGTAAAACTACCAAGGAGCTGGGGTGGGGAAGGGGAAGGGGGCGGGGGGCTAATTAGCATATTAATTGACATTCCATGCATAAATTAACTACGCCAGAAACCCCAAAACCCTACTACTCATTGGCGTCTTTGTTTGCATCAACAGTGCTGTGTTTAGGAAGGTTGCACGTACATTGGTTGCTAAATTGTCCCGGACCCTTAGCCTGCTCATTACCAATGAGACGTCCGTAAGATCTAACATGCGCCACAGTAGATTGCAAAACCACAAGGTGGCGAAGAACCTTTGTAGTTGGTGAAAACTGTTTATAACGCGTTAAAATCATTTACAAACTGACCCTCATAAGCTGGAATCAACTTTTGCCAACAGGGAGCAATCCTGCTGTGCATGATGCCTTAGAATTGTAGCGCGAATTCATTGCCTCCTTAGAGTTAAACGACTCGTATGGTCGCAGCGCATCTGCAGCAGTACTTTGTGCTTTCATAATTGGCGGAAGTGCTCTGGCATGTCTTCTATGGAACATAATGATGTTTACTATCCCGGCTGCAGCCTAGAAGGGTAAACAATCTCAAATTTCCAAAACAGTTTACCACGATCTGCTTAGAAATGATACTGCACCCTATTTATTAGGGCGGGGAGAAGCAACCTGGCAATGTCCATGGAGACGCGGAGAAAACAGTAGTCTTATAGGGGAGAGTCGGGTAAGAGTGCGAATCGCTACATTTTTAAGTTGGCTAACATAATCAGCCAACCTACGTTACCCTGCCCTTCTGACACCACGTGAGCTCACTCCGGACATGCGTCTACGTTTAGCAGTAAGAAATGTTTTTTTAGTAATTCGTTATAATATTTTCAGTCAGCTTAGTAGCAACATACAGCAATCACATTGGTTCATATAATTTCCAGTATTGCCACCTATTCAATAATGCAATATACTCGAGATAGGGTTTGTGGTGGGAAGTAAGATTTGAGTTTTTTTTTATGTCGATGGTGGCCAAATCGGCACATTCACAGGTCGGCTAATATTTGGAGTGCGCAGTCTTGGCCGCCCTGTATGTATGTGTAGGATTGTTTGTTTTTATGTGCTGATAACTCTTAGCCCGTGCATAGGTTAAATTGTTAATATTACTGGTATAGTAATGAGCAAGTACACCAGAAAAATCGAGAGAAAGTTAATTTTCACCAATAAAATACTAAATGAGATACCTAATAGAATTGAAAATAGAGAAAGCAAGAGGCAAGTTGCAAAATCGTTTGGCATTGGTGAAACAACTCTTCAAAAATGCCTTAAAAAGGTAAGTATTGGAATTGTAGGTGTAATCCATAAAAAGTATTTTTTTACGCCCCTGCATTTAGTGTTGACGAATTATTCATAAGAAGTCTAGTTGTTCTTTTCAGTGGAATGTCCCTACTTCTCTTGGGAGGTTCAAAAATATTTTCTGATGAAATGGAAGAACAGCTGGCAAGTTATGCAGAGATTTGGATGTGTGGTTTTACGGTTTAACAAGGAAGAACATATGCAAATCTATTATCAGTTTGCTGAAGTTAATGGCTTTAATTGACCAATTTAATAGCGAGAAAAGAATGGCTGAAAAAGATTGGGTCAAGGGTTTTTTGAAAAGACACATACTGTCCTTCAGAAAGGCTCCCCCCCAAAAAAAATTGTAGTTTTTAAGGGCGATCGGCTTTAATAAAATACAAGTTAATAATTTTTAACAACTTAAAATCTGTTTATGAATAAAAGAAATTTCCTCCTCGTGTGGTCTTTAATTGCGATGAATCGGCGCTATCAACGGTGCCTAACAAAACACTAAGTAATTTTACCAGTGGTTAAAAAAGGGTCTGTAAGGTTTCTTCAGAAGAAAGGAGTCAAAATGTTAATATTGTTGCTTGTTTTAGTGCTTCGGGTACTTATTATACCATCAGCCATGATATGTCAGGAAGAGGATGAAACAGGAATTTTACATTGAAGCACCTGCTGGGACATTGCCCCTTATTTCTGTTATATGACTTCTGACATCTTTGTTGATTGGCTGAAGCACTTTGTCCATCATACAAAACCAAGTGAAACAGACCCACTGTTGTTACTTCTAGATATCCCATTACTCAACTAAGTCTTTCGGCTATGAACTTTTGCAGGCAAAATTTTATAACACTGGTTTCTCTGCCACCCCATGCCATTCATAAAATACAACCTCTGGACAAGAAGTGTTTTGGTCCTCCGAAGACTGCATACTCGGTAAAGATGGATAAATGGATGGTAACCAATCCAGGACTTGCTGTGACCCAATCGCACATCAGTGCCATATTTAGAGGCGCGTACAGCAGGGTTTCAACTATTGAGAAAGTGTTTAAACAACTGAAATATTACCGTTCAACCCAGATCTGTTTACTGAGGAAGATTTTGCCGCTTCTTTGGTGACTGAGAAACATACCACTGTTTCTGAAAGTACGCCAAATGACTTTGGAGGAGGAGGAAAAGAAGCAGACGATCCTATCGTCCTTATTGATGACGACTTGATTCGTGTCCCTGTAGGCCTTGATGAAAGCATATCTGAGATTTCTCATTGTAGCAGTGATATTGAAAGCTTGCCAATTTCAAGGAAACACGACAAAAACGTTGAAACACTTAGCAATGAAAGATTTAACAAGTCCATCTCTCAACCAGGTCCATCGTCAAGATTTACTAGTCTTGAAATTGCTGCTAATATGAAGATTAAACTTAAAGAGAAACAAGATACATTTGAAAATAATAGCCGTAAAACATTCAAAGCGATCCAAAACCAGAAAAAGAAAGGTGTTTGTTCAGGTGTTCCTACTAACACTAAAGACACTAAAAAACAAAATAACCTCTCTGCTTCTTGATACTCACCCCTTGCCGAAGTGCAAAGTTGAAAAAGGCAAGTCAGTGCACAAAAGTCTGAAATAGTATCATCGCCATTTAAAATTAAGCTGGAAGAGAGAACAGGAAAAAAAGGAAAGAAAGAAAAGGAACAATAACTTCGAGAAAAGGAAGAAAGGAGAAAAGAAAGAGACAAACAGAAGCTTAAGGGAAAATCTGTGTAATGAAAGCTTGAAATAAAAGACAAGAAGAGGTGAAAATCTATCAAATCAAAACAATACACCAACTGCGACGTGAAGAAACAAAGAAAAGAAGAGGAAACCTTTTGCGCCAGTTGCGGTGAGAGTTTTGAAGGTTGTTGGTTGCAGTTTGGACAGTTTCAGCAGTGGTTGCACGAGGCATGTTCTGATTGTGCAGGCTCAGGATCTTATATTTGTGACCATTGTTAAATATTAAAGGTTGCACAGTCTTAACCGCCACCCGACTGGGCGGCTAAGACTGCGTAAATGTAAACTTTTTAAAATTTGTTAAAATAAACAGTTTTTAGTTAAATTTAAGTTTTCATAAACATTATAACGATAGACTATTAGATAGGTACACATTGCCTCATTTTTCACTTGTTTTGGTATAAAATTGGTTTCTTCACAGCAACAAATGTATTAAATGCGCATTCTTTCCCGACTCTCTCCTATCCTTTATAGCTTAGGAGAGAGAGAGAGAGAGAGAGAGAGAGAGAGAGAGAGAGAGAGAGAGAGAGAGAGCGAGCGAGCGAGCTTATGCTTCACTACCTTTGAGGCAGTATTTTAATACCTGAATAATTTCAATTGTTATTTATAATAGGTAAATTCAATATGTATGTAATAATTATTTAAATTGTATGTAACAGTCATTGCAAATGCTTATTTTTATTGTAAACATATTTTATTAATGTTATGTGAATACTTTACATACTCTAATAATGCAAGAACTGTGAGAATAATAATAATTTTGGCAATAATGTGTTTAGAATTTGAAAATGTACTGGTCATGATTAAAGCGACGATGACGTAAATTCTGTAACAGTTTTAAAATTAGCCAATCAACAGTAAAGAAACGTTTTAAGTTAAATGCAGAAATTCTATTGGACTAGAATTAGCCAATCAGAGACTTGCAATACCGAAGGTTAAGGTTTTGACCGTTGAGGTTAGTTCAGTTCCTGGCAAGACGTGGTAGTGTGTAGATGGAAAAATGTGTTCTCTACGGGCGTTTAGTAAAAACAGATATACGCGCTAAGTGAATATAAGTTTCTCACAGTTCTTTTTAAAGTGTAGTGGTTTATAAATATGTGCAAGAAGTTAAAATAAAAAGTGAAAATTTAAAAGTTTAATTCTGTGATGTCTACAATAATTGTCATTACCACACATTGCATACGAATCCTGACTAAATTAAGACTGACGCAGCTGAGGCAGATTTCAAACTATAATATTACATAGGCGTTAAATTCAAACCAACGCTCAAAGCAACTATTAATACATAACAACTCTTCAAGTTTGCGTAAACATTTTACGCAACATTACGTAATAGCAGCTAATCATCTTCAAGTTAGCGCACATACATGGGGCTAACTCAACAAGCAGCTAAAAATAATACGTGAGCCAACTCCGTAACCAGCATCATTCAACTTCAAATACTGGCGTCCCCAAACGAGGAACCAACCAACTTCTACAAATTGACTCCCATACGTGAGGCAAACTCCTCCAAACAACTACCAGCTGCATATAAACTTCTTCACCTTCCTCTCAAACTTCAAACAAACATTCAGCATGCATGCGAATTCGGAACGTACTCTTTACAGCAATACATATGCATATATATGATATTTCAACGCTCTCCATTTGGTCAATGACATTTAGGGAAACCTCGTTCCACCAAGGGATCGTTGAACCTGTCCATTGACTCCGGTGGCAGGGTGATAATGAGTATGGCGATGGACCTAGATGATCTGCAGCTTTGTACTGTGAGTCTTGGGAATATTTCACATGAGCTAGCCAGAGGTGAGGGCTTGGACGGGACCGACTTAAAATCGCTACTCCAGAGGCGGGAATCGTGCCACAATTACTGCTAAGTTAACTCTCCTGTCATCCTCTTGTTTGCAGTACAAAATAGAACAAAAACTGAGAACTCTAAAGGCTGGTTCACAACCAACGAGAACGAGAAAGTTGAAATACACGTATTCAAATGGGAGCGTTCACAATCAACGGGAAGCCCTACCGGGGCCCGGGAACGGGAAAGAAAACTTGCCCAAGTTTTAACGTTCTTGTTCCCGTTCCCGAGCACGGCATATTAGATCCATATTGTGCATATTCCATTCTTCACTATAGAGGTTATTCTAGGGGCCGTGACATGAAACAGCCGCTAGTGCTGTCTGTAGTCGCAAGCTTGAAACATGAAACTGCAAGAAATGAGTAAATGTGCTGCCTAACCTCAGATTCTGACACCCGCATATCCATTGAGTGTTGTTCCTCTGGTGAAAGGGTCATCTTTAGTTTGTTTGTATGCAACTCAAAACTGAATATTGCCTACAAAAACAATGGCAAAAGCTACAAAGAGCAGCAAAAACCGGTGGAAATTAACAAATTACAATAAACAACTTTAATCTATGCCATTAAATAAAGGAATGAAAGCTTGGTACAACTAGAAGGATCGGAAAGTAATGGATATGCATTTAGATAATGTTTACTCTATCTAATTTTGACGTTGGCTAACCTATTATGTTGGCTGAATTGGAAGTAGGTGAAAAAATGCCATTGAGCAGCTAAAAGCAAATGAAATCCCAATGCACAAAATTGACTTTCACTTTCTGATCGACATGACCATCGATATGCATTCTCTTTCTCGTTACCGGGCTGTTGTGAACCAATATTTTGTATGCTGCCTTGCTTCCCGTTCTCGTTTCCGTTTTGATTGCCGTTCTCGGGCGGTTGTGAACCATCCTTAACTTTTTAATAGCAAAAGGAGCATTTTAAAACGCATGGATTGGAGACAACCGTATCGCACCGCGTGCTTTGGTCGGAAGATTTCCACGCGCTAATCAGCGCTTAAAATGCTTGGAGGTTGTCTTTGGCTATATGACGTTATCTTATATACTGTAAGGCCCATTCACAAGGAAGATGCAACGCTAACATCATGCAACATCAGTGGTGCCTCGTGAGTATACGTTTTGGGTGTTCTTAAAATGTTAGATTCAGACAGCCCTGAAAATGTGAAGTAGCATCTACTGCATAATGGTTATGATTATGAACAAACTGACACAGCTGCAGCAGCTCCCAATAATAATAATAATAATAATAATAATAATAATAATACATTTCTGACAAAAGAAAGGGTTGTTTTGTGAATTTTTATGGTTCTGTCCTACATAATTAAGTCAGTTTACAGCAACAACGAAGTAATGTGTAAGCTTTCGCGGTACCCCTTTCGCTACCCTCCATTTGCATTCTTTTGTCAGCCAAACATTAATATTACTAATTTATTAGCACTCATCAAGTCTCATTTTTTGAGGCAGGGAGATGGTATAATTTCTTCTTGTAAATCGCCCTATCTCTCCACATAGTCCACACAAAAGTTAATATAAATACTCGTTACACTGCGCTGTAGGTAACGTTAAATAGGGAAAACTATGCCGCATCATGGCTGACACTATTTATGAAGAAAATCCATGCATATGTTTTTCAATCGCGCAAATGTATGGGTGAAGCTTTTAGTACCATAACTCGCCCAGAAATCCTATCCGTATTAACTATAACATATACCCGCATCAGATCTAAATTTCTCTGTACAACGAGTGAATTGGTATAAACTGTTCAGTATGCTACCATCTAGCGAGATTTATGACAAACTGAAAAGCGAACGGGTGTTCCGAACTTGCCGCCCTTGCATTCTCGCATGAATGGAACTTCTGTAGTAGGGTGCTACCACGGACTGGCATCGACGTAAACTTGTTGCTGAGAGATAGGCAAGGGCCAGTGCACGTCTTCAAGTGTGCACGGCAATGTGTATTTCGACCATAAAGTAATTAGTAATGCCGATGTGCGTGTCGAAAAGCTTCTAAAATCGTGCACAAGTCAAGTTGTGCTCGTGACTCTGTTGCCATATCTCATCGAGTTTAGAGGAGAAGCGCCGTTGATTTAAACACCGTAGATTTTATATTACCGTATCTGTGTTACGTGTAACAACATTCTAATAAAAATACCAAGAAATCCACAAGGTGTAAAAAATTAGAGTGGTGATGTGTTCCTGTACTGTTAACACAGCAGCCGCTACTGCGTAACATAAATACAGGCGTGAGGTAAGATCATTCACAATGCAGCTGCCAGGGTAACACAAGAACTTGGCAGGAGTTTCTAGATCCGTAAATTGATACAGCAGGTTTCAAATTGACTAACATAACCATTAATATCCAATATTAAAATTCATTCCGTCTTTATTAAATAAATAGGAGATAAAACGTGCTGTACTAAGTTAACAGCAGGGCAGCGTCTGACTTAAACGTTTAAAATGGCGTGGCACTGCCAAATGGAAGAGCAGATGAGCGTAAAATCTCGCATCCCGATCGTGTGCTGTTCAGAAGCTGCAGTGCATGTAGATTGAAATCCCGAATTCTTCCTGTATGCACGCAACGCAAGCTAAAGTTTGGAGCTAGCAATATCTTTGGTTGCGTGACTCTTATGTGAATGGTTGCAAAGGCCTACGCTTATGTTGCGTGTGCATTTCCTTTTCTTTCTTTTCTGAATGGGGCCGAAGCGTTAAGGTGAATTAACACGTTTACCTTATCTTTCGGATGCTGTTGTTGAAACCTCTAATTGTCTCCTGCGCTAGAATACGAGCAAAAGTAGTGGTACCTACCATACGAGAGAGACAAAAAGTTATTTGAGGAAAAATGTGCAGTTGATTGAAGCATGCAGTTTGTGTCAGTTCTTTTTTATTATTTTCTTTTTCATGGCATTAACATTTTCGAAATATTTAATGCTACAGGTTTCAAATGTAAGGACATTGTCTGATGGACGATACTTGAAAGTTTGTGATTCTTTCTTTATAAGAGGTCGTTAATGTGACTTCTAAATTTATTCCTTCGTGCTTCCGATAAATATTGAAACTTGTTTCCACGTATTGTATGTAGCTAAGCGTTTATTACATAATTTGTAGACAAAATCAATCATGAATAACGCAACTTGGATAGAAGAATCTTCCGGCCAAGGTATACTGTTGAGTTGTGTGGTATGGTTGCCTCCATCGTATTTGTTGAGGCAACATTTACGCGTCAGATAATGTAGTAGCAAGCTAAATCACTCCAAATAATTGATTTGGGATACCTAACCGATTCGTCGACAAAAATGTTATTGAGCATGGATATTTATCATAATCATATGTTAAAGAATAGCCGAAGCAGTATAAAGTGTGGGGAAGCGTTTATGGTTCCATTTAACTTACACTAGTTGACATCCCAGGACTGTCGCTGTCATTGTAGATGGTATGCTGCAAGGAGCACAATAGTTTGGCAGTAATAAGCACGAGAAATTAATTTAAAACTACATAAAACGTGTACTAGAATATTGATGAACATTAAAATCACAATACAATTAGTCCATGGTTTTACTTTCGGTAGTGTATTTATATTTCGCAGTTCACAAAATCGATTTACTGTCTGTTCGGTGAGGTTTTAGCTAGTGGAATTGGGTGGCTTATCTCTCAAGATTTAGCTTTAGCTGATGGGAGGGGTACGCAGTATGCTGAACTCCTGCTGCGCGAGACGCGTACAGTGGAAAACAGCCAACAGTCTTATACCGCGCGTCTTTACCCGTCACTTGCCTCATACTAAGTAAACACTATCTCCTTGCAATAGCTAAGCCCCTACTGTTTGGAAGGGCTTCCTCATCCACTAGCTAAAATGTCGCTGAACGTATAGTAGATTGCCTCTGTGGTCTGGTGGTAGCATGCTAACCTCCAAATCCAGAGTCCGACTGGAGGATGGGAATATTTCTTTAGCCAGGATCATTCCCCGTCCTACCTAGAGTCTGGAAATATGAGTGAGAGTGTAAATGTGTGTGTGTGTGTGTGTGTGTGTGTGTGTGTGTGTGTGTGTGTGTGTGTGTGTGTGTGTGTGGTGTGAATTTAATGTTTAGAAAGAAAATCCAATGTAAAAACCAAAACCAAAGATTGGCACAATAGCAAACCAGTGATTATTATTGCCGATGGGTAATTGTTGCAAAGGCAAAACCGCCCCCGATACAGCTTTAAATGTTAAAAGCGGCATATAAATGGGGGTTGGAAATCGAATTCTCTGTTTCATAGAACTAATCTAATTAACTATAAAGGCGTTCTGTTAGATACTAGGGCAGTCCCAGAAGGACTCGACCTGATGTATAGATAGCGGTTGTTTCAAACAAATGATTATGGTGGAAAGTACCAACCTTATAAAGCTTAAGTTTGAAGTTTCACAATGCTCCGATGTTTAGTAATTGTTTGGTAGCCATCAATAGTGAACTCTCTCAGCGATTTTGTAAACATGGATAAAACTGCTCATCGTTATGTGATACAATACTTTCATTTGAAAGGTCTTAGTCCAACTAATATTAAAGCTGAGCTAGATTCTACTTTGGGGGAGTCTGCTCCTTCGTTTACAACAGTAAAATATTGGGTGGCAGAGTTTAAGCGAGGCCGTACGAACTGCCAAGACGAACATCGCAGTGGTCGACCAAATGAGGTGACCACACCAGAAATTGTGAAGAAAATCCACAAAATGGTATTGGATGACCTCGACTGAAAGTGCACGAGCTAGCAGACATCGTAGACATTTCAAAAAGTGCTGTACATTGCATATTGACTGAAAATTTGGACACGAGAAAGCTGTGCACAAGATGGGTGCCGCGTTCACTCACAATGGAACAAAAGCAGCGTCGTGAGGATGTTTCAGTCCAGTGTTTGGCAATGTTTCGCTGCAATAAAGCCGAATTTTTGCGTCGATTCATAACCATGGAGGAACATGGGTCCATCACTTCACGCCTGAGACGAAGGAACAGTCAAAAAAGTGGATTGAAAGCGGAGAATCAGCTCCAAAAGAGGTGAGACAGTTCCATGCAGGCAAGGTCATGGCATCAGTTTTTTTGGGATGTGCCTGGGATAATTTTCATTGATTATCTTCAAAAAGGAAAAGCTATCAATGGTGAGTATTATGCAAACTTATTGCAGCAACAACGGCCGCATTTGGCGAAAAATAAAGTTTTGTTTCATCAAGACGATGCACTAGTTCACACATCCAGTATCGCCATGGCGAAAATCAATGAGTTAAACTTCGAATTGCTTCCTCATGCACCCTATTTGCCAGACTTAGCCCCCTCTGACTATTTTCGGCTTCCAAAGTTGAAGAAATGGCTCGGTGGTAAAAGATTTGCCAACAGTGAGGAGGTGGAGTCTGCAGTTGATGGCTATTTTGCAGAACTCGATGTTCTCACTGTAAGCAGGGTATCGAAGCTATGGAACATCGTTGCGAAAAGTGTATCGAGCTGAAAGGAGACTATGTAGAGAAATAAAGATGTTTTTCCCAAAATTTTTGCGTTTTCTCTGTTAGGTAGGGTACTTCTGAGACAGGCCTGGCATATCCTAAAAATTGTATTACTGGTGTTAGTTTCCGTGATACTGCCTATAGCGTTCCACCAGGTAACCGTTGATGCGGGTTAATCTGGCTAAATGATTTTGTGGTGATTTCGCACGTGCAGCGACTTAAACGTTTGGTAAAGTTAACGAATCCGTTAATTAACGACATATTAGCAGTTTTCTAAGTCAGCCGGGAGTAAAATTTTTTTCCGTAGCTTAGACATTTGAATATAACCCGCCCTCCCCACTAAACAGGAGTAAAGTCCTGACGCTAACACGTTGTCCCAGTCTGTAGGAGAGCATGTCAGGCGTCGGGGAGAATTAATTCATTAAATACAGCACATGTATTCAGTGCCAGGCTCGTTGCGACAAGTAGTTGATCTGCGAGTCGAGTATCACTTCGGACATGGCTGGAATTTAATGTCTCGTGTTTGCTTGGTGCCAGTAAAGGCCATATTGCATTCACACGACTTTCTCTACTCAGTCTTTTACAAACTATTTTTACAGAAGTTTATTCTTCTATCTCCTCCTTGTTAAGCGAGTGTGGGTGTACGAAGGATACAGTAGGATAAAACAATAGTCAGTTTTTAATTTGTCTACCACGTTCATAGTAGGTAGAGAAGGTATTGCATTCCACCCAAAAATTCGATACCGAGATTTCATCTGAAATGCTTGTTTGAGGCACCTTTCATTTACACCCCCCAAAAAAAAGCATTTATAGGAAAAGGTCAGCGCGCGCGTGCGCGGTTTTGTGTTGTTTTTTAAATTATTATTATTATTATTATTATTATTATTATTATTATTATTATTATTATTATTTATGGACGCTCTCTAGCTACTGTGGTCCTTAGCGTCCCATTCTATACTGGTCGTGAAAGACCGGAAATTCTACTCAGAGATCTCTTTATCAGGCTTGAGGTTCTTTTACGTGCAGCAAATCTACGACACGGGACCACCGGCTTTACTTCCCTTCCGAAGGAAGCCATGCTAAGGATTTTTACGCCCGAAAATATCCATCGCCCTCCGCCGGGTTTGAACCCGCGATCTCGGGAACTAGAGGCTAGCATGGTAACCACTACACCACGGAAGACATTTGTGTGTATGTGAACAGCATAACTCAAAATCGAAAAGTTGGTTAAATACGAAACTTGGCATTTAAGTTCAGGATCTTCCAAAGGTGCGACGCGAAGATTTTGAACAAAATTCCTCCTCCCTAAACCATCCTTTACATGTAACATTTTTTGTTCTTTTTTATATTGTCAAAAATAGTTCTAACAATTTTGATTACAATACCATAAGATATTTTCATCACAATTAAAATATGATATATCGTGAATTTTGTGTGAATAGCCTGTGAAGTCCTTTTCATTATCGCTGTTCTCTTTGTGTCTATAATAAAATGTATAATGTAGCAATTTCTGCAATGGTTTATCTCCATTATAATGAAGCAGAAAGGAATATAAACTTTCTTAAGAATAATTTGTATACCCAAATAAACGATAGAGGCTGGAGAAAGTCATGTGCATGCATCATCTGTTCACACACACACACACACACACACACACACACACACACACACACACACACCCGTGCGTGTATCTTTTTCTAAAAATTGTTTTGGGGGATTCCGGGTGCCTCAAAACGTGTATTTACAGTGAATTCTTGGTATGTAATTTTTGGGTTGGATCCAATACTCCTACTTATTATAGGTAAGTAGTAGAGAAACCAAAGGTATAATAAATATATACGTAGATTGATATTTTAGGAAACTCCCAAAAGTCGTTCATTTATAGCAGAATCCCCAACCAAATAACTTGAAACAAATCGAGCATGCTGAGGCAAGTTCATTTCAAAACAGTTAAATGTTTTTTATTTATTTCCAAATTAGCCTTTCACATCCTCACCTGACGCAGTTGTCTATTAACGAACAAGCAGTTTGCAATAAAAGCATTACAGTCGAGTAGATTTTTTTAAATTTCGTTTCATTATATCTAACTCAAAATGGATATATTCGAATTGATAATAAATGCAGTGGGATTATAGTAGGCGTGTATTAAGTTTTTCTTCAAACATATTTAAAACTGCCCTTCATAATTACTTTTCCCGATAATGTGCAATTATCTGCATAGTTATAAAAATATGTTAGAGGTTCTGTTTTTAATTTATAATCTAAATCTGTATATTAGATATGCATACTTGCCGACTTTTATAGTGTGCCCGTAAAATGTACGGGAGCGGAGACCTTTTTACGGGTTTACGGCAAAGGATGTACCTTTTACAGCGTTGTGGTATGATCCAAAGTATTGCAGATTTTCACCACGGACATGATAAAGCATTAAATTCTATTGAGTTGTATTGTAACTTTAAAGATTACAGACTGAATGGTATACAATGCTATGACAGGCCAGAGCTTATCTATGTGTCTATCCTTCATCACAATGGTAGTCCCTCTTCACTGGGTTGCAACAAAATGCATAGCGTATGGATTTAAAATCTGATTGCCCCACTAGTAACCAGCAGTAAATGGGCACCAACATTTATTTAGTAATGGATGACGTGAACTGTAAAGTCAACTCCCTCCCTTATTCGCATTTTATGGCTGTGGGATGTAAGTTTCCCGTTTTTGTTTATAGTTGATGTTATGAAGTGTAAAATATGGACTAGAAATCGTTACTTGCTATTTTTTTATCGAATCTACCTACATTTGTGAGGTTTTACCTTTAAGACATATGATAAGATGTTAGATGTTTTGTAAATCTGTGAGACTCCACACGTTTTTGTTACCTTTAATGGTAGCTTTAGTATTGTTTTAACTTGTGGATTTCTAAAAGGGACCACAGAACACGTGGCATTTTAGGGCGCATGGCGATGGATCTGAGATGTTTTTTAAAAAGTCTCAGTTCATGGTAATGACTTTAAAATAAGAGGCATAATTATTTCCGTTAAATTGAAAACGATTAAAAATGCGTGCGAAGGTTTTCACGGCGGAGTTGATCGATAAAATATTAAAATCTTCCGGGCTGGAAGGCCGTGGTCTAGTAAAAAAATTATTTACACCCTAAATGTGTAAATAATTTTACCCTTAGACCACGGCCTTCCAGCCCGGAAGATTCTAATATTTTATCGATTAAACAGTACGTTTAGCCCCCTTTTAACTTAGGTAGAATAAAATATAAAGACCTGAAAAGGTATCGAGCCCCGGTCTTCTGAGCGCAAACCATTTCACCACGAAGGTGGTAACTTAGAAGTGAGTCTATAAATGTTTTAATTCCGTTTGGACTACTGCACAGATTGCATCATGGTCGCGTTCCGCTTCTAATGAGAATAAGAAAATCTAGTGTGTACTTTCACATGACTTTCTCTACCCTCTGTTGTTTATTAGTGGGTATAGGAATTTTTCTTATGAAAGTTTATTTCTCTATGTATAGCATTTTAATCGAGATACATCTTTGCAGAAATAGCTACATTTCACATCTCGTTATAAATACAAAGCGAATAGCTATGGTTTAATGTTTAAGAACTGGATATGCTAGCCTTAAAATTCCATACTGTTCCCATGCAATCGCGAGAAACAACTGAAAATCGACGGGACTTAAAGAATGACAAAGTATTGAACAAATCGAACCATTAATAACGGATATCTCGGAAATGGCTGATGCCACATAACAATTTATTTCAAATAAATTATGTTTTTTAAAGAGATCTATATTTTTTGTGTAATACGTTTTCGTATATCGCTTAACGTTTACCAGTTATACAAAATTACTTCTGAACGAAGGGAACTTCACAGGCTATTCCCAGAAAATTCAAGATAAACATTTTATTTGTGTGTAAATATCTTTAATATAAGGTATTTTATTCAAAATCGTTAGAGCTATTTTTTAGAAAATAAAAAATCTAAAAATGTTCCATGTAAAAGGTAGTCTGGTGTGGGGATTTTCTTGAAAATCTTTGTGACGCACCTTTGGGAAGTACTGAACGTAAATACCAAGTTTGGTATTTATCCGACTTTTCGTTTTAGAGTTGTGCTGTTATCTCTCTCTCTCACCCACCCACGCGCACACACTCGGACCTTTTGCTAAAATATTTTTTTTTATTCAAGGGCTTCAAAACATATATTTCCGATGAAATCTCGTTATCGAATTTTTTGGTGGAATGTAATACCTTCTCTACGTACTATGTAGAGAAAGTAATAAATTAATGCCTCCTGCCGTGTTGTAGTTAATTACATATATGTACATTTGATTGCAGTACTACTTTTAGTTAGCGAAGCTAGACTTTAGTTCAGTTCGAAAACCTTCGGCTGGAGCCTTCATTCCAAACGTACGCTTATGAATTGATAAAAAATAGCAGATCTTTTGTGGTAGCTTTATCTCAAGCTCTGTAAGTGTGTACCAACTTCAACTAAATTTGAAGTAGATATATTTTGCTTAAACTCTTGCGTATAACACAATGCAACAAATTGCAAGGTCACAAAAACTTTCTTCGAAAATGTAGGCGTTCTTTATGTATTTCGACCTCCTGAATTCGAAAATTGTACTCTAAACATCGTATCACCCACAATTTTTGCACAAATCGCATATTTTGCTATAATGATGACACACGAAAACACCGAATGGAGCTCAGAAGCGGCGCATCGCTTTCAAGTGTTCAACACTTGCGCCCCTAGCGGCACACAGCGAACTGTCACATTGCAAATGGTGCTGCCTGTACGTGGCAGTGTTTGTGCAAGGAAGTACGTGTTAGTGTACAATCTCTACCCGAGGCTTGTAAACTCTCCTAACTGTTTTTGTTATATTTGTACTGAAGTTGTAAAAAAGACCGAAGAAATATTACTGCCTTCGTGAGAAAGGTCTAACATGCCTATTTCGGAGTGAAACTAGGCGACATCAATAAAGCATGGGCTTCACAGGTTGTGTGTGTAGATGATTTACGACGGTGGGCGGCAGGAAAGAAGTCATTGCGATTTGGCATCACTATGGTCTGGCGGGAGCAACAGAATCATACCGACTGCTACTTCTGCTCTTGTAAGGTTACAGGTTTCAACAAGAAAGACAAGCAGAGTATTGAGTATACGAACAACATTCCCTCAGCGATTCGTCCTGTTCCACATGGTCCAGATATCATTCCACAGCCTCTGCAGACATATACGGACGAAAGTGATGACACAGATACCGTGCAGGAGACGGATGATACTGAGTTTGAAGTAGACACAGACGAGGGCCCTCTTCTGTTCACTCAGGCAGATCTAAATGATCTAGTCTGTGATCTGGGACTGACAAACAATAAAGCAGAGCTCCTAGGGTCAAGACATGTGTTCGCAGCTGGTACGCCCGTTACATTTTACAGAACATATTCACACAATATTTTGCTCAAAACGACGTGTTAGTGTACTGCAGTGATGTACAAGGTGTGATGGGTCAGTTCAACATTCCGTCTGCGCCAGGTGACTGGAGACTGTTTATTGACTGATCTAAAAGAAGCCTGAAGGCAGTTCTGCGACACAATGGTAACATGTATGCCTCAATACCTTTCGGCCATTCTGTGCACCTGAAGGAAACATATGACAACATTAAGGCGCTTCTTACTACCATTCATTATGAGGATCACAGTTGGATGATGTGTGGTGATTAAACGTGTTGGGTATGGTTCTAGGACAACAATCAGGATATACCAAGTTCCCCTGTTTCATCTGTGAATGGATCAGTCGGGCTCGTGACAAACATTGGGAACAAAACAGTGGCTCCGAAGGTTGGAATTCGTTCCAGGGGACAAAAATATCAAGTATGATCCTCTAGTGAAAAGAGACAGAATTCTCGTGTCACCTCTGTACATCAAACTCTGTTTAATGAAGCAGTTTGTCAAGGCAGTACCTAAGTGTGGCATCTACGAGTATTTCAAATATCTATGTTACACGTTCCCAAACCTGTCAGATGCTAAGTTGAAAGAGGGCGTGTTCACTGGTCCCAATATTCAGAAACTAATGCTAGATGAAGATTTCCTTCATTCAATGAATGCCGTGGGGCGAGAAGCTTGGACTGCCTTTAATTGTGTAGTTCAAAACTTCTTGGGAAACAATTGTAGTCCAGAGGATATCGACATAGTTGAGAACATGCTGACGAAATTCAAAATGCTGGAATGCTCAATGAGTTTGTAGTTACATTTTTTAAATTCGCACCTTGACTTTTATCCTCCAAACCTGGATACCATAAGTGAAGAAACGGGTGAGAGATTCCACCAGGATATCAAAGACATGGAACGACGATACCAGGGAACTTGGGATGTTTGGATGATGGACGACTACTGCTGGATGCTTCACCGTAAGCATACGGGTATTCCGCATGAGAGGAAAAGCTGGGACCACGCCATGACAACTAAGAAAGCACGGGATGAATGATGTTAGTGCATATTTTGTACCACATTCTCTGTATGCATCTGTTCACTGTGTGTAAACTTGTATTCTACTTCTGCGTGATTCGTGTGCCATATATATATATCACATAAAAGTACACTATTTTATATATGATATAATTATTGCAAAATATGCGATTTATGCATAAACTGTGGGTGATACGATGTTTTAGTATAATTTTCGAATTCAAGAGGTCGAAATACATAAAGAAAACCTGCATTTTCGAAAAAAAGTTTTTTCACTATTTCATTGTGTTATTTCAATTTCGTAAGTGCAGAGGTTCTCCTAAAATGGCAAATTTGTATGTGCGTTCTGTAAGTAAACCACCTTTTATTTTGTATTAATTTCAACCAAATTTGAATTGTGTCAGCAATTTTTCTTCAAATTCTTAGCCAGCTGATCCATTCCAGTCCACGTGTTTATAGAATTCTTAAGCAAACCAAGTTGTAGAATGTTAGTGCTTACAGGAGTGTTTGTGGTTATTTGCATATTAACTTCCAGAGGTTTCTTTTATGGGCTGTGTAGTGACTTTGCTCTGCTGCCTCATTCACACCAAAAAACTCAGTAGGTACTATATTACCCCATCTATAGATCCATCAGCAAATACACTACCTTCAATTCACTGCAGAGATGCCGGACTTATTTGCCGTACCTATTGTCCAACCGCAGCTTTAGGTTCATGCAGACAGCGTGTCCAGCTGGAATGGAGGTAGGCCTGCCTTCCATTATGCAGCAACAGGGCCTCGAGATTAAATTTTGATTAGCCCGTGAATAGTCGCCATTCTTATGAGTCATGTTTGATTTGCACTGCTTTTATCAGACCACCCACCTTGCAACAAAACATGAGATCGTCTACCGATCGAGATGGCTCTGCGGTAACGTGTGGGGAAATCCCGGGTTCATTTCCCGACGACCGCCTAATTTGACCTTGGGTTTTTTGTGCTTTTCTCTGGTCGGGAATGCTGGGGTAGTTTCTCATCTATCACGATTTCCTTTCTATAATTTCCCTTTCATTTCCTTCTCATATTTCAGGTGTCCTTTTAGGTTTCGTGGTGTATAGCGGTGCCGGAAAATGGCGTGGATGCTTGCTCAAAGGAAACAGAATTCCCTGTGGACACGGCGCTTGGTGAGTAGGTCGTTAATCTCCCTTTCTTGCAGGTTTCAGTAGTGGGACGGGTCTTCGAGACAGCAACTGCTAGAAACTTCCGCGCGTCTCTGTGGCGTGTAGTCTCCTGTGGTTCCTTCATTTCATCCCTTCCTTTTAGGGCGGTGGTAGGCGCAATAGATCTCCCGCAGGTTGCAGTGCACGAGGTGCGCTATACAGCAGAAACTGCCCATGTTTGAGTACAAAATTTCACGCGAACGTTTTCAGTAAGAAGATTCTTTTGCTGAAGCTTTGATGCAACTAATCTTCTTCAGTTTTTGAGAAATGCAAATGGCAACACCTTCGTCTTCTTCTGAAACAATTGTAAATTCTTTCAGAGATTCGGGAACTGGAAGTTCTTCACTCAATGGAACTGGTTTCAAGGAAGAAGATCTACCTTCGCACTTGATTGCCTTTTTCATAGCATACTTTCAAAAACTGGCGCATAAATGCGAATTATGTGCAGAATTATTTGACACTTCCCCAGCCTTTCACTAATTTATAAAGGGTTGTAGCATATTTAGTGCAACATACGTGAAGGGCCGAGGCTTAATCTAGTTCGCAATTTTACATTCAAAACATAAATGTTAAATATTTTTAACCATAGGAGTAACGGTGTAAGGCGTGCAAGCATCACTTCCCCACAAGCAAACAAAAGTAGTTTGAACTACTTACACATGTTTGAGGCTTCTATTGTGTTGGAACCAACGCAGAAATGGAGGAGAGGGTAATCTGGGAAGAGATGGAAATGAATTGCCCACTCCAGAAAACATCGTCCTGTACTAAACAGTTAACGTTGCTGTATGAAACTAGGACAATCAATATGAGTAATTTGTAGAATGCATTGGTGGTGGTGGTGATGTGTGTGTGTGTACGTGTACGAGAGAGCTGATTCATATGATGCAGTTTTTGTTGCCAGAACACTGAAATATAGCATTGCTAAATTCTTAGTACAGGGTTGGTCAGATAAAATCGGCTCCATCTCATTTTATATGATTTGGAAAGAAATTATGTTGGCTATCCTTTCTTCCTCGTGTTTTGTTTCATGGTGATGGTTGTTGTTGCTTCCTACAAATGATTCACAATGATTCATAAACTGTTGTGTTTGTTGTTGTAAAGAGTTGTTTTGTGCAGTAAATAAGCATGACTTATTCAATAGCAGAGCGAGTATTCATCGTAGAGGCGTGCATACAGACCAGCTCTATCAAGGAATCGCGACAATTATTCGAAGGCTTCGTCCAGTACCACTGAAAAGCAGCATTCAAGATTTGGTACAAGAATGGCGTACGACTGAATCCATTACGAATGCAACAGGAACAGAACGCCTTCTGTCCGGACACTTCAGTTTACGGCGAGAATTAATGAAATGATGACTAGGAGTCCTCGAAATTCTGCCACGAGATTGGCTCAACAGGTTCATGCGAGTAGGAGAACTTGCGGACGTGTATTAAAGTCTTTGAAATTTCCGAGTGACAGCTGCACAACAATTGAAGGAGCCCGATAGGGATAAACGCGTAAATGCCTGCCACTGGTTGTTGAACATGGTTCCAGATGGTCATATGGACCCGCTAGTGTTTTTCATGAGTGGTGATGCTTAGTTTCATCTATCGGGATATGTAAACTCCTAAAACAGCAGGTATTGGACGACACACAATCCTAACCTATTGGTCGAATAACCTCTACACCAAAACATCGGTGTGTGGTGCGCTATGACTGCGAAACGCATTATGGGTCCAATATTCTTCAATACCACACTCAACACAGATGTTTACTGGACCTTTTTGGATGAAATTTATCCCCCAATTAACAGAAGAGCGTAATTACGGCTTCTTTCAACAAGATGGGACAACATGTTACACATCTGAGAGAGGACTGTGAGGAAAGGCTTGTGTCTACTGCGGTCACCAGATTTCTCGACATGTGACTTTTATTTAAGGGGGTACTCAAAGGGAAAAATATACGAGGAGAATCCGCATTCCATTGATGAACTGAAGGATAACGTCAGGAATTGCTTCCGCACTATCACGTATGAGGAAATTGACACGTGTTTTTATGAACCTGTTAAAGCGTGCACAAAAGTGTTTAGATGCAGGTGAAGGACAGTTCCAATATTTATTATATATGCAAATAGAGGACACATTCATTAATTTTATTCCATGTGAAGTTGTTTCAAATGTAATAACATGGGCTGGTTTTATCTATCCAACTCTGTATTTATAAATAAAGTACTGAATATTTGTTAAACAAGAATTAATCATCAAAATTACTGTAGATGTGATAATGTAATTTAGAGGCAAATTGTATGTTGTCCAGTGAGTGAAGCTTGATTTCCGTTGTATGTAATCGCTTGAAATAGAAACATATTAATGATAAACGAAGCAACAGAAAACCACTAAATCAATTTCTCTCCATTCAGTGTACTTCTTTGACTATAGCATACCCCTTGGCTTTCTGTATGGAAAAGTGATATATAACAGATCTTTCAAATTGTTCTAAATTGAAAGTGGAACTTGCCGAACAACTATCGCCGCTGTAATTTGTTACTTTTAATTAGATGGAAATTAAACACTCAGCAGAATCAATTCATCATGGCTGTTGAATCATCCTGTCATAACATTTTTATAACCTGAATTTCAGTGATTTAAACAGCTGCTTTAACGTGTGCTAGGAAATGTGTTCTGATTTTATTTAAGGCAAATATATTACATCTCTTGGAAATTGAAAATGCAACAGCGAAAATAATTTGAATGTATGCATCAGGGGTTTGACCTAAAAGTATGTACAGATAGAATAAGATTCACATCGTTACCAAGATTTGTAATTTTTCACTAGTGCTATGACAAACGTACACATTGAATTTTCTCATGCTGGTTAATCCTTTTTGATTTGGTGACCTGTAGAGTATTTGATCGGACATTCCCATAATGGTTTGCATCACTTAAAATGTGTGAATGTATACATTACGTTAATAAAAGTAGGAACAGATTGGTAATCCAAATGTGATAGACATTGTTTTACAACAGAAGCATATTGTTTGCTGTTACCACAGTTATTTTAATGCATAGTTACATCTGTTATTTTTACTTTCTCTACTACGTATAGTAAGTAGGGGAAGTATTGTATTCCACCCAAAAATTCTATACCGAGATTTCACCGGAAATACATGTTTTGAGATCCCCTGAATCCAAAAAAAGCATTTTTGGAAACATGTCCGTGTGTGTGTCTGTCTGTATGTGTGTCTGTGAACAGCATAACTCGGAAACGAACAGTCGGATAAACACCAAACTTGGTATTTAGTTTCAGGATCTTCCAGAGATGCGACACGAAGGTTTTCAAGAAAATCCCCCCACCCCAGACTACCCTTTACATGAAACATTTTTCGAAAATTTTAATTTTCTCAAAAATGGCTCTAACGATTTTGATTAAAATATCATATGTTTAAGATATTGTCATGAGAAATGAAATGTATATCTCGAATTTTCTGGGAATGTCTCCAAAAGTATTCTTCATTGTGAACGACTTTTGCATAACTGGTAAACCATAAGAGATAGACAAAATTTTACTACACAAAAAATGTAGATCGCGTTAAAATACACAATTTATGTCATATACATTTTTTTTTTTGAGTGAACCATTTTCGAGATATTGCTTGTTATTCCCTTAAATTTTTCAATACTTATTTTCTCAAATGGGAATTCGTTATTCATTTTTACTTTCTCTACTACGTATAGTAAGTAGGGGAAGTATTGTATTCCACCCAAAATTTCGATACCGAGATTTCACCGGAAATACATGTTTTGAGACTCACTGAATCCAAAAAAAGCATTTTTGGAAACATGTCCGTGTGTGTGTCTGTCTGTGTGTCTGTGAACAGCATAACTCAAAAACGAAGAGTTGGATAAACACCAAACTTGGTATTTAGGTTCAGTATCTTTCAGAGATGCGACACGAAGGTTTTCAAGAAAATCCCCCCACCCCAGACTACCCTTTACATGGAACATTTTTCGAAAATTTTAATTTTCTCAAAAACGGCTCTAACGATTTTGATTAAAATATCATATGTTTAACATCTTGTCATGGAAAATAAAATGTATATCTCGAATTTTCTGGGAATGTCTCCAAAAGTATTCTTCATTATGAACGACTTTTTCATAACTGGTAAACCATAAGAGATAGACAAAATTTTACTACACGAAAAATGTAGATCGCGTTAAAATACACAATTTATATCATATACATTTCTTTTGTTGAGTGAAGCGTTTGCGAGATATTGCTTGTTATTCCCTTAAATTTTCCAATACTTATACTTTTTCTCAAATTCGTTATTCATTTTTTTTATGTTCTGGACATGCAAAGAGAATGGAATGCGCCACATAGTAACCAGCGTTAAAATATTTGACTATCGCTTAAAACCTACCATATTCTCCTTGCATCTACAAGAAAATTATCAATAAGATTGACATCTCGATATCTCCATTAACATGAATCATATGGAGAATAAGCGTTTGTAAAAATAGTTTGTACAAGAGTAGAGAAAGTCATGTGAGTGTAACACATCAGATTTTTTTGTCTTGGATATGCCAAGAGTATTAATCTGTGGCAAAGGGAATGGTGCTGCACCTAGCAACCAGCTATTAAGAGATATGTATGTGCTTAAAGGCTACTGTTTTTCTATATTACCCTTGTAAATAGATATTCCCCTTACATCTACAAGAAAATTAGCAATAAGATAGAGTCTGCAAATGTTTACCTCGATTAACATGAAGTAAATGGAGAATAAGCGTTTGTATAAATAGTTTGTACAAGGAGTAGAGAAAGTCATGTGAGTGTAACACATCAGGTTTTTTTTATGGAATTACCTAACAAAGAAGAACGAATGGCGGGTGTATTGCAGCTGAACTCTTGTTCACCTGCACTTTTGCAACAACTCAGGCTACATCATACTGATAATGTGTTTTATTTTTGCAGGAAATGGATATGCTGGATATTGCCACGATTCGGGATACAAGAACAGGGAGGTATGCCAAGATCCCCAAGGACTCGAGGCTGCGCCAGGTTGTTACAATGGGCTCTCAGGATACTCTTGAAGAAAAGACAGTTACTCTATGTTATGGACCAGATTTTGTTAATCTCTCATACATTAACTTCTGCTGTACGAAGAAGGAAATTGCACAAGTAAGATAATTGCACTTGTTATAACCGCTGTTTAAAATGAGTTACTTTTGATTGAATCACAAGGGGATGGTTGCTTGGATTTAAATTTAATATGCACGGCGACTAATTATTACACAGGGTATACACACATGCTTACCGGGACCTTAAACTTCTAGCTTTTCTCCTCAGTATACAATGTAGTATTGAATCATAACTTAAATTGAGGTGTAACTGAAAGTTTCAATTCTGCATGTGCAGATTTTGCTTTTGTTTTGTAACCTTGGTAACGAAATAAATAAAACGTGGCAATTGCCGAAGCTTTTTGTCTAGCAATTCGCGAAACACAATTCAATGGTTACAGTTGAGCGGGCGTACAGGCGAAGATTTGCTGTTAACGTTCCCTCTGGTAACAACACTTGTAGGTGCTACGATCAGATCCAAACTAGAGGTCTGCAAGGGCTCGGTCTTGAAGGTAAAGACGAACACATTCAACATAGCATTTTATTTGCCGTGTACATATCTTAATCAAAATCATTAGCGCCTTTTTTTGATAAAATCAAAAATAACGAAAAAATTTTCCATGCAAAGGGATTATAAATAGAAACAAATTAATTTATTACATTTTTTGGTCAGCGATGTTGATGTCCGGAATATCACAGGTATCGCAGCATGGGTACATCCATAGCAGTAGTAATAAAGTAATAATATATAAAGATATAAATAAATGCTCGCTTCGGCTAATTGCGAGTAACATAACAGCAAGGTAGCTGCAAATTTCTTCTCCCTCCGTCCATCCACACCCAGGACATCCTGAGAAGAGTGCAGTAAGAGGAAGAGCATGTAGTCAATAAGGCAGTATGCGGTCAACATGCCACATTACATGAGGATTCCAGGACCTAAGCCGCCACTATTTATGTAAAGTGACTCCTAAATTGGTCCCAAGGACCTGAGGGCATCTCTTACCAGGCCCCTCGGCAGGGGAAAAAATTATCATACCGGAACCTGAATCTCTTCACACTGCAGGCAGCAGAGTTTCGTGGACTGCGAATAATAATAATAATAATAATAACTAAGAATAATAATAATAAATAACTGTAAAATAATTTTATTTCAAAACAACATTAGACAATCGGACCCGGACGGGTGGTACAATATAGCCCATTCTCGCGCCGGGTCGAACCTAAGAATTTTGGCCCATGCAGACTTCTGATCCAAATGACGTGTCAGATGGGAATGTGGAATCAGAACGGCGGGCGAGGCGAGAACTAGCAGTTCCAACAATGACCGTGTTGCAGGTGTAAGAAACGTGCTATCGCTAGCTGCAGACCTATCTGATTTGAGATGGAGGATCAATTACATCAGAATACTAATGTCACTGTGATAAGAAATGAATGCGTACCGTATCACAAATGGATCCCACATTGAGCACTTGTAATTTGTGTTAGGAAATCTCCGTAATTTTTCTTCAATTTAGTTATGATTAAAAATTATAGCGCATACTGCAGATACAATATATAAGTTTAAAATCCCCGTAATCATTTTACATAAATAAGCAGCAGTATTAATAGCAATCGGCATTAAACATAACTAAAACAGGTAGTCAATAAATATACAGGATGTTTCAGAATCCGACCGATTAACTTAAAGGGATTATAGAGCGGTGTTGGGGGAATACTTGGAGATAGGATACTTAGGGCCCCAGAGCGCATGATTTTGTGCAATAAGTCAACATGAATTTTGTTGCATAGAGCGTAGGTTCTGGAGTTTGCCTTCTAATTGCTGTAGTTGGTCGAATGTGAAGTGAAGTGGAATGGGCGGTGATGTGGACGATGGCGTCCTCAAGGTTCGCCATTCGCGCGTTGAGGTCCAGGACGTCTTCTCTTGTTGGGTGTTCGGCCTGGAGGTGGCGACAATGGTTGCCTCAAGGTTGCCGGCGGTTGTTGTGGTGGTTCTGCGGAGTGAAGCGCCAGTGAAGACGCTACTGCTGGTTGCGGTGTTGGTCGACGTCGTCGAGGATACCTTGGACAGCGCGCCTGCCCCGTGTCAGTGGACGTTGCAAGTGGGCCATACCGGTGGAGGTCATGAGCTGTGTACTCCGCTGTGAGGTTTGGATAGCCGCAGTAGTGGCACCGTGGAGGTGCGGCGCAGTGGATTGAGTCGTGGCCGTAGGAGCAGCAACATGACTGGTGGATTTCCGCTCGGCTAGCCTCAATACGTGTAACTCGCCCTACTAAGGGAAGGCACGACCTCAAGGCTGCGTCGCAGTTGGCCGGGAGCCAGAGCCAGCCGGTTGAGATAGTTGGGCCCCGGGACGCGACGATTCTGATTGCCTTCATGGCTGAAGGCCACTGGAGTTGAGTGGCGGAGAGGATGACGCGCATAGGCATGTCCCAGGGAACTCCTAGATCACCGCACTACATCGGGCCAGAAGATCTGGTAGTGGCGGTGGTATTGTAGAAGTCTGCGAGGTGCAGTGTGGTGCTGACTGTGCGATTCGGCTGGCGGAGTTGGCGGCTGCGGCTCAAGGTGATGTGCAGTGCTAACTTGTTATGGCTCCTGCAGTCGCGGCGAAGAGTTGGCCGTGGTGAAGGAAGGCCCGGCCAGCGGCGGTGTGGAGCGGCCCTCTCAGCAGATGCCAGGTGGAGGCCGGAGAAGTCGCTGATGACGGCAGATGATCTGCAGCCCCCTTAGCCGAAGCCGGGAAGGTTCCTTCCAGCGCAGATTCAACAAAACGGCGATTCATCTTCTTCCCATCGACTTTTCCCTGACGAAAAGTGTATCCTCTCCTCAGAGTGGAGGAAGTTTGAAAGTGACAACAAGGAAACGGGGGGGGGGGCGCTGTGTATTCAAACCTTGGACTGAAGAAATGGAAGCACATTACAAATTCAGGAAGACATGGTAAATTAATCTTATTTATCCTTAGAGTGGAGGGAACTGGAAAATGATAAGGACAAATTAAGGAGAAAAATTGTTTATTCCCACCTCGTAGTGGAGGAACGTTGTAGAAACCAGGAAGATAAAGGAAAATAAAAACTCTTATTTATGCTCAGATTGGAGGAAATTGGAAAATATGAATTAGGAGAAAAACTGTTTGTTCACACCTGATTTCGGGGAAAAGATTTATTAATTGAGGAAGATGAAAATTAATATTCTTATTTGTCCTTAGACTGGAGGAAAATGATATGAACCAAGGAAGATAATGGAAAATTAAAGCTGCTATTTATCCTCAGGATGGAAGAAATTTATAAAACCAATGAAGATCAAGGAAAATTAAAGCTCCTATTTATCCTGGGAGTGAAGGAAACGTGAAAATTATAAGAAAAAGTAAAGGAAACTAAACAGGTTATACATGCTTTCATGCAAAAAGCAGTTCAGAGGAAGTGTTGAAAGTGATGTCCTCGAACTTCCAAGCATAGATTGCAATGGCGAAGAAGTGCATCCTGCCTCTCTCGAAGATGCCTGGAGTGTCACAGATTACACCGTAGGCTGCCATTATTCTTGCGAGCAGTTCCTCTTCTGAGTTTATTGGGGCATCGTGAACAGGGCTCTTAATGTGACCCCATAAGAAATAATCTGGAGAAGTGAAATCAGGAGAACATGGCAGCCAAGCAACAGTACCACCATGACCAATCCATCGTCCTGGGAATGCATTATTTAAATGGTTTTCTAATGTCCCTGTCAAAGTGGGTGGTAACTATATCATGCTGGAACCACATATGGCGTCAGAGGACAAGAGGAACCTCCAGGTAGAACATGAATCAAGAACTGCTGATGCACGTGTGGAAGAAGATATGGACCAATTGGAAATTATGCGAGCCCAAATGTTGATGCTGAACATGTACTGACTGCTCCTCCACACAATGGCATGTGGATTATCATGGCTCCACACATGGCTGTTTATCTGATTGGTGCCATTCCATCCCTTGTAAAACAGCACTCATCAGTGAAGAGTGCTCTGGAATCAGGCTGTTCGGAGACCCAGTTACAGAACTGCATTCATCGAGAGAAGTCTGCTGGTGTCAAGGACAGTATCTTAAAAAGATGGAACGAATGGAGTCGGTCTTCCTACACCACCCATCACACACTTGAGTGATGTGTGCCCATTGTATACGTGCAATAGCACATGTACTAGCTAAAGGGTCTCCTCAAAACTTCTTAGCACATCTTCCTCAAATACCAGAGTGCGATGCATTTTGTCTTGCACCGGTATTTGGTCAGTGCACCTCCAAGGACCCAGTTTCCCTTAGATACTGGTGGCCAGACTGAAAAGTTGATGGGAGTGGATGATGTCTTGTTAGGATATCTTCCTCTGTAAAGTCGTGCAGCTTCATATGTGTTGCGTTTAGCTTCCCCGTAAACAAAATGCATGTCTGCTACCTCCTCAAAACTGTAATCATTAACCATTATCCACTGAATATGATCAACATAACTCAAATGATACAGCAAGACAGTCAGCCGTAGTAAGCTTCAGATTCACGCATGCTCTTAGATATTGCAGCTGCACTGTGCAAACAGGAATATTACAGGTGTTCCTACCCAATAGATATAAACAGTATAATAAACCGTCTTCTAAAATGACTTTATTACGCTAAAGCTAAATGTTTTATCTTCTGGATTATTCAGAACTTAAAATTACTTTTGCCATGCGTGTATGCATGCAAGTCTCATCTTAAACACAAGAAGAAAATAAAAGTTTTACAGAAGGAATCGAACACAGCAGTATTTCACTATTGCCAACAATGTTACCGAGTGAGCGATGCGTACAACAGGCACTTTCATAGATATATTTGGCTTTCTGCAAAGGTATAGGAGTGCTATCTCATGATTCACTGGCGCTTCTCAAAAGGAAAATGTTTCAGAAAATCAGAGTTCACAAATAGGAATGCTCACCGTTAGCTATTTCCGTATTCTGAAGAAGGAATACTCTTTTCTACGGTTCCTGGAAGTGAATAAATAAAGCTTGAGCAGGAATGTGATTTTCCTTGCACGCTAGTACATTCTTTCAATTTGCTAGTACCATAGTGTATTAGTCCCACAGATCATGGTAATGCCATTTCTAAAGTCGCCTCCATAAAGGATTTTGATTGCATATCATGTGTATGTTTTAAAATATTACGTACCTTATGTTGTACACTCCTGTTCAAAATTAATTTGTTTGATATGCTTGATTATGGTCATCGCAGCCTTCGGATCCCCAAGCGGCGACCTTTGTGCAGTAGCCAAACACTTGTTCCCTACCCTCCCTAACCGCAAGCACCATAAAATCTTAACAACGCTTTGCTTTGGTGGAGCTGGAGAAAGGACCACGTGTTGTGTTTAAGGGATGGGAAGACCCTACTAATCGTTTACTGATGGATTTATGGTCAGGCTTCAAAGCTTTCCGTTCGCTTTGAAGCCGGTTGGGGAAAGGATGCCCGCGACTAGTTTACATATAACAGCAGCGGTAATAACAAACAGGGCAGTGTGGTATTCCATATCCTTCACAATCAACAATTTGATGAACGAAAATAAAATAAAAGAGAGAAACATTCAGCAGGGCTTGAACTTGGAATCTGGTGTTGCTGGTGAGAACTCCTACTTTACCACTGAGCCACACATATGCACTTCTTGACAGTATAGCAAATGCTTGCATATACCATCGAGGTGGTATCAGTAGTGTACTGGCTCAGATTTATTTTGGCTTATTGCACAAAATCATGTGCTCTGGGACCATAAGTGTCCTATCTCCAATTGTTCCCCCAACATCCTCTGTAATCCCTTAAGGTTAATTGGTGGAATTCTGAAACATTCTGTATATGGGTGGTATTGAACTGCACTGAAGTAATTTCAGAAAGTGTGGAGGCGTCTTAGGCACCTGAGAGAAGAAGTATATGGCCTGTCTGTTCAAATTTCAAAGCTATGGTTATAGGTCTCTAAAGTGCCAACAAGCCACTGGCTAATGAAGATGACATTTGGAATCATAACACACAGTATTGAACAGAGTTTTCAGAGAGAATCTCTCTGGCACAGTGGTTGTGACATCAGCTTTCAACTGAAACGTGGTCATTGTTTTCAAGTTAAAGTTGTATTCATCACATTTTTTTATAGTAAGACATAATACTGATTAATGTACATTTTAAGTTGATGTTTAAACTTATACAATTAAATGATAACATGCTAATTATTTAATTACAATTCATGCTTACAAAGATAGGATATACCTGACTCAGCAAAAGGTTCTAATAAATAAAACCAGTTGGTGGAAAGAAATCGAAAAAATAATGGAGTCAATTGGAATGGGGGATATATGGGGGTTGGAGGAAAGAAATAGAAACGGATTTTGGAAAGTAGTAAGAAACAGAGTGGAAGATATAGAACAACAAGAGATCTGGGGAGCCTTGAAAATAAAAAAAAATCATTAAGTTTTTATAAATTGATAAAGAAGGAGTGAGGAAGAGAGAGGTACATTGATTGCTGTAATAGACAAGAAAGGGAAGGTTTAGCATGGATGAGAATGGGATCAATGTATTTAAGAGGGATGAGAGGCAGTGGCTGAGGGATATGCAAGTTGTGTGGAGGAAGAGAACATACAGAATACTATGATAGAATGTAAGGAAATAAGAAGCTGAAGGGAAAAAGTGCGAGAGGAGAAATGGGAAAATATGGATAGAAAAATAGTAGCTATAAAGATGTTGACAGCAAAAGAAGAAAAGAAAATCAAGGGCATGGAAGAATTTTTAAGGAAGGTAAAGGAAAAATGGACTAGAAAAGTAAGAGAGGCAAGGGCCGCTCAGTGAGCGATAAGGCCTGGGAGCCAAGCAATCTGAGTGGCTCAATAAGAAAACAAGCACCAGACAAATTGTACATAAGATGTAGGGGTACAGTGACATATTAATACACACTGTATATATTGTAAACCAAATTGTAGAACAAATTGTACAATATATTCAATTCAAATACAAAAATAGAATCATGCTTAATGAATTCACATGATATATTAAAAATGGGAATAGGTTCAAAGAGTGAAAGAGTAAAAATACCCAAACCTTTACAGAATTTTTAAAGAAACTGCTTGAAGTGTCAACCTGTATTTTCATAGCAAAGTTGACATCAGTGCAGGAACGATTGGTGTACTCATTCTGAGATTCCTGATGCATATCCAATAACATCACAGACTGCAACTCGTTGAGCAATTAACACCTCTACTTAGTTTGTGTTTCATGTAACATGGCTTGAGGTGGACCCAGCTACAGTTGGACTCTCCTTTTGATCCATCAGGCAGGAGAAGCTCAGTTCAGATATTCTTGTACAGCTGGGAAGAAATGGGGAGGAGCTCCATTATGTTGTGGCCACATTCAACGTCGAATATGCAGAGGCATATCTTCTAGAAATACAGATAAAATGCTCTGCAACAAATTAAAATAAGCATGCCCTTTAATCGAAGGGAAAGCAGATATGGGACAATGACATAGTTTAAAATAATTCTGACACATGGTCACTGCAAACATTTGCTGGTGACTCTTCTCCACAATAGCATGTGCATTGGTACTCCCAACCATGGCTGTATCGTGAGCATAAAACTAAGTCATCCCTGGTGAACCCCACCTTATCAGTAAATAATACGATGAAAAGAATTCTGGCTGCCGTGGCAAAGCCCAATTACAAAATTGTACATGAGGAGGACCAGTCTGCATGCACCTTCTGACAGTGTAAGGGATTAAGTTGTTCTAGCCACATGCTAACATGGTTAGTGCAGTGCTCATGTGCTGGTGAATGACTCTTGGCAATTCTATGCAAAACACTTTCCTCAAATGGCACTTTTCCTTGAATTCGTTCTAGCATGTATGCCACTGTTTACATTGAAGGTTCCACACTGTCGCTGGAAAGTGGAGTGATGTGACTAGCATATGTTCCCATGTACAGTGCTGCAGCTGCTAAGCCATTATTTCTTGTTTCACCATAAACGAGATGCATATCTACAAAATCAGAGAAGGTGTAAATGTTCTCAGACAATCCTCAGCTTACTAACCAAAAAGAACCTAAACAACAAAATGGTAGTAGGTGTTATTGTACTTAGCAATTAGTCATGTCCTCGAGTATGCATATTGCTGCACTCCTTCTTATAAAATTACAAAAACTTCACCACATGATCAACAATCCAACCCATGACCTGCAGAACATCATATTTTGCATTATGCATTAGGCCACTGGGGCAGTAAAAGAGCTGCTGCCTCTAGAGTAGGCTGCATAATGCAAGAAGACAGTAAATCAATTTTTGTTGTTGCATTGTCAAATCATTAGTTCAAGATTTGAGAGATTTTATGGTACTAAATCTTAAAAAGCTGACAAAGGGCTACTAAAAATCAATATTTCTATGCTCGTGCAGCAGTTTTATGGATCTTCTAAAGCAATTTTTCACCCGGCTCGGCTTTAACACCAACTTATCAGATCTCTTGACAAAATGTTTAAAAACATAAAAGTGTGTTAGGTTTAGTCATGGACTATACATTGCCTATCTGAAATTGCTTATGTGACATCTGTACACTCTCTGAAATTATTTTGGTGTAGTTCACTAACACTCTGTCTGTTTATAATGATTTAGCTGACTAATTGGAGATTAGTAACTAGTGCAGTCGATCTTAAAGTGTATTTTCCTTTTGCGTGTGTTTTTAATCTGTGATTTCCTGGAGAAAGGCTAAACCAGAAATATTGAACATTTTTATTATGTGAGTTTGCAGGTTTTTTGTCTTTCTTTCAGAACAGCTTTGAGTTTTATTTACTCATCACCCATGCAAGTATATAATATGTAATATGTGTATGCAAGTACATTGCTTTTCTTCAAACTTTGGCCACTGCACATCTGCTTGCATGCTGGTCGCTGCAGCTCAGACTTCTACCGAAACAGTTATAATATCCCCACATCTGCCTTTGGTTCTGATAGTTATAGTTACAATTACAATGATAATAAGCACATACCTTATAAGAGATGTTGGAAATGTCCTTCTGTATCCGCATGTTGCTGGCATCTTTTCAGGAAATTTTCATTACGCTCGACAGTCCAGTATCCCAAATTGAGTGAATTTCTTGCCAGATGTTTTCTTTTAGTTCTTACAATGTATGAGGGTTTGTACTTTTGTTACTCTTTTGGTTTACCAGTTGTACAATTTACACAAAATTCCTTCCAAATGAAGAGGACTTCACAGGCTATTCCCAGAAAATTCAAGATATACATTTTATTTGTAATGTAAATATGAGGGCTGATCAATAAAGACTGAGACTGATTTTTTTTTCACAGATATTTATTACTCCATTTCAATGTTGACATGATCTTTTTCAAAGTAGTCCCCTCCTAACTGAATGCACTTTTTATAGCGTCTCTGTCAGTCCTCGAACACATGGTGCAGGCCATTCTTTGTCAGGTCTTTGAGAATCGCCTCACTTTTCTGTAGCACTGCTTCAGTGTTCTCAAATTGAATGCCCCGGAGCTTTGCCTTTAGTAATGGGAATAAAAAGAAATCACAGGGGGTAAGACCGGGGCTTTAAGGTGGATGTGGCACACAGGTAATGTTGAATTTAGCCAAAAATTCCTGGACTTGATTTGCGATGTGAAGCCGCGCGTTTTCGTGATGAAGTTGCCACCCATTTCGATGATGTTCTGGACGTTTCCTTGTAATGTGCTTCCTCAGTGTAGCCAATACTGATGTGTAGTAGCTGCTGTAACAGTAGTGTGAGGGGGGGAACTGCAGGCTGGTAAATCATTCCATTCCGAAACACCAGACCCACCTTGCTTAGCACAGAGGACTCGCCCTTCTTTGAAGTCCTTGAACCACCTAAACACCGTTGCACAAGGTAGTGCATCTTCACCGTATGCTTGCTTCAGCTTTTCGAAAGTTTCAAGGCTGTATGATTTAAACGAAAATAAAATTTTATTGCGCTGTATTGCTCCTCTCGTGTCACCTCCATTTTGTGGTATGCGAAATTCAAGTAGGGTCAACAATATACAGCATTACTACCAACCTACCGTTACGAGAGTGCTGTCGCTTATGGACGTTACACATGAAACCCTGCTCTTTTCAAGTATTCGTGGTAGAGACATAAAACTATCAAGGAAACTACAGAAAAAAATCAGTCTCAGTCTTTATTGATCAGCCCTTGTATCTTTAATATATGGTATTTCAATAAAAAAACTCTGATGTGATATATTCAGATGACTTTCTCTATCCTCTTATCATTTATTAGTGGGTATACAAACTATTCTTAATAAAGCTTATGTTTCTATCTACATTTTAATCCAAATAAAACTTTGCAGAAATAGCTACATTACAGATTTCATTATAGATACAAAGATAACAGCGATAGTCAAATGTTTAAGAAATGGACGCTATACAGTGGCCTTAAAATTCTGCACTGTTTCCATGCAATTGGAGAAACAGCTGAATGTTGACAGGGCTCTAAGAGAATGACTAAGTAATGAACAATTCAAACCATTAATAACAGATATCTCAGAAATGGCTTATGCCACAAGAAACTTATTTGAAATAAATTGTGTGTTTTAAAGAGATCTACATATTTTGTGTAGTATGTTTTTGTTTTGTTGCTTAACGTTTACCAGTTACACAAGATTATACAAAATTCCTTCCAAATGAAGAGGTCTTGACAGCCAATTCCCAGAAAATTTAAGACATATATTTTTTTTTTGTCAAGTAAATATATGGCATTTTAATCAACATCATTAGATTTGTTGGGTGGGGTGGGGGGATATTCTTGAAAATCTTTGTGTTATATCCTTGGAAGATACCGATCTTAAATACAAAGTTTGGTACTTATCCGACTTTCCGTTTTTGAGTTATGCTGTTCTCTCTCTCTCTCTCTCTCTCTCTCTCTCTCTCTCTCTCTCTCACACACACACACACACACACACACACACATACACACACACAGAACGTTTTTTATAAATGCTTTGTTTTGGATTCAGGGGGCCTCTGGTGAAATATCTGTATCAAATTTTGGGGCAGAATGTAATACCTCTACTTACTATGTACATGGTAGAGAAAGTAAAAATGTTAGAGCCAATTTTGAGAAATTAAAAAAAATTGAACATTTTTCTATGTAGAGTTTAGTTGGGGTAGGGAAATTTTATTGAAAATCTTTGTGTTACATTTTTGGAAGATGATATACATAAATACCAAGTTTGGAATTTATCAGACTTTTTATTTTTGATTTATACTGTTCAAGACATACACACACACACACACCCCACACTTTTTTTTACTAAAAATGCTTTTTGGAGGGGGGTTTAGGGGGCGTCAAAATATATATATTTCCAGTAAAATCTCAACTTCAAATTTTTTGATGTAGTACAATACTTCCTCTAATTTAGATAAGCAGAAGAGAAAGTAAAAATATAATCCCACATGATACTCCACTATCTGTAATCACTACATCATTCTCCAGTGTTCTGTTCACTAACAATAAGTGTGTTTCTTATTTTCAATTTGAGAATCTGGCAACCCTAACTGGAATGCAAATTTGTTTTTGTACAAATACTGCACAAGACATGGGCTTGTATACATTCCCCATTTTGTGGAGGATATTTGTTTGGCTACTGCAGTAGTGACATCTCCGAGAGCACTGTAGCTAAGCCTTTAACTTAGCACATATATACAACATTACGTAATGGCACATCTATGTGCGGATGAATTGCTGTTTACTTTGCATTGATTCTGCCACCATCTCCAGGCATTGTGTGCTGCCTATCAGTTAATCAATAAGCATGTTTCTAGCACAATGTATTATACATTTATTTCTGTTTCAGCTGTGGACTGATGAACTACTCAAGGTGGCGTATAGCTTGATGCAGATCAACAGTTCATCCATCATGTTCCTGCATAAAGCTCACACCAAGCTGACACTCATGACTGACAAGTCTGGGAAGGTTCCTGTTAAAAAGTATGAACTCTAATTTACTATTCTGAATATAAACTGCTGCTTAGAATATGTATACAAATGATTATAGGGGTTTTAAACTTACACGAGGTCTTCAGATGATGTCAATACTTTAAAGCAAGTTTTTCACCAGTGTCTTTGGCAAAGGACTAGTGAAAGATGAGTGGAAGGGTGAATGTCAAAAGTTTTGAGGTCACCTTAGTGAAATGGGACTTGTATTGTATCTTTTCAGTATTTACATTTGGAACTTCTTTCGCTTGCATCTTGTAAACTCGCAATCTCAGCACGTATGCCAGTAGGTAACTCAAATAGTTGGATGGATTTTGTAGCATAGAGTGATGCAGCTTTAATGGTACAAATTTCAGTTACAGGAAAAGCATGGTCATACTCTTTACAGCAGTAAATTGAATTTTATTATGTTTCCAGGATTTGAAATTCTGGCCAAGAACGGAGAAAATCATTCACACAGTGGCCAATATCGCGACAATAGGCCCCCCCCCCCACTCGTATCTTTCCCCTTCAGAAGTAGCACTCAACCATGCAAAGTCTGTCACGAGTGGTCTCATTTATCTCACATGCAAAGAACGCGTAAATATCCTAGTGAAAAACAGTTCTGTACTGCTGCAGTACATTAGCCTGTTTATGAAGTCAGAAATGTGTGCAGTCCAACATTCAGTTCACACCTCCGTTTTGAGACAAGGAGCTCACTGAACTAATAATGACCGACTGGCAGTAAAGACCAAATAAATCTGAAGGTGTATTATTTCTTCTGTGCAATATAAAACATAATTTTGAATCATAACTTAAATTGAAGAGTAACTGTGGAAGTATGAAGTATACATGCACAGATTTTGTTTTGTTTTGTTTTGCAGCCATGAAACTAAACATGGCAACTTGTGTGCAAAAGGCTTTTTGCATCTTGAAATTGGCAAAACATAAACCAGTAGTTATAGTCCAGCAGGCATATGGGCAAAGATTTAGTCTTTAGTTCTGGTAACAAATTCCTAGATGGTACAATCAGATCCAAATGATGAAGTGTCTCTAAAGGAAGGAGCACCATGATGGGTATGTAGAGAGTCATAACGGCTTTCTGTGAGGCAGACAAGTAGAAAACTAGGTGTTAAGAAAATGTGTCACACTACCTGCAGAGCTATCGGAGTTGAGATGGAAGATCAGTTACACCAGACATGCTAATGTAATATAACAAGAAATGCTGTGTCTCATATTGAACACTTGTAATTTGTGTTATGGTAACTTCCACAGTTTTTTTTCAATTGAAATTAGGATTCAGAATTGAATATCATAGAGAAAATATATAAGTTTAAAATCCCTATAATCTAAATTAAGTTTTGAAGGAACTTACATGGTGAAATCAACATAAATGAGAATTTAGAATTGAGTCAACTGACACTCCTAATTTCACTCACGACATGTACTGCAGGAGCATGTGGTGAGTGTAAGGCTACATTCACAATAAAATGTAAGCACTAACGTAATGCAGTATAAGCGCAGGCATGAGGGAAGACCGTTCACAATGCAGCCGTAGGTGTAATGCAAGAAATTTGCACAGGCTTCTAGATCCTTAAACTAATTGCGGAAATGTTCTTAGTGGACCATAAGTTTCAAATTGAATAATATAACCAGTAATACCAAATAAAAAAGTTCACTCAATCTTTTATAAATAAATAGGTCACAAATAAAATTACATATGCCCAACTACGCATGTAGCGTTAGTGACATCACGACTGTTTGACCAAAACATTGAAAACAGTTGTGCAAGTACTATGGAAACTGCAGCAAATTATATATGTGATGATACTGTTGCATAAGTTATATCTCTTATCTCTTTGCGCCTTATGATTTGTGAGCCAAGAAATCCAGGTGCAGATGCTGGGTTCATCCATTAAATGAAAGGAGGATTCAGTAAGGAGACTACCATAACCTCTTGAGAGAAGTGAGAGATGGGTGACCCATAATTTGTGTGGCATGACCTAATGGAAGAGTGCACGCATGTACATTAGACGGCTAAAGTCTCGCATCACGATCGTCTGCTGTTGAACAGTAGGCAATGCAAAGAGAAAGAAATGCAGAATTCTTCCTCTTTGCACGCAACGCAAGCATAAAGTTTGGAGTTTGTAAACTCTTGCATTGCATGGCTCTATGTGAATGCTTCCAAAATGCATGGATGCAAAGTCTTGCACTTATGCTACGTCTGCACTTACATTTCATTGTGAATGGGCCCTAATCTAGGAGTGTTAGTCGACTCAATTCTAAATTCTCAGCCCTATCATTGTATATACCTGTTATTTTAAACATGGACTCTTCTTTAATCAAAGGGAAACATGCAGTTGTTAGAAAATACATCTATTGCAGTAGGTTTGTTTAAAAGTAAAGATAAGCTTATTGTAATATTCTGTTTTGTTTTAATTTTAGCATAGTAAAACTGTTCACAACAAGCAAGGATGACCGCAAGAGAGTGGAGAAAGCTATGGATATATCGGGTCTACCTGCAGGAAAGGTGAGCATGAAAGGTTAAGAGTTTTCTTTATCTGCTGTATTTGTGGTAGCAACATAGTTTTAAATCTTGGAATTGTGTTGCAGAATGATGCATTAAGTGTGCAGAAATTCCAGTTTGAAGATTTTTTCAATTTCTACAAAAACCTAACACAAAGAACAGAAGTGGAAAAAATTTTTGACGAAATGTAAGTTTTGGTGCAGTTAAGTGCTAGCCTTTTATTCTCCTCTATCTCTGTTGAAGCTAAGGAATTAATTTGAATTTCTTTTTGAAAATTTTATTTTACAAGGAACTAATTATCATAGGGGTGCATAGTATCCTTTATATTATACAACTGTACATATGTGATAAGTGTATATATTTTTTTTTCTAAATCATAAAAATGTCTGTAAATTTAATATTATACATAATAATTGTCACATGACATTATAGCAGGATATCTTCTTGCAAAATGCAATTAATGTATTTAGCTAAGCGCTTAAGTATACTCGTACAAATACTTAAGAGATTAACAAGCTACAATTAGGCATGCGTTTTTTTTCTCACAATTCTGGCGTTTGAGTGACTAGAATTATCAGAACAACTCAAGTCTGTTATGGCCAGTGGTGAATGCCATGATTTAGGTGGTGTTCATTTTTCTGCCTTTATTTCTTTGTGTGAATTTACATGCATTGATTGTAGTTCTTCTGTGGCATTATTTTACAGCATAAACTAAAAGTGAGGTCAACAGTGACAGAAAGGTGAAATTGTAACCTTTATATGCAATAAAAATATGTCTCTTTCACAGCATCTGTTACAGGTGAAACTCGAAGACAAAATTGATACCATTCTTAATGAGGTGGTGGTGTCTTTATTTTTTCATTTTTATTCTTCCACCGAGCTGTGTTGATAAGCTGTGGGATGAGTGATTCCTTACAAACTTTGAAAGGTTGATCTACATAAAAATGAACAATACATATATTGGAAAGTAGTATCAGACTAAAAAATCCAATGTTTGCTGGGATTTGAATTACGGATCTTTGGCTTTCTGTAGTGTTTGCTCTAACCAACCGAACTACCTTAGCAACATGCAGGTATGACATTAAATTACCCAGCTGACTCGCATTAGGCGTTCTTATTATTCATTTTGAGGTAACATACCTCGATGGCAACTTGCAATCTTGTAAGTACCTCAAGTTCCATTGACTGAACTAATAGTGGTTAACTATGAAATCTAGGACTTAAATTGCCTATGAGATTGGAATTTGCCATTGAGGTAAGTTATCTCAAAGTGAATTTGAGAGCGCCTTATTCTTTACCAGGAAAATGTGAATCATGTGGGGAATTTAATGTCATGCTGGTGTGTTGCCATGGTAGCTCAATTGGTTAGAGCAACGGCATGGAAAACTGAAGATGTGTAATTCAAATCCTGGCTATGGAAATTGAAATTGAGTTTTATTTATGGACGCTCTTTAACTACTGTGGTTCTTAGCGTTCCATTCTATATTGGGCATGAAACACTGGAAATTTTGCTCACAGGCCTCTTTATCAGGCTTGAGGTTCTTTTACGTGCCGTAAATCTATGACACGGGACCACCGGCTTTACTTCCCTTCCGAAGGAAGCCGTGCTAAGGATTTTTACGCCCGAAAAAATCCATTGCCCTCCCCGGGTTTGAACCTGCGACCTGCACGGTACCACTAGTCCATGGAGGACGACCCTGCCTATGGCATCAAATTTTTCAGTGTAATTCTACCTTTCCAAATTTAGCCTACACACAATTAATTGTCAAGCTATACTAATTATATATATATATATATATATATATATATATATATGTATATGCAGAAAATTAATAAAGTGAAGTGAGGAGTGTTGCATCTAAATACACAAAGATCTCTAAAAACTACACATTTATTTTGTGTAAGTAGAAGCTTGTTTTGAGGTAGATTATCTTTACGTTATTAGCACCACGCTTTGGGCGCCAAACTTTATATAGTTGCGGCCCCACATACGGTACAAAGTTGAAGTAGTTGCAGCCACGTATGATATAAAGTTTCCGGTGGCCTTCGCCCCACTTTTAAAAAAAATCAACCTTGTATTTTTTATGTTTATTTAAATATTATATATAAATGCCTCGGCTGCGTCAGTAGTAATTGGCAGAAACATGTCTCTCTTAGCAGGGGTAGTACGGCTAAAGAACAAGGCTTACATAAATTATAATTTTTACTTCACTCCTTTTATTAATCCTTCACACGATTAAATAACACTTCACTGATGTATCTTACCTTAGAGCTGTGAGAGTTTTTTATTAATTGCACTTTTTAACACATAAACTTTATTATTATTCTCACCACAATGAATTTTTATGTCTCACATTGACCACGTATCTTACCAATCGGGTACGCAATTTAATAGCGTCTGGTTGGGAATGCTATCTTGTAGCGTCTGCCGCTTGAATTTATAAATTTCCTCTTTTTCAAGTCTCTGATTGGCTAAGCCTACTCCAATAGAATACTTATATTCAACTTTTAGCTTTACTAATTGTTGATTGGCTATTTATAAATTGTTTTAAATATTACATTATTGTTCCAGGACTTATTAGTAGCATTATTAAACTTTCTAATTATTGTTGTCTCAAGGTTACCTCATTGTTAGCAACTTTCAGCTTCTATTTTCACAGCTCCTACATTCTTAAATTACGTAATACATTCATATAACGTTATTATACATGTACATAATAATATAAACATAATACAATGGCTGTTACATACATTTTATATATTATTACATACACATATTGCTTTAAGATGGGCTGTTATTATATTTTATATTATATAATTAGACTGATATTATTTAAGTGTTAACAATACTGCCTCAGTTTTCAGGATAGTTGCTTGCTAATTTTCCTCAGCCATATAGCTGTTACTGTGCCCAAAAAGTTTCCAGTTTCCTGTACATTTTTTCTAGATATTACATACATAAGCTTTTTCGCTTGAATTTCTTTTTGTAAATTTGACCACTCCTTTTTACCTACCCTCTCTCTGAGTATCTTAGTTTCCTCACATTCCAAAATTATGTATCAGCTATTATTCTTCAGGTTATACACAGGCATTTCCCTAAATGACTCCCTATTCTTAGACCTTTCAATTTCATCGCCCCTTCAGGGTAGTTATTCTACCATCAGCTAGATTCCAACTGCCATTGCAGGACTACTATCTGGCGATGGTTGAAAGTAGCAACAAATTAGGGTCCTCTCCTTAGGGATTTTGAAGTTCATTACCCAGTGGCTATTTTTCATGATGAAAATCTTCACCCTCAAAAGTATTGAATACAATCAAGTGGATAAATCTGCAATAGTATCACATTTTTGGAACAGTGGCCACAACATTGAAAGTAGTATCACTTTAATCAAAGCCATAGACAACTTGTAAACTAACTGTATGGGAGAAGATTTTCATTGTGAAAAATAGCCACCGAGTAATGAACTTTGAAATCCCTAAGAAGAGGGACCTAATTAGTTGCTTCTTTCAACCCTCACCAGCAACAGGAGAGGATGATGTGACAGTCTGAACTTACATGAAGTTGGAGTAACATGTTTCTGTAGTTATACAAGGTAGACATGTAGTTTTCGTGTTTTGTGTATTTAAACCTGGCTCATATTATTAAGATATATGATTAAGTATCTCAGAGCTGGTTTGAACTAATGTAATAACTTCACTGTCAATAACTTCAAAATAATCATTCATAAATGGATATTTGTCCAAGGTTTTGGGTCATTCTTCCTTATTTAACAAGAAAATGGCCCTTAAAATTTAATGACCTGCCTACTTGTTGACATTTTGTATGTAAATATTTCTAGCATTGCTAGTCTAGTGGTCAGCATATATTACTTCCATTAGGTATCTATAAAGCCCGGGACTTAATGTACTTACAATGAATGTACTTACAATACAATTTGAGATCTCCTTGTGGTTTACCGGGAAAAATGCGAATCAATTGGAGAATTTAATGTCGTGTCGGCATGTTGCCATGGTAGCTCAGTGGTTAGAGCAACTGGAGAGACCGGGAGATACGTGGTTCAAATCCCGGCTATGGCATTGAATTTTTCAGTCATCTGATTCTATCTTTCCAACCCTGTCCAACACACGGCTTGTGTGAAAGAACAATTAATTTCAGGTATCTTTATCTTCCAGGCAAATAGGTGTCTTGCACTCCAGGTGTGCCAGTAGCGTATTTTTCTCTTTCATTTCATTTCCGTTTTTCTTTTATTTTCTAGCTGTTTTTATCTTTGTCCATGCGCACCTATTGTTAGAAATGTGCAGTTTAAATATAAGTTTGTATCATAACATGCATGCTTATTATTGTCCAGTTTGTAAGTTAATTTGTCATGTTAATCCTGCTTTCCTTACACTTTTGGGTAATAATGACAAAACAAAATTGTCATCATTAAATTTGCACATTCTGCAGTCCATTAATTTCCTGCAGTGTGTTAATCTTTGACATGTACATTATGTGCAAAACAAACGACACTGAAATTATAATAATTTGCAGACCAGAGTTCCCATAGCAATCAAGTATTTATTTGCTGTAGGTAATATTTTGATACATTGTGAATTCAATTTTGTGTTGATTCCTGCAATTATGGTTCTCACAATAGAAGTGAAGGTGTTTATTGTGGAACATTATTCCCGGTCATAGGAGTAGGACATCAGTATGGACAGAGTTTGCTTCACATTAACAGTACGAGAAGAGATTTAACGAGGAGGCATCAAATAACAAAACAATGTTTGCTGTTGTACAGTATCAGTCCTATGTTGGCAAGAGGGGACAACAGGTCATCCAAGAACCATCACCACAAACAAGAATTGGGGAATTCTTCTCCAACAGGTGTTAAAGAGTTGGCAAAGCATAGTTTATGATAAGTATCACTGAAACTTGATTTGAGTGATAAGTGTGTTTGATGGATGTTTAAAAAACTGCATGAAATTGCCAAGAAAATAAATGGCAGACTTGTACAATTAAAATTGTAAATAAATATTTCTCAAGAAATGTCACATCACGAGTACTTTTCTCACTTTTACATTTTTTTTGTTTTTTTTTTTTGTTTGTTTGTTACAAAGCATGCACAGTCTTGCTTTCTCTATCATAACTGCAGTAGTGACTATCAAAATAATAGAAAAAATGAACATAGTTACCCCATAAATGGCTGTTTGGGATGATACTACATGAGTTTATAATACAGCTTAAATTTTTTTAATTTTGGTTTATTACTTTCTCTACTATGTATAGTAAGTGGGAGAAGTATTGCATTCCACTCAAAAATTCGATAGTAAGATTTCATCAGAAATACATGTTTTGAGCCCCTAAATCCCCCCAAAAATTTTTTTAGAAAAAGGTGTGTCTGTGAACAGTGTAACTCAAAAATTAAGTCGGGTAAATACCAAACTTGGTATTTAGGTTCAGTATCTTTCAAAGATGTGACACAAAGATTTTAAAGAAAATCGCCCCCCCCCACCTCAGACTACCCTTTACATAGAACATTTTTCGAAAATTTTGATTTTCTCAAAAATGGCTCTAATGATTTTGACCAGAATATCTTATGTTTAAGATATTTTCATGACAAATGAAATGTATATCTTGAATTTTCTGGAATGTCCCCAGAAGTCCTCTTCACTCTGAATGACTTTCGCTTAGTTGGTAAACCGTAAGAGATAGACACAATTTTTTACACAAAAAATGTAGAGCTCATTGAAACACCCAATTTATGTCATATACGTGTTTTTTGTGGAGTGAACCATTTCTGAGATATTCCTCGTTATTTGTTTGAATATTTGAATACTTATATTTTTTCTCAAATGGGAATTCGTTATTAATTTTTTTATGTCCTGGACATACAAAGAGAATGGAATGTTCCACATAGCAACCAGCTCTTAAAAGACTTGACTATAGCTTAAAGCCTACCATATTCCCCTTGCACCTAAAGAAAAATTAGTAATAAGATAGTTTCTGCAAATGTATAGCTCGATTAACATGAAGTAGATGGAGAATAAGCATTTGTAAAAATAGTTTGTACAAGAGTAGAGAAAGTCATGTGAGTGTAACAACACCAGATTTTTTTCTTTAGTAGTTTCATTTATCTTTGCAGTTCACTTTGATTTAGTATTACTAAACTGAGTTTGCATCAGTGGTGTACTGTGGAAGGAGTGAAAGGATGTGAGGATATTTAACAGGATCACAGATCAATTAAAGATTATCAGAGTTTGCAACTTTGATGTCCCATTATCTCTGCATTTCCTCTCTGTTTCTGGTGTTTGGCATTGCTGTGTGATGTACTGTAAGAGATGTGTGCAAATAAGACTGTTTTGATCGGAGTGATACCACTGTACATCAAGAACAAGTTCGACTATGAATGGATCCTTGTGGAACATCATATCTAGTTGTTGCTTGAAGATTCTACTTCAGTAAACCATTTTTTATTGCTTATGTTTGATGTGAAGTAATTTTCTGTTACACCTCTTAAGCCAAAATAATTTGGTGTTTTAAGTAAAATATTATGATCTATTTTACCAAAGCTTTACTAACATTTAGAAATAGTCCTGTTTACTCCCAATTACCTTTGATATCCAATATTTGAATCTATGAAGGAATATAGAGCACCATGTATACATTTATTCTTGTCAAAGCATATTAAGAGTTTGATAGTTTAGTATCATATTCCATATAACAAGTTAATCTGTTAATCTATTGTACATGATTATGCTTTATAAAAATTTTGGGAAATATAGCTACATGAGATGTCAGTCTGCAGTTTACTGTACTCTATTTACTTAATAGACAATTGTATCCTTTAACTATATGTACATATTTTATGTAGTGAGATTTTGTCTCTCTCTTATGATTCACCAATTGTACAAAAGTAATTCAAAATAAAGAGCTCTTCCAGGCTATTCACAGAAGATGCAAGATATACATTTTATTTATCATGTATCTTAAATATGTGGTATTTTAATTAAAATTGTTAAGGAGTTATTTTTGAGAAAATCAAAAAGGACCAAAAAGAACTTGGCCGACTTTTTGTTTCTGAGTTCTTAGTACATGTGCGCGCACGCGCGCGCACACACACACACACACACACACACACACACAAACTCTTCCTACCTTTTTGTAAAAATGTATTTTTTTTAGATTCATGGAGACTCAAAAGGTGTAATTCTGTTGAAATCTCAATATTGAATTTTAGGGTGAAATACAATACTTCCTCTACTTTAGGTAAGCAGTAGAAAAAGTAATAAAGAAAGGAGGGGGGGAAATGCCTCTTCTCTTGACTAGACCAATTCCTTTTAATAAAACAGTTCTTCATTTCTCCATAAACACTGTTTCTATCTAATTCATTTTGCTTTAATGCCTCCTGTAAGTCTCGCATTATTACCTCACATGACTGGGACTCCATTTGTCATCAAAGATACAAGTTTTTCTCAATGCATACTTGCCAACTTTCTGAAATTAAAACCTTTAAAATGTTTCCTTGTCCTGCAAAGTGTAATGATTTTGTGATGACATAAAATAGAATGCATAAAGTGTTCATTGCAGTAAATGTACAAAAATTACTTGTAAAATAAATGAGAATTCCATCTTATAAGAATACTTGAAGACCTGGTAGTACTGCTTCTTTCTGTTACACATGCTGAAATCCTTCCTGATACCACAATAAACACAAAGAACACGACTTTCTGGGCTATACACAGATTTCTAGTCTATATTTTACGCTTCATAACATGAACTATAAATAAAACTCACAAAATGGGAAACTTTCATCCCACAGCCTTAGAATGTGAATAAAATATCATTTATGTGAGGGAGTTGGCTTTACAGTTCACATCATCCATTACTAAATGTTCATGCCCATTTACTGCTGGTTACTTGTGGTGCAATCAAATTTTAAATCGACACACTATGCAGCCCAGTGAAGGGGAACCATGATCATGATGGATAGATGCACAGATAAGCTCTGACCTTCATAGCACTGTATACCAATTATTGTAGTACGAGGGCTGATCAATAAAGACTGAGACTGATTTTTTTTTCACAGGTATTTATTACTCCATTTCAATGTTGACATGATCTTTTTCGAAGTAGTCCCCTCCTAACTGAATGCACTTTTTATAGCGTCTCTGCCAGTCCTCGAACACATGGTGCAGGCCATTCGTTGTCAGGTCTTTGAGAATCGCCTCACTTTTCTTTAGCACTGCTTCAGTGCTCTCAAATCGAATGCCCCGGAGCTTTGCCTTTAGTAAAAAGAAATCACAGGGGGTAAGACCGGGGCTTTAAGGCGGATGCTTCACACAGGTAATGTTGAATTTAGCCAAAAATTCCTGGACTTGATTTGCAACGTGAAGCTGCGCGTTGTCGTGATGAAGTCGCCACCCATTCCGATGATGTTCTGGACGTTTGCTTGTAATGTGCTTCCTCAGTGTAGCCAATACTGACGTGTAGTACGCTGCTGTAACAGTAGTGTGAGGGGGGGAACTGCATGCTGGTAAATCATTCCATTCCGAAACACCAGGCCCACCTTGCTTAGCACAGAGGACTCGCCCTTCTTTGAAGTCCTTGAACCACCTAAACACCATTGCACGAGTAGTGCATCTTCACTGTATGCTTGCTTCAGCTTTTCGAAAGTTTCAAGGCTGTATGATTTAAACAAAAATAAAATTTTATTGCGCTGTATTGCTCCTCTCGTGTCACCTCCATTTTGTGGTATGCGAAATTCAAGTAGGGTCAACAATATACAGCATTACTACCAACCTACCATTACGAGAGTGCTGTCGCTTATGGACATTATACATGAAACCCTGCTCTTTTCAAGTATTCGTGGTAGAGACATAAAACTATCAAGGAAACTACAGAAAAAAATCAGTCTCAGTCTTTATTAATCAGCACTCGTATATTCCATATGTAACCTTAAGTTATAATATAATCCTTTGTCATGTGCATGACGAAAATCTGTAATGCTTTGAATCAGCTCGCAAAGCCATAAAAATGTCTCCTTTGCTGTAAAGTCATAAAAAGGCCTCCCTTCCTGTATATTTTAGGACAAACCATAAAATTTGCAAGTACAAGGGCTATTTTTTTTCAACCTCCGATGGGTCATAATTAAAAGGCAAGAGTACATAGCCAAATAAATTTATTACCAAATGTTGGGTACAAATGTGTTTACTTTTCAACATAATCACCGTTAAGGTTGAGGCATTTGTCATACCTGTGGACAAGCTTTTCGATCCCCTCTGTACAGTATGTTGCTGCCAGTGAGTTAAGATAGGTACGGACATTGGTTTGAAGGACTTCATCATTCTCAAACTTCTGCCCTCCCAGCCTTCCCTTCAGTCCAGGGAAGAGGTGAAAATCACTCGGTGCCAAATCAGGACTGTATGGCAGATGGTCAAAAATGTCCCATCGAAATTCCTGAAGAATTTGTTGGTGACACAAGTACTGTGAGGGCGGGCATTGTCATGAATCAAGTCAACCCCAGACATCAGCTTGCCTCTGCATTTGTTCTGTATGGCTCTCCACAGTCGTAATGTCTCGCAATAAACAGTTGCATTGATCGTAGACCCCCATTCCAGAAACTCCACCAGCAGCACACCTTCTTGGTCCCAAAAGACTGTAGTCATCATCTTCTTGTCATTGAAGGTTTGCTTAAACTTTTTGGGTTTGTTTGGTGAGTGTGTGTGCATCCATTGACGAGAATGTTCTTTTGTTTCAGGGGTTGTATAATGAACCCAGGTCTCATCGCCAGTCGCAATTTTCATTAACAAAGTGCCACCTTGAGCCTCATAATGGGTGAGAAACGTCAACACTGCTGCCATCCGCAACTTTTGTGGTCCTCAGACATCTTCGGAACCCATCAAGCGCACAATTTCCTATAGTGCAGGTGCTCTGTTATGATCTTGTAAACAGATGATCATGAAAATGTAGGAAATTTCTCACTCAACATGCTTATGGTAAACCTTCAGTCATTGCGAACTTCTTGGTAAATTTGCTGAACAATGGCATCTGTAGCGACAGACATGCGTCCTTGACCTCCTTCATTGTGAACTTTGGTCCAGCCTTCGTTAAACTTCCTGCACCATTCACGCACAACACCATCACTGATACAGTTCGGACCATATACCCGACTCATTCGTCGGTGAATATCAGCTGCACTATTCCCTTCTCCTTGAAGGAATCGGATCACACTATGCAACTCACATTTGGCGGGAGAGTCAATTGCCATGTTTCTTTGCCAAAAACTAGGCTCACAATGGCATGGTGAAGTTGGTTGAGGGTAGAGTGGGGGACATGCGCAGTTGCCCTCCATGCACAAACAGTTTCCACTGCTCATGTGGTTGCGCTCCTGTGCGCGATCGGAGGTTGAAAAAAAAATAGCCCTCGTATGTCAAGGTAATCTGAACATCTTCATTATCCTGAAATTAAATAAATATTTTCACCCATCTGCTTCATTAGGACAAGTTTTATTTAACAATTCTTCCCTGATTTTAAGGTATTTTGTCAACAACTGTATGGCTTATATGTATACTCTTGTACAAGTCATAAATACATAATGAATGTTTTTATTAGCTGATCTTATATATAAGAAGCAAGATAATTTGATGTGTCAAATAATGGTAGAATGCATTAAAGCAGGAAACTGAAAAGCCTCAAGTTGTGAAGTATAGAGTTCTTTGATGGTGTCTATTGTACATTATTTAAACAATTTACCATCTGTGAATGCTCAAAATTTTCCTCCGAGATGTAGAGGAATTTTGTAATTAACCTGATCACTGGCATCATCTACATGATTGTCTTCCTGTAAATAATGCAAAGCATTAGGTCAGGAAATGCTCTTTTAACAGAGCGATCATGGTTGTGGTTAACAGCCACACCACTACCACCAACACCTCATACTCTTTTTGTTCACAGCAATGTCTAAACAAAATTGCATCATCTCTCCCTCCAGCAACAGCGTATGGCTTTGTGTTTTTCTGTGAATCAGAATTGAAATGCATTAGTTGTTCAAATGTCACCTTTACAATACGGTAGTATGTTATGGGAAACCACACTCAAAGCATTGTGTAAAATAAACTAATTCTGGTGATGAAGATTTATTTTTGTAGAAACGTCAAATGCTTACTAAGTATTCATATAATGTCATCATCAAACTAAATGGAAATTATTTAGCTTCTTTTTTATTTGCTTTCAGATGTGCGGGCACTTCTAAAAGAAAACTAATGACTGCTGCACAGTTTGTGGAATTTTTAAACAAAACTCAGAGAGATCCTCGTCTAAATGAAATTTTATACCCTTATGTTAATGCAGCGCGGGCCAAGGACCTGATTCAGCAGTATGAACCTAACAAATACAATGCTCAGAAAGGTAGACAGTCATGTGTGCATGTTTACTATTTATATAATAGCTGTACTCTCTTGATATTGCTCTTGGAATTGAAATATTTTCATTCAGAATTCATTCATATTCAGAAAAACAACAAAAAACATTGTGAAACTGTATGAGAGGTGGATTACATTGCTGAAGTTTTTAGAATTGTGATTTCCAGGGAAATTATGTTGCTTCTCAGAAATCAATACAAGTGAATAAAGAGAGAACTTCTCACAGTATTTACTGAAAACAAAAACTCTTTGTTTAGAATTTAGGAGACAAATTCTTTAAATGTTGTTGCCAAGCAGGCTAATTGATAACTGAATTTGATTGTTCCCTTATTTAGCCTTTTCAAGGAGTAAAACCAGCCCTTTGTAAATCCTGTTTCATAACTTTGCCCCATCTATTTTAACTGTCAGGTAACTAGTCACCTCTCATTGGCTGCTGTCATGAATAGGTTATTGTGTGTTACAAACTAGTTCCTTATTTAATATGATCATTTATCTTAGTATTGTGGGTTTATCAGTTTTCACTGTCACTTCACTAATGTAATCTAGTTCAGTTTTTCTTGTCACTTCATTTTTTGTGCTGTTATGACATAATGAAATAAGTGCGAGGCAGCCTCTTCTTCTTCCTTCCACTTCTCTCTCTGGGGATTTGAACACAAGACCTCTTAAATTTATCACAGTAGCAGCACTCACAGTATTAACAACTATTGCTGCAACCTCACTCGGAGAACGTACTGAGATCCCAGTAACTCAGTAACTCACTAAGTGGCTCCCTCACAAGCACACTTGCTTATATAGCCACTGGAATTTTTGAGAGTTCTAGAATGTTCTGGAGGTATGGGAAAGATGATTCCAGAACAATCACATTATCTCTCGATCACGTTTCTGGTGTTTGTTGGTTGAGAGTGCTACTTATCTCTCCATCTGGCTAGTGCCAACCTCCCAATAAGTGTAGGCCATTGTCACTGTGCCACAATATATTGAAAGAGAATCATCAAATTTACATTTTCATATCTGTATGAGAGTTAATGCATCTGGAATGCATGTAAATTCTTATCAACAGATAGGAAGATATCCTTTGGTTTAAATCTGCCTCTAAGGATGACGAAAGCACCTGCACTTATCATAACAGTGTGTTTTTATCACTTTTATCGCCTGACATTGCATTGCACAGAGCTTGTTTGTCATACATCGCCATTCAAAGATGCACATTAGCTAATCAGGGGAAAGGGGAAGGAAAGGGAACATGGAGGAATACTTGCCAGTGGGGCAAAGTTATAAGAAACAGGGTTTAGTAGTAATACTAGTACTTATTAGTATTTTATGATAAACAGAAGTTATTGCATACCATAAAATAGAAGCGTGTGAAGAATGCATTGAAATGCTGTACTTTCTCCATTTTTGCCATTTTATAGGATGGTGTTTAGGAAAATTTTAAACAAAATCTTTGTAATCACCCCAAATGAATTTTAAAATTATAATTTTATCAGCTTTATATTTCTTTATTTTTAGCACTTACATTCTCATTATATGCTCATTTATTTAACCCATTAATACTTGGCATGACTTTGTGTATAATGTTTTTAAATTCTCCGAGTACAAGGTGGAATGGTTAGTGTTTCCTTTGAGAAAGACGTGCAGCATTTGACAGA